>JARHVA010004618.1:515000-1187500 GCA_037957365.1 Torreya grandis | reverse complement strand
ACACCCATGTGTAAAATTGGCATTTTGAATCAAAATGATTTGATCAAAGTTAGATAGCCCATAAATTGCATTGCCCCATTTAATGATACTCTAGCCAAAATCGGCACTTGAATATATCAATTTCAACTCATTTAATGCACTTTAGTGTTTTTAGGCTAAATTGTGTATTTTAGTAAGAATTAGTAAAAATATTGATTGGAGGTTATTGGTGGCCAAATTTAGGTGTCTACATTTTGCCCCTATTTGGGAAGATGTTACAAATCGTAGACAAAATAATGTCTTCTCAAATAATGAGAGATGGATTGTATGCCAAAAATAAGATGATGGTTGAAGAAAAAAACTATAAATGATTTTAGGAAGCCTATTATGATTCCCCATTGAGGGAGTGGTCATCACATTTGTTGATGGGTGGTCCCTAAAAAAGAAATAAGAAGAAAGGTGGAATTAACCCATGGTTGAGATTAATCCAAATAAGAAAATGCTTGCATGCATTGATGTAAAAAAGATGTTGATTTGCCCAAAGGTAACTAGCTATAATCAAGAATAAAATTCAAAATAATAATTTGCCTATAGGCATGGTTATAATCATTAAGTGGACCTAGATTGGCTAAAACTGATGGTGCCCTGATTAGGGATGATTAGCAAGCATAACTCAAGGATATAACCTGGAATACAAATTAAAGATGAGTGGGTGCAAAGTGATGAAAGATATGGATAGATTAATAATATTGATCATTATAAATGATTCATTTTTACATACCAATGAGGAGATGCTCATCCTTATTAGTAATGATACAACTAGAATGGCCAATGGGTTAATTTGATCAAGGATGCGATGGAAGGATTTGTCAAGGTGTCAAGGAGAAACTTCTATAGCTCTATTGATTGTAGACCTTACTAAAGCTAATTTTTGTTGTATCATGTGATGGTAGGCTTTATGATAGAACACCATGAATAATATCCTAAAATATGCATAAAGAATAACTTCTGATCTAATAAACACTCCAAAATAATACACCAATGATAAAAAAACATCATGATAATATTGATGTATGAATATGGATAGACTCAAGAATAATGTGCTTGAGGAATCACCCATGAATTCATATAAACTGAGTTGAGGAAACAATGCTAAATTTGCAGAAGCAATTGAAAAAATTCAAAGAAACTTTCTTTGGTTAGGTTCAGAGGAGAAAAGGAGAATGCCTCTTATTGCATGGGATAACATTTACAAACCGGTCAAGGATGGTGGACTTGGTATAAGGAAAATAAGAAGTATGAACACTGCCCTTTTAGCTAAACAGGGATGGAGGGTCTATCAGGAAAATAAAGAATGGAGTAAAATATGGAAGCATAAGTATTTATTTAAGGCACAGTCACTTCATGACTTCTTTACTACTCCAGATATTTCTCGTCCTTCAGCTATTTGGGGGGCAGTCCAGGGAACAAAAAATGTTCTTGAAGAAGGAATTTCATGGAAAGTAGGTAACGGTAAAAAGGTGAAATTCTGGGAAGATATTTGGTTAAGAGGTAAACCCTTACAGGAAGAAATCCAAGATAAAGATGTTATAGAAAGATGTAAACAAAGAGTGGGCATAACGGTTAACCAATACTGGCAGAGCAACACTTGGGTAAACCTCACTGACTATGATCAAGATCTCAAGGATATTCAATTATCCATAAATGCTATATCTCTATATCCTAATCAAGAAGATAAAATTGTTTGGTACCAGGAGCCAAGTGGACATTTTAAAGTCTCTTCCATTTTCATCTCCAAGGGAAATGGCAGAAAACCGTTATGGACAAGAGCCTGGATTAAGGGGCTCATTCCTAAAATCAAGTTCTTTTTCTGGACCCTTCTCCAAAACAAAATTTTAACTCTAGATAATTTACAGAAATGCGGAATCAATATTGTTAACAGGTGTATTCTGTGTAAGAGAGACCTTGAAGATAGAGATCACCTATTTGTGAATTGCTCCTTCACTCAGCTTGTTTGGAAGGAGGTTCTCAATCTATGGGGCATTACATGGATTCATCACAAAAATGTTGAACTGTCTCTCAAAATCTGGTATTGCCCTTCAAAGAATCCTGAAGTTCTCTTCTTATGGAAAATTACTCTTCCCCATATCTGGAGGGGAATATGGAAGGAAAGAAATAATCAAATATTTAGAAACAAAGAGCTCCCTGGATGGGTGGTAGGACAGAACATCATTAGAGCTCTAAAGGAAAATTTTTCTTCTCAAAAAAATCCAATTTCTAATCTCAATGTGGATAATCCCCTGAGGACGGATTGTATTCTTGGTAAGCCTGATAACCCCAGATCAGGTGTTACTTGGATTAGTCCACCTCAAGGTTGGATTAAAGGTAACTTTGACGGTGTAGCAAAAGGGAACTCAGGGAATGCTGGTTGTGGTGGTGTTCTGAGAAACCATGTGGGTATGGTTATTGATGCTATCGCAATTCCCATTGGTATATCTAATTGCCACATTGCCGAAGCTACAGCCGCCCTCCAGACCCTTAAACTAGCTGTGGATTCGGGATATTCCAAATTGTGGCTTGAAGGGGACTCTTTGAATGTTATAAATATCCTTAATAATAAGAATACAGTGTCTTGGACCATTGAGGATAAGGTAAAGGAGATGAAAACTCTTTTGAATAAATTTGAAGAAATAAAAATCACCCACACCTATCGTGAAGCCAATGGTGTTGTAGATTGGCTTGCTAACTGTGTTGTCCGGGAAGGTCAAAAAGTGAGGTGGGATGAAACCTTAAAAAGGAACGTGGGTTTAAGGGCAATCATTCTGCTCGATGCCACACATGCCAAAGAAGGTAAGAGTGGAGTGTAATAAAAACATAATGAGTAGGAGGAGTGGCAGCATGGGGAAAGGAACTCAATTATTAAAGAATAAGGTCCTCAAGAGGGAGAAGTGAATCCTGAAAAGCCACAAACTAAGTCGATGTCCCAATCAATTTGACAGCAGGAGGATCCAGGGTAATATCCACAGTAATTGGGTTTCAAATAAAATGAGTATGGCGCATGAAAGAAAGGGAGAACCCTGTAAATAGGAGCCCAAGAGCTGTGCAGAATGGAGAAAAACATCAAGTCTGGAGAATTCTGCAGAAAGGAAAAGTGGCGAGCTATATTGAAAGACTCCACAGCTCTAAACCGCATATCACGACGGACTTTTTCAAAAATTGGTCTAATGATAGGGTCACCTTGCATGGAATAACTGTAAACTTAATAGAGGATTTTCTTGCTGAGGTAACAGGGTTGCCAATGGATGGACTCGAATTTTCCAAGCAGACCAGCATTTCGAACGAGGCCTTTTGTAAGTTCCCCAAAACGGATGAAGAGGAGCAGAAGCTGGTCAAAAATGGGGATTTCTACGAGCTGGACCAGATTAAAAGGATATGGAGGGACGTCCTAAGCTGTATAAGTGATCCAGTCATCAATTTAGGCGACAATTCGGGTGACAGTTCCACCCCAATTGATGACAGAACTTCCGGGAGCCATAACTTTTGCACCGTAGCTCCAATTGACTCGCCGTTTGAACCGTTGGAAAGCTAAGAATGAGGGGAACGTCATGAAATGGCATGAGCTTTGCTCAATGAAGTTTGACACCCGAAAACCCAATGGAAGTGCCTCAAATTTCAATTTTAATAGTGCTGTCTAAAAATAGTAAGTTTCTAAAAATAGTATTTCCTTGAATTATGTATTGTTTTAAATATTGGAAGTCATACCACTTCATCTCCCTTGATATTGGTGACCTTCCACATCCTTCCCATGCTTTCAAATTGTGTATAAAAGAAGAGGTAACCTGAAATGTGAAGATAGACATCTCTTCCCAGAGATAAGCATATATTTGTATTGCGATTTTGAGTAATACTACATCTCTTCTCAGAGAATTCATTGTTACTATGTTATTTCTATGTTATTGTGATATTTATCAACCAAAACTTTTGAGTTTTGGATCAATAAGGGAGTACTTCATCCTGGACAGAAGAAGCAAATGAGTGCATAAGTTCCATTTTGTCTTCCTCAACCACTTCAGGCATAAGTTTAGCTTGTCTTTTCCTTTCTATCTTTGTTACTCCCTGATCTAAAGCCTACATGCTCATAGGAAAAAGGATATGCGCCCTATTCTCCACGAAGGCCTTATTCTGCTTATTGAAGGCTATTGCAAGAACAGGGCACTGGTTAAGTATCCTAAACAAGGGAAAAATAAGTTGACAGGAAACAAAAAGAATGAAAATGTAAGCAGGAGAGGCAAAATTAAGACCCCTAGTCCTAATAAATAGACTGTAGAAGAAGAAAGGGGTTGGGAGAGAATTGAAGAACTCGAGGAGGAAAAACCAGAGGAGGAAGAAGGAACTGAGAGCTGGGACACCAACTCTAGTAATGATGAAGAAAGATCTATGGAAATTGAAAAAGATAATGTCAACATAGAAGAGGATTCTGATATCAGAATAGAAGAGACGGAGGAAAACCAAAAAGCGTCGGAGGATGAATTTGTCCAGGAAGATCCTGTTGAGGACCTAACTTCTAAGAATGAAAAGGAAATTTCTGTCCAGGATGATATTCAAAATATGGATATGGAAATTCAAACTGGAATCAATGAGCGGGAACAAAAGAGACAAGAAGACATCTTTGAAGAAGAAAGGAATAGCCCTAATAAAAAGTCTGAGGATTGGAGAGGGAAGAATCAGAAAGATGAAACACACACTCCTACAACCTGGGTTAACTGTAAAGCTGAGTCTTCTTCCCAATTTGATTCCTGGTTGTGTAGGGAAATCATTGATCTCAAGAGAAAAGCAGAAACTTTGGAAGAGTCTCTGAAAGCTGCTTGGAACAAAGTAAACAACATGGAAAATCAGTTAAGCGAGATCCCTGTCAAGCTCAAAGCTTATGAAAATAACCTCCGAGAACTAATAAAGGACAACAGAAAGAAAATGGAGGAAGTAACGTCCAACATTTGTGCAGCTGCTATCAATATAGGTAAATGAGCCAATGAGGAGACCAAAGCACTAGAGGGTCCCAGCAAAAGGATAAGGCAAAGCTCCAGAAAGAAAGATACACAAAAAGGAGCTTTGCTGGAGGCTACCACTCAGGAAAATGTTTTGAAAGGAAAAGAAGCCATGAACTTGATACTGGAACTGGATGAATAATCTGGTCCTTCTTGTTGGTTTAGAAACTGGTACTGATCTTTGCTCCCCTTTTGTTATCTTTTGTATGTTGTGCTACCAGATTTCTGTTTCTGGGTTTTGACCGGATGTGTCTCTAATGGTTTTAGGTCCATTTAAAACCTATTTTTTCAACTTCTTTGAAGTGTTTTCTAGGCGTTGCCTATGGGCTTAGACGTTCTTTATTTTGCTCTTTGTTACAGGGTTTCGGGGTCCCTTCAAAACCTATTTTTACCTCAATCTAAAACAATGCTAAAAGTAAACAAATAGGCAAATGAACAAACAAATAAACAAAATAAACAAATAAACAACTTGAAATAAATAAACAAATAGAAAGCCTAAAAACAAAAACAAAAGAAAGCATCCTAGAAATAACCATGCCCTAATAAGGTAGGTCGAGGATAAATGACCAAGCTTAGGTAGGAAAAATATTTTTGGATTTTTGAAATGTGATGAATGTTTTTTTATTTTTGAGGTATCTTAACTCATTAAATAATGACAAGATACCCACTTACAAAATGGCAAGAGCATTTGGCTTAGGTTACTCATAAAATGGCAAGAGCATATGAAAAGGGGGACTGAGGTGACCTCAACATGAATTGAGAACAACCTAATTAGTCCTAGAATGACCTCAAATTATATTAATTCCATCCACACAAAAGGTAGGTTAAAAACTAATTAGGTCCCAATAAGTTCTCAAATCCATCAAATGGCCAGTCAAATGAAAATAACAATGGTAAGGTGATGTGGTAATACATGGTAAACAAGTGTTGCCCCTAGTTTACCCATAGGTAGTTATAACTAGGATACAATGGTATATGTCAATGATAATAATTTTCTCATAGGTAGTTATAATGACTAGCAAGACTAGTGAAACATTGATTTGCCCATAAGTAGTTATAATCAAGCTCACGTAAACAAGCTTGATACAGGATGGAAAATAATGTTTAGGTCATTGTTTAGGTCTAAAATCCAATCTTCAATTCTAAAAATGGAGTGTGGGAGCTATGGAGATCAAAACTAGGGAGAGAATCCATAAAAAAATAGTACATGATTATTTTCACCTTATAATTTATAAAAAATTAATGTAAAACATTTGAAAAATTAAAATATTTTGATAATTTTTCAAAATTTTAATATTAATCCAAGTATTAAAGGGCTTATACTTCAAAAACAATATAAGAAGGCGTACCTTATACCACCCAGTATTCAAAATCGATATCACATGAGGCTTCTTTTCCATGTGCATTATATTTTCACCTTTATAAAAGATATCTTTCCAAATCAACTATCACACGACTTTCATAGATTGTCATTGTAAACATAGATTGGATTTATTATTGAAACTTTATTTGAATCCTCTCAAAAAAAGTGTGAGAAGAACCAAAGGAACCAAGATCAAAATAGGATTGGGTAGGATGACTAAAAACAAGCTTTGGTCTAGATAGGAATGGAATGATAGGATGGATAAAATGGTAAGATGGTTTAGCCCCAAGTGTTAGAGTGAATAGGAGTAATATGTGATAATAGAAAATATATATGTAACAATGGTAATGGTATGGAAATGTGAAATGGTATGGTACATGTTTTTGTCTTGGGTGTCATAAATGGCATATGATTATGTTTTTCCTATTGAGATGGAGATGCATGTCCTAATCAATAAATGATACAAAAAAATACTTTATCATGTTAATTGTTATCCCACACCTTATCTAAATAACTATTCCATCAATGATTAACTAAATATTTGGATGTTGAGAATGCTTTTGTGATCTTTGTTGGTCATTGATTTTGATTCCTTCAAGTGTCAAGATAAGGTATCTTTGTAGACTTTACATAGGAAAGTGCAACATGGATGGTAAAAAGGGATAAATAATGGATTGGTAGGTTTGATTTTGAAATAGAATGATAGGTGATAATGGAATGTATAATGGTGAGAAAAAAAAAATATCAATGCTTTCAGTCACATGTAATGTTATTGATGCCAGATTTAACATAATTTTGGTTGTGGTTGGGCTGAAGACTTGCTCTCTCAATAGTACCATCATATTTTTCTATTGTTTGGGCCTAAGAGTAGCTACCATCTGATTAGGCTATAGATAGGAAGCTATTTTTATTTTATCTTTTATTTTATCTTCATTAAGAAGTGAAGAACTTTTGTGCTCAGCTATTGGTGCCTCAATGAGGTTTTCACCAATGAAATTGTCTTTATTATCTCATAACACCTCTATGAAGGTTTCACTAATGAACATTGGCTTTTGAATTTGATTTAATTCTAGTGCTTCTAAAAAAGTTTCACTTGAAGATGTTGAGTTGGAACTTTGATTGTATCTTAGCACCTCTAAAGCTTTCACTAGGAGAGTGTTCTTTTGCTACATGAATGTGGTCTTGGCCTCCTTGTTCTTATTCAACTACTATGTCACAATAGATGTAGTTCAAAAAAGTGTGATTCTATCGATCCCAATCGACACATATGGGAGATATAATGTCAATAATATGGCTATCTTAGTTGATGGTAATGGCATGTGGAATGGTAATGTAATGGGTGTTGGCATCACAATCCTTATAGAAGATACTAGGAGAACTTTAATCAATGCTGAAGTACTCATACTCAAAAATTATAAAAAGATCACAAATGTATTCAAATTGATCTATTAAGTATGCATAACCAATGTTTTAATATCCACAAACATATTTTTTTCCAAATTTGAATCTAAATCAAGGGACTTTAGATCTAATGTTTAGACTGATGTTGATCTTATTATGATGCTAAATTTAATGTCAATCTAAGAATAAAACTTAATTATAACTCTGATTCTTCATCTAATGGGTACTATATTATAATGATGTCTTGTTAAATTTTTGGTATTGAACAACTAATGACCTGTGATGGCATAATGGGCTCCACAAAGATTGGTTTATCAAAGTAAGACTCCTCCATAATGGGAAATAGGCTAAGAGACAATTGCTTTAGGACTAGCTTATCAAGGGGATACTCTTGAAAAATAGACATATAGTCAAGGTAATTATTTACCCAAAGTTAGTTATAATCATTAAGAAGTGACTTAGCAAATATTGGCTCATCAGAGTGAGACTCCTCGACAACTGGTATAGGATCAATAGGTAATTCATCATAGGTTAACTTATCACAAATTATTGATTCAACAAAAAAATCTTGGATTGGTTATTTCTCTTGGCTTTGGTTTCCAATGAGTTAGAAGATTCCAATTTTGAACACAAATTGGTCTTTGAATGATTGGATCAGTTGAGGTTTGTATGGGATTGGTAATGGAGGAGGAATAGCCTACAATTAGATAATGGTATGGCATTAGGGATCATGACTGCTTACATGAGACAAAGTGTAAAGTCTTGAGATGGTCATGATAGGGTGATGTGGAGCTTGATCTCTCAGACAAGTCAAAAGACTAGGTCCTAGAATGATGAAAAGGTGTTGTGGATCCTAGTTACTCGCACAAGCCAAAGGACTAGGTCTAGGAATGGTGATGGTATTTCTTAGATATTATAGAGCTTGATAGCTCATATAATATAAAGGAGGGTTATGGGTAGTCAATGATTGGATAACAAAAGGGCATCATGAAACTTGATTTCTTGTATAAGACAAAGCATCCAAGTCTTCCTTATAAACCATATCATCCTAGTCATGAATTGGCTCATAAGTTGGTTTTTGACTGTGTTCCATCTACTGATTATTGAAAATAGGGTATGGATTCATATTCCAAACAAAATTATCTATAGTTGGGTATTAAAACTCCTCTTCACAAGCTTTTTCATGCCAATCAAGGTCTCAATTTAGATTTTGTGGATTTTGACTATGTTCCCCATATGGAGTATTGTAGGGAGAATAATAAAACTCCTTAGAAAATATTTCTCTATAGGGGTTTCTAGTGGGATTTTGTGTGTCCATTCTATCATAATCTAGATTTTACGTGGACACCATAAGTGTAGCTAGACATATCCATGAAAATTATTAAATCTCTAAAACAAAAAGTCTTAGAGTTATATAAACTCTAAAAAACTGTCCAAACGACAAATGGTTCAAACTTGGTTTAATTTTGTTGAATGGGTGGAGTTGTATCTCCAATATGGTCTAAAAGTGGATTTATATCTCCAAAATTATTTGTGATAAGACTTGGCATAAAATAGTCTAACATAAAATGTCAAATGTCAAATTTCAAATGTCATACACATAAAAGGTTAAGCATCTAAATAAAAATGTGCATGTTAAATGTCTAGGTCAAAGTGTTCCAAAAAAGGTCTGAACTAGGAAAGGGAAAATATTTGATAGGTATTTTTTCCAAATGTGGAGTCAAAAGTTAGGCTCAAATAGGCTATTCTAAGAATTTTGTCTAAATTGTGTCAAAATCTAGACTTGAAACAAAGTTATCTAGACTTGAAACAAAGGTATAGGTCTAAATCAATCAATGTTTAAATCTAAAATTGACAAGGTTAATTGAAAACTCAACATTGAAAACTAGGATTTGACCAAACAAGATAGACAAGATTGGATATCATGATGATATAATAAAAAGGTCTAAATTATATACATGACATGGTTTGAAACAAAATATTTTTTGATACAAGGTAAACTAGTCTTCAAATAAATTGAGCAGCCTAACGATGTAAGCATGCTTGAATGATGTTATATATGTTATGTATCAAAGACTCAAAAGGCAAAATGGTTTGATATGATCTTGGTAGGATAAAACTACCCTCTATAACTCAAATTAATACAAACATAAACAAGTTTAGCAAAAATTTCAAGGTACAAGTGTGGTGTAAAATGGACAGTATAATACCTCTTTAGATAAAATAATGATGTATAAACAAATTGATTTTGCCATGGATTTATGACCAAACAAACAAGTTTTAGTATCAAAACATACCAAGAAAAAATACCAAAATACTCTAAGTATAATTGTCCAAATCCTAGCAAGGGTATGGTAATGTGGGGTTGACTAAACTATAAAGCTTTCAAATGTTTCTAGGGGAATCAATTGCACAATGACTTTCATATCAAACAATGCAAAAGAAAAGCAAGAAAATTGGGTGTCTACACTATTGGCTAGTTGTAAAAATGTCTAGTCCTTTTTACAACCACTACATCCTATTGTTCACTCAGTGTAGTGTGATGTCCAAATATAGATACATCTTGTGTGTAACTCAGAAGGAGTGGATGAAGTCAATTTTGGGAGATGAAACCCTAGGTCAAAGTTTCCCTAAAGAACTCATAGGAGGTAATGAAGTCCTCCTCACAAGCCAAGTTTACATGAAATAAAAGACTAATAGAAAGGATTTAGGGTCATTTTAAAGGTCATCCAAAATTTTAAAATTATTTTAGGAGTGATTTAGATGAAATTATTTCTAAGCCTTATAATATGCTTTTTCCATTAAGGATGGTGCTTTTGATTCCAAGGGTTCCCTAAAGGGGACAAATAGAAGAGCATACACACACAAACTTTCTCTTTGATAAATAATTTTTAATTAAACAACTATTGAAAACAATAATTGAAAAGTGTGTTAAATTTTATAACCCAAATGAAAGATGTAGTGGTGTTCTTTTGACCCCTTAGTCTTAAGTTGTAACTTTGAAAGCATAATTATCAAAGTATTCACTTAAGCATCTAAAATTTTCATTAAGCCCAAAAAAAAAGTTCCTGATTCATTTTAAAATAATCAAATAAAGTGTGAAAGGCACTGATTTAGTTTTATTAGATTATTTTTCATCTAGATCATATAAAAAAAATGTTATCACTTTGTTTAGCCTTGAAGCACATTTATCAAATGAGGTAACCTTGAAGGGCAAAATCTGTCAACCCAAAGGCAAAATATAAAGAAAGTAAATGAGTTAGAATATAAAATGTTAGAAAAAAAATTAATAAATTATTAAAACAATAACATTAAATATATGAATACCTAAAAACAACAAATTAGAAGGCTAAAAATAAAACATAACACAACACATAAAAGCCTGCACATAAAACATAAAAACTTACAGTCGGTATTTTTAACATAACATTTAAAATATAGATCAGTTTGCCACAAAATTTTTATAAGCTATCAATAATTATAGGTTGCATGTATTTGAGAAAATTTAGGTCAAAAAATTCAATAAAAAATTTTATCAACTATGTTCTAACCATTTTTACTAAAAAAATACAAAATAGATAGTGACAGTCACTAAAACAATTATAACTTCTAAAATATAAAGTATCATTTTTTTAAATGTTTAGAGAACATCAATGATATATTTATATATATTAATAAAAAATATTAATTAAATAAAAATTTATGACTTATTTATTATCCATTTTTACTCAAATCAAAAATAACAAAAAAAAGATTCAAAACTATGAAACACAAAAACGTTTGTGGATTACACTCTCATGAAGATCACCCCATTAGGAATGAAATTATGTGTACTAGGAATTTTACTCAAGATATGTGTTTATTATTATGTTAGTGACAAAATGAACAAAACAAATTGACAAACAACACACTAAACTAACACCTTCATTCCTAGCTACTAGGGTGAGCTTAATAACCAAAAAAAATGATAAACACAATTAAAAGTACGGAAAAAAAAGAATCATTCACCTTCCTTGGATGATCCAAATGATTTTTTAGTGGCTTTATCCACTTGTTCTCATGATTTCTTCATCAAAAGAGACTTGGCTATCTCCTCTTCTCCTTGGCACCTTGTGACTTTAGCTTGGCTTAGCTTGGAATCAATTTGGCATGGTAACACTAATTGCAATAGATTTTGGAATAATTTTTGCATTATAAATTTGAATTATAAATAATTTGAATATATTTGAGCATAATAAATTTGTATTAAAATATATTAAAAATGATGTTCATGGCCTCTCTATTTATAGATTTTAGAAAATGATTAGATCAACCTGAATCATCCATCTCAAGATTGAGATGTGTGGCTAAGGATTAATCCAATTTTAAAATTAAAATTAATAAATAGGCTCATAAATATTTTGGATAGAGGGGAAATTAAGAGGCATAGAGGTCATTGATGAGGCATGGGAAGCATGAATCCTAATATTTGTAGCATTTATGGCCTAAAGATGTCTTCCCAAGAAATGACCTCACCTGATGATGTAGATATTCCATATTCATTTATAAAAACAAGTATTCAACAAGTTTCCATGGAATTATTAATCAGGATCTAATTTTTTTAAACTGTATCTTAAGCATGATTAAGAATTTTATGCACAAATTACTCAAATTGACTAGAATGCCTTGTTATTAGTCCAAAATTTGACTAGATTAGAATTGGAAGTCAATGTTAGATACATTGGATATGTCATCCCATTTAAGATGTTATAAATATAAAATAACAAAGGCACATGTCTTGTGCAAGAGATTTGATAGGAAATAACAATCTAGAGCACCCAAGTGCAAAATTGACATTTTGACTCGAAATGATTTGATCAAAGTTAGTTGGCCCATAAATTACATTACCCAATTTAATGATACTCTAGCCAAAATCAGCACTTGAATATATCAATTTCAACTTATTTAATGCACTTTAGTGTTTTTAGGCCAAATTGTATATTTTAGTAATAATTGGTCAAAACCCTAATTGGAGGTTATTGGTGGCCAGATTTAGGTGTCTACAGTGTTTTCTTTATTTGTCACAATTATTTTACATTGTGTCACACTTAATTCTATTTGTCATACTTGATTTTTTAAAGATTTCAAAGATTCATAATTTACTTTTAGATGGTGATAGATTAACAATTTCTAATTATTCTAATTGGAAATGTTTGATAGAAGCTTCATTAGTTTTTAATGAGTCATAAGATATTGTTAATAATGGAAATCCCACATTTCTTAAAAAACAAGCCAAACTTGATGTTTTTAATCTATGTGATTCTAAGTCACTAGATTTAATCAAGTGTTGTTGTACTCTTGATACTTATATACATATTTAAAATTTTCCTCATAGTTACACTACATGAAAAACCTTATCTGATTTGTATGATAAAAACCCTAATCATAAGAAGATAGACATTAATATGTAATTGTTTACTTTGTTGTTAGAGTAATATGGGGATATGGGAGAATACATTTCTAATTTTAAAAATATTTTTACTGAGTAAGGATAGGTTTGGAAAACTAGATGATGATCTCATAGTCACTATTGCATTGAAAGGACTACCTAGGTCCTATAATAACTTTGTATAAATTTTGCATGTCTCTAACAAGATCATAGGCATCACTTTTGATAAACTATATGAGTTTCTTATTCAATATGACCTTTCTCTACCTAAGAAATCTAAGAAAACCAAGGAATCCCATGTTTTAGAATCTAATCCTAGTTCATATTCTTCTGGTCAACAAAATAATAGGGGGAATAGTTATAGAGAAGATCGAGGTTATAGAGGAGGTAGATATCAAAACCAAGGTAGAGGTTATTCAAATCAATAACAATCTAGCCATTCTCATTAAAATGAGATGAGTGATAGAGGATGTGGTCACGACTCTTATAGAGGTGGAGGTCGAGGTAAATCAGACATTCAATGTCATAGATGTGGTAAATTTGGTCACATTGTCTCTCAATGCAGGAGTCTTTTTGACAAAATTCTGAGGCCACAAAAAGTGACTAAGTATAACTTTTCTCAATATGCTAAATCTACAAATGTTGCTCATAAATCTGCATTCATTACTTGAGGTCACATTGATTATATGGATATGAGGCTAGAGATGAACTCATAGATGTATGGGTTTTAGATATAGGAGAAACCAAACACATGACATTTAGGTGAGAATTCTTTTAGACTTTAAAAGAATCTTCTCTCTCTAGTATCCTTGGTAGATAAATATTTTCATACTATACAAGGTCTTGGTTTAATTTGGATTTTCCTTCCTAAAGGATCAATCAAATACTTGGAGAATGTTTGGTATGTTCCCATATTGTAGAAACATATTATTTCCTTGGTAACTATTCAAAAGAAAGGTTATCAATTTTTTATTAAAAATGGGCTCATTTATATAAATTAAATGAAGGATGGATATAAAACCATGTATACAAGATATGAGGATGGAAATTTTGTTAGATTTCATTATAGAGTGCTTCCTTCCATAGTAAAACTTGCAATAGTTGTTGAAATAGGTATAGGTACTATGTATACACAGTGGTTATGGCATCTCCACTATGGGCATTTGAATGTTCAGACATTAGTGGAATTTTAGAGATATGGTATGGTGAGTGGGTTGCCCACTTTTCACAAAGATAGTATTCATGTGTTTTAGGCAAATAGAATTAGGAAAATTTTCCTAAGAATTCTTTATGGAGAGCTATAAAATGTTTGTAGTTAGTTCATAGTGATGTATGTGACATGAAGAAGTCATCTATTAGAGGGTGTAGATATTTTGTGTTGTTTATTGATGATTTTTATAGGATAACTTGGGTGTTTTTCATGAAAAATGAATCAAAAGTTTTCACTAAGCTTGTTAATTGGTTACACTTAGTTGAAAAAGAAACAGGTTTGCACTTAGCCACTCTTCATTTAGATAATGGTGGTGAGTATACTTTGAATGAGTTTATGGATTATTGTCAAGAATATGGAATTCATCGATATTATAATAATGCTTATAATCCACAAAATAATGGAGTATCTAAATGAATGAATATAACTTTAGAGGGCACAACATGAGCTATGTTACACTATAAATAGCTTGATGATAATTTTTGGGCTGAAGCCATTGGTAGTATTTGATGAATTTGGTACTATGAACACTATAGATATTGATTCTCAATTTGACAAGTTATAGAGGAAAATTACAAAACATGATAAGGGATTGAATAATGAGGAAAATTTTCTGAGATTATGGTATGACACTAATTCATCTACTAATTCATAGGTTGATGACTTATAAAATGTTGAAAATTATCTAATTCTTCCTTCAAATGGTGTACATGATGAGAATTTTGGTGTTCTTGATTTGAATAATTTGAATAAGTATCCAAAATAGGCTCAAAGTACTTTTTTTGACTTGAAAGTAGATGAAGTTGGTTTAATAGGTCCTAATAGTTCTCATAAATAGATTAAATATGGAATGGTTATTACTACTTCTTCCACTAAGCCATCTACTTTTGAGGAGGCCTCTACTGAACATGTTTGGCAATAGGCAATGAAAAGTGAGTATGATACAATACTTAACAATAATACTTGGGTTTTGGTTGATACTCCTCCACATGTTCAACCTATAGGATGAAAATGGGTTTATAGGTATAAATTGTATGGCTTCATTGATAAACATAAGGTAAGACTTGTTGTGAAAGGATATTCACAACAAGGAGGTATTGACTATCAGAAAACATTTGCACCAACTGCCAAATGACACACTATTCATATGGTACTTGCCTTAGCTACAAAAAATGGTTGGAAATTACATTAGATGGATGTTAAAAGTGATTTTTTGAGTGGTGATTTATAGGAAGAAGTATACATGAAACAACCTCAAGGTTTTGAGAAAGTGGGTGTAGAACACAAAGTGTGTAAATTGTTAAAAGCTTTATATGGGCTCAAATAGGCACCCAGGGCTTGGTATGAGAAAATAGATTCATACTTGAATACAATTGGCTTTCAATGTAGTGAATCAAATGATACTCTCTATTTTCAAGTAAAGGGTAAGAAAGTGGTGATTCTTGTTCTCTATGTCGATGACTTGTTTATTATAGGCAATGATGAAAACCATAACAAGTATAAAAAGAAGGAATTAAAAGATGGGTTTAAGATGATAGATCTTGGACTTCTTCACTACTATCTTGGAATAAAAGTAATTACAAAAGAGTATATTATTTTCATTTCATAAACTAAGTATATTTTTGAGTTATTAAATAGGTTTGGCATTAGTGATTATAAACTTGCCTTCACTCCCATGGAAAGTAACTTGAAATTATCTAAGGATGATAAAAGTGTCTTTTTTTATGGCACCAAATATAGATATTTAGTGGGAGTTTTGATATATTTGATAACTATTAGGCCCAATATTTCATTTTTTGTTGGAATTTTGTCTAGGTTTATGCATGATCCTAGAGAAATTCATTGTCATGCAGAAAAAAGTGTACTTCATTACCTTTAGGGAATGAAAACATATGGTATTGAGTACTTCCACAACAAAAACTTCAAACTTTTTGGGTATTGTGATGCATATTTTGGTGGATGTGTGGATGATAAAGTGTCCACAACATGATACACTATAGATATGGTTTAGCTAACATTTCTTGGTGTTGTAAGAAGTAGCATACAATGGAAAATTCATTAGTAGAATCAGAGTACATCATAGCATGGGATGATTCTAGATAAATTGTTTACTTATGGTGCATTCTTGAAAATCTTCAAATTTCTCAGATTGATCCTACATAGTTATACATTGATAATCAAAGTGCAATAAAGATGTCAAAGAATTTAGTATTTCATACCAAAACAAAACATATGAATTTCAAATATCATTATCTGTGAATTTTTGTGGTGAAGAAAGCACTTGATCCAATATATTTCCAGACTGCTGATCAGATAACTGACATCTTTACTAAACCCCTTGATAGAATCAAATTTGAAAAATTTTAAAAAATGCTTGGTGGGGTTTATTAGGATGGGATGTAGTATTAAATGAATTTTGTAATATGAAAACTATAGATATTGATTATCAATTTGACAAGTTATAGAGGAAAATTACAAAACATGATAAGGGATTGAATAATGAGGGTAATTTTTTGAGATTGTGATATGAGACTAATATCCCTTTAATTTCTTCTCCTTAATCTACTAATTAATATGTTGATGACTTATAAAATGTTGAAAATTATCTAATTCTTCCTTCAAATGGTGTACATGATGAGAATTTTGGTATTCTTGATTTGAATAATTTGAATAAGTATCCAAAATGGGCTCAAAGTACTTTTTCTAACTTGAAAGTAGATGAATTTGGTTTAATAGGTCCCAATAGTTCTCATAAATAGATTAAATATGGAATGGTTATTACTAATTCTTCCACTGAGCTATCTACTTTTGAGGAGGCCTCTACTGAACATGTTTGGCAATAGGCAATGAAAAGTGAGTATGATGTAATACTTAACAATAATACTTGGGTTTTGGTTGATCCTCCTCCACATGTTCAACCTATAGGATGAAAATGGGTTTATAGGTATAAATTGTATGGATTAATTGATAAACATAAGGTAATACTTGCTGTGAAAGGATATGCATAACAAGAAGGTATTGACTATGAGAAAACATTTGCACCAACTACCAAACGACACACTATTCATATGGTAATTTCCTTAGCTAAAAAATTTGGTTGGAAATTACATTAGATGGATGTTAAAAGTGATTTTTTGAGTGGTGATTTATAGGAAGAAGTATACATGAAACAATCTCAAGGTTTTGAGAAAGTGGGTGTAGAACACAAAGTGTGTAAATTGTTAAAAGCTTTATAAGGGCTCAAATAGGCACCCAGGGCTTGGTATGAGAAAATAGATTCATACTTGAATACAATTGGATTTCAATGTAATGAATCAAATTATACTCTCTATTTTCAAGTAAAGGGTAAGAAATTGGTGATTCTTGTTCTCTATGTCAATGACTTGTTTATTATAGGCAATGATGAAAACCATAACAAGTCTAAAAGGAAGGAATTAAAATATGGGTTTAAGATGATAGATCTTTGAATTCTTCACTAATATCTTGGCATAAAAGTAATTCAAAAAGATCATATTATTTTCATTTCATAAATTAAGTATATTTTTGAGTTATTAAATAGGTTTGGCATGAGTGATTGCAAACCTACCTTCACTCCCATGGAAAGTAACTTGAAATTATCTAAGGATGATAAAAGTGTCTTTTTTGATGGCACCAAATATAGATATTTATTGGGAGGTTTGATATATTTGATAACTATAAGGCCCAATATTTCATTTTTTGTTGGAATTTTGTCTAGGTTTATGCATGAGCCTAGATAAATTCATTCGCATGTAGAAAAAAGAGTACTTCATTACCTTTAAGAAATGAAAAAATATGGTCTTGAGTACTTCCACAACAAAAAATTCAAACTTTTTGGGTATTGTGATGCATATTTTGGTGGATGTGTGGATGATATAGTTTCCACAACATGATACACTATACATATGGGTTTAGCTACCATTACTTGGTGTTGTAAGAAGTAGTATACAGTGGAAAATTCATTAGTAGAATCAGAATACATCATAGCATGGGATGATTCTAGATAAATTTTTTACTTATGGTGCATTCTTGAAAATCTTCAGATGTCTCAGATTGATCCTACATAGTTATACATTGATAATCAAAGTGCAATCAAGATGTCAAAAAATTTAGTATTTCATACCAAAACAAAACATATGAATGTCAAATATCATTATTTGTGAATGTTGGTGGTGAATAAAGCACTTGATCCAATGTATTTCCTGACTATTGATTAGATAATTGACATCTTTACTAAACCCCTTGATAGAATCAAATTTGAAAAATATTAAAAAATGCTTGGTGGGGTTTGTTAGGAATTATTCCAAATTATTAACTTAGCTTAGGATTTTTATATGTTAGAATAATTAATAAATGTAAATGAGGCATGCTTATTTTATAAAGACACCCCCATAAATAAATTAAGTTAGATTTATTTAGAGTTGTAGAGTTAATAATAGAACTAACTTTTAGGTGAAACTCTCGTAGATAGTTGGTTATAGAAATTAGTTGGTTTTTATTGTTTTTGAGGTAAAAGCTATGTATTTTCATGTTTGGCTTTATAAAAGGGTTAATAGAGTATTTACAACCTTTCTATGTACTTATTTTATTTTGATCAATAAAATACTTGTGGACGCACCTCAGTGGGCACAAGATTCAACCTAAGTATTTTTTACCTATCATATTTCTTTATGGTTCCTTAGTATCAATATTTGTACAATCTTTCCCCTCTTGGATTTTATCCTTCCCCACTTTAATTATCATCTATTTTCCTTGTTCAAATGTTTACACCTATTTTTTTTTAAGTTTGTGAGTTGAATGGTAAGCCCTTATGGAATACAACTCTTCCATCCTCAAAAGCACTCATCCCTTAATATTTTTTTTATTTCTTCCTCTCTTAACCATAGTTATGCATTTTTTAATAAATTTAAATAAATGGTCAAGAGTAGTGTTTTGTCACTTATAGTCACTAATATTATCTTTGAGGGAGATTGTTACAATATATCTACATGTTTCACACCCATATTTTACTCTCTCCTATGATGAAATTATCAAACCTATCTATAATTGTATCATTCTAATTTATACATTTTTTACACTAGGCCAATTCTAATAATTATCATATTAATCTTCATATTCCCTATTTTCATCTCCTTTTGGACACATGAAAGTGAATTTAAAGATTACACTCATTTTAAAGTATAAGTCTAGGAGTATCAAAGCTTATTGGTCTCTAGATTCATTTCTTTAGTATCTAGGTATAAATTCTCTTATGATAGTAATATTTATCACCCATTGTTCATCTTAAAAATATATATGGATAAGGAAAATAAAAAAATACAAAAAAATTAGAAGCTAATATGTAAAATAAAAATGGAAAAAGAGAAATGAGTTTATAAGGATAAATATATTTTTCAAAATTCAAAATCACACTAAAGCATGTGATCATATTATTTAGCATGTCCCCATATCGTATTTGAAGATAAAACTCAATATTTTGACTCAAGATAAATCCAATGTACATTATCATATTTTAGGATATTATAATGGGTTATGAGGTCTTATATACATTATCATTTCCACATTATTTCTCATATAAGCATATAATCCTCATAGTTGACCAATGGATCTATAAGGGGTCCTAAGCAATGGGGAACACCTTATGATAAGGTAAAATATTTTTAAATTTTCATATAGATTAACCTTCATACAATGGTATTTATATTTTAATAATTACCCAAAATTTTATTCTATCTCATTGGGTTCTCTAGGTCCATTGATGTCAAAAACACTTAGTTTTGTCAAACTGATCAAAGTGTCTTATTTCTAATAAGAAACTAGTTTTTCCTTGGCAGGACCATCTTTTCCCTCTATTCTTTCCCATTAGTAGAAAAACTTATTTACAAATATCATAAATATTTTATATATCTTATTCTCCATATTTTTTAGACATATTATCATTGTGAAATGTGTTAGTGTTCAAATGTTCCTCTTTGAATTTGGCATGTTTGAATAGAAGCTTCATCTTTGAATTATTACAAGTTCTCTAGGTAATTGCTTTATATTTATAGGACTTATCTTAGTTTTGATTTAGACCTTAAATTTCCATGGTACCTATTTTATAGGTCATCTAATCTTATTTCTACTTTTCCTAACCTACTTTATGTTTTATTATTCTTCATCATCTTTTAATCATTGGGTCATTAAAACCTATTTTAGTTTTTACTTCATGTATTTTTGGCCAATTTTGTCCATATTTATTTTAGATATGATTTTATCCTCATTGGGTATTTTATTCCTAATTTATTCGTACAATATTGTCTTTCAAAATTTCCCTTGTTTTTATAATCTTTTCTAATAGTTCCATATACTTACATTTCTTTACTCCCATGTGTATTCCCACATTACACTTATTCTATTTTTAGTATTGTGTCATTAGGGTTACCATATGTAGTTTTCATGCCTACCACAAATAATACGAAGGTATTTTCATGTATATTTTTTATGAAAAGGTAATATATCTATGTATATATTTATTATAGTTAATTAATTCGTTTATTATCATTTACAACATTTCATTTTATGTTTTTTTGTTGTTATGTTTATTTCCCAAAGCACAATCTTGAATCACAATATTGTGATATATGATGAAATTTTGGTGCATAAAATGTATATAGTTATATTTTTAATTAACTAAATATATATTTTTAAATACTCATCAACATGTGGATATACCTGAGTACATGTCTTAAGGAGTCTACCAAGAAAGGGTTGGGGGGTAGTTCATGGTGTTTTATGAAAGATATCCAAATTGTCATGTTATACATGCTTATAATCACCAAAATTAATTTATCTTTATTTAGCCTCATATATTTATATTTTTCTTTTGTTCCTCACAGTATTCCTAGTATATTGTATTTTTCATACCATACCAATCTGGATCTATCTAGTTTATATCATACCCTATATTTCCTATTAAATCAATCTTAATTGATCTAGTATATTTTACTTCATGTTATTCTTTCTTAATAAACTAATCCAAATGTATTTAGATATTTTTCCCTTTTAATATATTAACATGGCCAATCTAATACTATGTCATTCCTAATTCATAATGCTATATCAACCAAGATTGATTTTATTTCAATTTTAGCTATGTCACTTTGAGGATTTTGAGTATTAATTATAGGGTTCCAAATTCCATTTTTATATAAGGACACCACTCATTTACTATTATTTTTTACAAAAAGTATGATCTAAGTATATAAGATAAATTAGGATATATGAGTTTATTATTTTCAAGGTCTAGTCTTAATCAAGGTCTTTGAATATAAATAGAAGGAAGTTGAACCATAGAGGTTCCACTTAAGATTTGGAATAAAAAATTAAGTAAATTTAGATATTCATCCTTATAGTTTTATGTTTTCACCTATTATGATTATTTAAATTTTACACTCGAGTCAAGGGGGATATTGATGCATCGACAAGTTGACTCAAGTTAAATATCCCCATCCTTAATTTATTTATTTTAATTTACTTTTGTTTCTTTTATTTTTTATTTTTTTTGTGTGTGTGTGTGTGTATGCACACATGCATGCACATGTGTGTGTATGCATATGTGTGTGTATGTGTGTGTGTGTGTGAGTGAGTGCATGTGCATGTATTTTTGTGTGTGTGTGTGTGTGTGTGTGTGTGTGTGTGTGTGTGTGTGTGTGTGTGTGTGTGTGTGTGTGTGTGTGTGTGTGTGGAGATTAATAATTTTATGTTTATTCTATCCTAACCTAAACCATATTTATGAATACACTAGTGTATGATATCTAGGCCTAAATATATAATCATAGTTAGGTTTCTTTATCCATGCCTAGATTAACTTATGTTACTTTTTATGTAGATGAAATTCATTATATTCCTTTGGAATTTATATTTTGTTAGTTTAGTTTCTTACATCTTGGATCTAGTTTTCCCTTTTTCACCAATTCCATGCATAATATTTCATTATTATATCATTGATACCCTCTCTTAAAAATAACTAATGTGTATAACCTCTACCTACTTTTTTGTGTAACATATGTTTATAGGGTTGGTCCTAGTATGGTTTTATCTCTTTCTTATATTATAAGATATTTATATTTTTGATAGTATTATATCAATATACATATTATGCCTACCTATTTTATATGTTTTTATGATCCTTATTATGTTCATTTTGATTACGTGTGTGTTATAGTTCCATGATCTTTATCAGTTCATTGTGTTTATGATATTCATATGTTTTCATGATTAGTATGATTTTATTTGTGTTTCCATGATCCTTATCATGCACATACCTGGATTGTGTATTAATGAAAAATATTTTTACCTCACTAATGATTTACATTATTATATCTTTGTGGAATAAAAACTCATTATATTTAAAAATTAAATGATCTATTTTTTTATGATTTATTCATTCCATGTTTTTATAATCATACTTTTGTTATATCCTAATCCAACACATGATAAAAAGTCTTTTGTACATGTTTTTTAAATTATATAGCTTAGTGTACTAATATATTTGATGTTATGTTTTTTATAAAGGCTGAAAGCTAGGGGCCGAACCCTATACAGTCAAAAAAGACAAGAAGGCAAACAAACAAAAAATGCCTTCAGAGAGACGACGGCACAGCCGAGAACAACAGACAAAAACAAAACACAAGCCACAAGAAGACCAAAGTCAGAGAGGTCTCCCCTTACATAACTATTGATTTGATAAGATCATTGAGTTTCTCATTCTCTACATTGTCAGCATACCTAGTATTACCCACCACTTCTAGCATAGACATGTTCAGCAGAATTATATTACGAAGCCCTTTGGTGAAGACCTTCTCCAGCTTCTGAATGTGGTCCTTCAGGGCCCCAATTTTAGTTTTTCAATCAGTCTCATTCTCAATACCCTCACCAGCTTCCTCAACATACATTTTCCCCTTATTGTTAGCAGTTCCCATAGTGTCAGCACCCTGCTCCTCAGTAACCTCAAAATCCCTAGTAGCCTACTTCCCTCCAGTGACCTCCAAAATTTCCTAGATTTCTAGCTCCTCAGACTCTTCCTCCTAGGTTACTTCTTCTAAAGCACTTTTTGAATAATCAATCAGTCTAGCCTTCGGGGTTGGTTTACCAATAATCTGCCCTGACCTTCACACTCTAGAGGGGAATCCTTATTAATTTTAGAAGGCTTGTGAGATTTTTCACCTTGGCCCCCCGTGGCCCTGCCTAGATTCCTGTGGGTCCCTTCCATAGTCTCTTTCATATTTTCTTCTTCTTCATCAACCTTTCTCTTCTTTCCCTTCTTGCTTGCAAAGGAGTTGGGGGTATCAACAGGGGTCTTTTCAGGGTCATCAATACGCCTCATTCCTGACAAGTCATCTCCTTTTGAATGATCTCCCTAATGTTTAAGGGAATATGAACATCTTGTCACCACACCCTCCAACCTAAAAATTGCTGCCCAAGGTTGGCACAAACATCAGCGACCCTGTGGCCTTCTCTGTAGGTATGGAAAATCTCAACTTCAAAAAAATTTTGTAAAAGAAATTAGATATCAATAATGATGTCTTTTAGCTTGAATCCCACATTTGAAGCTTTATTAATGACATCTATGACCATATTAGAGTCTCCTTGTATATTCAAGTTCCTTATTCTTAGGGATATAGCTAACTTTAATCCCCATAGTAAAGTCATTACTTTAGTATAGTTGTTACTCTGGCATCCAATTCCACCAGCATAGACAGTAGACATCCATCCTTTATCATTCCTTATAATTCCTCCTCCACTAGCTTTACCATCCAACTTGGATGCCCCATCAAAGTTGAGTTTCATCCAATTAGGTTTAGGGGGAATCCATTTAGTATTAAATCTATGTAGTATTTTAGAGTTATTATACCCAGGGATCTGGTTTAAAACCTTCCATTTGGCTATAATTTGGCTTTCAATTTGAGATAGGGGTTTCTCCACAACACAAATATGAGTTGTTTTAACACTTTCCATAATGGTCTTAGCAAAGGAGTTAAACTCCTGAGAAGCATTTCTAGCAGTGTCCTTGAAAATTTTGTGATTGCGCTCTTTCCATAAAGTCCAACTCAAACATGGCAGAGCTTGCTTCCATAATTCCATAAGCTAGGGATGTGTGAAGGTTGGGTTCTAGCTAAGAATTACTTCTTTAAGGTTAGAATTGCAGACCCATTCAATACCAAAGTTGTTAATTAATATGCCCCATAATTCCCAAGCAAACTCATAATGGATAAAGCGGTGTGAAATTGATTCATCTTTTGAACCACATAGGAAACATTTTTTAACCAAAGTAAACCCTCTCTTTTGAAGGTTATCCTGAATAAGGATTTTGTTATGAGTAGCAGCCCACCAAAACATGTTAGTTTTTGGAATAAGTTTATGATTCCAAACCTTTTTCCATACATCTTTATTCTAATCTTCAGGAATGAGCAGATGGTAATTAGATTTGATAGAGAATGATCCATTCTTATCTGGTCACCAGTATTGTTCATCCTCCTAGGGAAAGAGAGGGATTCTAATCTCCTGAACACACTTTTGGATCTCTTGAACTCTTGAGAAAAGCTCAGGCTAGTGCACACAGCAATATTTGATGTTCTGTTATGTTTCAATGTTACACCTACTTTATTTTGAGAAGTGAGTTTCACATGTCCACCCATAATATCAAAATGGGGGCATATATATTACTAATTATATTTTTAATTTCATTCTTTATTTGATGGTATGAAGGACCCAATGAATTTATATTACATATTATGGGTAAAGGCAAATGTGTATTATCTTATTTAGCACTATATAACTGGAGGCTTGTCAACTTATGACTACATAGTTAAAAATTCAATTATAATATTACTTAGTGAATCAATGACTTATATTATTTTAGGATGAGGGGGATTGTCTTTATATGACACAAATTTATTACCCCATCCATATTTTTATCCTTTTCAATGGTAATATGGACCTATGAGACTCCTAGTACATATTAAATCTAAAAGGGGTACTTTATCAGAAACTAATTTTATATTATAGGATTTAATATATTTAAATAAGACATGTTTATGCAAGAATTATATGTTTAGTTTGACAAGTTATAAGACTCAATGAATCAATACTTAGAGATGTAGATATATAATATTATTATATATGTTATACTTTGAAGTGTGTTCTCATTCCACATTTTTTTGGCTAAGAGTACACATTTAAGAAATTCAAACACCTAAAAAAATTACCGTAGACCGTTTATTTAGCATTATTTTATATATGTTTCATGCACTTGTATATGTAAGCATGGTTTAAAAAAACTAAGTGTTATTTAACCACTATGTCCAATTTCATAGCCTTAAACCAAATTTACCTTATACTTATGCCATTTTTTTAAGACATTTTAGGTTTTGCATTTCCCATGTTGGAACTAACTAGATGGTTATGGACCCAAAATGTATTCTTCTCTTTAATTGTATGGGTCCGTCAACATTTTTTCCTTTCTTATTTGTAGTAGTTGTAAGTCAACATGTATGAAAACATTTCCATAATTTTAATTTAGGTTACTTATAAATAAAAAAAATATTAGGTTCATTTTATAATTAAATATATGTAATCATTATAAATAACATTAGATATTTTATCATTATAAGATAAAATTCTATTGTTAAACACTTTTGGTGCATGAATGAAAGTTATTTTAAAATCTATTGTGATATTTTTGTTTATTGGAATCTTTATTCCAATTTTAAGGGTATGTTAAACTAGTGGTTTTATATAACACATACCCCATTAATATTTTATATTGGAACATTTAGATAATTTTATATGGAAAAGAGTCAGGGCATGTATTTAGGGTGAAAGGAAACAAAAGAGAAAGTAAATTTATAAATTTATTTCCCATTTATAAAACTTATTAGGACTATACAATTTTATTGGGACCATAAATATGATCAGGGTGTTTTTATTATTTTTATCCTAAGAGATATAAAATTAAGGAGAACATACAACAATAATTTCTACAAAATATGTCACTAATCATAATAATCTGAATTGAAATGGATTGATAAATATTACACTTACATACTTTATAAATAAAAAATTAAGAGAGGAATGATTTACATAGCTAACTGTACCTATTTTTTTCCCATAAAAGTTTTCACTAAATATGGAAATGCTATGTATGTGATTTTTCAACTACTTAGATCATAAGTTTAAAAAAATTATAAAATCTAAATAAAATTAATACACCTATGATATCCAACATTTTTAGCGTTTACCAGTAGTGTCCCTAAGCACATTAGGGGTATTATATCTATTGTAACCTTGTGCCTATGCCTAAAACAAGATTATATGTATGTGAAATTATCTAATGATTCACCAAAATGTATGTACTCTTTATATTTTTTAGAAACCCTAATTATGTTTTTAATCAAAATATCCTTAAAATGTATTAGAATTTTGTATTGGATCGATCCCAACCACTCCCTACTAAATGGTTGAACAATGTTTACATTACAATACTTAAAATAAGGCTCAAATGTTATATAATTATCCCACTTATGTGTGTGTGTGTGTGTAACATATTGAATAATCTATAATATGATGATATCTTTTGAAATTTGATACTTTGCACCATGATAATTTAATCTTGTGTATTCATATTTCACTATATGGATGTATATAGGATACTCCTTGAATATTTTAGATGTGTGTATGATTTTTGATAACATTCCATGAGATTAATTGTTATTTTTCAAATGATGATAAAATTCACCAAGTGTATATTAACCTTAGGGGTGATTTTATTTATTGATTATAATTCGTTTTTATATTTTAATGATCCTTAAAACATGTATATGTTGACATAATGGAGACTTATCAATTTTTAAAATAGTGATTGAGGGATCTTAGACACTACTTGTAGAGAAAGATGCATGCAGGAATAGATACCATTTGGGACTACCATTACTATCCTTGAAGTGTAATACAAATATTTTAAATTTGGATAAAATATTTATAGGATTATAAAAAAATATAGTATATAGTTAAATGATCTTGAATAAAATGTATTTGGTGGATAGAGGTGGCTAAGATAGTGCATTGATATATAAATAGATTAAAAATGTACTCAAGAAACAAATATATGTGTAATGCCAAAGAATGTCAAAATATGTAAAATTTAATGTTTCCATAGTGCCAAAGTAAAACTTTATGTTTATAAAAAATGCTCTACTTTTAATCTAGTATTTCAAATGGCCAATTAAAAATATGAAAGAATTAATTTTGGAGCCTATGATAATAATGTTTGGTGTTAACCCTTAAAACCAAAATATATCATTTTATCCATGTGAAAATTTCAATAATTATGTGTATATAAATTTATCTTCATAATAATAAATTTAAAATAATCAAAATCATTGAAAATATCTAAATTTAAAAATAAATGTATGAATACAATTGATAATATGTGGACTAATATGTCAGCTTTTGACTTGACTATTAAAAACCATGGGGTGAACATGTCCCAAATATATAACTTATAAAATTATAAATTCCCTAATGATATTGAAAAAAATATATATTAGAATTTGAATGATGTATAATCTCACCCACACTACCTTAGATAACTAAATACCTTTTTTGGAACCCCAAAATTATATTCATATGTAAAATGATCAACCATTATAGATGGATATATACCCAAAATTATCATGTACTTATAATCATTCCTCAACATTTCATAATTTCTTAATATATAAAAAAATAAAAGTTTTTACATAAACAAATTTCATGCCCCATATGATCCATCTATCCCTAAAATGATGTAAAATCATAAAATATATATGAAAATATCATAGATAGTATTAATCATTCCTCAAAATCATATAGAATATGTCACAATATAGTTAATTTGGCACATATAAACACATAATATATTTCATGATATGAAATAATCTATATATCATCTATAAATATATAAAATAATACTAATGTATTCCCGCTTTTGATATGAAGGATAAAGATTGTAGACAAATCATCTAAAAATAAAGAGTTATTTGCATCATTTGTTATAAACAAAAATTATAAACATGTATAAAGTATATGTAAAACATAAAAATATGTTTCCTCATAAAAATATTTTGAACACTTTAAGAACACATGAAACATATAATCCAAGTAAGAGGAACTTTATAAAATTTGTACACAAGATATAATTATAATAATTCATTTGAAAACAATTTTTAGAAGTAGCTAGATATGTCAATAAATTAAAGTAATTATAATTACATTAAATTCATGATATAAATCATGGAAACATAAATTAGAAATTTACATGATAAAAATCATGAAAATAAACACAGAGTAGCATCCATTTTTTTCCAAAAAAAACATTTAAATATATGTAAACATGCACATATGTGAAATTTCATAGTAAATAGATTATAAGAATAGAAGCATAGAAACCATGAATCAAATTTGACCTAATATAGACACAACATGGATATGATATAGAATAGAGTATCCTTTAACATAATTCACACTTGAAACAATGAGACATAGTCAATATACCCATGTATAATATAACATGTAGTATATAAAATATTAATGACCAAGCAATGCAACCATCATCAACATTAAATAATCATATATAAAGCAATGTTAGTGTTGATAATTAGTCAATATCACCATATAATATATAAAATCATGATATCCATATGAAGTATCACTCTAATAATTTTGAACAAGAACAATGCATTATAAATAGTCTAAGTAGCTCAATATGATCAATAGAATGCCATAAAAATATGTAACCCAAAAATTATACTAATATTCCCTAGTGTAGGCATGCCCCAAAATGTGGAAAGATTTACCTATGGGGTGATAAATTTCATGCATATACATTTTCATGTCTCATATAATTTATTTATGTCTTACATCTAACTCATATATATAGCGACAATCATGCATGTAGAAGAAATAACTCACCAGGTGTATGATATATATATATATATATATATATATATATATATATAATCAAAGCAAGATGTGTATATGTATTAGCTTTATATTTTATAATATTTTATTTTTATACACTTTTAAATATATTGAAATGAATAATAACTTGATAAATAAAGCAATCCCAAAGGGAAATTTTATTAAATAGAATAATACAATGGATCCAAATAGTAAATAGTATGTGTAAATACATAGTATTCATCAAATTTAATATAATATCAATGTTAAGAAGTAAAATTATATGACTCCATTATTTGGGAAATTCATGTCTCAAAGTAGTATGTAATAATGTTTCAATATCATAAGGTGTGTAGGAATATAATATATGAGATTATGTAAGATCAATGTGTCCCATGATAAAATTAAGCGTGGATAGTCAATTGGGAGAATTAGGCAAGTATTATGTTGAATCAAGGTGTAAAATGCCTTAAATAATATAAAATAAAATAAAACTACTATAAGATATGTATGTGCGTATGTCATCATAGGATACATAGTGTGAACATTTATATCAAGACACATAATAAAAATCCAAAGGAAAGTTAAACACAATAATCAATTGAAATTCAAGGGCTAGAAATAATGATCAAAGTAACCACATATATATATTCCCATTTATATGAAAGGAGAAATGAAAAAGTCAACTCAGAAGAAAGTTACCAAGAGAAAAATTAAGAAGCTATGTAAAATAAACTATGTTGAAGATATTTATAACCTATATTGAAATTATATTTAAATGATATAGATTTGAAACACTGTGCATTGATTTTTACTCTAAAATGAATTCATCACATTTGATAATTAAAAATGAGATGAATATGAATTTTGGTCACAATAATGTACACCAAATTACCAAATTTTACCATGAATTGATGAATCATGTGGATATATACTTGAGTTTTAACTAATAAGAATAACAATTATTATATTTGGATTAGCTATTTCCATTATATCCTCTTAAGATAATTGATTGGTTGATAATATTTCATTTTAATAGTATTTATTTGGGTTCTCTTCATGTATAGTAGGAGAATGTTATATGTATTTATGTTATTCATTTACTTGTGGTTTAATTTTCATTTATATCCATATTTGTGCACTTTGAGATATAATTATACCCATAAGAATGCATTTTTCATGTTGTCTTTTGTATGTATTATCTCATTGAAGTGTGATCATATCGCCTTTGAAATCAATTGAAATAATATTTTTAAAACAATTCAATGTTGCTTCCATTTTCAAAAACCATGATTTTATAAGCATGGCATTGAATTTTATCATGATATGTATTATAAAATATAATTTTTCAATTTTAATATGCCTAAAATAAATAAGAAATTTAATATTCCATTAAGATCCCTCATGGGTACTTGTTTGTTGTAGATCACTTTCATCATGCCATTATTATTTAATAAAAATATTGTGCATGTATTATATAATATCATATTTTAAATATATATATATATATATATATGTATGTATGTATGTATGTATGTATGTATGTATGTATGTTCACCTTCTATGAAATATTTAATGACAATTGGTTCTTTATAAACTAACTGGGGTACATTAACTTACATATATTATAAAATAGATAAAGATGCAGAAATTTAGCTACATAGTGTTTCATTATATTTTACAAATGTGATTACCATTGTCCATGAGTTGCTTTATTTTTTTTTTGTAACACACAAAAACATATATTTATTATCATTGATTAGATCATAGGTACAAATTTTCCTTTCCCTAACTCATGTTAAATGATGTGTATGTTGATACCTAATATAAGGTAGTGTGATTATATTCTTATCAAGTAACAAACAAAATTTCACTTGGTTTTTCCTTGATTCTTTGAAATTTTACAAGTGGACTATTACTAAACTATGTAGATAATTTCAATGGTGTTTCTTTTTTAGTTTAAGTATTTTTAGGTTTTTTTTTAGGTAAATATTCACCTTGGATACTTGAATTTTTTTTTTAAATTTTCAATGTCATAAAAGAGATCATGTGATTACAATATATCACTTTCATAATGAAGGAGGTCATAGTAAATTCACTAAATAGAACCATAATAATGATAGAGTGTTTTTAAACTATGTGATGATAAAATACATTTTCTAAATTTAATTTTATTATCTAAATTAGCTACTTGATATATCAATAAATGTAATGTAATTTTTAATCTCAAAATGTTATATTTTATGAGATCATCATATCCTTGTTAAAGGATTTGAATATTCTATAAGGGTAACCTAATACCTCTATAAACATTTGAGTGTGACAATAAAAATCTTATAATTTGATGAAATAAGATATAACTCTAATAGAAAGCATATATAACCAATATAGTACAATCCATTTTAAACTTTGTTTGAAAGCCTTTAACAATACTACTCCATAGTGTTCATGTTTTCCAAGGGAAGATACAAATTGTGAAATATGGGTGTAGGGAAATCCATGTCCATCAAATAAATGAAATAAAGGCATGATAAATCCTACTAAATAAGATTGATTAAATATTATAACTAGTATAGGTTGTCCTTGTATGACATTATGATCAACCTAATAAATGGGTGCTATTGGATTTATAGTTAATAAGTTAAACTATTTTTTGATTTTTCCTATTTAATAGATCATGGAAACTATTTGGATAATAGGAATGGTTATAGATTGGAAAGGTTCATTCATGGGTCGTAATTCATAAATTATATCAAATAAGTGTGTACAAGATTCATTAAAATTAGAATTATGTGTATCACTAAATTTATTAGAAACATAATCACATTGGATATAAATAGAAGCATAAATTAAATTAATATTATTTAAATCATCATTATAAATCTTAAAATAATGAAGTGTAGGAACATCATTAATAACATGAGAAACAACATGTGTTTGATCTATCCATTTATTTAGTGTGTAAAAACAACATTGATTATGTTAATTCATAATATTAATAGTATGAATGAGGGTATATTTATATTAAATTTTTCTATATATGTATTCTATATCATGCCTATTATAAGTTTAAATAGAAGGAAAGGAATAAATAGTCTCTTGGATATGACTTACACTATTATCTTAACCTACTTCTGAATTACATTTTATAAGGATACATCAAAAGAATATTGATATTATTTATCATTATTCACATAATAATTATCATCTATGCCATCATTGGTATATGAATATATACATTCAGTGCTATAAGTTACAACATTTGTAGAAAACATTTTTTTATAGAATGAGACATTTTCAGGTGTGAAGGTTGTATAAGCATGGAAATGAATCTAAGCCAATAATAATAAGGAATAAACCCATAATTCCCAACCCTAATATAAGGTAAAAAAAAAATCCTAAAAAAAAAAAAAAAAATATGGACGAAAAATTTAAAATCTATTTGATAAGGTCAAAATAAAGAAATGACTATTCCAAGAAAACCATGCTGAATTTTAAAATAAAAAATATTTATTTAATAAATATTAATAAATGTAAAATGAATAAATTTTAAAATAAATGTATATTTCATCTCTTAGACCAATTTTAATGAACATATAGAAACCCCAGTTCAAAAAATCCATGTTCAATTGTAGGAAAGAAAAAACATATTTTTGATCAAATTAATTATACTAATAATAAAATTATAAGAGTTTCTAAAATATATTATTTCAATTAAAATATTTTCTAAAATATATGAAGATAATAAATAATTATTATAGGATAAACCATAATAGGAAGATAACCATGAAATATTAGGGAAAATGATGAAAATCATTAAAAAAACCAAACAAACAAATATAAATTTGAGATAGATTAGAAGAATCAATCCCTAAAAGGCTAAAAAAACTAAAACCTTAGGAAAAAATTTATACCCTAATTTATAAGTAAATCTATGGGTTTTTTTTCACTTAAATCAATGATCAGGTTCACCAACTTATTTCTTATTTTACACTTAAGGGAATGAAAAATGAAGGAAACTATGCACTAACTCATATTTTCTAAAATGTGGCATTTAATTTAATAATATGAAAGGAAATGGATTGATATATATTACACTTAATAAATTTATAAAGGACAAAACAAGAAAGGAATGGTGTACTTAGCTAATTATTCTTATGTTACTCACAATAGTCATCATTGAATATTGAAATGCACTGTATGTTCTTTGTCAAATACTCATATTTAAAAGAAGTTCTAGAAACCTTTCTAAATTCTACATATAAATTTCTTACCTATAACAAAATCACTATCATTGTCTACTAGAAATGTCCCTACACATATTAGTGGTATGTTATATTTCAAAGCCTTATGCATCCTACTGAAGTGTGATTCTATATGTACAAACCTCTCTGATATTGTGTTATTTATTTTTATCTTTAATCCAAACCATAAATTTTATTATTTTAATACAAGGCACCCTTAAAAATGAGTTATTTTTTTGTTATACTAACCCCAACCACTCCCTACTAAATGGTTATGTATTTTCTACATTCTAATACTCTAAAGTGGTTTCAAATCACCTGTAACTATTCCAATTATGTATGTGTGTGAAACATATGGAATAACCTATAATCCAATATCATATTTTTACCATTGATACTTGGCACCATGAAAATTTTATTGTGTATTTATATTTCATAGTGTGGACTACTCTAATAGCCTTCTTAAATATTTGAGATGTGTGTATGCCTTTTGATAATGTTTCAAGAGAGTTTTATGTGGTTTTCAAGTCATTATTTAATGCTTCAAGTGTATATTATAATAACTTAGGGGTTATTTGTATTTATATACCACTCTTAACTATATTCCACTATGATTGACCCATGAAATGTGTCTAGTCCAACCTAATGGAGAATTATCAATTTATAAAAAGTTGTTGAGGGCCTCTATACAATTTTGGTAGAGTGAAGAACCTGTAGTAATTGACATTATCTAAGATTATCAATATTATCCTAAAAGTGTATAACATGGACTTGAAATATGTATATATTTTATCTATGATTCTATAGAGCTCCTATATAGACTAAAATGGCCTTGAATAATTTTTTATAGTTAATATAGATGCCTGAGACAATAAATAAGTGTATTGATAGGGGGAATGTTTCTAAAAATTCAAACATATGCAGAGTTCCTATATAGACTAAAACATATTTGAATAAATTTGTATATTTAATATAGATACCTAAGACAATAGGTAAGTATATGGATAGACGGAAAATGTTCTCAATATTAAAACATATGCACACTATCCAAGGATGTAAAAGTATATAAACTTTGATGTTTCCAAAGTGTCAAATGTTGTATTTAGGAATTTAACTATAAATTTTGATCCATTTAAACCTAGGATTCAAGATGACATGTAGGAAATCTTATTCACATTTTAGCTTCAAATTGTGGTGATAGATTTGCATCAACATTTGAATTAGGTAGGAAACTTATACTTTATTTACCCTATTTTTATTTTAGGTGTAATACCATTAAAGATAAGGTAAACTAATGCACTATGTATATATACCATTTAACAATTTAAATTATTAATTTCATATTTGAAATAGTGGCCAAAAATAGTAAATAATGCAATTTTGAAACATGAAACAAGAAAATATACAATATGAAATTTAAATGATTAGAATAGACAAACCTTAATTATTTATACATTTATGAGTGTGGTTTTAAAATATTCAAGTCTATAATTATATATTTATCAAATTTGGTTCTTTGATTATGTAGGGATGGAATTAATGCTAATGTTATTGGTGTCATGGGTTCAATCGTATGTTCCTAGTTTTACAATTGTTCATGTCCTACTATGAAAATCATGTATAATTTTAATTTATAGGTTATTAATTATTATATTACTATGCACCAATGGATTTTTGACCTTGATATACCTTTTATTATCTAAATTAGTGGAAACAACTACCCAATTTTTTATTTTAACATCTTTGAGATAAATTGAATCAAAATGTTACATAAAATGAGAAGGGAAGAAGTACTTGGGTTAATAAATCATGAAGGAGTTGAAAAAATATATCATACATTTCATAATCAAACACCATGTAGTTAATGTACAGTGTGAATGAATTATTAAGACAAAAGTATCTAGCTTCTCTCTCTAAGTGTGAGATAAAACTATATGTACACTCTCCTAGTTAATTTTGGTACAAGATGTGATTCAAGTCCTTGAGAAAAGACAAATTCATGTAAATTGTGCCTAGAATAAAAAATTAAAAAATAGTTTAGAAATTTGTATGTAACTTTAATAATACTTATTTCAAAATTATAGATGGATACATCTTAGATAAATATATAGATTGATCTTTACGATGTTCATATATTACTTGTATATATAGGATTCCCATGGTTTGAATTAAAGTGTTATTGGTACACATAATTCAATAAAAGAAAAGGAAAATAAATCATAAAAGGATCCAAACCTAAATAATACATGACCATTTGGATAAGGTTATACAAAAAAAAGCATAAGATCCGTGAGGCCACTAATATTTCCTAGGGAAGGATTGAAAAAAATACCATTCCTATCCCAAAAGAAGAAAGAAAAATTTAAAAAAATAGGAGAGATAAAAAGGGCTCATAATCACAACATAAACATGAAAAATTTAAAATTAAAATAAAATAGGAACACAAAATCATACAAATCAAAAATAAATATAAATAAGCACTAATAAGTCTCTAATTCAAGGTGATGACTTATATACACAAAAAGTGCCTAAAATAATTTAATAATAAGTATATTATTTTAATTGAGTGTGTACATAATGCTCCTACTTTTATGTGTATATATGAGTGATGAATGTCTACACCAAAGTAAAATCTAAATAATTGAAATGAGCTTAAATTAACATAGGGAAAGGTGGAGAAATATTTTATAATTCATACATATAAACCTTTTTTTTTATTTGTAAAATTTTGGATACCTATTAAAATGTACAATTTCCAACAAGTAATGAATTCCATATATTATCATTGTGCTATATTGAAAATTTTAATTTTAAAATTGAAATTTGATAATTAAAAGATCATATTATAAAATATACATGTTCTATGTCAAACTCAATGTTTTTCTAATGTGAAAAAATGCTCATTTTAATATTATTTTGATAACAAAAAAATCTCACAAGTGTTATACATAGCCACCACTTCTCTAAGAGTTTGGAGAACCCTCATCCTACTTATTGATTATGGAAGTATTTAATGTTTTGATCAAAGGGGAGATACATGAATTTATCTATGAAATTACACTAAAAATGTTTGTGCCTAACTTTCACATGAATATGATCTATAAAACTAATCATGCCTAAATTTCACTATAAAATAAATCTGATAATACTCTAATGTATGTCGTCGGAATTGAATAACCTATGCTTGTAATCACTCATCTCAAAATAAATAGAGTAATAAGCACAAAATGTAATAATATTATTTATATCTATTAAAAAATTCATAAAAAATATGTAGTTATCATAAAATATTAAATGAAAATCCCCATAGTACATTAGATGTAGGAAATGATCAATACTCCAAGCATTTTATTTCATAAATATTGATAAAATTATATAATGTTTAATACTTAATATATAAATTTAAATAGTACATGTAGCATAAATAAGTGTCATATACTATAGTAAATATAAAAAACATGTAAGGCTCAACACAAAATATACTAATTTAGTGAATATAAATGTCTTATCACATAGGAATGATAAGATCAAGTAAATATCAATGCAAAATATACTAATGAATATTAATATCATAAAAAGTGTCCTCATGTATACATCATTACATGCAATTCATAACCAATGAGGATGGATGTGGAGGTGGATTCAACATACACCATATTAGATATAATAAGAGATATGGGGAAATTTCAATGTTAGAATCATGTAATATAGATAAATGCATGTAAGATACAATATTGGATACATCCTCCAATGAGGATGATAGTGAGTGAGATAATAACATACCTTGATGTAGATAAATTCCCAGGATAATAATATATCCAAAGATGTATAATGTGGTAATAAAAATATTGTATGTAATATAATATCAAAATTTTAGGAATAAACAATGTAAGCATGCTAGACATAATGGTTTGATGGGAAAATATATGTTCATACAAGACTCGTAGATAGTATATGTGGGTAACTTTCCCTTATAATAAAATAAAGTTTAAATGTAATCAATGAAGCTCAAAAATTAGGTTAATATAATGATGATGAAGATGTCCTCGTTTTTGAAAGATATGTCAAATGGATAAGTCTAAAACACCATGTAAGTATAATTATCATGTAACATATTAAAAAAATTAATATATAATCATGTATCTAATAATTATGATAATCATAATGTTTCAAGATGAAAAAGATGTTTAGGACATTGGTTCCCACTAGTGTATAAATGGAATGAACATAGGTAATTTGTCTTAAAATATGTGGTATATGATAATTTATGTACAAGTATAGGTAATACGATTCATGTTACCTATGGGCATGAATATATGTTCATATATCTATGACTAATATAGTATCATATGAAAAAAATTCATATTTTTTCCAAGGTGGAAATATATAAATGATAGACTCAATGGTGAAATGGGAATATAATATGTCCCAAATACATGTTTTGTATGTATAATATGTATATAATAATATAAAGGAGATGTGGGTGTATGTTTAACAAAATATAAAGGAAATATATGTCTCAAATATAGGTATTTTGCCTATAATATGGATAGGTATATCAATTAATATTAATAAAATTTATCATAATGATTTTGTGCCAAGGTGAAATGTGTGTGTGTGTGTGTTTGTGTGTGTGTGTGTGTGTGTGTGTGTGTGTGTGTGTGTGTGTGTGTGTGTGTGTGTGTGTGTGTGTGTGTGTGTGTGTGTGTGTGTGTGTGTGTGTGTGTGTGTGTGTGTGTGTGTGTGTGTGTGTGTGTGTTTGTGTGTGTGTGTTTGTGTGTGTGTGCATGTGTGCGTGTGTGTGTGTATTGATCACAAGGTATGAGATATAAGCATCCATGTAATAACCACATGTATAACCCATGTACACACTTCAAATTTAATCGAAATCAAGATATCTGTGTTATCCAATTGGTCACCCTTAACCAAGGATTGTTAAAAACTAGGTAACTAAGTCATCTAACCTTATATATGATCTTGTTTAGAAGCATGTCTTAGTGTCATGTTTTTGGTGGTCTATGTCATCTGAAGCTCTAAACAAAATCTTATTAAGATGTTGAGGTACATGTGTGAGTCTTTTCCAATTAGAATTGTGCCATGATCTTTTAAGAGGTATTTTGACATGTTGTTTAACAAAGTTTAAGGTAACTTTGGAAAGATTAATATTAGTTTGTGAAAGTCAAAATGTGATTTATCTATAATGAAAAAAATGAAGTGATGATATCTTAAGATAGAATGGTGCTCCATGATGGATAATTGGGCCCCAAATCAAATCTAATGAAGTATCAACATTGTCTTTTCAAGAATTTTAAGGATTTTAAGGTAATTTTGGAGATATTAAGGTTTCATTTGTTTTGTCATATTGTTTTTTGTAATTTTGTAGTGTAACCCCTTGAGGAGACATCAAGTATGAAGGTTATAAACCATGCATAGAGGTCAAATAGGTATTTTTTGGGTAACTTCACACTTTTTGAATAAAATCTTATATCTCTTTTTCCCATACACTTTGTCAAGGTGTCAAAATACTTCTTTTTAAATGTACAATCACTTTGAAATATTATTTTGCTCATTAAACTAACATCCAAACATAGTATAATAAAGAAATTGTAGGGAAAATAAGATGAATAGATGCTTGGTACATTAAATAACCATTTTAAAATCAAAAAATATCTCCATTGGCATCTAGTTCATAGCTCTAATAGGATATTTTGGCAGAATATGGCAAGCTTTCTTGATGAAGATAGGTCTAGAAGTGAATATGTATCCTTAATATTGATCAAGAGGTCTCATTAAAATTATTTTTAAAATTATCATGGTATTTTAATCTCTCTAAAACCTCATCTAGCCTACTCAATCTCAAAAAAAAGAAAATATAGATGATATAGGTCCAAGAAAACAAAAACTCACTCAAGTTCTCCAACAAGGCACTTGCTAGAGAAGAAGGGCCATTTTTGTGAGGTTGTTTCATGAAGGAGGAGAGTTATAAGGTAAAATAATCTTATGAGATTTTTAACACCCATATTACCTTAAAATACATTTAAATATTTTTGGGATTAGGGGGTAGAGCTTTATAAACCATTATTACCAAGTTAACAACCCCTAAAACCCTTAAAAACCCTAATATCACCATTTTTATCTTGTAATAGCATGTATAATCTTTGTGAATGAATGGAAATGGTTGAAAAAATTATCTTGAAGGTAAAATATCCCATGAAACATAAAACTCAACTCAAACTCCCAATGATCATGATTATACTAACAATAAATTTCATGGTTTTGGAAAGTTTTACATGATAGGTAGGGTTGTTTAGGGTTGTGAGTGTTTAACACCATGAGGATTATTTAAAAAAAGTGAAAATTAATTATACAATCTCATTAAAAAAAATCCCATATCATATCTAATCATTATTCATATGCATGAATGAGTGAAATGTACATGTATATGTTTGCAAACATTAGGTACAAGTTGTGAGTCAATTTGTTTGTTTTAAGAGTGTTAAAAATTAGAAGAAAGGTAAATAACATGATAAGAATTTTTCATAATCCATCATTTCCCATTCCATGTTTCCCCATGTTTGCATTCATCTCCTAAGGGTCTTTCTAGAACTAGTTCAAGTGCATATGCCTAAATGAAAGAGGGACAATCTAGAAAAGACAAGCACATTTCATGTCCAAGAGAGTAATCCATATTAAATGGGATTTTATAAACTTATATATAAGTGTATATGTCACTAAAATATAATACAATATAGTTATAATACCACATGATCATCTTTAACAGTAAATTATAGATGGCAGTTATAAAGGCCATTGGTCTAGTATCCTTGAACAAGTCTCCAAGTATGGAGAAATAAGTAACAAATTTGTGGCCAAAAATGAGGTATCCAATACATTATTTATATTATTACCCTAATTAATATAACATAAAACCTATTCCAATCATTAAAAAATAAAAAATGGCAAAATAAAATTGTATTCATTTATACACAGATATATTGTGTCAAGTTTGTAAGCCTAGAATGAGATTTTTTTGACAAATCTTGTTTGATTTCTAATTGGGAAAGGTTATAAAATGAGTAAAATAATTTAAAAATTTATCTCAATATAATTTATATTCATAAAATATAAGTAGGTTAATTCAATATCAAGTTTAAATAGAATTGGAGCCTAGATTGCACAATAGGCCTACACACCAAATTATGTGAAGAATATACATTTTCATGTTGAAATTTAAGTATTAAGGTTCATGTAAGTTATAAGGAACATTTAATAATGTTTATTTACTTATTATATTCTTTTTAATGAAGATAACACATCAAAATATGATAATTAGGGGTAAAACCCCTAAACTATCAAGAAACCCCAAACATGGGATAATGCAACTTCTCTTAGGCTTAATGGGTCAAAATATTTAGAGAACACACTATAGACATCATGGATCATGGATAAATATTATGTAAGGTGTTTCCAAGCCAAATTAAAGAATTTTGAGCCTTTTTTTAAACAAAACATTCATCTTAACCTTTACCTATAGGGATGTAAATCTCATAAAGGCCAACTTTCTTATGTGATAAGTCAACTGAGGAGATGAATGTAACCAAATTTCATTATGGGATGTTGATAGGGCCTATGGACTGAAATTTTATGGAATTTTTCAATTAATCAAGGAAATATGACTTATGAATTATTATTAAGAAGATAAATAGGTCTAAAACTACCTTTCGTGCCTTCAAAAATCTTGATGGTTTTGTATGTTTCCAAACAAACTCAAATGTCCATGAAAAGCCTTGAAAACACCTTGATGACATATATAAGTCTCATTAACATATATTATATCCATGATATTTATATATGTGGAGGATAAGCATAGTATAATGGCTTAGAAAATATATTTTCAAGCTTATTTTTAGGTGTTTGAATGATTAAGGTCCTTTTGATCAATTGAATATACCTCTTAGGCCTAGGAAAATGTCTAATGATCTCCCACATGCCATTCTAGAGATACCTAGAGTGATATAAAATGTTTCAAGTCTCTAGACCAATCCAAGATGAATAATTTCCCTACTTACACCAATAAACTTTTTGAAACCCCTATAGACATCTGATGACATCCTTGAATTTATTTATTTTTGTATTAAAGTTCATTTTAATGACTATTATCAGGTTTTGAGATCCTATTCATAGTTAGTCCACTAGTCATGTTATTAAGGACACCCAAAGAAGTATAATAGGACTCTATCAATTGTTCAAGCTTGCCTCAAACTTGAACATGATATTTAATACTTGAAATAGGACTTCAAACACTTACAACATCAATTTGGACATCATGAAACATAGAAAAAGGCCCTATATAATTCTCAAGCCTACATGGGGATTTGATTGCATGAATACTTACGATCCTCTCTAACCCTCTTACTAGTAAGTTGTGAATACTATTTTTAAAATATTTTATAATATTAGATAGAGATGGTATGATATTTTAAAATAACTACATGGATTTGAAAATATTTTTGTGATAGTCTTCAAGAAAAGAATATACCTTGTATGAGTGATAGACTTGTCTTCAGTGCATTCCTTTAGATAAAACAAGCTTAGGCATGAAATTTAAGGTTATAATGATAAATATAGTAGTATGAGGAGGTCTAAGTCTTGTGTTTCATTCTCACCAAGATGGGAGATGCATTTTAAGATCCAAGGATTATATATAAAGATGCTAAGAAGGTCAATTAGGCCATCTGTCAAGATAGTAACTTATAACTCATCAACCAAGAAAGGATAATTTTAAGAGAGAAAAGATGAGTCATAGGATTTTAAAAGACACTTCTACCCCACCTTTCATGAGGACATCATTAATCTAAGACAACACATGTTGAAGATGAATAATAGGACTATTGTTTCACCTTATCTTAGCATTGTAACTGGTTTCATGATAGACTTGTTACATGTCCATCATCTCTATTTATTCTCCATTCTTCTATAAATACTCCTAAAAAGGACATTTCAAAGGATCTTATAAGTTAGTATATTGAAGCCCTACTAAAATTGAAACTTGTTGTTGATTTTGAGCTAAAATCAAATTTTTTTTACCTACTTCATCTCACACTTAGTGTGTTCATGATGAATTATTGATGAATGATAGTGTTGATGTTAAATTTCATTACATTTTTACTCTTCATTATTTCCTATTTATGAGTATCTTATTTCTGGTCATATATTGTGTATCAAGTGGTTATGCACATGTTAATCATGGAAAACCTTCATTAGTGCCTCATTCTAGGACTCTTGATTGTCCCTTGTGGTTGATGTATTATTTTTCATCTCCATATTGAAATACTTATGCTAGATAACTATTTGAATATATATTATTAGATTCAACCTTGTTTTAGCTTTGTTATAAATTCATAAACCATATGAGGATACCTATAATTTGGTGTATCAACCCTTTCCTATTTTCTTTTAGCTTTCTCTTTCCCTTTTCATTACAATTTGAGAAGGTGTAGTGATAATATATGTGTAGCATCAAGGGAGATATCCCTCTTTGGAGGTTATATTTAATTATAGTCCACCCACAACCTTAGATATTTACTATTATTTCAATTGACTGAAGATACCTATTACACATCCTCAAAGTGACAACAAATTTTGGCATTCCTAATGAGATCCAAATTCAAGAAGATTGCTTAAGATTGTTACTAGTCTTGACATACATACAATTATTATAGCATCTATCTTAATCATCTAATGACTCCAACAAGATTTCAAGCATAATGTTTCCAAGAATAGTGTCTAGTTTTCATGCCATAGCTAATTACAATATATTTTGATAAAGTTTTAGATTAAAGTAAAACTAGGTTTTGAAGGGGCCCCGAAACCCTAGTACAAGGAAGGAAAGAAAGAGCGTCCAAGACCACAGGAAAATCCTAAAAACTACTACAAGGAAGTAGAAAAAATAGGTTTTAAATGGACTTGAAACCATCAGAAAGACTACCGGTCAAAACCCAGATTTAACAAAGATCTGGCCACACCATAGGCAGAAGATTACAAAAAGAAACCATTGAACAGGACCAGTTTACATAACCAACAAGAGGAACTAGACTATTCATCCAGTTCCAATATCATTTTCATGGTTTCTTTTCCTTTCACAATAGTATCCTGGGTAGTGGTTGCCGCCAGCATGGCTCCCTCTTGTGTAGCCTTCTTTCTTGAACTTTGTCTCATCCTTTTGCTAGGTCCCTCCAAGGCTTTGGTCTCCTCGTTAGCTCTTTTTCCAATATTGACAGTAGCAGCACAAATATTAGACGTAACTTCCTCCATTTTCATTCTATTGTCCTTGATGAGTTCCCAGAGGTTATTCTCATAGGCTTTGAGCTTGACTGGGATATCTCTTATCTGATTTTCCATATTGTTAATTTTGTTCCATACAGTTTTCAGAGTATTTTCCATAGTTTCCACTTTCCTTTTGAGATCCATGATCTCCCTACACGTCCAAGAATCAAGTTGGAAAGATGCCTCTACTTTGCAATTGACCCAAGTCATTGGTGTGTGTGTTTCATCATTCTATTTTTTCTCCCTCCATTCCTCAGAATTTTTATTGGGACTGTTCCTGGCTTCTTCAAAGATATCCTCTCGACCCTTTTGATCCTGTTCTTTAATTCCAGTTTGAATTTCCATGTCCATTTCTTGATTATATTTTGATAAAGTTACTCCTTTATATTTTGTATAATTAACTTATCATTTAGTTAATAAAATTATATTTTATACTACACACCCTTATCCAAAAATGTCTTTTGTTGTTGCTGAAAATATATCTATAGAATTTTTTGTTTGCTTCTAAATTACAAGATGTTAGTGCCTAAAAATTTTTAAAAATTCCATTTCAATGGTGGCATCCCTCTACTCCAAGCTCAATATGATGATATATATATTTTTTACCCTTAAAATCATCCAAAACTTCACTAAAGAAGATTCCACTACTATTGAGCACATAAGAGACATTGTTAACATTTTTTCTATACATCATGTGACACAATAGAATGTGGAAATCAGATTACTATCAACTTTATTTAAAGTCAATTCTCTTTAGTGGTATATAGGATTGAGGCCTAATTCTATTATTAATCAGGATGAGTTAGGAGAATAATTATACAATAATTTTGAGGATAAGAGTGATCATTTATCCTTGGTGGAGCAATTGACTAATATAAATATATCTCCTAAATAATTAATGGTTGATTTAAACTATACGTTTCAAAATACTTGATATAGGATCCCAAACATATTCAATCCCACTATAAATAATGTTTTCTTGTATTATTTTATGTATTTTAAAAGTGACTTATCATTAATGATTCAATCAATGGGGGGAATACATTTCATGATGCATATGAGGTGGCAATAAGGGCTTTAAATTCTCTTAACCAATCTATTAATATTTCTCCAAGGTCTCTTATGCATTTGTTTCCATAATTGAAACCACTTACTGTTTATACATCTCTTTCATTTTTAACATTGGCTCATATACCTTCACCAAAAAGTTAAGAAAAGACAACTTCTACACCTCCTAATTACCTAAATGAGGTCAAGACTCTTTTACAAAGTTTTGGAAATGAAATTGTAAAAATAAAGAGGTGTAAATCTCAACTCTAAGTTCCTTGGTAGACCAATAACTAATTTAATTAGGATAATAAACCTCCTTTTCAAGTTAACTACTAAGGTCAAGGACAAATCACTAATGTTAGGCCTTACACTAGTTATAATCCAAATGCTGCTACCTTTTCAAATGTTATTACTCTAGATCAAAACAATCTAGTCTAATATTAGTCATGCTTCCTTCCTTACGATAAGCTCCAAAATTATATTTTTTACTCTAATTATCGTCTAATCAAGCTCCCATGGTGCAAGGTACTCAACCTTCTCAAAGTGTTCATGTTGCTTAAGGTACACAATATTCTCAAACTTAAAATGTTGAGATACCAACACAAGGAGAGACTAACCAAGGGATAGTGTAACCTAATTCCACATTTTTTAGCTGAAAAGAAGGAGATTATCGTGTAATGAATCAATTTGGGGGCATAAATAACATTGATATTCTTGTGGTAGCCAATAAAAGGTTTAAGAAAATAGTAATAGAAGGTAATCAAGAGGTAATTAAAGTACCTATTTCACATTATCAAGTGTATTAATGGAATAATAGTCCTAATGTATCCCTTAAAGTAAATAAGTGTAGAAAAATTAGAGTGAGAGAGTTTTTCCTCTACCTCAATCTTCACAAGCTCAAGATAGTGTTGTTTTTATTAAAGGATAACCAAAGTTTTGTAGTTCTTCTATTAATATTTTTAATATAATTATGAATGAACATTTGATTATTTTAATTTTGGATACATTTTCCATTCATGGACAAAATGATATACTTCAAGGGGATCTATCTAATTTTAATCTTGCAGCTAGATCAACAAAGAAAGAGAGATCAATCCTCATGAATTAATCTCAACCTAAAAGAGGGAAACAAGTTAAGAGTGATAATCCTCCTCCTCTTTGTATTTATCTAATTATAGGTTAGTATATGGTTCATAGTTTTATTATTTATAGTGGTGCTAGTACCTTTGTAATGCCTAAATAAGTAGTTGATAAACTAGACCTAAAATATGAGCCAATCACTAAAGGAGTGTTGCAATTGGATGGGACAACCACCAAGACTAAATGTATTATTAAAGGTATAAATTTAAATTTTCATTATTATCCCACTTTTTCAATTCCTCAATATATTTTTATAATAGAACTACCACCCCATTTTTCCCTATGTCTATCTATGGAATTCATAGACAAGATTGGGAGGTATTTATCATCAGATTGGTCTCACATGGTTTTTAGGACTAGGTATGGCACCAAAATCAAGATATAATCAAAACCAATGATAAGATTCATATATAAACTTATGTTCCTAAGGTATTCAATGTTAATTTTACCATTATTTATGAATAAGACCTCTATGTCGACCAAGAACCAACTATTTCTCTTGAAGGCATACTTGATCTTTTTTTGATAAGTGGGTAGCTAACATCATTAACATGATCAATATAATTTCATGTAATAATTAGGACTAGGATTTTATTTCTTACATAAGTAATTTTCCTTAATGCCATAGTTGGTCAAGCCTAGTGAGCCCATGGATGGTCTATGGTAGCTATTATTTGATGGATCAAGGAGAAATATTGGTGTAGGAGGTAGTGAAATGTTGGTGTATCCTTATAAATAAATGTACTATACCACTTTAATATTTAAATTTATTTGTAATATCAATGAAATATAGTATGAATAATGTATACATGGCCCTTAATGGGCTAGGAAATGAGGAGTGAAGCATTTACAAGAATTTGGTGATAGTGATTTGATTGTTCAACAAATTAAAGGTTAAAATGTAATAAATAACTCCTTTTTAAAGTCATAAAAACATAGGGTGTGGGATCTTATGTAATATTTTTAGTCCTTCAACATACAATCCATTCCAAAAGAGTAAAATAAGCATGATGATAGGTTGTCTACAATTGGAGCTCAGTATTATATCCCTAATGATATCAATAAATCAAGATGTCAACTACATGTCAATGTAGTCGTAAGGCCTTCACTTCTTGATAATGATGTTAATTATAAAGTGTTTAATAGTGAAAAAAATATAACATGTTTTCTTCCAAGAAGAGGTTGAGTTCTCTTCAATAAATTGGTCCAAATTGTAGTAACAATATGGTGATCAGATTGAGTAACTAAGTTCAAAAAAAACTTCCTAAACTCCTAGTGAATCTTGAAAGCATTTTCAATGATGATGATCAAATGAAGAAATATAATATATTCATATCTAAAAATCAATAAAATTATAAGAGGGTCATTATCTTCTAATACAAACTTCTATCACATGTAAAGGTATGTAACAAGGAAGAGAGACTTTATTTCATTGAGTTATGCAAAGAGTTTATTGATGTATTTGCTTGGGAGTATAGTGATTTGCAAATTTTAATCCTAGCCTACCTCAAAACATTATATATATATATATATATGCTAAAATATTAAGGTAAAGTCAAATACCTATTAATAGAGCCCCTAATGAGGAAAGAATTGATTATATTTATAGATATAACCATCATCTTCCCCATCAAACACTCATCTTGGATTGCCAATCTAGTCCCTATAAGGAATAAGAATGAAGAGATAATATTAGGTGTGGATTTTAGGGACTTGAATAGAGTTTAATTGGAGTATAATATCCTTTTACTTATATTGAATAAATCTTATATATTCTATCAGGTTCAAAACATTTCTCCCTCATTGATGGTTACTCAAGGTATAGTTAGATTTTGGTGTAAGAGGAAGATCGGTATAAGACAAATTTCACCATAAAATCAAGGAAATATGCATATATCAAGATGAATTTTTAGCTTTATAGTGATGGAGCTAAATTTAAAAGAGCCATATACATGGAATTTCAAGGTTTGATAAATGATATAGTGTTGATTTATCTTGATGACACCATGGTGTTCTCTAAAGATGAAAATGATCATTTAACTCATCTTAGAAATATTTTTGTGAGATAGATAAAATTTTGGGTCTCTATAAATATTTAAAATTGTGTATTTGTTGTACATAGAGGTAAACTCTTAGGCCATATTGTTCCCAATAAATGTCTCTCCATATATCTTGAAAGGGTAATTGTTATATTGTCCTTGTTATTTCTAAATCACAAGAAATCACTGCAAAATTTCTTTGAGAAAATAAAATTCATTAAGATATTCATTCCCAATTTTAATAATCTTTTTAATCCTTTACCATCCATGTTAAATAATAATTATACTTTTTTTAGGATTAGAGAAGGAAGGGAGATTTTTGATGCTATAAAACTAGCCATAGCTCAATCTCCAACACTTAAAAATCCTTATTTCAAAAGTTAATTCACCTTGTATTCTATATGAAATGAATAAGTCATCTTAGCTATTTTTAAACAATAAAATTAAGAAGGTCTTGAATAACCCATTACTTTCTTTAGCCAAGGGTTCAAAGACTATGAGGTAAGGTACACTTGTGTATAGAAACAAGTGCTTGTGTTTATAATAAGCCCTAAAAAATTTAGACATATGCTCTATAAAATTATATTAAATGTTATTTTGTCTCATAAAAACATCAAATACTTCATTTTTAGTAGATATTTTAATGAAAAAATCACATTTTAGATCACCAAAGTCATGGAATATGATGTGGATATCAAGGTTGCCAATTTGTTGAAATGAAAAAGACTATGTGAGCACTTATATTTAGACTTGAAAGAGAAAAAATAAATTGTAATAGCACTCCAATATGACACTAAATTGGCTTCAACTACATCTACCATGAGTTATACACAAGGCATGTTCAAATTCCTTAAAATATGTGAGTATCTATTAAACCTAGATAAGGCTAAACAGAGACATTTCAGATTACAATCCATCCCATATGTTCTTGTATATGGAATATTTTTTAGTAAGGACATTAGTGGAGTTATCCTAAGGTGTTTATAAGTTTATTAGGTTGATAGAGTGTTGGTATAATTCCATGTTGAACCATTAGGTGGTCACTTTGCACCAATAACTATATCAATAAAAGTGATGAGATATAGTTATTATTGACCTAGATTATTCAAGGACTCATATTCATGGGTGAGAAATTGTTAAAAGTGTTTCTTCATCATGGGAAAAAAAACTATTGTAGTATTCCCTCTCCATCCCATCCAATTAGACCAACCTTTCATGCAATGGGGTTTGGATTTCATAGGTATAATCAACCCTCATTCAAGTTTTGGTCATAAGTGGGTGTTGACTTCAACTAACTATTTTACTAAATGGAAAAATGATATTACTCTTAAGGAAGATAATTAAACTAATTTTTTAGACTTATATGAAGGTATTATAACCAGATTTTGGGTACCTTCTACACTTATCTCAAATAATGAAATGACTTTAATTGGTACTAGGATAAGTGGGTTGTGAAGCATGAAATCCATCTAAGTACATATTCAAACTACTATCCTCATGGAAATGGAATATCATAATAAAAAATAACAATCTAATTAGAGTTACCAAGAGGATTATGGAGGAAAATTAGAGAACATGGTATACAAAAATTAATACAGCCTTATGGGCTAATAGGATCACTCCTAAAAGAGATGTTATAAACTCACCCTACATTATTGTCTATGGTAAAGAAGATAAGATACCTATATCCCTTGATTTAAAATCTATATAGATTACACATCAGCTTGAGATGATGTAGAATACTACCATAGATATTATACTAGTTGAGTATGGAGCTAGAATAAACAAGAGATCATGCCATACATACTATAGACTCTCACCAAGATCAAATCAAAAGGTATTATTACAAGATATCTATTCCAAGATAAGTATAAAAATGTGACCATGTACTAAAATGGTATGAAGATAGGTCCAATCCTAGAAGATGCATAAAATTTGATACTTTATGGATTGGGCTTTATGTCATCATTCATCGCAATAAATACAATGTTTTTTAGCTCTCAAAGATGAATGGAAAAGAGTTAAATATCCTATTCAATAGGATACACCTTAATAATTACTATTAATGTAATTTTATCCTCTTGTACATAATGTATTAGTATTTTCTTTCTCTAAGTGCTTCTATCAAAACAAAAAAAATTGTGTCTCTTTATTTATTATGTGTGTCTTGTTTTTTTTGTCCATTTGGAAGGTAATTTCAATTTTTAGTTTGTTTCAAAAGCTAATGTCATGTTTAATTTTAGTTTTAGTCTCAAAGAGAAGTAGTGTTCAATGATTCCATGATTAATAGGTTGCCTAAGGCCACTATTATATATGTTTAACAATAAAATATCCCAGGAGGTCACCAAAAATGTTATACAATCAGTCACCCTTGACCAAGGATTGTTCAAAACTAGGTAAATGATTCATATAACATTATATATTATCTTATTGAGATGTATATATTAGTGTCATGGTTTGGTTTTATATGTCTTCTCAAGGTCTAAACAAAGTTGTATTAGGATATTGAGGTCCATGTTTGTGTCTTGACCAATCAGCCTTATACCATGATCTTTTAAGAGGTCTTTTGTAATGTAGTTTACCAAAGTTCAAGGTAAATATATAAAGATTAAAATTATTTTATGAAAGTCAATATGTGCTTGATTTATAATGAAAATAATGAAGTGGTCATCTCTTAAGATAGCATGGTTCTCCATGATGGATAAGTGGACCTAAAAGTAAAGCTAATGAAGTATCAACATTGTATTTTTAATCATTTTGAGGAGTTTAAGGTAATTTTAGAGATATTAAGGTTTCATTTGTTTTATTATATTGCTTGTTTCAATGTTTTAATGTAATCCCTTGAGGATACATCAAGTGTTATGTTTTAAAACCATACATATAGGTCAAATAGTTATTTTTGGGGTCATTTGACACTTTTTTAAGAACAAATTATATTTCTATTTCTCATACACTTTGTCAAGGTGTCAAAATACTTCTTTTCAAATGTGCACTCACATTTAAAAACTGCTTTACTCATTGTTTTAGCATCCAAACATAGTATAATGAAGAAATGGTAGGGAAAATAAGATGAAGATATTCTTGGTACATTACACCATGATTGTAAAATCAAAGAGGAACTCCATTAGCATTTGTTTCATAGCTCTAATAGGATATTTTGGGAGAATATGGCAAGCTTTCTTGATGAATGTAGGTCCATAAGTGAATGTGTATAATCAATCATGATCAAGAGGTCTCACTGAAAGTATTTTCTAACTGATCATGGTATTTTAAGTTCTATACAACCTCCTCCAACCTCCTCAAGCTCAAAACCATGAATATATAGAAGTTGTAGGCCCAATAAAGATAAAAATCCACTCAACTTCTCCATAGAGTCACTTAAAAAAGAATAAGGGTCATTTTCATGAGGTTTTTCATGAAATAATAGAGGTATTAATTAAAATTATCTTATGGTATGTTGACCACCCCTACTCCATTCAAATCCATGGTAATAGTTTTAGGGTTAGGTTATAGAGTTGTATGAACCATTGTTTAAAAGTTATCATGTCTAATCTTGGTGAATTAATGAAAATGGTTTAAATATAAATATTATATGTATAATATCCTTTAAAACATTAAACTCAACTCAAAATCCCAATGATCATGATTGTACTAACAATAAATTTCATGGTTTTGGTTGGTTTTACATGATAGGTAGGGTTGTTTGGGGTTGTGAGGTGTTTTCCAGCATGAGAATGATTTTAAAAAACTAACAATAATGTATCTAAAATATTAAAAATAAAATAAAATCTCCCATACCATCTCTAATTAATATTCATATGCATAAGTGAGTGAAATATGTAAGTACATGTTTGTAAACATTGAGAAGAGCAAGTTATGGGTTAATTTGATAATTTTGAGAGTTTTAGGACATAGAGGAAAGGTAAATAACATGAAAATAATTTTTAAAAATCCCTAATATCCCATTCCATGTTTCCTCAATATTTTTTTCATATCTTAAGGGTCTTTCTAGTACTATTTTAAGTACATAGGCCTGAATAAAAGAGGGACAATCCAAAAAAGGCAAGCACTTTTGATGTCTAAGAGAGTAATCCATATGAATTGGATTTAATAAACTTATAGATAAGTTTATATGGGACTAAAATATCCAATATATTTATAATATCCAATGATCATATTCAATAGGAAATTATAGATGGCAAGCTATAAATTCTATTGGTCTAGTATCCTTGAACAAGTATACAAGTTTGGAGAAAAAATTAGAAAATATGTAGCCTAAATTGAGTTATAAAATACATTATTAAGATTATTAACCTAATTAATATAAACTCAAACCTATTCCAATCATGAAAATATAAAAAATGGCAAGAGAATAATGTATTCATGCATGCACATATAGACTATGTCAAGTTTGGAATCCTAGAATGAGGGTTTATTGACAAATCATGTGTGGTTTCTCATTGGTAAAGGTTATCAAACAAGTAAAACAATATTAACCTTTATCTCAATATAATTTTAATTTATCAAAGGTAGGGATGTTAATTCAAGAACAAGTTTGAATGGGTTTGGAGCCTAAAATGCACACCTACATGCTTGCACACCAAACTATGGGAATAATATGCATTTTTATGATCAACTTGAAGTATTTATATTAATTTATGGTCTAATGGACATTTAATAAGGTTTATAAAATGATTATTTTCCTTGAAATGAATAAAACACATCAAAATATGACAATTAGAGTTATAAACCCTTAAAATATCAAGAAACCCTAGCCATGGGATAATGCAAGTTCTAGGAGGCTTAAAAGATCAAAATATTTGTATAAATCCATTCACACCTAATTTAATATTTATAAATATTATTAAATGTGTTTCCAATTTAAAATCAAGCATTTTGAGCCTTTTTTGCTCAAATTAGTCATCTCAACCTTCACCTATAGGCTTGCAAATCTCATGAAGGTCAACTTTATTATGTGGGAAGTCAAATGAGAATATGTATGGGAAAAAATTCCATTATTTTATGTTTACAGTTCCTATTCACTCCAATTCTATGGACTTTTACAAAAATTGAAGGGCCTATGCTTTATGAATGAATATTAAGAAGATAAACAAGTCTAAAATTGCCTTTTATGCCCTCAAGGAGCTCAATGACTATGTATGTTTCAAAATGGAATATAATGTGTATGAAAATCATTGAAAAAACTTGATGACATATTTAAGTCTCATTAACACCTATTAGATCCATAATCTTAACACATGTGGAGAAGTATAGGAAATGGCCTACAAACTGTATTTTAAATCCTATTTATAGGTTTTTGAATAAGAAAGGTCCTTTTTATTATTTTAATCGACATCATAAGCCTAGTTATAGGTCTTATGGTCTCTAAAAATCCATTATATATATAACATGTTGATATAATAGGTTTTAAGTCTCTTGATTGAGCCAAGATTAAGACTTCCCCACTTGCATTGAGAGGTTAACTTGACAAATCTTCTTAAGGTATTAAATGCCATAAAAAATTTCATGTCACCCTTGTATACATCTAATTAAATAATTTTATTTATATATATATTGTATGCAAGATCATTATAATGACTATAAGTAGTTTTGAGAGCTTATTCATAGTCAGTCTACTAGTCATGTTGTTGAAGACACTCAAAGAAGTATAATTGCCCTCTATAAATTGTTCAATATTGCCTCAAGATTTAACATACTATTTAAAAATCCTAATAGGACTTAAAAAACTTAAAAAATTAGTATTTAGGTCATGAAACATGGATAAAACCCCTATAAAGTTCTTGATCTTACATGGAGCTTCTATTGAATGAATACTTACAATCCTCTCCAAACCTCTTGCTAGTAAGTTGTGAAGATTCTTTTGAATATGGTTTATAATCTTAGACAAACATGATATGATATTATACAATTCCTAAATGTATTTACAATATTTTTTGACAATATCTAAGCAAATAAATATTGTATGAGTGATAAAACTATCTTCATTGCATTCCTTTAGATCAAACAAGCTTAGGCATGAAATTTTAGGTTCTAATGACAAAGATCATGGTATGAGGAGGTCTAAGTCTTAGTTTTAATTCTCACCAAGTTTTTATATACATTTCAAGATCTAAATATGGTGTATATATATTCTAATAAGGTCAATTAGGCCATGTGTCAAGATAGAAACTTGTAACTCGTCAACCAAGAAAGGGTAGTCTCAAGAGAGAAAATATGAGTCATAAGAGTTGATTATCCACTTCTATGCCACCTCTCATGAGGACATAATCAATTCAATCCAACACATGTTTAATATTAGTAATATGGCTATTTCTTCACCTTCTCTTGGCATTGTAACTAGTTTCATGATAGATGGCAGTCATGATGGGCTTCCTACATATCCATCCTCTATTTTTTTAATCCATTATTCTATAAGTACTCCTAGTAAGGCCATTGTAAAGGATATTCCAAGTTATTATGGTGAATCCTTGATAAAATTGATACTTTTTGTTTCTTTTGAAGTGAATGCAAATGATTTTTACCTTTTTCATCTCACACTTAGTGTGTTCATGGTGATTTTTTTTTGAATGATAGTGTTGATGTTCAATCTTCTTGATTTGGTCCTCTTCATTATTACCTATTTTTGAGAAATTTATCTTCTTACAGGTCATATGGTGTGTATCGAGTGGTTATGAAAGTGTTAAATGTGGAAAACCTTCATTAATGCCACATTATAGGCCTCTTTATTATCCCTCTTAGTTGATATACTAGTCGTAACCTCCATATTTAAATACTTATGCTATAGAGATGTTTGAAGTTGTGTAATAAGATTAAACATTGTTTTTCCTTTGTTATCAACTCATAGGCCATAGGAGGAGACCTAAAATTTTGTGCATCACCCATTTTTCTATTTGCTTTCAACTTTATCTTTCCCTTTTTATTGTAATTTGAATAGTTTTAGTGATAATATAGGTGTAGCATCAAGGGAGACATACCTCTCTAGAGTTTATCTTTAGTTATAAGCCACCCACATCCTTAAAGAGTTCAAATTATGTCAATTGAGTAAGGATACATAAAACACCTCCTGAAGGGGTGCAACTCAAAGTGACAACAATATGATTTATGTTAAGTGGCTATATAAAAAAGTGGTAAGCTATAAATGTATCACCATGTAAAATATACATATATTAATATGGTCCTATCACATCTTGTATGTCCATTAACTATAAGTAACTTATATATCCTACATATCATCCACTCAAATTATACCATGAGAATCATGCATGGAAAATATTAACATATAAACATTCAACATAGTGTAAACACTCATATTTGGTATTATACGCTTGGCAATGCTAGTTTTGACCAAGCCTTAGTATACATTATTTGTTCCTACACAATTTAATATTTCTCACACTCTATCCTAACCATTATTTTATTTATGATCCCAACCTTCCCAAATTACCATTATTTATACATAATAATTCCATAGTCTATTCCTAAGAAACATATTACCTTACTTAGACTATCTCATGAACTCATATCATTGTTTCCTTATTTTAGGAGACCTCTAATGACAATCAAATAGATCTCATTATTGGATCCATCTACCTTGGTTGGACTCATTTTCAAACCCTCTAATAAATATTTTACCATATTAAAATCCTTCATATGGGTCAGCTCATAGATTTCACATGTTTATTAAGATGTAAATTACCCAAAGTCTCATATATATAATAATATCATGCCTAAGCCTATTCTATCTAGTACTTGTCAATAAAAAACTTATTATTCATCTACATATTGATAAAATCTTCACTAAATCTTCCAAATTAAAAAATCCTCAAAGGCTCAGGACCTGAGCTAATTTTGAATAACATTTTATGGTTATAATAATATTTTTTCAAGTGTTGAAAGGCATTCACAAGATTGGAGAACATGTTAGTATTACACTATTTACACACGCAACTAGCTGAGATAACTATGTAGTTTTAACCCTTTTTGGGGTATCGACATAGGCAATTCTTAGTGACTCAATGAAGGTGGTTAGGGTTAACTCAAAATATATTATCTTCCATTTTTATATATTAATAAAGTGTCAAGGTTGAAATATAAGGATTTTAGGTAAGGTTAAGTAAAATATATTTATTAGTGTAGGTCCAAATAAATTTGAATACATAATAACTACTTGAATACACATGCATAATGATTCAATCTATTTAAAATATACACAAGTCTCCTAAATTAATATATAAAAGTGTAGGTTCATTTATTTTCCATAGTTATGTAACTAGCACTAAATTCTTACCATAAGTTTTTATAGTCTATTTCTTGATCTGAGTTAACATAAAACCCCTACAAAGACTTTTTATGATTTTAGAGTGTCATAATGAGAAATATACTAAATAATATAAGTATCTTATATTATAGGCCATTTATATAAATAGTAAATCATAATAATAAATTATACTCATTTAATACAATCATAATTTCTTTTTTACTAGTTATATTTACATTCTAATTAGACTCAATGTTTTGGGTTGTTTAGATTACCCAATCCAAAATCATCTAAAACATATTGGTGAACCCATTCCTTGTCTTGAAAACATCAAAACCCTATATTCCCTTAAGGTATCTTTTCAATACCCTATCACCATTTCTATATTTACATCTCATTTTTGAGATTTTATTTATGGTTTTCCCTCATAGGTGGTCTTTTTTACCTTGGGTATCAATACTTAAAACTATAGGTTTCTCTTTTAATAATATTAAAACCATAGGTTCCCTTATACCTTCTTAGGGTTTCAAATTTATACATTAGGGTTTCAATGTATAATTATTCTTTTTATAATTTATTCATATAATTCACATAAATAATACATAAACATAATGGAATAAATAATTAATATGCATGTTATCGTTGATTATGTAGATAGATAGGAATTAACTCACTATTTTCATATAGTCCAAACTAGCATGATTAATTGTGACATGTAACAAGAGATGAAGTGAAAAATAATGCAAACCTTGTCACATATAAATAATATAAAAATGTTCCATTAACTGATATTATCATTCCTTTTATAGGTATTGACTCTACTATAGGTGTTTCACACTACTACTACTATTATTATGTATATACCTATGATTATATGTTATGCCCATCCATGGTGTGTGGGACACATAAGTTTTTTCTATCAATACTATGAATCTTTGTAAAAATCATACATTCATACCATCTCAAGTTTCTACTCATATAACACCATCTAATACTATGTATTTTTCTATGCCTAATGCTCAAGTCCTTACACAAATGGGGTCTTGATATTTAAGTTAAGGTTTTGAAATTGAAACAATGTTCTTATATAGTGGTAAATGCTAATTATTTTCATTCATTACCACATAATCTATTGGCATCCAATATCTTATCATATCTATTACCAATAGGATTTGTGTCACCTATGCTTACATTATATGATGGTAATAACGATCCAAAATAATGCCTTCAAGCCTTTCACATAACTTGTTTAGACTATGCATGTACTGATAGTTTATTTACTAAGTTGTTTTTATGGAGTATTAAACACTTTACATTATTATAGTTCTATGACCTTCATTTCCAATAAACCCATGCAATTAAGCCTTTTTATGATCAAGTTTTATCAAAATTTTAAATCAACATTAGTGAGAAGATGTCCTATGGTCAAACTACAAATATTAAGAAAGGACACAATGAACGTATCAATAGATAAGTGCTCTATTGTAAGAATATGATCTCTAAGATGATAAATCCAATGGTTAATAATGAGTTACAAGATATATTCAAGCAAATATTTATTTCCCCAATACATGAGTCCATTATGTTCAAATACTTCCAATCTTTCAATGACTTATGACATGGAGTCAAAGATAGCTAATTTAATCTTCTTGATATGAATAAATTAAATTATGAGTCCAACCTCCAAAAAATTATGATACAAAGTTTCAAAATTAAAAAAAAATCAAATCAAAATAAAATGATAATAATAATGATGAAAAAATAATAGTTAATGTAGTATTATAACCTATTAGTTGGCTTTCCTTATCAGTTACTCAAAATAAGAAGTTTTCAAATTTACCAAAACCTTATTGTATTATATTATAGAATTTATTTTCATATATTATAGTAGAATAAAAAGTAATCCACATTGAAATTATCATAGAAGCATATGAAATTAAACTAGTAAATGCATCAGTTACAACATAAGATATGAGATTTGATAGATGAAAACATTTTTGAGATTAATGCACCTACTAATAATTCAAGGAAACATCCTAATGGGAATGAAAATTTGAAAATATTTTTTATCATTTTCCCAATAATATGGCACAAGAAACTAATGCTAAGATAGAAGTGCATATGACTTAAAATGCAGATCCTCCTTTTACATATTTTGCTTATAAGATTGAAGATGAGCATATATTGAATGATATTATTGGTACCCTTTATAATATACAAATACATAGATCTACTATAAAATTTGATGACAACGAGATTATAAATGATGATTCTATATATGAATAATTATTTGTGTGTGCCTACATTTATTTTCATCCTATATGTAGTGTCATGGATTATAATGGTTCAAGTGAATTTTTTTCACCATGACACTCCTCATTTATCTTAGATATAGATATAAGGGCTTGATGGAGATAAAAAATATAGGTAAAAGATTTGATAAAAAGAGACACAACTCTCTTGGTAGTGTTTTAAAACCACTTAAATTAATATCTATAATAGTTTCCACATTATTATCATTTATACCATTACAAGTGCATTCAAAATGTTGTAAGGATGTCCTTGGATACATAATATTTATTAAATACCATATTTAGTACATATATGTGTGAATTATATATACAAAAACATATTAGTTAAAATTACACCTATACCATATGAGTATCTTATTCAAACATATACCTTACCAAAAATGGCACATTATAGATAGTTTTAAAACCCATATATGTCCATTCTATGCAGATAATTCAGATAAAAGAATTTTATTTTCCAAGAAGACTAGTTTTTTAGCATTACTTACATTATAGGTCTATGCCAACTTATCATACTTACATAACTAGTCATGTCTAGTCTAGTTATACATGTTACTCCACATGTTCCATAATAAACACATGTAAATTATCAAAATATATATAATATTTTGTACAATATTATGGTTACTAGAATTACATAGCATATGCAAGAACATATTGCCTATGATGGTTATGAGGTATATGTTAAAAAATCAAATAATTTCTAAGACTATAATACAAATACATGTGTTAATTTTTACCAAAAATGGGTAAAACTAACTAAAATTGACATATGACATAAATTAGATCATCCCTTTGATGGGATATTTGTTTATCCTAATTCACAATTTAGATTTAAGAAATGCAAAAAAAATTAAAAAAATCTAAAATTCTAATATATATATATATATATATATATATATATATATATATATATATATATATTAAAAATTTGAGACCTATGCATGACATGTATTAATTTTTAAATAATTTATAACATATGGTTTATTACATATGTAATTTATATATGCACATGCATTTCATGGCATATATGAATGGGATACAAGACATATAGGTTACATATGACATGGCCATTTAGGTGCAAGACATTCCAACACCCAAAGGCTAACTTCATATATTATGGTAATGATTAAAATATGATAATCTTGGTATAATTTATATAGGTTACACATTTTTTTGAACATTCCATTGATCACATTTGAGCTACTTACACTAATTTCACATGGATTACTCTCACCTATACTAATTAGATGTTATATCTCTAGATAATATATATTTATATATGCAATGATGACATGCATTGATTGTGTATATTATCCATACTTTCTATATGAATGAATTTTTATATTTCATGTTACATGGTGTGATTCCTTATTATTACATTATGTGACTCTTTATCTATGTGATTCTGACTCTTCATGACATTAAGTGCTCATTATGTAACTTGTTTTGTGTTTGAATTTTAATATAAATGTTTTTAATGTTAATTACATGAATTTGGTTACATGCAAATCTTAATATACATCAAATTAAGTCTTCACTATGTTACTCTTTACTCTATCTCACCATGTGTGGTATCATGCATGTTTCTATGATTTCTTGTGTGTGTCATGACCATGAAATTTAGTATGTCTGGATATTTTCTATATGTGTGGATAAATTTATGATTTTATGTTTAGATTGTGATGTCATTATCCATGTAATGAATTATTATTAAATGTGATCCCATGATATATATCACTCATACATCATTTTCATTTTTATTACTCGATGCTTATATTACTATGTTGACTCTTCACTTTGTGTATCATTGTTATGTATGTATGTATGTATATATGTATGAAACTTTTATGTATTAGGTTACATATTTATTATAATATTACTATGATGATTTATTATAATCATGTTCACACATGATCTACATGCTTACATCTTTTATACATAACATGATGCATAAAACTCTTTTCTTTTGAGATATGTATTTTTTAGGATACACACATACACATGAAACTTGTATGCCTTGGGTTACACATTTATTATAATCTCATATGATATAATCTTAATATTATGATTTAATCTCATCATGTTATCACATGATCTACATGATTACATATTTCCTATATAACATGATGTATAAAACTCTTTTCTTTTGAGATATGTAATTTCCAGGCTACACTCTTCACCTTAAAAAAGGGGGATTATATATTGATTTTGTAAAAGATAATAATTCATTTAAAAATACATATTTAATATTTGGGTACATATATTTATGATTTTATAACAAAAAAAAGATATTGGGCATAAACTATCCATATTATTATAGATTAGCATATATTACTCTAGGTTTTACATAAATTATGATAGATTTGATGAAATTTTGGGGCATATACATGGCATATGTTGAATATTTTATAGTATTATGAATGAAAATTCATATATTATATTATATTATCACACATATTATAGGGCTTATATTACATAAGTTATCATATTGCAATATGTGTGTGGCATATGCAAATTATTTTAAAATTATATTATATTTTTGAAAATTTTATATGACTTAGATTACATAAGTTTTTATATTGAGGGAATATGAATGAAATATGTGATATATTCTTTAAAAAAATTACTTGGGTTCTACTCAGATATACTTAGATACTCCATCTGAGTTGTAAAGTCCATATGTAATAGATGATTCAAAAACATTACTTAATTTATTGATCATTTTGTAATTATTAGAACCCATGGAGGGCCCTATTATCAAAAAAATATAATTATTTATGTTGTTAAGGATATAAATTACTTAATTTACATGCAATTTTCCATCTCTAATTATATTTAGTGCATATTCAACTCAGCCCATGGTTTTAACATAGGTATGCCCATGAAGCATAACCACACCATTCTCCATTGTATCCACAAGGAAAAAAAATTTTGCATGCATATAGGTGTATTCATTCCTTTTAATTAAAATTTTTAATTTATTCAATGTTTTTTATAGATATTTTATACCATAAGTGAAAATATATTTCTAATTTTTTCATTATAGGTTTTACATGGAGAAATCATAGTAATCAACACTTACTTATTCACATACACCATGTTTACACTTAGATATATCCATATATAATTTTAATATAGAAATTATATTAATAGAATAAAAGGGGATGAAATTTAGGTACTAATATTTATAATGATAAACTTGACAATGTTAGTTTTACTAAGCCTTAGTATTACACATTGACACTATATCCTAACCATTCTCTTATCTATGAGCTTGATATTTGTAAGGTTCTGTTAATGATACACAATATTTTCATAGTATATTCTTGAAAACATTTTATCTTATTTAGACTATCTCATGATATTTTATCATTGTTTCATATGTTATGGACACCTCCAACCATAGTTTGATGGATTTGATTACTGAAGCCATGTACCTTGGATAGAATCATCCCCATGCACTTTAATGGACTTTTTATGTGATTTATGTCATTCTTATGGTTTAATACATATGTTTTTCATGTCATTTAAGAGTTAAATTACCATAATATTCAAATTTATATCCATATCATTCCTAATCATAATCTATCTAGAACTTAAAATAACACACTTATTATTCATCTACACATTGAGAAAAACTCTATTAGAGCTTACAAATCTAAATCCTCTTAAATAATCAATACCTAATCCAAGTTTGAATACCATTTTAAGGTAAAAATAATAGGTTTACAAGTCTTAAACTCCATACATAGGATTTCAAATGTTATTATTACATTGATTACACATACTCACATAATTAATTGGGAGAACTACATGTGGTTTAAGTCCTCTTCAAAGTTTTAAAACATAGTCAAAACTCAACAAATTAGTGGATATGGTTGTCTTTAGATCAAAAAATATTATCCAATCTCTTTTTATAGGTCAATAAAGTTTCAAGATTAAAATATATGGTTTTGAGGCAAGGATAAGGAAAACTTATATATTCATGTGGGTTCAAAGATATATAAATACATAAGAGCCACATGTGAACATAGGAGTAATAATCCAAACTATCATGGATCAACATAAGTATCCTAATGAAATCATATAGAATGAAAATTAATCTAGTTGTCATAGTATAACCAACACTAAACTCATCCCAAGAGGATTTATAATTTATTTCCTAATTTGAGTCAACATAAGATCCATATGAAGCATTTTTTATGTATGTACACTATCACGGACCAAAATAGAGGCTAAAAACATAAGTAACATATATTAAAAGTCATTTAAATAAATATTAAATTTTAATAATTATTTATATTATATAATCTCATTAGACAAAATGTTGGGGCTTTTTAGACTACTCAATCCAAAATCAATTAAAACACATAGGTAGATAAGCATGATAAGTATTTTATGACCAATATAAAGGAAAATAATTTTTATAATTTCTTATTTTTATTTTTTTTTTTAAATTTTAGATGATATAACATAATAATATATGTAAAATATGTCACAATAATGTTGTACTCATGAAACACTAGAAGTACACAAGCTTTACTAGTGTATAAGGTAGCTTAAAGGACAATGTTATAGTCATGCATAGTTTGATATGAAAAATTAAGTGTTGAATATAATATAAGATAGGAGAGAAGAAAAAAATCATCAGATTAGATAGTTACCATAGAGAGAAGGCTAATAAAGCTGATGGCACTTCCAAATAAGCAAGGGTCACTTTCCAAATATATCATATATAGTGAAACCCTAAATATGTAGAAATAATGTCAAGTATAAGATGATAATATATAAAGAGTCATAACATGTTTATACATAAAAATAATAAATGGATCTAATGTAAAATTACATTATGTTTTAAAACAAACTGTAGCCCTAAGTTCAAGGCCTTATATTCCACCTGGTTATTGGTGTAGGAGAACTACAACCTATAAGTAAATATATGTTGCTTCCTTCATGGGTCAATGAGGAAGATTCCTAATCCATAAAATTTATTATAATTATCCTCATAACATTATAGGTATAATAAACATGTAAATTCAATACCCTTATTGGCTTGGTTCTAAGCACATTTTATGGACAAAGTGTAGATGCCTATATTAGAGGACACTAGATTTACCTTTTATTGATTTTAATGTATCCTAAAATAATTTGTTTCATTTTAGGTTCTATATCAACAAAAAATTGATTTTATATGACCCTCCAAGGTAACCACATGTAGGATAAGTCTATATCCATGTATATATTAAGGGTGTTATATCATTCCCTACTAAGCAACATCCTATAAGCTTCTAAGATGTCAACTACTTAGATTTATATAAACATATAGATCATGGGCTCATATTATAATTTAATATGAATATTTAAGAGATTACACACTACCTTAAACTTATATTTATCTAACTAAACCACTATATTGTCTGAATTACTAGGTGTTAACCCCAACTTTTGATAAATCTCAATAGGCATGACATTATTAGAAGCTCCCAATTAACCTAGACATTTATGAAGTTTATTCTCAAAATACCTAATATTAAGGAATAAATGGAGTACCTTTACCTTATTATTATGTATGATAACATTAGTGTGTGAATGTTTGGGCTTATGCTAAACTAGTTTTTCTATTAGGTACTTTAGGAGTACATTTTTTTTCTTAATGGTCTAGAAAAGCTCATGTAAGATGATGTTTGCCTTGATTTTCATCATGTAATCTACTATGTTATACCTATTATTTATAGGTTTTTTTTTTGTATACTTAGGTAGCTTGGCGATGTTAGCTTTTGGATGTGGAAGAGCATTTTAAGCTCTTAGACTAGGAGAGGTTATACTATGGTTGGGAGGAGTTGACATGGTAATGGGATCTTTTTGTGTTTGATTCCTAAGAGCATAGTTGATCAATTGGAATTAATAGAAATGATGGACCTCATTGGTGGCCTCCTATGGTTCATTATCCTCTTGAATAGGAAAATCTAAGTTTTATAACACCATGACAATACTTTGGGACCTTGAATTATTGGATACCTCAGCTTGATTTTTGAAATTAGGGTGGTTCAAGACCACCTCATATTATTCCATTCCCATTTATAATATGTTAAAGGAAATATATAATTTGATGCAATCTAAATCCCCATGTTGGGTTGTGTTGTACATGTAACACCAATTCAATAAGGCCAACTAATAAATATTGATATTAAGTATCTTATTAGGTGATGTATATAGTAAGATATTATATAGGTTATGGGGATGATTATACATATGTTAGGTTGAGTTAATATTAAAAATATCACTAATAGTGCTTCAAAATTATCTTTGGAGGCCTAAGAATTCATTGTTGAGATTTTTCATCGTATACTATATAACTTCCAATGCATTCTTAGTGGACTCCTAAAGCACACTTTGGAAATTTTTCATTGTGGGTACTAGTGATTGATTGTGATATTGAGGCGTTACTTCATTATTTACAGGGATAAGGAATCCCAAGTGATTATTATGATTAGCATGCCTCAAAGAAATCTAGTTTAACATTGGCATGGGTTTTGGCATGGGTACATTCTAGATAGTGGAAAAGAGGGGATTCAAAGAAATAAATTTTAAAAGCATTTTTGGGATGCATGGTGCCAAAAGATATTGAGGTTTAAGCTACATGTATAATTTTGTGGACTAAATATAAGATATGGGAATATCTACCACTAAATGGTGTTATTGTCACTCAAACCTTGCACTTGTTGAATTGGAAGATGGTTCAGTGAGACAATGGGATTTTCCCCCAAAGTGTGAGAGTCTTTCACTCCTTGGGAAAAACCTCTAAAGAATTTTTACTTCCTTATAATCTAAATACATCTAATTAAGGATAAAAATGTAGGTCTAAAAGAGTTGAAAGGAAATACACTATTAATTTTGAATCTAAAATCTATTGAGGTGAAAAGGGAGAGAGGGGTTTACTGAAATGTACAAGGTGATGCACCAAGACTAGAAATATCACCTCTACAACCTTTAAAGATCACACTAAAACTATATAGGATGAGAAAATATTACATAATATCCAAAATGAACACTTTAATTACATAATTAATTCATATAAATGTGTAGGATATAATACAACAATAAGAGGGATGATAAATGATCCATAAATAGTGTTTGTATAGACCTATATGCACACATAATATAACCTATAAGAGAGATTTATGTTATACATAGAGGTGTTGAGGGATGGAAAATAATGAGAAGAATTAGAATTACCCATAGTCAAGGATTAAAAAAACCAAAAATACACACAAAATGCTAGAATTATGAAGAAATTCAAAATCAATTCAAATTAGTTACATGGTTCAAATAGTTAAGGGATCATGGAGGAATATTTCAATAGCATTACGATGCCTAGAAATGTCAACAACCCTTTTACAATGTAATTCCCAAGGTTTTACATATAATGGGGATCCCATAGGTCATTGATTTAGTATCACCCATTATTGGGGTAGTTATAAATTTTGATGATGATTTGGGTAATTAGCTGAGACTTTGACTAAAACTGATGGGTGTCCATTCTTAATCATGACAGACATGAATGGGGTAGCTCAACCACTATGATCACCTTAAGATTGACCTTGGACATATCTATTAAATTGTACACCATGCATCTTTAAGGTTTAATTTTTCTTTGGCATACTCTTACTCCTCATGTGCACACTATCATAATGACTTGACCAAATTCTATAATTTTTTTAACCACTTTATGAGTTACAATCAAGACACTATGCATATATCACATTTGATAATTTTTATGATTAGATGGAATATTAATTTTAAGTTTATGCACTTATGACATGACACTATTTCATTCACTACCTATTATATTACTTGATTTTATCACCCCTTTAACCCATTAAGCCCTGGCCAAAGTCTATGGCCTCCACATGTCATCTCCCTATTCACTATTAGATCTATACTATTGGCCTACCAAATAGGCCATGTGTTAGTTTATTATTTATCTATTCCTCCCTTGAGATATCTCAAATTTTCTCTATCAAGTTCCACTTGGTGATATTTTATTATTTCATGTTCTCACAATCCCTCACAACTTCTACAATTATGACTTGTGTCATGGATCTTCATGCTCAAAAAAGTTATGAAGACCTAAACCTTAAAATTTTATAATCATGGAACCTTTTATCCAACCATAGTATTTGTATTTTTTGTTATGCCTTAGCTTTCAAAAAAATTATTTGTCACATGCCTTTCACAATTTATACTTAGAAAGTAGTCTTCAAAAAATTTGTTCAAAACAAAAGTTCCAACTAGTCTTCATAAGAATTGCCTTCAAAAACGTTATAGCTCTTTTATAAATGCACTAAGTCCTTTTATTTCTTTATGAATTTTATCTTGTATTTTGTTGAAACAATTTTTATGAATACTTAAGCCTTCATGAAAATTATTTTCACAATAATTGTTCTAACTAGTCGTGACACACTTTTTCTTAAGAGTAAAACACTTAGAAAATTCTCATGAAAATTTCTTCATGCTTCATGTAAGCTTTGCGACTTTTATTTGGACCTGTAGCCTTCACAAATTTTTTTATAATAAAATTTATGACTAGTTGCAACAATTTTTATGAAGACATAAAAACTTGAATAAGTTTTTTGAAGTCTTCGAAACATTTATAAATTATTACTCACTCAAAACTTTTGACTAGTCTTTTACCGAAAATCACAAAGGCCAATTTTTAAAAAATATGCTAAGTATTTTTAATTATAATTCGATCACATAAAAACATTCTAAGACCAAAAATTTAATACATGGAGTCTTTATTTCTTTTCTAACTCATCCACTTCTCTAAACTTTGATTGAACCTAAAACTCTAAACTGAATTCGAACGTTGTTCCTCCATGGTGACCAAAAATGGTCAAAAGGTCTCTTCATAAGAAGATATTTATCCAAGGGTCCAACATTTTATTATATATTTCAAAGGATAATTATTCATATATTATATGAAATTTAGTGATTTGACTATACATCTTATTAAACCTAACAATAAAAATCCTTATGGGTTCATTCGGTTATCTCTTAATGCATACAAACTATTGTTATAGCATACTTGGGTCAATGTCTTACCAAAACTAGGCCAAGAATGTATTAATTAATTGGTCCTATCTTGTAATAAATATATTAGGTAATTTTTAGGAATGAATCATAGGCCAAATACATTAAATTGAATGGGAATAATGTATAGGCAATGTCCTCAAGTTCTACATTTAGTAGCCTGAGAGAAGTTTGCTATGAGGTCACATGATCCTCAATGATACATCCCACACTTGGTGTGAATATTGCGAGCTACATTTATAGGTTACTAGTTATGTCCTAGACATATTTTTGAATGTCACTAACTAACCAACAACCATTATGTAGGTGTAGTCATAGGTGGAGTTCTGTTAGGGGCAGAATGAGAGGATGAGCTAATAGGTGCAAATAAATGTCTTAGTCTAACTCTAATAGTATTTTTTCTCCTATGGAATTATAAATGGGATATTATCAATCATGGAGGACCAGATTGAGATCTAGTGATCCACATATTAGCATCTAGGTTTCTCTTGGGTTGGCTAATAATTTAAATATTTGTTAGTCAGTGAAAATAGGGGTGACCTCCTTATAGTACCAACTATTATTTAGTCTAATATCTCACTCGCCCAAATGCATCTATTTGGTTATATTCATTGAGCTTGCTCATGAAAAAATTGGGGACTTGTGTCCTTTCATTTTAGGATTACTACTAAGATAATATAAGGCATGATTTTTAGGTATTGGACTTTAATAAATATCATGCTTTGAATATATATCTAAGAGATGTAGTGCTACCACTAGAGGATTTATTACTATTTTCTCACTAATAATAAAATTTATACACATCTAACTAATCCAAATTTCAACATATTTGGTTTTGAGCTCTAATTTATTTTACTTAAAAAAATATAAAAGGGGGAAAGACTTCTTGGGAATAAATAAATATCAAAGGGAGAGAGGGTAAGGTATAAAAGGGAAATATTTGATTAAATGGAAAAAAAAATAATTCAAGGGACCTAAACATGCCCAACTATAATTATACCAATGTATGTTAAGGTCCATGATGGCTCAAGCTCTAATAACATAGAAAGAGATTCTGATGAAAAAAATGGTAAATTCTTGATTATAGGATTCCTTTAATGAGTAGGCTACAAAGAGGATTGTATTTAATTAGAAATAACTCCTTATAAGAATTAAATAAAGATAAAATAATTAAATAACCCAATTAGAATAGTAAAATATCATCCTAATTAATGTATAAACTCTACAAAGAAGCATAAATTATAGTTCTCTAGTATTAGTGTTAATTTATTTTTAAAGTAAAAATAAATCATAAGAGATCCATGAAAACTAGACACATTTAAATAGAAAACCAAATTTATATTAATTTGAAAGTGCTCATTTATAATATAATGAACCCAAAAATAATTACACGTTAGCATAAATAAAAGAGAAATGGAAACCATCTCCTATTATAGCTAAGTTACCACTCTTGGACATCATGGTTTGAGATGGTTATAACATAATTATACAAAAAATATTCCCAATTCTAAAAAATTAGAACATAATTCTTAGGGCCCACTATGAGAGAATCAAGAGGAGGTTGGAGTTGGGCCACTTACCAACTACTTTGGTAGGCCCTACTAATTTTCCAATGATTGATTGATGAGGTAGGCCTCACATTCAAGCTTTTATAATTTATCAGTTGGATACTAGAAGATGATATTTGCTTGAGTCAATAGTCTCTCATGAGATTTGAGTGGGGCCTCCACAAAGACTTTCACCTCTTGGACTCCATTGATTCTTGCTATGGATTGTATGGTTAACTATATGATATATTTAGATCTAGACCTATTGGATTTAGTCACTTTGTTATTCATGATATTGTTAAATTACACCAAGTGGACCCAAAACTCATCACTTTCTATTAGAGTGCTATCTGAGTGAAATAATACTGAGATATTGACTTCCATAAAGTAGGTAAGTAATTGACAATTAATTTTCTCTAATGGTTCAATGGTTTCTTTGATGATTTTCAATTAGTCCTCAATGTATGTTTTTATGGTCCATATGAAAGTGTAGTATGTGCTCAATTCTATGAGTGGCATCAATTTAAATTCTAATAACATTCCCCTATTGATGATAATATCCAACTTCTTGCACTTATTTTACACCTGGATAATACTCTCATGATATGTTTGTGTCCTTTGGAGGAGATAATTGATTTTGGATAGGAATCTAGTCACTTCCCTAAATATGGTGAAAAACTATGTGGGAGGTGACTCCACTTTGTGAAGTAAGACCATAGTTAAAGTTATATTTACCTGGGACTCTAACAATATCACTTTTTATTTCACATCTTCCATCAACTTCTCCATGAGATCATTAGTTTCAAAAATCACTGAGGCAAGATACTTTGTGACTCTTTCCTCTCCACTTATATTTATTGCCTTGGTGAGTGATAAAAGGTCTTGCATGGTTATCCATATGACTAGGTCACTTTATTGATTAAATAGATGAGTTAGGACTCTTTTCATGCTCATGGATGGTTTTTTTAATTTCCATTATATGGTCAAGTCTCCATAATAAACCATTTTTTGTCTATGTTCTCTCAAGGACTCAATAGTCCTAGTCTATCCTTGCCTTGATATATTTTTTAGGGTGGTGGAAGGTGGAACAAGAGGGGTGGATGCATATGAAGTGAAAGGTGGAGGGAAGGCTAAAGGTGGTAAGAGTGGAGGAGTCAAAATGAATGGGATGTAATATGTAGATGGGGACATGGGATAAAAATGAGGAATGGCAAATAAGGAATCCCAAGGGAACAAATGTGACTACCATTATTCAAGAGTCATTGAAACTTGAGGGCCAATATTTCACTAGAGATATGTATTCATTATGAATTAGGAAATTAAATTTTTAAATCCAATTCATTTTTGACCTAGGGTGATGACTAAAATATTCCAAGGAATTGAAAACATTATTTAAGTGGTAATGGACTACATAGGATTAACCACCTTCTACTTCTTCTTTAGTGTGTTACTCAGATCTATTGATGCCCAAGATGCTAAGGTAGAAACAAAAAAGTGGCCTTGAATGAAGCCTATAAGAGATGAATATATATTTTTGAGCTTAAGGCTATAATATTTAAAACATGAGTTGTGAATATGGGAGCATTAAAGTCATAAGAGCCATTAGGAAGGTAGAGATACTCATAGGGACCGCAATTATAGTGGAGATATTTCTTGTTATAGATGTTGGGAATGAAGGATCATTAGGAATAGAAGCTCTGATTGGGATAAAAATTAATATGGAGTTAGATAGACTCATGAGAGTTATATACCACACTAGTGGGATGGACAATGGCCATAATTGAGGTGTGATCTATACCAAGGGAACTTAGTCACTAGGGATGCCAAACAAGGTCACCATTGAAGGATTAGAAGGGAACTAGTTCATTGGGATCACTAAGGTAGGGGAGGTATGTATGTATCATGCCTTGATTGGATAGTAAAACCTAGGTGAGTTACTAAGGGTTGTGTAGGGTTGTCATTAATTGGGATGATTGGTCTTGGATTAATGGTTGATTAATCTCTGGGTGGGTTAGACTTAAGACTTATATCAAAATTTGGGGCATGGGAAATTTGAGGTTTCATAGGAAATGTGTGTGTGTGTGTGTGTGTGTGTGTGTGTGTGTGTGTGTGTGTGTGTGTGTGTGTGTGTGTGTGTGTGTGTGTGTGTGTGTGTGTGTGTGTATGTATGTATGTATGTATATATATATATATATATATATATATATATATATATATATATATATATATATATATATATATATACATATGTATGTATATATATACATATATATGTATATATATACATATATATGTACATATATACATATACATATACATATATATATGCATACATACATATATATATATATATATATATATACATACATATATATACATACATATATATATATATATATATATATATACATACATACATACATACATATATATATATATATATATATATATATATTGATGTTGTTGGATTGGTATCTATTAATACCCCTATAAAATTCACCAAGATATCCCCTTCATAGTTATCTATAATTTTATAGTAGGTTGCATGCAGTCTTGTTGTAAAGGGTTCGATATTTCCTCAATAGCTATTTGGGTGTGTGATTGAAACTTCAAGTAGTGAGTAACATCAATATTCAAAACCACCTTTATTTCATCATATATATTGAGGTGGAGTTCATCATCAAGTTGTGCCTCATGGTGATATGTGATATTGAGCTTTGATTAGTTTCTTGCTACATGAGCTCAACATTCACTTGTACAATCCAACTACTTATTATCCACTAGGTTTAATTTTTATGATTCATTATACTAGGCCATGGATTATAACATTGGTATATTCATATGATTGTGATTCCCTATGATCATAGGTAGTGGTAGATATGTCTTTTTATTTATACCCAAATAATGCCCAACCATACCATGGTATAGTTGATAGGTGATCTCTTACTTCATGAGGCAATCCAAGATGATGTAAGGTAGTAAGAGAGGGGTACCACAAGTTCATACCACTTTTAATATGTTGAAATATCAATAGTAATATTAGGTTTAAATGGGTTATATCACAACATATATCTCATCTAAGATCCTCAACATGGGTCTCTTGTTTATTACTTAATAGATGACTAGGTAGAAGTATTCACAAATGTTCTAGAAGTGGTGACTATAGATATTTTAGAAGAACACATGCATCAAAAATATTAATGGAACCCATTGAGTAAATACTTAGCACTAATTACATAGATGATATCAACTATATATAACATTATGTATAAATTACCTCCTATACAATCCCTATTTAATTGTTTGGTGAGGTTAAACATGATAAGGTTGCCAAAAATTGAGACCTCATCCCCATTAAATATGACACTAAGAATGGGAACCATCAAGGGTTGACATGCATTATATCACTTTCTTGATATAAATTATTGAATAAGAGTGTGCTCATGTTCACACCTTATAAGAAGATTTCGATTGTATATAAATTAGGGTTCTCCTTATTGACTCAATGATCAACATCCTCTACCCAATACCTAATGACATCATAGATTTTACATGTATCTACCCAAGCATCCATGAAATCATTTTCATATGTCATGGTGTGGTTAAGGAGACTAAAATAACACTTAAATGCATGTCTATAAATCTCTAAAATTATGAATCTAACATTAAGTGAACTCATGACATCCTAATTTCACATAGAATAAAGTAATTGATTATGGAATATGTCAATATAAGGGAATACATCTAGTTTGATTGAATTCACATGGACCCTATATTTTTTAATGGAAATAAACTCATCTACATACTCAATCTCATCATCATTGGATTCATTTTTTGAGCTTGGCTTATAAATATACTCAATTTCCTTAAACACCTCATTATAGTGCTTGAATAAGGTTATGCCATGTATGAAAGTAGTGTCTATGTACTCTAGTTCCAACCTAGGATTCAAGGATGACACTACCACTATTTAACTGCATGAGCTTTACACAAATAACTCTTTTAACATAGGGTAGCATTTGATTTAAAGGACTTAGAAAGATTTGAGTGTGTATACAATTATTAATCGCAAATTTGATCTATTAAGACCTTAAAGAGATCCAAATTGAATTATGAAATAATGGTTTTCATGAGATCACATCATGTGAATTGAGATATAAATTGATGGGTACATCTAGGTTATCCATTTCCCAATTTATCATTAATTTAATATTTTTAAAATGACCCCCCATTTATATTTGGTTGATGGTGATGGGACTCCTTGATCCTTCAAATCATGATAAACTATTTTATTGAATTTAATACATGAGATGAGTGTAGGTAACACATGCCCATCTATCCCTCATGGCACAATGAATAGCGTTAAGGATACCCATGTGTCACCCTATGGTTGGTGGGATCGATTAGTACCACATCATCTAGATGAAGTGATGATCCCTATATGTTGATTAATTTTTGCATTAAAATGTTCACTTGGAATTCTCTTTTACATGTTGAATCTCTTCATTGGATAGGGAATCTCTACTTGTGCTCTTTTCTAACCTTCCTAGAGAATTATAGGACTTTCCACCATTTGAGTATATTAAAGGGCACATGGAACCTCCTCATTAGTTTTAGGACATGACAACTCTAACATCTATGATAGCACAAGAACTCTCAGGGATATGATAGCTTTGACATATATAATAGTGTGGGACATCATAGGGCTCTGAGAACTTTGATAGTCTAGGACTAACAGAAGACATATGGTGCTTCCTCATTAGTTCTAGGACCTAAAAATTCTAACATCTTTGATAGTAAAATATATTTTAGGATTCTAAAAAATCTAATATCATGAGACTAGTATAAGACATGTGGTGTATCCTCATTTGTTTTGGGACCTAAAAACTTTGACATATTTGATATAGAAAAATTTCTCATGGATCTGAATACTTTGACATCACGAGACTTGTAGAATAAACTTGGTTCCTACTCATTAGTTTGGAGACTTAAAAAACAAAAAAGTGCACTAAGTCATTTAAATTATCCTATAAAGAAAGAAACACTTACCTATAAGCCAAAAAAAAATTTATGATATTTCCAACCTAGACTCCAAGAGTGCATATCTATGAAATATGTAGATAATTTTTATAGACAAACACAATTAGCTAAAAAAATGACCAAGTGTGCAAATATTTTTAGAGTTTAATGCATAAGTCATTATTTAAATATATAAAATTATGTGGCATATTTTGGCATGACAATTAGTAAATGGTGAACTTGTGGGATACCCTTCTAATCATGATTGAGAAAATATCTAGGTTTTGTGCAAACAATTATCAATTCAAACCTAATTAAATCTTCAATTTTTTTTTGAATTTTAGCATAATAGATGTCCCATTTCATTTTGTGATTAGGAAAATGTTGGTCAAAACAATATATATATATATGCAATATAATCATAATTTTAATATTATATTTATCAATTCTCTAATGTATTTAAATCATTTTATAATGGCTTAATATTTTCATGTCTAAAATTAGAATGGAAAATATATTTATTTTATATGTATAGCACCCACATCCATTATGGTGATGCACCCATAGTTAGTGTTCAGATGGACTTTGGAGCCACTAATCACCCATATAAACTAGGAATCACCTACCACAACTAGATCAGAGTACCTGCAACCATTGATGTAGGTGAACATTTTCCATAAAAACACAAAGTCTATAGTTATCATATCCAAACCATTATCCAAATCATGTAATGAATTCAAATTTCCACATAAAATGAAAATTAGTTTTTATAAATATATGGATACTTATTAGACTATGTTTTCATTGTTATTATTTAATGTTAACTAGGTTTTAAAAATTATATCATCTTTCTTGTCCTGGTTTGATTCCTGAAACATGATGAAATATTATGGTTTTAACATATTATGGTTTTTTTTAGATAATAAGAACCTTCTTCCCTTATATAATGAAAATAGTTTCAAGCGATATATATCATGGAAAATATATAGAGTGAGTAAGAATTAATATAAAATAGAGATATATAATATTTTGTACTTTGTTGTAGTAATAACTATATTACTATAGAGTTGATCAATCAATTGAAGTGAATTAATATTCATTAATTTTAATAAAAGAAGGTATCTAATCATAATTTCAATTATGTCCCACATTTAAGGAGTTTTTACAATCCATCCATTAATTAGATCCTTAAATATTATTGTTTGTTTCCATTCTAACCTTCCATGTGTACCTTTTAATTTTCATAGTTGATTCTTTTAAAAATGATTTATTATTAAGTGTGATTGATAAATTATCATATATTAATATTATAAAAATATTCCAAATAATCTAAATTTGCATTTATATAATTATTTCATTCATTTCTTACAAGTATGTTTACTTTCTATCATTTACATTCCTATAAAGTGTGTTTCCCAATATGCAACTCATAATACCTCAACTTTTAGATGAGTCTAGTATTGAATATATAGCTATGATACCTGTATAAAAACATTATGTTTAAATTTTTAGGAATAAGCATTGTTAATAAACCAAGTGGATACCCTTCTGGAGTACATCTATTAGTTTATGTGTGCCAATGCATTAAGTTTAACAATTGGGATTTTTTATTGTAATTTTAGAACATTTATATGGAAGGTTTCAAGAAGTATAATATTAAAAGGTTGGGTAATATTTCATTTTTTCTTAGATTAATATTTTATTTTTCTTAGAATAATATTCTTGCTTTCATAGAATAAGATTTCTTGATTTCATAGACATTAAATTTTAATTATTTATAGCACAAGATTTCATGATTTATAACATAAATTTATCACTTTAGATATAAAATTTAATTATTTCAATAATGAATTTAAATTTATTTATAATTTAGACTTTAAATTTTGAAGATTAAAATAAGAAAAATAGGAAAAAATCATTTTTAGGCTAACCCTGTGTAATAAGCATTGTTAATAAACTAGAAATAAGGTGGAAGTGTTTATATGTACCATGAAATAAATTACTTGGGAAGAATCTTACATAAAATATCAAGCTTCTCTATGGAATAATAATTTGTGGAAGTAGAAACAAAAATATCACTTGCAACAATAGAGATATCACTTACAAAAATAGGGATATCACTAAAATAATAGAGATATCACCTATAAGATCTAAAACTTTTTAAAAGAAAACAATAGTTTTAGGTAATACCCCTTAAACTGTCAAAAAGACAAATACAGTTTTAGGTTTCATTGCTTAGGTTTTTACCTTGGAGAAGTAGAACTTGTCTTATGGAGGTCTTGGATGTATAGGATAATTCTTATATCCTAGAGCTAATTTATCATTGTGATCCATACAAGCCACAATAACCTCTTACAAAGAACCATTAACCAAGGTATAGATTGAATCATGACGAGGTCACTTAAATAAAGTATATTCCTAGCCCTTCATATTTCAATGAGTATATATTGTAGAGCTAATAAATTTGAATTATATCTCTCCTTAGATTATTTATATGTTATTTTAGATAGAATTATCTTTGCAATTTATTATCTTCCCCATTTGTGCCATAAGCTTTCGCAAGATCTAGATTAACTTCCACATGCATTTACTAGATTAGCTTACATATTTATTTAGTAAATTAACTAATTTAATATTATTATAATCATAAGACCTAGCTATGGTTATCACAAAATGGGATTTAACTAGAGGCCTTAGAAATCTCTCCTTTGTCAGTGTGATAAAGGATCCCTTAGTATATGTTCAACGGATCCATTATTGGTCATGACCCTGATATAAACATATTTGCAAGTGGACTTGTTAGTTTATAACTTTATTTGAGCTTTAATATTATTGAGTAGGATAAATTATATATCTTTATATTTTTACTTTAATAAATTTTGGTGAACCCAACGTGAATCTAACCCTTGCATATTTTAAATTTTTTAATACAAAAAACTATATAGACCCTATAAACCTAGTTTAACACTCTATGTGCAAGTTTGCATACTCCATCGACCTTATCAACCTAGTTCATTTTTGTATACAAGTTTTCATACTTTGTCAATCTTATATACCTAGTTCAACTCTTTGTGAAGTTTTTTACAACTTTTTTGACTTAGTTGACCTAGTTGGGTCATATTTTTATAAGTTTTATATATGAGGCAATCATATTGACCCTATTTGTCCTCTTTCATGTAGAATTTATACTATTAAAAAACTAAATCAATTGAATCGACCTAGTTTCATTTTTTTCCTTTAAAATTTATTTGAATCAATCTATTTGACTCTCTTAATTTATATATTTTTCATTTTATAAATAGGTCAATCAGATCGACATAATTCTATTTTTATTATCATTTACTAGTTTTATTTATACTGTATCAACTAGATCAATTTTGTCTAAATATTCTATTTTTTACCTCTACATGTTCAAATTTACACCTAGATGACATAGTTTAAAATAATAACTTGTCCTTCTTAAAAAACTACTTCATCAACTTGGTCAAATCTATCTTATTTTATAGGTTTACTCTAATTATATCAATAATTTCCCTTTATTAATTTTTAAAGTTAAACCATTTTCTTACTCTTTTTCAAAATTTAAAATTTAATAATATATTTACCAATTTTATAGTTTTATAAAACTATACCTTTATAATAAACTAAGTCAACCATCTCAACTTAGTTATGTATCTATTTTATTTTCCCAAAAAACAAAGTTAACTTTCTCAAATATGTTTATTATGGCCTATCTTACCATAGACTGAGTTAATCATATTGACTCTATTTTTTTTATTTGTACAACTTGGTCAACTAAGTCAACCTTTTTGTGTTTATAATTCTTCCTAAGCTTAAATAAATTAAATCAAGCTACATTGATATTAATTAAAATCATTTTACTTTTTGGTTAGTTTCTGATTTATTTAATTTACAAAAATTATAAATTATCTTTCAAAACATTGATTTTTGCTCTTATTTTTATTTCTTTGGCTTTCCCTAGAAACTATATACTAGTAGATTTAAAACTACTTAGCTTATGTCATAAAGGGATACTTGATACTCTATTTATGATCCTTATCTATCATTTATAGATATTATGGCATGATATGATTTCCCTAATACTCATATCCATAGTACATATATAAACATAATCTTTAATTTCTACCTACCTTATGGTATTTAGAAAACACTTAGGATTTCTCTCGTTATTGAAGCTTAGGAATCTAGACATATGTTTGTTTGTGTGTTGCATAGTTTAGTGTTATCACTGAGAAGATACATCCAACTTAGCCTTGAAACTATGTTTAGTGGGTTATGGTAATGGTACTTATTCTATAGTTAGTACTCTAAAATATTAGGTTGACACTCTCTAATAGATAAGTATCTTTGAAAGCCTACACTTTCAATCAAAACCTTTAGTACAAAATTTTTACAATATTTTTTGAAAAATTAATTGGATTATAAATTTTTTCATTCCTAATTTTTTATTGATATTATGTGATGTATTATAAACTTATATTAGCTAGCATTGATACAAGATTTATGGTGTGTGTTAAAATTAGATTGACTAGTTTGACCTAGTTGCCTATGTGTTTCAATTCACTTTTAATTTAATTACAACTCAATCATCAAAATTTAAACCATTTTAATTTTTCTTAGATTATATAACTCAATCAAATAGCTTGATCTAGTCTATTATAGACTATCCTATTTTACTTCTTATACAATTTAGTCAACTAGATCGACCTAGTCTATTCCAGACTATTATGTTTTTCTTCATACAAAAATCTATTGCCCAACTCTACTTAATTTTTTACAAATTATCCTTTTACATAGCATAATATATCTAATAAATTTAGACTATTATTATATTTTTCCTATTACATGGTACGTCTAACTAAGTCAACCTATTTGAATGCATATCTATTAGCTGACTTAGTTCACTTTTAGACTATTTAACCTTCTACAATTTATTAAACCACTACATTGACCTACTCAAATTTTTACTCTTTGATTGACTTAGTTCACATTAATACTTATTAATTTCCTATTAAAATAGCATTAACATGTCTAAGTGCATGGTAGTTGGCTGACATAGTTATTTATCAAACATGAATCTTATCTAGATAATCTCATTCAATACCTATTTGAATTAGTTTTATTCCCATAATTTTTTCCTTTAACACAACCTACACATTCCTATATTTATTTTTTTTAAACATCATGAAATCTTCTACTAAAATATTTATTGATAACTTTAATCTATTTAGATGATACATGGATTGTTCTTTCTTACTTACCTTAGCCACCTAAGAGGATAATCCCTCATGGTGCACATTTTTCCATAATTAATATAAATATATTAATTTCAACATGATTTAAATCACCCAAATTAATTATTTATATGGTTCTAATCCATTTCACACTTCTCAAGATACTACCTTATCCAAACTACCTTACTGCACCATTAGAATAATTGATACAAGCTTAATGAATAATCCCATAGGGAATCCTCCTATAGAAAACACCCATACTCATAAAAATGGGAATGTTCCTCATAAAAACACTAAAATTCCTCCTAAAAATACTAATATTCCACCTTTTAACATTAATGACCAAAATACACAAATTGATACTACTCAAATTCTTGCATAAATAGTCTAGTAAATGAATGTTATGTAGATGACAAACACCTCTCAATCGATGCAAATGCAACATAATGTATTAAAAATTATTAATAAACCTCATCTTATATTACCTCAAAATAATCAAAATTTTATCCCTTATCTTATAGATTAAAATGGGAATATCATTCTATAACCCCTTATGCATAATAAGATGCTTCAAAATATCCAAAACAAACCTTTAGATCCTTTCATTATATCCATTGAGATTGGAAACATTTCTCCAACTATTAAATATGATGGAACTGAAAACCTTGTATCTTTTCTTAAGGAATTCAATAATCTCTACAAGGAATGGATCCAAACAAATACCTTTGCTGCTAACAACCTTCTTATCAAAACATTCATAGGATATGTTTTAGAATGGTATAATCAATTACCTCAACACTCCATCTCAAACTTAGATTATTTTATTAATTATTTAGTCAAGGAATTTCAATAAAATGACCTTCCATAAAATTTTCTTAGTAATTTCATCAACACTAAGTAACTAGCCTCTGATTCCTCTCATAATTGAATCAAATTATGGAAATAATTAGCTCATAAAGTAGATCATAACAATAATGATGATAATATCTTCAAATTATTTATAATTTCTTTAACACCTCTTCAATATAAGTTTCTAATTATTTCTCCACAAACTTTAAATGAATTATTTAATCAAGATAAAAGACAATATTCCTTATAAAATAGTTTGATCCAATCCATAGATCAAACAAGGAATCTTTCCAAAACTCAACTAATGAAATTACAAGTACTAATCGTCAAAAGAAAACATGATTAGTCAAATTAGATAATCAAATTGCTTCCCACCCACCATTAGTGGTACCAAAAATGAAATATTTATTATATCCATGTAAACCCCTCACCTATAATTGTTCCCCACCTTTATGGTATGATCCTAATAAATTTTTCTAGTTTCATGTAGGTTTCGGTCATTCACATGAAACATGTCATAGGATCATCAAATTTGTTATTTATTTCATGTTATGAGACACATTTGACCATGATTTTATGATCAAATTATGTCATAATTATTATATTAAATCTTCCCAAAAGAAATAGGTTACTAAAACCATACCTTCCAAGCCTCAAAAATCCTCTTCTACCTATAACACACAACATTCAAACGACAATTTTTATGCAATATATGTTGATTATTATCAATATTATACCAAATCTTAATATGTGAATGAAATAAAAGTCAACTATAGACAAAAACTTGCTCACAAAGACCCTATCACCAAACCTAAGAAACCTTCCCCTAAGGAGCATCTAAAATATAATACAACTATTGTAGCCACATCTTCTAAATAAAATGAGGAAACACTTCTAAAACTAGAACCCCAACATATTTCTTATATTCTTACAAAAAAACATTGTACCTCATAAACCCCATATTGGTTATTCATCCTTTAAATTGTATTGGAATTTTTTGGAAGAACTTAATTCAATGACTAGTAAAATTTCCCTTATAGAATTAGTTCATACTTATCCATATCATCATAAATTCCTTATGAGACAATAAAAAAATATTAATTAACCACCATCACTTAAATTATAAAATCCCTTTTAATGATCCTTCACTTCCAAAAGTACATACATTTTAAACCATTTTCACATCCTTTAAATCATTTATATAATTTCTTAAAGATGATATGATTAATGATGTTTTTTTTTTGAGTGGATTTTCCACCCCTCTTCAATAAAATTATGATCAATAATACCTTTATTCAAAAAGTCTTGGTAGATGAAGGATTGTGTATTAATGTTACCTCTCTTTGATTAATTCAATCAATTAGATACACCAAGTAAAATATTAAATAAAAACATCTCACATGTAGAGGATTTTATAAAACTAATCAAAAACCACTTGGATGCATTTGGCTCCTAGTTACTATCAGACCCAAGAAATTCACACTAAGCTCATAGTTCTTGATTTTCCATTAACTTAGAACATGATCCTTGGTTAACCATGGACTAATGTGGTTGATCAAAGTTTATGCATAATTAATCTTTATTTTTAGAAAACACACCATAACATATATTTTATTTATATGTTTTATTCACCATACAAGAGTATAACATATAGGAGAGTGGTCTCCTTTATAAAGGGAGTCAACACTGATCCACATCCCTCATATCTCTCAACCTTTTCGAAGAATCTCTCAACTTCTCCTTAAGACTCTCTTCTACAAGATATCTTGAGATATTTTTATTTACAAATCACATATATTAATTAATAAAAAAAAATTATACTAATATTCCCCCCACCCTTAGTATGAACATGGGGAGAAACATCATCCTCTATCTAAGCAGAATACACGTCTTGACCTTCTTATGTGTTATTTCCTTACACATTGATTATGGAAACTAATCAACCAAGAAATAGGAACACTATAAACCAATCATGGGAACCTCCTCCAAGGTGGGAACATGTATCAACCACATGAGAACATACCAACATGTTGAGGTCAATATACCCCCATTTTTGAAAAATAGGGACCCATATGTGAAATTGTGAAAATTTATGCCTTGAAATAGAAAATTCACTTTATCAAAGTATCATTCACATGATTGCACATTATTTTTTATCTAAAGATCATCCACACCATGGTCTAGATAACTTATTTGTTCATAGTTGTATTTCAATCTTGTCTAAACTACTAACATTAGATATATGTGTTTCAAGTAGCAAGTTTAATGGGGTCTATTTAGAATAAACAATGTATGGGTTTCATGTTTTTATCTCTATCTATTATTTTTACTAGCCTTTAGTCTATTCAAAAGTCAATTTGAATCCATTTTTATCATCCTAAAACCCATGGTCAAGAAACCCTAGCTTAGGCTCCTTCATTTGAATTCAATTTGGTAGGAGCTTTTATTTAATTTTAAAAAAGAGCAATTAATTATGCCATGTAATCAATTTGATTTTTATCCTAAGGTTTGATCATGTTTTTTTCAACACAACCAAACCTTAAGCTAAAAATCTTATGCTTTGTCTATTTTATCATATTTATTAATACAATAAAAACCTTAGCCTAAGACTTTATGCTATGTTTTTTCACATGGTCCTTTGTTTGATGTTTCTAACCTTGGTAAAAAATATATGTGCCTTGGTCCATTTTTTATTCATGGGGTCCCCTTTGTTATGTCTTAGAACTTAATTTAAATTATCATAGCCTAAGGTTTTAATTCATGTTTATTAACATGAAATCAAAACCATAGTCCATAAACTTTATGACTAAGCTTGATTTAAACCTTTTGCATCTATGCAAGATCAAGGACCTATGGTGATTTAAACATTTTTCATCTATACAAGATCAAGGACCTATTGTTGACCAAATAAAATTGATCTAATGGAATGAAATCAATGATTGAAAATTCAAGTAGTACACCCTAGTTTAAACATTGAGAACCTTTTAGAGATCAATGGTATGCATTATAATATATAGATATAGATCAAAAGAGCTAGATCAATGAAGACTTTTCAAAAAATCTCCAAGTTAACATGAGACTGCCACATGGCAAGTGCATGAACTGACAGAACTAATAGGATGTAGAGATTAGAAGGCCCACAGGACTACCAAGTGGTATAACCTTGGGCCCTATTACACATTAAATACCAAGCACCTTTTAGAAATCAATGACCCATATTTATTCATACCCACTTGATTTAATGAATTGAGATCACATTGAATTGTCAAAGGTTCTATGAGATTTCCAAGTGGCATAATCTCATAGCCCAATATAAAGACCATAGAATTATAGAGTAGTCAACACATGGCACATTTAGAGTGTGGAATGAAATATAAAATGATAAGTGGTAGTCTTGTATGATAGTCCCCATAATATGTTTAAAATTGATGGTCATGTGATTGTCAAAGACAATCCCTCAAATCTCAAATGATGGTCGTGTCGATGTCAATTTTAACATAGTAAAGAGCCTCAATCACATGCTTAAAATGAATGGTCATGAGACCATCAAAGACATTCCCATGGACATCAAATTATGGTCATGTTAATGTCAATTTTAATATAGTATACAATCCCCATAACATGTTTTAAATTGATGGTCATGCAACCATCAAAGACATTCCCATAGACATCAAATGATGGTCATGCAGATTTAAATTTTAACATAGCAAATATCCTTGAACACATATTTAAAATTGATGGTCATGTGACCATCAAATATGTTCCTAAAGATGTCAAATAATGGATACATGGATGTCAATTTTAAGGTATTTTCTTGGATCCAAATTCAAAGGCAACGGTCATATTTTGAATAGTGATGAAAAAATTGACATAGGGACTATGGAAATTCCATGTCAAAGTCATGTGAATAAATCAAAGACTCAGTGGACTTGGTAATGTAAGGGTTGAGATCTAATCTCAAGATGTCTAAGCTCACAATCACTATTGAAGCATCGTTAGAACCTACACAAATGCCCTGGTGGAACAAGGATCATAACCAAACCCTGTGAGTGTTATGATTGACCCCAGGGGAGCTAAAGTGTTTCCTATGTATAGATAAGTCAAGATAGGTCTGTTAAAAAGTAGTTTAAAAGGATTTATAGAAATTGGGGGACATCTCCTATATCATTGAGTATCTTGAAGATATGTTGATGCTAGTATTGGGTAGAATCAAGAAGTAATGAAGACCCTACAGCAATTATGGAACACTTCATCAGCTAATAGGTCTCAAAGTTAAATGAAATAAGAATATTACTTTTCTAACCAGCTTTTTATAGTATTTTGAAATAGGATATTTTTTTTATATACATGTGCAAATTTTAAGAGCACATTATCTATAAACAAGTCTATTAAAAGGAAAAGGTCATTTGTTTTAGAATGCAACAAAAAGGACACCTATCTTATACACATGTAATTGGATGAGTCTCATAAAATTAATACCTTATATCTTATAACTGGATCATTTTCAATTGTCAAAGAGAGGGAGTTCTTAAAGATAAATTATTTTGTAAGCATGGAGCAATTAATATAAGGAATTCTACAAATATTGTCTAGTAGTTATTTGTGTTCATTGTAATCATGGATTCTCTCTCAAAATTGATTTTAATTTCTTACTCTTCTTGCATTTGGGCTAATGTTGTTTTCTTTCAAGGGTAAATCTTTAAAGTGAACCAAGTTCTTATTTACATTATTTCCACCTTCCTTAGGAGTTTTCCTGATGTGATAAGATTTTGGCCTATGACGTTTCATGTTACACATTGGTTAAGTGCATGTATAGATGATATTTGAACTTTTTCATGATGTTTGGAATGAATATCAACAACATTTATTTATTCCCTACCCTTCCTTTCACTCATTTTTTAATCAGATCACCTTAGTTTAATTATCATTGTAAATATCCATCTTAGGTTAGATTTTATATTAGATCTTGATCATTGTTCACTATAATTAGCATAGATACTTCATGTTTTGCATAAGATCTACTATTTGGCCATGGTGGCTCACATCCACCAACTAATGTAAATATTATGAAATATTCACTTCTTCTACCTCTATTCAACTAATAGATAATAGGATTATGATAACCCATAACTCATGCACTAAATTATTTGAATTCTAAAATGAGAAGTGTTTGTTAAACACTCCAGGCACCTATGGTACACATTTAGGTATCAACATAACCATGCAAAGGGAACTATATCAACCAAATCTAGGAACATCAACTAAACCAATCAAAAAGTAGTGGGAACATACCTACCAACTACTTTTATCAAGAACATTTCTTGATTTATTATTGATGGTCTAGATCTCCTGTACTATCACACTTTTAGGGGATTATATTTGTAAACTAAATGAACATGGATACACTTATGTTCTTGTTTAACACTATATAAAACAAGGGGAAAATATAAAGAAAAGTTCCACTGTTATAAAATGGTACCCCATCATTAGTGGTTACTGAGAGGTACAATTATCCTCCATCCTCTTTCTTCCTCCAGCCTCCAATAGGTTGTTGCTTACTCATAAAATGTGTCAAAGCTAAGATGAATGAATTTTTTTAGGAGAAACCCCCTAATAATTTAGATTTCATGTACAAGTGATAATATGCCTATAAGGTGTGTGTGTAGGGGTGTGTGTGTGTGTGTGTGTGTGTGTGTGTGTGTGTGTGTGTGTGTGTGTGTGTGTGTGTGTGTGTGTGTGTGTGTGTGTGTGTGTGTGTGTGTGTGTGTGTGTGTGTGTGTGTGTGTGTGTGTGTGTGTGTGTGTGTTTGAGTGTTTTAGTGAGTGAGTGTGTGTGTGTGTGTGTGTGTGTGTGTGTGTGTGTGTGTGTGTGTGTGTATTTATAATTTTTGACATACTTTTATTGACACAAAATTAGGACTCTAACTCTTGACTCTTTTGAAATAAAAATAACTCTTGACATAATGACTCAAATTTTAATTCTTCATTAATTTTTTATTTTGAAGATAAACTCAAATAATTAAGTATGATAATGAAAAAAATTTAACTTAAATACTTTGTCAATTAACTACACACCTTTCTAAGACAAAGAATATAATCAAACATTATATGGATAAATAGACTTATATATCTCTAATGGTGATATTGAATCCTTATATTCAAACTTTAATCATCCATAATTACACCTAACAAAAATATCATAATACCTAAAACATGTAAACTCTTGTTATTGACCATAAAAAAAAGACTAAACCAAATGACTAAAGAATCATAAGCCATATTTATAAATATTTTAACATGACTTTTAAAAACTCACTAAAGCTAATAAATACCTTAAAAAATTTTTAAAAGACTTCATTTACACTCATGACTATGTATTTTGAAGCTTTTGAATTATGATTTTGAAGAATGACTCTAGGAAATCTTGATGTATGTAAAGGATACAACCAATATGAACATGTGTATGTTATCAGTCATATAATGGAGATAGAAAACCATAAAAACTTATTCACTAGTACATCTATCCATATTCTCACCAAGTAAGGAGATGGAAAAAATATTTAATGGAACTAAACTTGATTGGCATAGCTCAAAAGGAAGAAATACATTGATAGTCACACTAATAGACAAGATCTATGCTTTATGGTTGATTCTTTGAAGCTCCACATGGTAAAATAGAGTAAATAAAAAATGTTCTAACATACTATGCACTCATTACCAAAAAAAATTATTCATTTGGTCCCCTTGATTATGGTAAACACACCACCCCACTAAATTAACAATGAGTCAGATGCTTACGAATTCTTATCGAAACAAAAAGACTAAAAATGTATGGCATAAGGATGCTCAGGTGTCATATGATACACAAAAAGTTGTCATGAATAGATATGCACACAAATTGATAAAAAAAAAATATCCTCTCATGAATATATATGTGCATGAATTTCTATAATTAAATAAACATAACAGATCTTTTTTATATACTCAAAAAATTATGAAAATAAATCTGACCATTCAAATTAGGAAATGTACATATAAGAAATTATCTACAAATAAAATCTAATCTTGACAAATTCTAAAATGTTCTAAAACAAATACAGATGATTTAAACTAGATTATGATATGGCACAATGAATAGAAGATGCTTGAGGTTCTTTATCTTGAATGAGTATAGGTTCTATTCTCCTTAGCTACATGGCTCTAATACCAGACAATGTGGTTAATCAAATTTTATGCACAACTAACCCATATTTGTAGAAAATAAAACATAACATATATTTTATTTTGATGTTTTATTCATCATATGGGAGTACAATATATAAGAGAGTAGTCTCCTATATACAAGGATGCAACACTGATCCACATCCCTCATATCTCTCAACCTCTTCCAAGAATATCTCAACTTCTCCTTAAGACTCTCTTCTATGAGATATATTGAGAGATTTTTATTTACAAATCACATATAATAAATATTATGAACAATGTTCATACTAATATTTCCTAATATGGACACACCATATGTAGGCTATGTCTCTTCAAGTAGTTAATGTATAAAATTCATACATAATAGAAAATGTTATAAACATGAAGCCAACCTAATCCATGGAGCATACAACTACCAAATCCTAAATATAAATATTTCATTCCAAATATTACCCACATCAATAGTCCACCTCTACTTGAATTCATTAACATGAATCATGATTTACATGTTACTCTCATAGATTCAAATGATGATAAACAACATGAATTACTAGATAATTGTAATACCACTAGACTACATCCTTATATTATGGAATGGCTTCCTCCTTTACTTCCACATGATCACACCATTCCTCTTATTGATGATACTACTGATACTCCCCCTCTATGTAATTCATATGAAGCTTCTTACACAAAACAAGACTTTACATGTAATGAATATGGAGTTGCCAAATTATTGTAATATAATTTAAACATTTATCCAAAATTCATCAATTTAGGTTTTTCAACCACTTATTTTCCCATAAAAATGGATTCATGCACTATTTCTCACACTTTTGATGATAAGTATATCATGTCCCAAGCTCAATCATGGCATTTAGATGTATAACATTAGCAAAAATACATTCCTTCAATCATAATTCCCATGTCATTAATATCTCATCTGATATTAAACTATAACTTGAAGTTTATGTACCTCCTCTTAATCCACCATTATTAGACACCCCATGGGCAATCGAATAAATCCTGACTTAGGCATCCTCTAAACTTTTTACATAACCTAACCTAATATAATCTCTTGTACCAAATGCAAACATTTTTCTTCCCTCTTATTATTTAATCAATACCACTAAATTTATAGAACTCAATTTAACTAAAACTTCATTTATTAAACAAACCAATACAAAAATTACCAATACGGTTAACTTTACTCAACCAAATCTCCCCAACTTAGAACCTATGACCACTATTACACCATAAATTACCTTAGAATCTAAATGCATTGACATGAGACAAATACATTCTAAATATGATATCAAAGTTAATCAAATCATTGATCTTAAAATGGATGTTTGATACTATAGACCTTTACCTACATTTTTAAGTGATGAAGCTATACTAGAGCTCCTCCATGCTAGAGAACCTCAACTTCCATGCCAACATCATAAACTTTTCAACTTAAATAAAAGGTTCATTTTTTTAATAATTTCATTTCTAATGTGGATCCTAAAATACATCCTATTTATTCCCTCCCTCCTATTCCATACCATTTCTAAGATGGAAATTATATGCTCATCAAAGAAACTATAAAAATATAATATGGTACACTGACATGTCCTCAACCTATCACTGTTTCTAAAGATATTGATCTTGAAAAACATGATAATTTTAGTATTTTATTTGACAAATATCATGAAGTATTTTCTCAGTAATAGGAAGATATGCATAGAATTGATCCTAGCATTATTTTTTTATAACATTATCACTTACCTAGATGTTAGACCCAATAAACAAAAATAAAGAAAATTCCCCTAAGATTTCTACCTTATGTCATAAATAAATCATTAAACATTTGGATGATAAACTAATTAGACGCATGAAATACTTTAAATGGGTCTCAAAAATTATTCGTGTTCATAAAAAATCCACCATGGTTATTCATATATGCATTGTATTTCAAAATATAAATTTATCATGTCTAAAAGATAGTTTTCCTTTACCATAAATAGATGTTATCATCAATTCTACCACTGGATATGAAATGTTATCACTCATGGATAGTTTCTTGGGATATAACCAAATTGACATAGCTCTCAAAGGCCAACATAAAATAACATTTACCATATAATGGGGCACCTCTTTTTATGTTAAAATCCCTTTTGGTCTCACAAAATGCTAGAGCCACATATCAACATGTAATGACCCATATTTTTCACAATATCATTCACACAATCATTGAAACTTATGTGGATGAACTTATTTATATATATATATATATATATATATATATATATATATATATATATATATATATATAGTCATAAAACTTACCTTCATAATTTATCTATCATTTTTTATTGTCTCAGTAAATATAAAGTTAGACTCAACCTATTTAAATGTGTATTTGGGATTACATCTACTAAAGTTCTAGGATTTTTAGTTTCCCTTCATGGTACATTGATTTGGTTAAAATCAAAGATATCATTAATATGAATTTTCCTCATTCCATTACTAACATATCAACATACCTTAGTAAATTTATGTCAATTCACCATTTTGTTCTAAAAATGGCTTATCGTATTTACTTCATTGATTCTCTTCTTAAAAAAGGTAACACTCTAGAACAGACAAATTCATGCCAAAAAATCATTTAATAGTATGAAATAATCTTTAATTAATCCTCCCACTCTTCATCCACCTTCAAATGATTGTCCACGAATTCTATATACATCTTCTACCCCATATCATTTGGGGAAATGCTTTCCCAATAAGATGACATTGGTAGAGAATATGTTATTTATTATATCAGCTAATGGTTAATTGGTTATGAAAAATGTTATACCAAGGTAGAATGTGATTACCTCACTATATATTTCATATTTGAAAATCTACATCATTTTTTGATCTATAAAATTACTTATGTCATTATTCATTTTGATCCACTTAGACATTTATTCTCTAAAGTTTTCCTACTTGGAGATAGAATCAACAATTGGATGGTCCTATTGATGGAAGTTAACCTTCAAATTACTACATAAAAATATTTCAAAGGATAAGTGATGATAGACCAAATCATGGTGGCTTCCTTATGAGATATAAACCACCTTCAATATACTCTCCATAATGAATAAATTATTTATATTTAAGGTGATTTAACCTTTTAGGGTTTTACACATGTAATTACCTATGTTTGGTTAAGGGGATGAGATGTCTAAATTAGTTACAAAAATTACAATAATTAAGCCACTAATTTTTTATGATTTTGACCTTGTTTGACTTTATATAAATAGAAATAAATAGGTATAAATATAGACTTATCTAAAAACTAACTATTATGGATGATCTATGTTCTAAAATTTGAGATCTGAGCAGTAGTCTATGTCATCAATATGATTTTAGTATTCATCTATTCACTGGATAGTATTTCCCAATTTCAATAGTGGCTCCATCCATGTGTAGTGTCCTCAATGTGGTGTTGATGTCCCCTTTATGGGACTATTTTTATTTTTTGGGATCACCTGTGCCTATGTTTGTACATCATGTTCCTTCATGACCAAAACCTGTAGCTCTATATTTTACCTATAAATTTTGATTTAAATTATAAACCCTAATCTCCTTGAAATTATGTCATGATTAATAATTGAGTTTGTGTGAGTAGGATGGACTAGACATCCTCATCACCCCATTATGTATATATTTACCTACATACCAATACTCTGAGGAGGGATCAAATCTGATGTCGTTCTCCCACCTAATGCTTGATGTATGTGCAAGTAAATTCTAAGATGAGAGTGGCCTTGGATTCCTTGAATGTGATTGATATTTAAAATGATTTAAAACTATAATTAGGGCTACTATAGATGGTATTATATATAAATTAGGGTAGAATAAGGATAAATTACCTTGATTTTTCACAACTTTGTCTTTGGTTTGAATAATTTTATCATCTATTTTCCATCTAGTGAAAAGTGGTAGATTAGACTTATATTTAGAATTATATTTCTTGTGTGGTTAATAAATTGAGATTAGGCTGACCTTAAGAGGGGTGCATAATTAAAAAATTAATTATTGGGAAGAGATGAGGATAAATAAATTAGTGCTCAATTGGGGACACTTGCACCATGTGGTTATAGTGTCCCAAATGTGGTGTTAATGTCATTTTGGCGGACTGATAACCAATTTAGATTGGGGTTAGATATGATAGTTTTAAGACATTGTCTTTACTAGTTGTAGGTGATTTTGGTCTATTGAATGACTTGAAATGTAATTTTAAGGCTCTATAATGGGTTAATGACTAGCCTATGGATAGGTTGACTCAAGTGACACTCTTAACATCTAATTATCACTTTTAGGTGATTAAATTCCCCCCCCCCCCTTATGTTAGTAATGTAGAAAAGCAAAATGACTAGTATAAATGAAAAATAAGCATACTTGGACTTACTTTGTAAGTTAATCCCATGTATTTAAGTTTTATTATGTGAATCTAGGTTTACGTATGTGGAACATGATCCAATACAATGTCCTACAATGAAACATGAAAAAAATAGTCCTTACTTAAGAGATAATCAAAAGCAAAAGACTATGCTAAAATGAAATAATTGAGTAAATCTAAGTAAAGAGAGAGGAAAGGAACAAATACACATCATTAGGTATTCAAAATAATGCATGAACCTAGAAATGACTATTATGTGTGAATGTGAATAGTGATCATATCATTCAATAACTTGAAATAAGTTAATGGCTTGATCAATCCTCATATGGGTGGCTCAAGAAATCAATCTGGTTTTGACTCCATCATTGCCTTCCCCTATTTTGTGGATCATGTTCTCTATAAAATAACTTATATAAGGTTGTAAGTGTGTCGAACCCTCTCATGTAGGTGGCTTAATAACTCAAGTAGGGCATGACTCCATCATTTCCACTATGTGAATTAGATACATATGTAATTGTACTGATCAAAGTGCCAAAAGTATCTAAGTAATCTAATTATATATTTGGCTCCATGACCACTTAGGTATATTAGGTAGTTCTGGGCCACTCAAGAATGCTAACCACTATAGATGGAGTAAGGCATGAATCTGGTGACAACCTGGAATATTATAAGAAGTGTATATATCATTTATTATGACATGGAGTTTACCATTCCATTTGATCAACCTATCTAAAGTTGAGTATATGGAAACTAAGTCTGATGTACATGCCACTAATCTGGTATTTGAGTATACTAAATCTAAATCAAATACGTAATAGTTGAATCTATGTAACTGATCTGATTATATGAATGATCATGTCATGTATGATACCCCAAAATATGATTAATTGATATGAATTAAAACTAAAATGAATGAATCTAAGCTAAATCTAAACATAATTTCCAAATCATGACTATATCTATGAAAATATGTACTATACCTAATGTACTAGTTTGAATGATTTGGATTATCCTAAAGCTAGGGCTATTGGATAGTATCAGCCTATGGTGGATAGTATCACCATGTGGTGCTAGTGTCCTAATCTAGGGGCTAATAACTACTTAGTCTAATCTCTATGTGGTTTAAACTAATTATTGACTTTATGCTTTATTCTATGTCTGACTTGAGCTCAATATTTGAAACTAAGCCTATGTGATAAATGTATCTATGAAAATCAAAACAAAGGTATGATATCTATAATAACCCCTATAAATGCCCCATATTTTGAGGGTAGTTGTGAAATATATATAAGAAATTCCCTCTAAATAAGTATCTCTACAAAATGTGTTAGCCAAAGCATGTGCATGATATTCCAATATAATGTAAAACATAGCATTAGAATGTAAAATTATTTGAGCATAAGTAGGAAACATAATATGTATGTTGTAATCTATAATTACATAAGGGTGTCAAGATATATGTAAGAAATGTATAAAAATAGTAAAATTTGAGTAATTACCTAGGGAGAGAGGGAATGATGTTCATAAAGGATCCTAAATAGGAAGGGTATATGCATGAGGTCCCTCATATCATCAAAAATAGGTGTGTGTGTGTGTGTGTGTGTGTGTGTGTGTGTGTGTGTGTGTGTGTGTGTGTGTGTGTGTGTGTGTGTGTGTGTGTGTGTGTGTGTGTGTGTGTGTGTGTGTGTGTGTTTTGTGTGTGTGTGTGTAACACACAAATACAAGTGTCATGGTGTAAAATAATACAAGGAAGAAAACATAGAAACATATGAAGCATGTAAATAGTAGGCCAAGGGGCCACAATACAATGGGCATGGGAATATGTCACTAAATCTGAGAATGAAGACATAAAAGGACATGTTAAAATGTTCATATATGAAAACAACAAGTAATTTAACATAAATCCATAAAAAAGGACATGTTTAAATGTCTACATATAAAAGCATGAAAGATCCAACACAAGAGACATGGGAACATGTCCAAGGCATACAAATAGAGAAGTGGTATAGAATCCAAGGAACAATGTCATATTCAAATTTCATTGAAATGGAAGAAGAATATGAAAAATAATCAAATCTAATCTAGGAACTAGAAATGAATTCATGTTTAACTATGTAATACAAATCTATGTAAATGATAGGGTGCATATATATTGAAGCTAACTAGTAATAGTCAAAATAATCTAAGCAATGAGGAGAAATGATCAATATCAAGATAAATCAATGCATTACTAGAATTTAGATTATGTAAAGATAAAACTTGGTCATAGAAACTATGTAGGATATGCTCCCAAGTGGGTAGATGTATCAATGTATACACCTAGATCAGTGTAAATACCCCAAATGGGTAGATGATATATATCTTTGATTAGTGTAGTAGACTGAAGTCTTATCTATAATTTATAGGCACTCTACAAGAATAAATGACTCATATGTGTATGATAGAACCAACTACACTAAGATAGGTATCGATATGCAATATTTGGTAAGTAGTAAAAATGTAAACATAGCAATGCATACAATCTATAAAATTTGGTGTTTTTGAAATGTTTAAATGTTTTTGTATTTTTACATGTTATAGTGTTCTTGTGTTCTTTGAGTATAATATATGTACAATCAAATGAAAATAAACTATGTACAAGGAGTAAGGGAGAAAATCAAGTATGTATAAGGGTAAGAACCATACTAACCAATGAGTCTCATGCGAAACTCACTATCTTCATGTCATGTGTTGAATATAAGAATGATAATTTCTCATGCAGTGTGATTTCTATAATGTAGTTAAATGTTGTTTTAGTATGAATCTAAATATTATTCCTTATCTAAATCATAATATTACTCCATATCATAATCATAATAACCTCGTGTGATTGAGGGAACTTCCTAATATTATGGAGTTGACCTTTCTAAATTATGATTTGGAAGATTGATGGTGATTTTTTCCTTTTAAATTATGCTTATTGTGGACATACTATGTTATGGATATTCATTTTCTACAAAACCTTATTTGAAAATTCTTTTTGAATGAGCATGATTTTTATTTTGCAACTAAAGCTCTTGCTCTTTTTGTAATACTTCTTATGTATCTAAATGTTTTACCTTGATAAACTATATATGTGACTAATGGACCTTAGGATGTTTAATAAACCCCAAACCTTGTTTACCAATATTATCAACTACTAGAAAAGGAGAAGTGATGCCTTGGACCTATTTTCCCAAACCTTGACCTTGATAATCATACCGTTGTAGATACTTTTGACCAAATCCATACCATATTGAATGTTGAGCCTCCTTTTGGAGAGGTAAGTTTTCTTAATTTATGTGTGCTTGTTATACTATTTCTTGATCTGATTATGCTTTTGTAGCCTTTTGTTGTTCTGATTTACACTTTGGTAACCATTTTTATCATTTTTAGAATGTGACCGTTTTTGAATTGGTAGATGTGCCATTGTATTTTGTGTGGATGATGTGTCACTATGTGAGTCATCTATATCCATTATCTATTGTATTTTCATTTTCAATAATAATCAAGAATCTATGTAATTCCCATGCATTTTTTAATATACACAAAAATATATGGATCTTCTCATTGGGTATAGAGGAGGTAGGTTGATCAACTTAGCTTTAATCAGTTCCCTTATTATCTCACTTGAACTCTTATTTAACCTTTGAATGTTTTTTGAATCACTAGTTATAGATGTGCTTTGTTTTTATTTATGATTTGTATATGTAACATTATTTGTCACAAACTAAGTAGGTGAAGATGCATATACATGATTCACATTATTGTTCCCTAGAGACCATTGTCTTGTAAATTGATTTTCCAATGTTGTAATATTTTCATATAATAGTTGAGTCTAATTTTGTAAATATAAAATTGTCTTGTCCATACTGATAATTTGATCACATAGAGTCTCATAAATGTAAACCCTAGTTTTTTTTGTTTGAACATGTAGGCACACACCCTATAGGGAAGAAGTGTGAATAGGCTAAGTAAGGGGATTAGTGATAGTGTTATAAGCTACATCATCTCATGGAAGACTAATATCATGGAACTGGTTAGAGGGAAAGTAGATATCACCCTCATAGATATGAGGAGGAGAATGATATTCTTTATTATTCATAATATATGACATTGAAACTTGAAACATAGCGGTTAGTTTATGTGCTAAATCCTCCATGTGTGTATGGGTTTGCTTGTTAATGGAATTCTATATAGGAAAAAGGTAACATGTGAAAGAAATAATGAAACATGAAAGATATTTTAGTTGATTTGAAACATCATATATGCATATGTATATGAGATTAAATAATAATGTCTTAATTATTTTTCACATAGAATAAATACAACATTCTATGGAAAGAATGCAACATGAAAGATATTTTAGTTGATTTAAAACATCATGTATGCATATGTCTATGTGACTGAAGAATAATGTCTTAATTATTTTGCATATAGAATAAAGATAACATGCTATGGAATATGATGATTATTATATTTGATAGTAATAATCATCTATCAAATATAATAATTATCTATCCATGTATTAATGTCTTTTATTAGTTCATTTTGAATTAAAGGGAATAACCATGCAAAGAAAAGTATGAAACTTTACAAAAAAAAGTAATTTACTTATCTTGTCATTAAAATCATGATGATATGAATTAGAATATATATGAATATAAAATCTATGTTTTTTGAAATAAAATATGAGTAGAAATATAAAAGGATATAGACCTTAAGTGTGTCTAGGGTTAGGGTTTTTGAATCTCAGGTTTTCTTTGCAATAATTTAAAGTAGATGTAAAATAAATTTAAACCCTAATATAAATTTGATTTTAATTAACTAGATTGACAAAATAAACTCATAAGTACGTAACCCTAAATTTATTTTACAAAATTTGGATGAATGCAAGTTAAGGTTTCAAGCAATGTTCAAAGTAAGATGCATTCACCAAATGATTTAACCTTTTAGAGTTTTACATGTGTAATTACCTATGTTTGGTTGAGGGGATGGGATGTATAAATCAATCAAACAAATTTCAATAATTAATCCACTATTTTTTTATGATTTTTACCTTGTTTGAATTTCTATAAATAGCAATAAATATGGATAAATAGAGACTTATTTGATAACTGTCACAGATGATATGGGTTTTGAAATTTTATATTTGAGAAGTAGTATATATTGGTAATAAGATTTTGGTATTATTCTATTCACTAGATAGTATCACCCATTTTGGATAGTAGCACCATCCATGTGTAGTTTCCTCAATATGGCACTAATGTCCCCTTTACATGACTATTCCTATTTTTAGGGAGTACCTACACTTGTGTCTATATATTTTATTCCTATATGACCAAAACCTATAACTTTGTATTGTACTTGGAAATCTTGATTTGATGTGAAAACCCTAATCTCCTTATAATATGATATGAGTAAGAATTGATTTTGTGTTAGTAGGATAGACTAGACATACTCGACACCCCATTGTGTAGAGAGTTGCCTACATACCAATACTCTAAGGAGGGATCAAGTCTAATATAGTTTTCCCACCTAATGCTTAATGTATGTGCAAGTGAATGTTATAATGAGAGTGAACTTGGATGCCTTGAATGTACTTGAGATTTGAAATTCTTGAAAACTAGACTTAGGGATGTTGTAGATGGTAGTATGTATAAAATAGGGTAGAATAGGGATAATGTGCCTTGATTTTTCATAACTTTATCTTTGGTTTGAATAGATTTTGCATCTATTTTCCATCTAGTGAATAGAGGTGGATTAGACTTGTATTTATAGGGTTATGTTACTTGTGTAGATAAGAAAATGAGCTTAAGTTGACCTTAGGAAGGGCACACATTTGAAAAATTATCTGTTAGGAAGAGTTAAGGCTAATGATAGTATTGCCTAGGTAGGGACACTAGTGTCATCTGGATATATTGTCCCAAATGTGGTGCTAATGTTCTTTTTGTAGGCTACAAAGCAATTTGGATTGGGGTTAGATATGATAGTTCTAGAATTCTGTTTTGATTGATTGTAAGTGATTTTGGTTTGATGAGTGACTAGAAATGTAAGTCTAAAGCTTTATAATGGGTCTATGGCTAGCCTAGGAATAGGTTGACTCAAGCGATACTCTTAGTATCTAATTAATACTTTTAGGTGATTATAAAAAGCCTTTGAACCAAGAATTTTGTCTCAAATATTATTTTCAAAATTTCACTGCTATGTTAGAAGTAAATAACCAAGAATAAATAGATCTCACTCCTACAACTAATTCTAATCAGTCATCAAAGAATTACCACAAATTACATGTGAACTACAAGAAGATACTTGGACACCTCACTTTAATGGTGTAAAATGCCTTAAAGAAGCTAGGGTTGGTTGTATCTTAACCAACACACATGGTAAAATAATACCTTTATCAATTTAATTAACTTTTGATGTCACCAATAACATGCATAAATATGAATATTTAATATTAGGCATGGATTCCACAATTGATTTAGACATCCCATATTTACATGATTTATGTGACTCACAAATTATATGTCAACAAGTTAGTGGATATTATCAATGAAAAAGTAAAAAATTAATCACATACCATCAAATCACTACTACACTTACCAAATGATTTACCTCTTTTACCATTGAATCAATTTTAAGAGATCAAAATGATATAGCTGAATATTTCACTTCATTAACATCTCTCTTTCACCCTCACCAAGTTCTTCATGATTATTAATTTCTTATTCAAATGAGAAAATAACCTTCATATTTACAAAATGAAAATGATTCTCTAATTTTTCATATTTAGGCTATTACTATTTGATAAAGCCCATGGTAAAAAAACATAATTTAATTCATCTAACATCAAAATTATAATCCAAATATGGATTCTCATGAAAAGACTCAAATTCAAAAAAAAACATTCAAATGTGTACTTTGATACAACACCCTTTACTATCATGATGCAAAAAACACCCTAATATGTTATGTAATTCCAAAATAAGTTACTTATCTCCTTTAAGATCACATGGGGGCATTGACAGTGGTCATGCTACAACCCATAAATGATTGTGTATGGATTAATTTTGGCCTACTCTTGAAAATGATGCCATTATTTTTTATAAAAAGTGTAATCCTTTTCAGCTTCATGATGATCTTACCCACTCTCCTCTAGCCAAAATCCAAATAATGGATTATTCTTGGCCATCTGTATGTGGGGGTTAGATCTCATTAGCAAATTACCTAGATCACAAGATGGTCATGTATTCATTATCATTGCCAGTAAATATTTTACCAAGTGTTTGGAAGCCATGTCTCTTATTAAGGTTATTTATATTAACATCTTCAAACTTACTATCAATCAAATCACCTATCATTCTAGATTTATACATAACATCATTTATGATAATGGTTGTAACTTCAGAAACAAAGATATGAAAAAACTATGTGAAAAATTAAGAATTTCACATAAATTCTCAACACCTTATCATCCTCAATGCAATGGGTAAAAATAATCCACTAATAAAAATTTGAACATAATCTTATAAAATACTATCATATAATCTTGAAATGATTGACATCTCCATATTTATCCCACACTTTGGATTTATTACACTAGCATATGCACTGCTATTAGGGCAATGCCATTTTCATTAGTATATGTGTCTGAATCAATCTTACCTTTAGAATTTGAAATCACATATTTATGTATTTATCTTCATTGTAATTCCTAGTGAGGAATTATGTGAGGATTGTATTCATGTTTTATATTTCCTCGATGAGTGATGTATGGTTGATTTACAAGATAATCACCAATATAATACTTGCATTAATAAACAGCATAATAAAAAGGTCAAATTTCAATATTTTAATATTAGTGATCTAGTCCTTAAAATATATTATACACATGACAAATAAGGCAATTACACTAAAAAATGGTGGTGTCCTTACTTAGTAAAATACATCCTTGGTCCTAGAACCTATAGATTAATAACTAATGACAAACACATTTTTAAAAAACCCACTAATGCTCATTTTTTAAATAAATATTTTGGTTAAATATTTAATTTCTTATATAAGTTTCATATACTATAAATAATAACATTTCTTACATGTTTCTTAAAAATATATCTAACATACAACATCACATTATTCTCACTAGGCCTTAGTTCCTATTGTTGGTCCTTTGATTTATCTTTAGTTACTTTTGTTTAATTCATGAGTTATATTGTAAGACTGTGCATAGGACCCAACTATCTTCATGAATATATTTTATTTCATAATCTAGTCTTAATATTTCCCTTGGATCATGAAATTTTCATTTTATAAGTTTATTTTAATTTCCATTTTCTTTTGTGAGTTGCATTATAAGACCTTGGATATGACTAGGCCGTCCTCACAATAACATTTTTCATATTTTCACCTAATTTGGTTTATATGTTATGAGTTTCAATATAATACCATGGATATGACTAGTCTTTACTCATAAAATATTTAATATTTATTAAACTACCTTTAAAACATAATTCTTTTCTTATAAATTAGGGCAATGGTTAAATATTGTGATCTCATACTCTCAAAAATAGTTTTGTTTCTTTTATGATAACACCTTCAAAACAAATGATTTATTATTGTTTCCCTACCCTTAAATCATTTCTTAGAATATAGAGTCATACTTACCTATCATTTTATCCTTTTCACATTATCATATTTTTTATGATTTGAGGTAACTCAATTGTTTCATGTTCATTCTCCTTTTATCCCCTATATTCATTCTACTTTGGGCACACCAAGATTAGTTTTAAGATAACGTTTGTATTTAACATGCAATCCCAAGACTCTTAAACACCAGGCACTCTAAGTTATTTTACTTATATACAAAGTCTAAATTTTCTATTGATAGACATTTTTCATACTCATATTGGTTCTATAAATCCGTATGCAGGAGGAATAGAAAAATCCATAAAAAAAGTTAAAATCCAAATCATTTAAAATAAAAGGCAATGATAAAAAAAGCATCTACCAAATTTAAAAGTTAAAATCACACCAAAAGACATGATTATTAAACACATCTTATATTCTAGTTGAAGCTAAAACACCAAATTTGGCCTCATGATAAAGTCAAGGTCTATTAGGGTGTGGTAGGCCAGTAGACTGGGATAGTAGATTTTAAAATTATCTATGTGCTACCTAATTTGTCACATAATTACCTAATATTCATAGTAGATCAATGGATCCGTAAGGGGTTCTAAGGAATGGGGAACATGTTGTGGGAAGGTAGGTCCATTTTAATTTTAATGCATATAGCCTTCATGTGATAATATTTATAGTTCACTAGATAACCCAAATTTGTGTGGCTAAGGTAAGTTCTCTAAGAGTCCTTAATTTTTAAATTTATCTTGCTTTTCCAATCTAATTTGAGTGTCTTAATTCTGATAAATATTCTTTACCTTGGTATGACCTACATTTACCCACCACCCATTTCATTTCCCCTTTGATAGGCAAGTTTGTTTCTAAATCTATTTGACAACTTTTATATTCTATATTATTCATCTCTTCTTAAATACAAGATACTAATAATTTATTTTTGGGTCAATCCATGTTAAAAACAAAAATTATATTTTTGAGTGACTATGCTTTACTTATTTACACCATTGTCTTATCCTTCTTGGATTTACTTGATTTCATTTTAAAAATCATAAAATTATTTGTCAATATTTTTGTGGATAGTTTTTGTTTTGTTTTTTTTTTTTAGTTTTCTATTCTTGAATGAGTTTGGATTGTTACTTCTCATGCATCACTATTGTTCTAATTTAAGTTCCTTTTTCCATCTTTGTTTAAGTCTAGTTTGTTACTTCTTTTACAATGATGTTGGATTTATTATTTCATTTTCACATGTCATTGATTTTATTTAGTTTGATACTTTTATTACTTAAGGTACATTTATTTGGTTTTGTCTGTTATTTAGTAACCTTGGATTTTTAGTTACCCAATTTACCCTCATTTTTATCCACTTTCCCTTGGTCATTAAATTTTACCTTATAATTTATCACCTTATCTTACCAATTGACCAAATTATTTATTTAGTTATGCAAATTTCATTTATTTCTATTTCCCTACGATATTTTGTGTTTAATCTTTAGTTTTTTATCCTCGGGGTTTATCCAAAGTAATTAACGTGCCCTCCATGATCAAGAATATAAATACAATAGATAACCATTCAATAATAAAGGTAAGTCAAGGTGCATGTATGATTAGTTATTTTAGTTATTTCCTTATTATCATTTCAATTTATGCTTGTTGATGTAATTTATTAGTTCATTGTTTTGGTTTGCTATGTTATTTCTCGAAGCACCATTCCATGTTGAAACTATGTGACATGTAATGATATTTGAGTGGGGTATATGTATACACATAATATTTTTAAACTTTATTAAATATTTATGTATTCTCTCTTAAAGGAACCCATCAAATCTCAATATCTCTAAGTGCATGCCTTAAAGGGTGCACTAAAAAAAGGGTTGGTAGACCTTTGGTAATTTACAATATTGTTGATCCCTATACCACCACCTAAAACCATTACAAGCTAATTTTATCTAATTTTTTTAAGTATTAAAATCTCCACTTGTATACCCCCATAAGAAACTCACCATCCAAAATATCCCCTACCTAAGCAAAATCCCATTTTTACTACTTTTCCTACAATGTCAACTAGGTCAACCTAATTATGGGTTTAACACATGTTTCAAAACTCTATCAGGCCAAGACCACATAGTTTGATACCTAACAGATCTATTTCCCACCTAACAAAAGTTGACCAAGATGACTTCATCAACTAAATTCTCAAGAGGATTTAGGGTTAATATGTGGCTATAAATACCCCTTTAATTTCATTTATAAATAAAGGATCATTCAATTGTACATCATTACTACTCATAAATCTAATTATCAATCAATATGAGGTTTTAATGCTTAATTTTTTACCATGGAGAAGTAGCACTTTTCTTGTGAAGGTCTTGGATGCATAGGATAAGTCTTATAACCTTGATCTAATTTATCTTTGTGATCCTTACAAGCCATAAAAACCTCTTACAAAACACCATTAGCCAAAAGAGATATTAAATCATGATGCATTATATTCAAAAAGGTATGTATATTTTGATCCCTTCATATTTAGATATGTATATATTTTAGATATAATATATTTGAATTGTATATATCCTTGCTTAGATTATTTATATGTTATATTAGATAGATTTGTTTTTTCATGTTTATTATCTTCCCCATTTATGCCACAATATTTTTTATGCACTAGATTAGCTTGTGTTTTTATTTAGTAGATTCACTTAATTATTATTATTAAAATCATAAGACCTATCTAGGTTTATCACAAAATAACATTTGATTAGAGGCCTTGGAAACCTCTCCTTTTTCATTATGTGATAAGAGATCCCTTAGGATAGGTTTAGAGGATATATTATTGGTCATAACCCCAATATAAACATATTACTAAGTGTAATTTTTATTTTATTACCTTATTTGATCTTGAATATTATTGATTAGGATAAGTTATAGATCTTTCTAGTTTTGTTTGCATACAAGAACCACCTAAAACAACTAGCTAGGGGAACCCACAAACAATAGTTGGGAGCACCCAAAACCACAACTATATATGAATATTTTACATAATGTCAAAAAATATCTATATGTCATCTCCAAACTATTTTCTAATTCATCCAAAAAATTAAAACAACCATATAATAGGATATTAAATTTTTATAACCATATGGATACTTTATTAGGCCTTATTCATTTTTATGATTGAATGCCCATTTGGTTTTGACCCTTATAACATGTTTATTATCTTGATATGATTCATTCAAAAATATGATATCTTTATCTATATACTTTTATTATTATGTTTAGATAATAAGCACATACCTCCCTATATAAGGATAAGATTTTCAAGTGATAGCTAGCATGGAAAATATAGAGTAAGTAATAATAAATCTAAAACAAAGTTGTGTAATCATTTCTAATTTTTTATAGATCTCATTTTATTTTTATAGATTTGATCATTGAAATTGAAGTCAATTGAGATAAATTAATTTTAATCAAGGAAGGTATCTAATCATAACTCCAACCAAGGAGGGCCCACTTTATAAGACTTATTATGAAAATCACATCCATTATATCTTTCACTTTTGTTGTGTGATTCCATTATATCTTTATCTATGCACCCTTTTATTTTCATATTTGAATATATTAAAATAAATTTCTTCTTATGTTTAATTTATAAAGTATCTTATAAAACAAATCAATTCTATATTTAAAAAATTTATAAAATGGTGTCATTCACTTCTTTCAAGTGTGTTTAATTTCTATCATTTACATTCCTAAAAAGTGTGTTTCCATATATGAAACCCATATTACCTTAGCCTTTAGAATATTTTAGTGTCTCATAATAGTGTCTCTAACTTTTTAGAGTATACAAACCTCGGGTTGACAATTTAATGAAGAAGCATTGTTAATAAAAAAACCAAGTGACTGCCCCTCTAGAATACATCTTTTAGGTTATACACATCATTGCATAAAGTTTAGTTGGTGTCTTTATTTTTATAATTAATTATGTGTGTTATGGTTTAATATTTTAAATAGGTTAAGATAGTTAATTTTATTTACAAACCTCTACTCTTTGATAATACTCAACACTCTAATACTATTTATGGCATAATATTAGTTCAAATTTTACATAATCTTAAAACTACTAAGAATGTAAATAAATTATGGCCACTATTGATTTGAAAAAATGGAGAGATGTGACATGTGAATAATGTGAATAATCTGACACAATTCTCTAAATTATTTGAATTTTACCTTATATATATATTGCTTATATTTTTTCACATGTATTAATCCCATCTATGAATCATTTCAAGAAAATTCCAATGCTAATATTATGAGATTTTTACATATTGAAAGACTACCTATCCTTAAAATTTAATAGACATGGTCCAATGTAATTGAATAAAATATTATTTTAATAAAATAAAGTCTTTTCTGCAAACCCACATTAATAACTTATAAGCCTATTTTTAAATATCTAGTTTAGATTAAATTAGTTTTAAAACTAAAGTTATTCATTGTCATATTTGAAGCCACACATTCATGGAAATTATAAATCAAAATTTAAATATACCCTTTATCTCTTCATTGTTAAGCATTTATATATTAGATTATAACCACACAATAAAAAATTTGGGGTTTGATTTTGACCTCATTTATTTAATATTTTCATTATTTAATGCTATTTAAATATTCACTTTTCATGTATCTTGAAACCCTATAGTTGATCATATACATGTTAATATGTACATGTTCTAGTTTCATAAAGTAATATGTATCTATCATAGTTATAAAAGGTTGTATGTGGCCACACCTTGAGTATTTCAATTAGTTTGTAGTATATATATTATGGGTAAGGTGGATATCCTTATTAATTTATCTACTCGAAGAGTTTTAAGGTTGTTTGAGGAAACATAAGAGTGACTATTTGTATTATAGGTTTATCACACCTATGAAAATTTTAAGGGACTTATAAGACATAAAATACAAGTATAAAAACATCTAACAACTATCTCATACGAATTCCAATAGTTTAAAATTTACCCTTGTAATGATTACCTTCTTATTTATTTCCATATTTATCATGGATGACCTAGAAAAAATAAATTCATTGGAAGGAATTATATTTGAGATAGATCACATGGTAATAAATTTATTATATTACCAATTAAAAATATTTTTTTAGTTCAGTTGAAATCATTTGATACTAATGGTTAGTTATATGAATGGTTATATGAGACATAAATACTCAAAAACTAGTCTTTAATGTGGATCTAAAGTTGATTTTTTTTAATAAGATTTAGGATAGTGCATCCACAAGTAGGGGGTATTCATATTATATCTCCATATGTAAGTTTATGGATGTTATCTCTCTCTCTCATCCATGGTAAATTTATTGAAGTTCAATTTTTATTGACAATAATGTACATTTGACCATTTAGAATGTAATATATTTCTAACACATCTATACAATACTAATAGTTACTTAAAATTTATTATTATAGGATTAAAACACTTTAAAATAATTTAATTCATTTTTAAAAGTACAAAATTTAAATCTTAGTAGTTTTTTGATAAACTTCCTAATAGGGTTATATGAAATGCATCCACCAACAACAAGGATGGGAATAGGATGGGCTAACCATAGGTTTTTTTAATGATGATTTATATGTTCTCAAAGTTAAATGTAATGTTATTTATATAATTTGATAATATTATACATTTTACCACTTTCTAATTTTAATATTTACATATATATATATATATATATATATATATATATATATAGATATATTTTTGGATTGACATGTATATATTGAAAATTTTGGTAGGAGGAGGTGGATCTAGACAATAGTGAGGGGGATGGTAATGATAATCATGATTATTTTATCCCCATAAATTTAATCTTTTGCTATGATTGTTCTTATTTCTTCCATCATCATGCTCATTTAGGAACTTTATTTTATATACAATAGTATAAGTTCCAATTTGCATGTGTGTTCACATGCACACACACGTATAAATTTTTTAGCATGAGGAAGATTTATAAAAAAATTAAGAGGATTTATATGAATAAAATGATAGTGATCGATTGACATGTTCATAATTTGATCCCAATGAGGTGGAATAGAAACTTGTAAATGATATTTATTATATTTGAGGATGATTTGTTGTTCTTGTTGATTTATAAAAAATTTGATTTATTATAATCCCATTATTATTTATTTAATTTCATTTTTTATGTGAATATAATATTTTTTGACAAGGTTATTAATAAGTAGGATTAAGACTAATTTTTTATATAGCTATGTGCTAAAATTTTAATGAGGGTGGCCATCCATTTTGGTCACTAGAAAGAATTAACACTCATGATAATAAAATTCATGGTTGGAATCCTATTCCAAATATCCATAAAAATTATACAAGTCTAAAAATGAAGCCAAAGATAAGGGTATCCACATTTATAAAGTATGTCAATAGAGCGGTCGATAAAGAAACAAAACCTGATTAATGGGAATAGGTTGGAAAGATATCGTATCGATAAATAGGTTGTCTTTAATAATTTTAATATCATTGACACATGAATAAAATAAATTAATGAAAATATTATCATATAATAATCTATTCAAGAATTTAATGGAGAAGGAATGTCACAATTAAATGAAGGAATTATTTAGGGGAATAGAATAAGAAAGAATATGGGTGGAGAAAGGGCATAATGCAAACACATGAAAACATGATGTGAGACATGATGTATTAAATATTTCACATGTATGAAAATTTAACTCAATTTATGTTTATGAATAATATTTTTTCCATTTCACTAACAACCATCTTCTCCAAATGATAGACATAACCCATATACTCATTCTAGTGAAGATGATAATACATTTCAAGGAATGTTAAAAAAGGGTTTATGGGGAAATTTATGAAAAATATGGCCATGATGAGATATTTTAGGCAGGTAAAATAAATTATCATATCCAAATAAATAGATATTATATTTATTTTAAACACTAATCCCATTATAATGATTTTTATCCATCCTTTGTAGATGAAGGCCTTGTAAGAAAAATGAGAACCATATATCTATCTTACATTCAATGATGAAGTTGAAATGATGAGGAGGATATACGGTTGAATTTTTACACAACTCATATTAAATATAAGTCTTCCTCCATGACCCATTTTAATTTACACCTTGATGAAATTTTTTGGTTGAACATCGAAGGTTGTATGGTTGTGAAAGGTACCATATTATCTGTTGATTGGGGCCAAGCTTTCCATTATTTGCCAACACAAACAAAATTATTGTAAATAATTTTAAAAAAAAGTATTAGGACACAAAGCTAAGGTCACCTTTTTATTATACTAATTAATACACAATCCAAAATAATTTCAAATCAAATGCAATTTAGATCCTTAGTGATATGAACAATAACACATCAACAAGCATAGTCTAAAAATCATCAAAGGAAGATCACTATTCATGTTATTTTAACTTCAATTCATTTTATTTAAACACTATGATATTGTAGCTTTATTTATTTCTATCTTATAATTTACATTATGATTTAGATGAAAAGGAGGTGGTGTCTTCAAATGTATTGTGACCCATTTATTGCTAGTATGAAATTATAATTTATATAAAAGTGTATTTTAATTTATAACAAAATGATTTCTCATAGCCATAATTCTATTTAGTTAGAATATGGATAGAAATACTTGTGGTAGGTTTATTTATTTAAATTCTATAAATTTTTGGCTTGAACCCAATTTGGGTAGTTATATAACCTTGATTTTGGAAAGTTAACTCCATTTGATTGGATATTAATTTTTGTATATTGACATTTTCTACCTCACTGAGGTGGATGCTAGTCTTTTATTCCCTAAATATTACTTGTTTTGTTTTAGTGTATTCTATATGGTATAATCCCATTAATGACAAATAATGGGTTTGGTCCATACATTGGGGATGAAGAGGGAGGGAAATTTTATTTGGCCTTACAACCAAGGTGGTTATTTTCCCACATAATATAAACCAATAAAAGGATTAATTTATACTAACACATATATAATCTCATTTGATATTTAATTAATAATATTATTACTTAATAGAATAGGAAATAGTTTATATAGTTTTTTTTATTATGTAAGAATTCATTTATAATAGTTTGCATTCATCTACTTTGCATGGGAAGATATTATAACATCCCCATGTATTGTGAATATTGACTGTGATGGATAGTGATGCATTGTGATTTAAAAATGGATGGAAACTATGATTTTAATGTGTGAAAAATCATTTTTTATTATTATTTATTGAATACTACAACTATAAATACTAAAATTAACTAATAATATTTTGATTATTAAATTTGAAGTTGGAAATCACTATGAATTATTAATTGTATTGAATACTACAATTATCACTTTATAATATGAAATGGTTATGGAATATTGATGAGAAATATTAACTTTTACTAAATTTACCTAGGGGGAGGACCCCATACCAAGAAAAAAATATGAAAATTAGGTGGAAATATTAACATGAAGAATCAATAATACCAAATATTAATGAGAAACTAAATTTGCATCATAATATTTAGATTATAATCGCTTAGAGACCAAGAATATTTTTATTTTTACATTGAAACTATGTTTCATCTACATGAGCCTTGTGTATAGTAGAAATAACATTGAAGAGGTGTGTGTGAAAAGAGTTGAAGGAAATATATCTAAAAATATATTTTAAATATTCAATGTTATAGATGAAGAGAAGCCATATCTTCAAAAGATATAAGTAAATAAAACTAGTGATGAAACCTAATTAAACTCATACTTGTATTTTAACAGCTAATCAAAGTATTATAATAAGTTTAAAATAAGTCTTATAAGGTGGCATGGGAAAATTACATAGGCCTTATCACCTTTGTATATGTAGCAAATAATTTATTTTTTAATAGTAAACTTCTTGGTGTATTACTATTACATCTTACTTACTTAATCCATGATGAGCCAAGATAGATGGAAATCCACAAGATAAAACACCATCCACATTCTATATAAAATCAACATTATTTAATTTTATAGATTGATTTTATACAAATCCTAACTCCCCTACTTCTCCCAATTCCTTTTTTCCCTTGTAGTAAGGTTCATATTCCTTTTAGCATGTTATGGTCATGACTAGTTATTTATTCATTGAAATAAAATAGTTGGGACTCAAAATGTAGATGGTCTTGATGTATAAGATAGGTCAAGTGAATTGGAGATAATTTTGGCACTATTAACACATTTGATCATGTTTAATACATGTATTCTCCCTAGTGACTACTTTGGGTCAATAATGGTGTCCTTAAAATTCCTCTCCAACTTGATATCATCTTCTTCATTAAATTATTTCACCATAAACCAAGCATTGAGTAATAAGGCTCTCATTTTAGATTTATGATTCAACATCTAAGAAATTAGTAAATGTGTGTCTTGTATCTTCCCTGATGATCATTGTCTTCATATTATATTTTTATGCATGAAGTCACCTATCATTATTTTCCTCCATGTCATCTTACAAGATTATCTCCTTAAAACAAAAAGTGTCTCCTGTCCTCATTGAAATTCTCTAGTAAGATAAAATTTCAAATTGGTAATACTCTGATGGGGGAACATGTTTTAATTATAAATAAATTATTACCAATCACATGAGCCATGGAGATGAATCCCATATAACATGAAAAGGAAAATAATTTTCTAAAAATATCAAATACCCATTATTAATGAGGGGTGATGGTACAAAAGTTTTGATGAAATAAAATGTTTTTATTGGTGTGTGTGTGTGTGTGTGTGTGCATGACAAAATTTTAAATCATATTTAGAGCTTAACCAAAGTTTGATTAGAAATGGATAAAACAACATTGAATAATGTTTTTGTAATGCATCTAAGTGCTTAGGTCCATGTTGTAGTAACCTAAATTTGTTCATGAATTCTTGATCATGTTAGTTTCACCTTTTTTAATGTTTAATTAACATATTCATATAATTATTACCTATTTTTCCACTTCACCCTAGCCTAATCATAATAGAGGACATATTTTTATCTTCAAAACAATATATTTGACATATATAAATGTTTTGATTTCTAAAAACACGATTATAATTTATATTCCTTAACCTAGATCTAAAACCCAACATTTTTCTATATGGAAATAGAATTCCCATTAGGACCAAAAATGGTAAACGTTATTTTCCCTATCCAAAATTTCTATCATTCAATCACCAACATCCTTTTTTAAAAATTAAACCCTTCCTTTAGTTATATTCTATGTTTTTATACTTCTTAGTGTATGCTCATCCATTTTTAATTGTTATAAAGGCACACTAAAGTCACTTATTACTTCATTTATAAATTTTAATTAATTTCTTTACTTAGACAAGTTTACATCAATAAAAAGTTCCTTATTCTTCCCATTCATGTTATAAACATCTCAAGATGTACTTAGTTAAGTCATAAGCCTATTTTATTAATTCCTAATTCAATCATTATCAAGTATTCAACCCAATTATATATGTATTCATATAGTCAAAGGATCATAATTACATATAGAACTCCAACTTAGAGAACTGCATTGGGCTTGATTTTGCTCTATAGATTATTAGATATGTAGGCAATGTTCATTCATCATGGGGGTAATTGGGGTCAACTCATTCCACCTATACATTTCATTTTCATATTTTTAATGTTTTCAATCATTTCATTTCCTAATATATTTTCCAACTTGGAGAAGCTATCTACAGGTTTTCTGCACACCTCTGAAGGAAAAATTAATGCACATAAACTAAATTCCAACTATCACATGTAATGATGTCCTAATATTATATTTTATGAGAAAATAAAAAATTAGTTAAAAATTTTAATAGTTGTGCGTTTTCTTGTCCTTAGCATTCTTATCCTTGCATAGCATTAGATCCAACTTCTAGGTGGTTTCTAGGTTTATTCCTATTTTACTATTTCTCCATTTTTTTAGTCAATATAATCAATTAAATGAATAAATATAAATAAGCCCATATTTAATTTGCATATTTATCCTTGTTTAAAATTATTCCATTTTTTCAAATTCATTTATTTTACTTCTTTCTGCTTGTTTAAATTAGACTTACAACACGTTGATTTATTTTATTCTATTTATAAATATTAGGGTTAATTCACATATTTATTTAATTAAATATAAAACATTTTTTGAACCCCTCCATTGATATAATTATGTCAAACCATAAGTCTTCCTTAGGGTTCCAACCTTCTAATAATTTAAAAAAAAATTCCCTAAGGTTTTAAAAAATTTCCCTTTGTTTGTAGCATTTCAATTCCTCTTATTTTTTGATAATATCTTTGTCATTTATAACATATATAATTTTTATGGCTATGATAGATTAAATATTCAAAGTTATACACAAGTTCACTAATGTAAATTTTAAAAATCAAGTCTAACATAAGAACAAGTTTGTTCATATATTTCAAATGCCATACTATTTTCTTTACATCCTCTTAATGGAATTATTATGATAATATAAAGTGATAACACCCATGAATCTAAGGATACTAATAATAGTGGTTTTGATCCTATGGATGGAAAATAGTTTGGTCATACCTTGACACTCATCTTGATGACATTTATTATTTACTATTTGTGTCCCAACAATAAAATTAGTAACATGAACATGATACTACATCTCAATAACCAAATGCTTCTATTGAACAAACTAGTATAAACCTTATAACATGTGTTTCTACTACTCTTATTGATACTATTATTATATTCACATATTTACTATTAGGGGAAACACATGGTTTAAAATGCATGTTTATTCCTAAGCCTAGCTATGTGATCCAATTAAATCCTTTGATAACTATGCACACTACATCACATACATTTTCTAATGCACAATCACTCAAGAAATCAAATAGATTTATGTAAGCTAAGGTGTTTCAATTAGAGACATGTATCCAAAAATCTAGCAAATCATTAAATTCCCAAGTTTCGCTTCATAATATGTTAGCACATTATAGTGCATCATACCATTTACCTACATGATTTATTGATCCTAATCTCCCATTATATGAAGGTAAAGGAAATCCTAAAGAACATCTTAGATCTTTTCACATAACATGTTTGAATAATGCCTTTAATAAAAAAATTTAACCAAACTATTTACAAGAGCCTTATATGATTATGCATTGTGTCAATTTTATGATCTACCTACTTAATCTACTACAGCTATACCATCCCCATCGGGATTTATCAGATTAATGTAATTTTGTTTTTTAAAAGTAATTCCACATAATCATAAATAGAATTTTCCATGAGAATATAATTAGTGATCTTACTAAAAACATACTAAATATGTTAACCATAAAACAAGCATTTTAACAATCCATTAATTATTGATCACTATGAAATAGTCAAGCAATATATTTAACTACATACATTCGATAAATTAATTATAAAACTCTATCCAAAATTGGCACAATATCACAACCATTGTTGTCAATGTACATATGAATAATTAATTACATTTTCATTAGGAATAATGTTTCAATAATAAAAATAATATAGATATAAGGCTCCATGAAACATGAGTCTCATGAACTCTTGTATCTATGATAATCTCAAGTGTCATCTCCTATGAAGTACTACTTTGGGGAGGGATAGCATCATCTAAGCACTTTTCCACACTAACAATAGACCATCGATCCCTTACACTATCCCCCAACTAGGGGATAGCCCTCCCTTCACAGGTGGGTAGATAATGATGGTTTGAGAATGTAGAGAGACTAGCTAGTACCCATTTGATGTAATATTTATAATACATGATTTGAAACATAAAGAAAATACGTTCTAACATGATATCATAAAATCATGCAAATCAAACATATGAAATGACAATGTTCAAATAAACATTACTCTATCTAAAGAATTACAAATAGTTAATGATTACTATAATCAACTAAATAATACACACCACTTAATTGGATTACCCTCATCTTGAATTTGTAATGCTAAATAAGATAAGGAAGTCCTTCTCCTTTCTAATTTAATACCAACAATGTGAGATCTGGTTAAAACATAACCAGCAAATTTAAATGGATTGCATCCTATTACCAGGCATAAAACATGCTAGTACTAAAGTAATCAAAATACATACATTTTGTCCATCAAGCATATGAAATGAATCTCAATCATATTATTTATTTCATAAATAATAATAGTACTGAAAGGAACATACCATCTGGGTATTTTAGTTACTTAGTCTATAATATTTCCATAAGTAATTATAATGGTAAACATCTTTTATCACTTTTTATTTCCACGCACTCACTTCCTTTTTTCCTTAACATGCCACTCATAAATAACTTCATGTATCAGATGTGTTATAATTAATTTCATAACTCATAATAAACAAAGTTTCATTTTTCATTTTTACTAGATGTACTCATTTATGAGTTGTATGCATATAACCAACATATACAACCTCACAAGTTTTTATAACTATTATAAAAATCAATAGATGCATTAATTATAGGTATACATATCATGTTTATAAATGTATGATGTGTGTGTGTGTGTGTGTGTGTGTGTGTGTGTGTGTGAGTACATCTTTTTATCATATAAATATATATCGAACATATATTGTACAAATCAAATACATACCAAAATATATACCCTATACAAGTAATTTTACCCAATTTATGATTATGTACCATTATTTCTAATAGGGTATCCATTATACCCTAAATATTTGACTTACATCATTCATAGAGTATAATGTATACCTCTGTTATACTCTTATTTCATATTTTCTTTATGAACTTGTATATTTTTAAAAACTAATGTATATCTCTATTTTGGAAATAGTCTACTAATTTAAGCAAAGTTTTCATTTTCTTACAAACCCCTATTCTCACTCTTCCTTCTCAATATATTTTCAATACATAATATATTGTTAAATGAAAGTAAACAAAAACTCAATTTTTCCTTATTCACCATACTCTGAGCTTATTTAAATAAGTATATAGTTTTGTTATTAATGAACAAAATTATCATGTTTAACTTATCAACTTAGTTTTATAGAAACCATATTCCATTCAAATCCAAGAAAAGTCAACTACATGATCTTCATTTATATTATTTATATATATTCAAACCTCTATATATATATATATATATATATATATACATGGTTTCAAACATCAAATGTATTCAGTCCATTCTTGTGAACTAAGACCTATAATTTGATTAACATCTATATATGGTCGATATTATGAAAATACATACCTACTTTCCAACTTGGGTCAAAACTTGATATTTTATTTATATAGGGTTATGAAATAATTTAGCCCATTTTATCCCCATTTACATAAAAATTCAATATTAAGGCTCATAGGTTTAGTGGCAAGGCTAAAATTATACACAAAACTTCAAACCCATTTCAACATAGCCATGTACATACCTTAGCCTTTTTATATTCATAGGTTTTTAAGGATTTATAATTTTCCATAAATTCAACTTACTATAAAACTTTACATAGTTCAGTTTATATAGGCTTAGGGTTTCGAGGTAATGATTTACTTATGTGGATGGTCGAGCCATCCATAGAGCTTAATCCTTGTTACGTGTATAAATCCTAAATGATAAATATCTATAAACCCTTTTTTCAAGAAACCAACATAGAATTTATAAGACTATACAATCATAAAAATAGAATGACATCACCAACCTGATTCAACCTTGTCTATTGATCTATTCATCTAGAATTCCACACATAGAGTTTCTTTCCACCCTTATTTATTTTCTCCCATTTTTTATCTCTTCATAGAAACTCCTATCTCCCATTTGATTTCCTTTCTTCATACTTTAACTACCTCTATTCCCTCTATACATTTCCTCTCTACCCATTTCTCCTTATTCCATGACAAAGCAATAAGTGAATAAATCATGCATGGTGGTTTAACTTCAATAGAATAATCATTCTACCAACTCATCAAAAATGGATTTTGATCAAAATGATAGGGTTAACTAGAGTCAATCAGATTAGTAACCTTAAATCTTCTTTAATGTTATTATTTCCATATAATTTAGGCATTACAAAAATCATTTAACATAACATCCATGTGACAATGTGGCCATATTATATGAATTATTAATAAGACTATTTAACAAAGATTTGATAACCATTAATATGTCAAATAATGATTCAACAATGATATTACCCAAATCACTTTGCATGATAATATATTCATTGACTAAGCATAAAATATTTAATAATCATCATTAGTCAATAACATTATATTGACTACCATGCCAACTAATGTCCTCCATCATAATTAATGAATAACTATTATTTATTAATGATTTAATACTAGTTATTTAACTATTAAAATTAAAATAGTAATTATATAAGCCATCAATAATAACTTATAAAACCATTAAATAATAACATTAAACACTAAACAAAACACTATTTATTACTCACCTATATATATCCCAAAATAGTGGTAAGCCATAAAAGACAAATACAAAATTACACTTGTGTTAAATAAATAATGCCAATAATAATCAATACATTAATGTAATCATACTACTGAAATCAACAAGGTCATAAAATATAAAATATGATCATAGCATACATATATATATCATAAATTAAAGGCATACTATTGATATCACAATACAGTCAATTAACATTCATATGTGGTGTGTGCATAGGTATCTAGATATTCTTTTACCATCCCCCAACATCTCTATCTACATCACCCTCTCTAATGATGTTCTCCCTCTATCATGTTCTAAGGGATGAATCTCTCTTACATTAAACTCACAACAAGAAGGTAGTTAACCCATAACATCATGATAATATCCATAAAATGTTGTTGTAAAAAATAAAAACATGATCATAATGTAAAGAATATACAAGATCAGCTAACTCATAGAAATATAATCATGTAATATAAACAACATAAAATTATCTCATAATAACATATGACTTACAGTTTATATAATAGTAAATAATCAATTTAACAAATATAATAATCCATGGATAATCAGGTAAATTAGCTTAGTGAGAAATTAGAATATGGCATCTTTCCCCCCTAAAGTTGGTCATCATCTTGATGATGCTTATTCAAACACTAGTTCTGAATTAAAAAATTATTTAGTAGAAAAATAACATAGTATGAATCATCAAATCAAGAAAACAAATGTGAAAATATCATGTATAACTCATCATAATCCTCTCAAGTAGCACTATCCTCATAGTATTAATCCCACAAAACCTTGAGCTATGACACTTATCTATTATTCAAATTAATTTTGTGAGTGTTAATTACTCTAACTGGTTCTATCATGACCACCTTAGGATCTAGAACCTACAAATTATTCCAATCCAACACTTGTGAATGATCAACTATATACTTTTTAAGATAAAATACATATAAGGCATTATGCAATAGATCTAGGGATGGTGGTAATGCAATGCTATATGTTACAAGATTGACCACTTCTAAAACCTCAAAGGATCCCACATATCTTGGTGAAAGTTTCACTTACTTCCCAAATTTAATTGAGCTCTTCTATGGCTTAACCTACAAGACCAGTTTATTACCTACTGAAAACTGCCTAGTTGTTCTCTTCATATCAACATAAATTTTATACCAATAATTATCCTTGGCCAATCTCTACCTAATTGATCAAACTTGATCTTCCATTTTTGAAAGCATTTTAAGTCCAAACACTACCATGTATTCCAACCTATCCCAACTAATTGGTGTCATGCACCTTATTCCATATAATGCTTCAAATGGTGTCATCTTCAAAGCTGATTAGTATGAGTTATAGTAAGAAAAATCAACTAATGGTAGATACTCCTCCCACTTGTATTATTGATCCATGCAATACATATGAAGGAGATCCTCCTCTAACACCTAATTAACTCACTTTGTCTAACCATTAGTCTATTGGTGATATGTAGTGCTAATATTTAGTTGTGTACCCAAAGTTGAATTTAGATTTAACCAAAAGCTAGAGGTCATCCTTGGATCATGATCTGATATGATCTTTTTTGAAAATAAATACAACTAATACTCTTCTTTTATGAATCTCTTTGAAAGAGTAGGTGCATCATATGTGAAATTGTCTAGTATAAAATGAGCTTACTTGGTTAGTCTATTAACTACAACCAAGATCATGTCATGCTTATTTCATGGTAATTATAAACCTTAGATGAAGTCCATACTAACTACTACCACTTCCATTATAGTATGTCTTGTGGATTCAACAATCCTTCTAGCTGCACATATTCATCTTTACACGTTGATATTCCAGACAACAAGACACAAATTTTGATGTATCTTTCTTGATTCCCTTCTATAAATAAAGTGGTCTAAGCTCTACCATAAGCTTGGTTGCTCTTGTATGTCTTGAATATAGAGAATTATGTAGTTATTTTAGCATTTTTGCCCTCATATTCTCCCTATCTAGTACTACATCCTTATATTGTATCACAAAAGACCATCATTCTCTATTATGTATCCTTTATATCTAGGATTTTGAGCATTCTCAACCAATGTTTTCCTAACCTAATTATAGAATTCATCTCTTGGAGAGGATTTTATCACTTAATCCCTAAAATTACACTTGATATTAACCACATCTATTTTGTAGCTACTACAGCTTAAGGCATTAGCTACTCCATTTTCCTTGAATTTTATATAGTTGATATCAAAATCATAATCAAATAAGAACTCTAACTAACACCTTTAATGATCATTCAGATTTAGTGGGTGAAGATGTACTTGAGTCCTAATTTGTCAATCTTGATCTTAAACAATTTTCCAAATAAATAATGCCTCCAAAATTGAAAAGAATGCATAATTATTACAATTTATAGTTCATTGTGGGCATAGTTCAAGTCATAAGGGTTCAGTTTCCTTGATTCATAGATTGCCACTGCACCATCCTATATAAGGACTCCTCTAAGTCCATCCCCAGATGCATCTATGATCATAGAGAATTGACCATTAGGAGTAAGGACTCTTATCACTGGTGATGAAGTAAGCCTCTTTCTCAATTCTTAAAAAACTACTTAACACTTATCTAAAAAGATAAAACTTTAATTCTTCCTTTGTGGAGAGGTAATCGAATTAGCTATCTTAGAAAAAATTGGATTGAATTTCCTATAATAGCCCACTAATCTCATGAAACTCATTAACTCATAGACATTATTTGGTGATAGCCACTCCATAATGGCTCTTATCTTTTCTATATATACTAAAATACCATTTTTAAAGATAATATGCCCCAAACATTGCATTTTATTTTGAAAAAATGTACACTTGGATAACTTGTCATATAACTTATGCTTTTGCAACTATTGCAAAACTAGTTCTAGATGTTGAATATTCTCTTCTTCATCCTTAAAATATATAATAATGTCATCTATAAAAACTAAAATAAAATGATCTAGATAATCTCTAAACACACTATTCATGAGATTCATTAATGTTACCAAAGCATTTGTCAACTCAAAATGTAACACTATGAACTCATAATGCCCATATCGAGTTTTAAAAGTTGTTTTTGGAATATCCTATTCTTTTATCCTCAATTGATGATATCTTGATCTAAGATCAATGTTATAAAAGACTATTTCCCCTTGTATATAATCAAAAATATCATCTATATAAGGTAGCAGATACCTATTTTTGATATTCACCTTATTCAACATTCCATAATCAATACAAAGACAAAGAGTACCATCCTTATTCTTGATGAAGATAACTGGTACACCCCATGGTGACACACTTGGTTTAATCAACCTTTTGACAATAACTCCTAGAGTTGAGCCTTTAATTCACTGATTCAATGGTTGTCATCCTATATGGTTCCTTAGACTATGATTTTGATCCAATTATGATATCAATTGAGAAATCAAACTCATATTTGGGAGGCAATCCTAGCAATTCCTCTAGAAATACATCATAAAAATTATTAAGGAAATGATAATCTTCAAAGTATGGTTCCTTAGATTCTTTCATTTCATTTATCTTGATGATAAATGTTTGGCATCTTTTTCCTTGAGCCTTCTTGATTTTCATTGCAAAAATTTACCTAAGCCTTAACTCTCTTTTCTCTCCCTGAATTAATGTTTGATTTCCAAAATTGTCTTGATACTCAACCTTCTTTAGGTAGCATTCAACCTTGGCCTTATTCTTTGCAATCCAATTGAATCCTTGGATCACATCATATGACCCTAGCAGTGTTATATAAAGATCTACTATTATTATGAATTCAAGAAACCTAATCTCAACTTTGACTAAACACTTATCAACTTTGACCTTTGACTCATTCCCATATTGTATCGATCAGGCATTTTCCATTAGATTTTTTGTATAATTAGTAATTATTTTAAGAGCTTTAAAACATTATGTAGCCTTTTTATCTATCAAAATGGAAATTGGATGTTCAAAAAAAAACCTAATAGTTCTATAAGTGAAGATTTAAATTAGGCTTGTCAATTATCAACTACTACGTGAATACATTTCTAAAATGTTCCCTACTATGGAAAAAAATCTTTTTCCTTTGAATTATCCTAGGTACACTCATGAGTAAAATGGTCACATCCACAAATGAAATAACCTATAGGTGGTCCCCTCCTATCAAACTATTGGTTTCCCCTGAAATTTCCCTTAAAACCATTTCTTGGTTTCTTATTACTTGTACCACTATTGAATCTAGTATTCTAACTCTTGAACTAACACTTAGAGTATCCATTCCTCATATTCTATTTATTCGTTTGAAATTTAGTTTAGAACTTCTAAACCTTTTATTAAAATTATCTCTGACCTAATCAAGAGATTTAAACTTTTATTCTTGATTGACTACTTCTCAAAGACCTGGTCCATGGTAAATGGTCTATGAACATCCACCTCACCACCAATATAGGGTTTTAATCACATGATGAACTTTATAATCTTGAACCTCTCATATGCCTAATAATAAAGTACATATTTCAAAATCTTGGTGAGCTATTCCCATTATTCATTCATTGATAGGTCTCCTTGCTTAAGATTCTAAAATTTTTAAGCTTTTGGTCAAAGTATAACTATGGAATCCACTTTGATCTGAACAATGTTACAAATTACTCTCATGTGGTGGTAGTAGAATTAAGATTCATCTCTAAATTTTTGTTGGCCCACCATGTAGTTGCTTCACCAACAAATTGGTAAGCTCCCCAAACTACTTTAGTGACTTTAGAGTAGTTTCAAATCTCAAAAGAATTATCCATATTAATCATCCATGATTCAACTCCTTCTCCTTAAAGTTTTCCATCGAACCTAGGCATATTCACCTTTTTAATATCTCTAGCCAATTCTATAACTATTTGAGCTCTAGTATCTTGAGTCACTTCCTCATGCCTTTGCTCTTAAGGGATTTCATGCTTAGTAATATTCTCTTTAGGAACATCTTGATTGGCTTCCTTTTCATGTCTATGAATTTCTTATTTTAGGGCTACAATTTGGTCCTTAATTTCATTCATGGCTACAAGAATCTGATCCAACTTTATTGCTTGCTCAATGGAAAATTAGTTAGGATCAAATGGGGAGTTATTTTTATTGACATTTTAAGGAACCTCACTAGATGTTATATCTTGCACCATTCTCCTTTTTGATAAACAAAAGGATATAAAAATGTTTGTGGACTTATTAAGTCCTAGAGTTTGAGTGATACCACAATGTAACATCCCCACTAGAATTTACCATAGTAACATAATAAAAAATTAAAAATTAATTCCACATAATCATAAATATAATTATACACAACAAAATAACTAGTGATCTTACTAAAAACATATTTATTATGTTAATCATAAAATAGGTTTTTTGATCATCCATTAGTTACTAATCACTATGAAATAGTTAAATAAAATATAACTACATATATTCCATTAAGTAATTACAAAACTCTAGCCACTACTGGTACAATATCATGGCCACTATTGTCAATGTACATATGAAAAATTAATTACATTTTCATTAGTAATAATGTTTCAATAATAAAAACAATATAGATACAAGGCTTTGTGGAGCATGAGTCTCAAAAACTCTAATATCTATGGTAATCTCAAGTGTCATCTCCTATGAAGTACTATTGTGGGGAGGGAGAACATCATTTGATAACTTTTTTACACCAACCATGGACCATAGATCCCCCACATAATCACCTGACTAAGGAATGACCTTCCCTTTATGGGTGGGTAGATAATGATGGTGTAGGAATCCACATAGACTAACTAGTATCTATGTGGTATAATATTTATAATACATGATGTGTAATATAACTAAAATACATTCTAACATGATATCACACAAGAATAAAAATCAAACATATTAAATGATAATGTTCAACTAATTAATAGTCTAGATAAATTTACAAATAGTTAATGATCACTAAGATCAGCCAAATCATACACGCTAATTAATCAGATTACCATCATCTTACATTGGTAATGATAAATAAGCTAAGGAATTTTATATCCTTACTTATTTATTACCATCAATGTGAGATTTGGTTAAAACATAACAAATAGATTCAAACGAATTACATCTATTAGCAAGCATAAAACATGATAGTACAAAAATAATTAAAATACATACATTTTGTCCATCAAATGTATGCAATGAATCTCAAGCATATTATGTATTACATAAATAATAATCATAAACAATAATATTACTATAGGAACATACCATCTGAGTATTTTACTTAGTCTACAAGTTACCAAATTTACATAAGTAACTATAACAGTAATAATCTTTTATCACTTTTTATTTTCATGTACTCACTTTTCTTTCTTAACATGCCACTCATAAATAAATTTAAGGATCACATAAATTATAATTAATGTCATAAATCATAATAAACAAAGTTAAATTTTTCATTTTTACTAGATGTACTCATTTATGAATTGTATGCATATAACCAACATATACCACCTCACAGGGTTTTCTAACTATTGTAACATTCAATAGATGCATTAATTATAAGCACATCTCATGTTTAAAAATGTATTTTATATGGATGTATGAGTACATCTTTCCCTCATACAAATATATACCATACATATAACTGTACAAATCAAATACATACCAAAATGTATACCCTATACAAGTAATTATACCTAATTTATGATTTTGTATTGTTATTACTAATAGGGTATCCATTATACCCTAAGTATTTGACTTACATCATTCCTAGAGTATAATTTATTCCTCTGTTATACTCTTATTTCATATTTTCCTTGTGAACTTGTATAGTTTTAGCAATTAATGTATCTGTTTATTTTAGAAATAGTTTAGTAATTTTAACAAAGTTTTTGTTTTCTTATGAACCCATGTTCTCACTTTTTATTCTCAATTTATTTTCAATACATAATATATTATTAAATTAAACTAGACAAAAATTCAATTTTTCTTGTTCACCATACTCTGAGCTTATTTAAATAAGTATATAATTTTATTATTAACTAACTGAACTATCATGTTTAACTTATCGACTAAGTTTTATAGTAACCATATTCCATTCAAATCCAAGAACAGTTAATTACATGATCTTCATTTATATTATTTATATACAATCAAACCTATATATATACATTTTAAGGTTCACATTCCTTTCATTGTTTATATATCACCTCATTCGACTTTCTTATTACATTAAATATTACAACATAGGAATTTATAACTTATTACAAGACATAAATATATTGATGAATTAAATAGTATATCCTTCCATATAAATGCTATATAGATCGAATGACCAATCTGTACATAGTTTTATATGAGGTTAACCATGATTTATATTTTCAAACATATCTAACCTCACATACCTATTTTACCATAGAAAGTTAAATGTATTTACTTAGTCATTTATTTATATGTGTAGGTTTTCAAATATCAAATGTATCCAATATATATATATATAGGGTTTTGAACATTAAATGTATTCAATCTATTCTTATGAACTAAAACCTCTAATTTGATTGGCATCTATCTATGGTCGATATTATGAAAATACACAAAAAAATTTCCTTCAAAAATTAACGTATACATGCTTTCCAACCTAGGTCAAAACTTGATATTTTATCTATATAGGTTTATGAAACAATTTATCCCATTCTATCCCCATTTATATATAAATTCAATATTAAGGGTCATAGATTTAGTGTAAAGTTTAAAATTATACATAGAACTTTAAACCTGTTTCAACAAAACCATGCTCAGACCTTAGCCATTTTAGATTCATAGGTTTCTAAATATTTATAAATTTCCATAAATTTAACTTACTATAAAACTTTAAACATTTTAGTTAATATAGGCTTAGGGTTTTAAGGTAATGATTTAGTTTTGTGGATGGCCAAGCCATCCATAGAGCTAAATCATTGTTACCTATATAAATCCTGAATGATAAATATCTATAAACCCTTTTTCCAAGAAACCAACATAGAATTTCCAAGCCTATACAATCATAAAAATAGAATGGCATCACCAACATGATTCAGCCTTGTCTATTGATACATTCATCCATAATTCCACACATAGAATTTCTTTTCACCCTTCTTTCTTTGTTTCCCTTTTTCTATCTCCTTAGATAATCTCCTATGTCCCATTTTATTTCCTCTATTCATACCCAACTACCTATTTTACCTCCTTACATTTCCTCTCTATCCATCCCTCCCTATTCCATGGTGGAGCAATAAGTGAACAGAGCAATGCATGGTGGTTTAATTTCACCAGAACAATCAATCTACCAAATTGTCAAAAATAGATTTTGATCAAAATGATAGGGTTAATTGGATTCAAACTCATATTAGCAACCCTAAATCTTATCTAATGTTCCTATATAATTAAATAATCATTTTCATAACTTTAAAAAATATGCATGTTCATTGACCCCATGCATCGATTTTACAAAATTCTATAACCACAATGATTTCCATCTAGGTTGGTTTAAACATGACTTATTAATAAGACCATTTAAAAAATATTTGACAACCTTAATATGTCAAATAATGGTTAAATAATGATATTACCTAAATCACCTTGCATGACAATATATTTATTGACTAAGCATAAAATATTTTATAATCATCATTAGTAAGTAATGTTATATCAATTACCATACCAACTAATGTCCTTCATCATAGTTAACAAAGAACTATTATTTACTAATGACTTAATACTAGTTATTTAACTATTAAAATTACAATAGTAATTATATAATCCATCAATAACAACATAACAACCCATTCAAGCATAGTATTAAAAACCAAACAAAACACTATTTATTACTCACCTAGATATATCCCAAAATAATGGTATGTCACAAATAAAAATACATAGTTACTCTTACGTTAAATCAATAACACCAATAATAATTAATACATTAATGCAATCATACTAATGAAATCATCAAGGTCATCAAATATAAAATAAGATCACATCATGTGTGTGTGTGTGTGTGTGTGTGTGTGTGTGTGTGTGTGTGTGTGTGTGTGTGTGTGTGTGTGTGTGTGTGTGTGTGTGTGTGTGTGTGTATGCTACTAATATCACAACATAATCAATTAACTCTCATATGTGGTGTGTGCATAGGTATCTATCTATTCTTATGTCATCCCCCAACATCTAAATCTACATCACCCTCTCTGATGATGCTCTCCCTCCATCATGTTCTGAGGGATGAATCTCTCCTACATCAAACTCATGACAAGAAGTTAGTTAACTTGTAACATCATGATATATATATCCATAAAATACTATTGTAACAACTAACAACATGATCATAATGTAAAGAATATACAATTACAACTAACTCAAAAATATAATCATGTAATCTAAATAGCATACAATTTTCCCATAACAACATATGACCTACAATTTAGTTAAATAGTAAAAAATCAATTTAACAACCATAATAATCCATGGATAATAAGGTAAATTAGCTTAGTGATAAATTAGAATGTGACAAAAGCATTAAATCCATTAGCATATTTTTTATTAATCACTTTACTATTAAAATTGATGAAGAACTAACTTATGCATAAATTTCCAAGATTAAGCAAGAAAATGATGAGCCTATCATTGATTGTATGCTTCATTTTAATACCATGTTTTAAAAAATGACTAATGTATTAGTAGATAATTAGTTACATGATATTTTTAAGCAATATTTTCTTGTGCCATTAGATGAGTCAATTATTATCAAGAATTTTAAATCATTTGAAGAGATTTTTCATTCCACAATATAAAGATAAGTTAAGATTATTTCTTTGAAAAACTTTTAATATAAACCTACATATACTTCATCCTCTAAAAAAATCAAAGAAAACCATATTACAAGGCTCAGATAAAAGATGCTAAAGTATATGAAAATATAACAATTAATTTTATTTATCAACTTGATACCAATTTTTTTTTATCGGATCAAACAAGGAGGAATTCTTATAGATTACAATAATTTCCTTAAAAATTGTTACAAAATTTACTTGAATGCAATGTAATAAGTTTTACTCCTCCATTTTAACTTAATATGATAAAACCACAAGGAAAATATTCTAATAATAATGCATATTATGATTACCATAGATGCAATGGTAATTATATTAACAATAATTTTATTGAGATAGGCACTCCTATAGAATAAATTAAGCCTAAAAAAAATTAAAATATTAAATCGAATAATTTTTAATGAACCATTTCCTAATCATAATAATAAGAACACTTTAGTAGTGCATCATACTCACAATGCTTATCCACATCCTAAATCATATGACCATCCATTGGATGTAATTATTGATATAATTAATTAAAACATTAGATCACATCTTATGATTACTTTTTATTATAGGGAGATAGTGGATTATTTCATTTTTTATGTATAAGAGCTCAAAATTGTCAATAACCTATTAATAGTGTGTTAGTTGATGATGGTTCAAGTGAAAATGCATGAAAAATAACATTACTTAATTAATTGAGTTACACATAGAGTGATATCTAAGAAACTACTAAAAGTTCCAATACATTCAATGGAAAATAATAAACTACTTTTGGAAATATTTTGTTTCCTCTTCAAGTGGGACCTGCTATATTATCTAATCCTTTTTTAGTTCTTCCATAAAGTCAGATATTTGGCATGATATTCTTATATCCATGGTTGAAAAAAATTTGTAGTGTACCTCATATGGTACATATATGCCTAAAATACATTTATTATAATCAAGTTGTCATGATTTTAGGAATCAAATATAAGTAGCCTATTCAATCCATGTTACCTCCTCATCCCCATACACCACCATAGTTCAATGATACATGTCTAAAAAATCAAACATGTTTTTATTTATTTCACCTAAGAAAAATGTTTCTAATAAAAAAATTCAATAAGAGATGCAAAAGGTTATTAAAAATCAAAAAATATAAAAGAATGTTTATATGAAAAAGATATATCCTCATCAAAAACTAAAAGCAATTACAATAAATTCTAAATTAATTACTCATAAGAATTGGCATGTGCCTCAAAAGGCTAAAAACTTGGCACAACAATATACAAACCCTCATGAAATTTCACATCATCTTGCATCTCCTATACTTACTCCTATATGAGATTACATGAGTAATAATTTATGCAGTTTCAATACTAAATATGATACATGCTCTAATTTTGATATGTTCACATATTATACTTTCCATATAAATAAGATAATATTATTAATAATAATCATTGATTTCTTGTATAATTATCTTGATGGAATGATTGGGTATCTAATGCATTTTCAAATATTCTAAGAATTTTTAAATCATTCAAATAATTCACCAAAAAAATGATTATACATAGATTTTGGATTGTTGCATCTTATTCTTATATTTTCTTACATAGGTGGTTGATTGATCAATTATTTTAAGCCATTGGCTCTTGTTTACTTGTTTTTATTATTATAGATCAAATTTTCACCCTTGAGAGGGTGATTCAAGGCCTCTTAGCTTGATCTATGCAATGGGATTGATCCTAGGTTTTGGGTGACCTTTCAAGTGGATCAAACCTCTAGATTATAGGGATCACTCCCCTTGATGTATCAATTATGATCTTCTACACTACTATATTTCAAGGAAAATGGATAATCATAACATGAAAAAAAAATAACTAATGGGGTGATATACCAAATAAGTTTATCACTACCAACCATATGCATTTTCACACGTAGACCAAGAGACTAACCTTAACCTACACTACTCTTAATTTGAATCTCTTACATAAACGCTTCAATGTAGAGGTTTTGATACATGATTGAGCTAGGAGGACTAATAAAGAGGTCATATAATGACACTAATGAGTAGACAAACTCACTCAAATATCACACTGCACTTTCACACTTCACATGACATGTAAAATAAGATTTCAAATTGCATATATGTGTTATAAAAGGACAACATGCCAAGGAAGATAATCAAATCACTTGACAAGATAAAATATTCATGAACACACACTAAGTATAGTTATAAAATGAGGTAAAAATATTAATTTATCATTGATTAAATCCATAAAAATGGTTAAGAATTCACCATACCCAGGTGGAGGATCCATACAAACCCAAATAATGGTAAATTTATAGAGAAAATGAGAATAAAAGAGAGAGAGAGGCATAGAGGAGAGAGATTGACAAGTTTAAAGAATGAAATAGAAGGTTAAAAATAATAAATAGGTTTTAAGATAGTCTCATGAGGTCTTATAGATATGTTTAAAGATTGAAATAGAAGGTTAAAAATAATAAATAGGTTTTAAGATAGTCTCATGAGGTCTTATAGACATGTGTTGCTTTCTTGAATATGCTTTCCTTTTCCAAATGGTGTAGGAGTTCCTCTCTTGCTTGACACCTTTGTTTTCCTCTTCAAAACTACCCTCCCCTCAGCTTGGAAAGTGATAAGTGGCATACTTGATCATAAATTCATATTTAAATACTATTTTCCCTTATTATTGATACCTTTAATTATTTTTATAATCTCCTTATACTGACATTGCCATGATGATCACCTTCTTAGGTGTCTTGAATCTCAATTGACTTCACTATGCCTCTCCTTGCTTGAAAGTTTATAATTTTGATTTTGTATTTATGAGTGAACTATCTCTCCATTAAATTACTATCTTAGTCTTATTATAATTTAAACAATCCTTTTAATTAATCAAACACTCCACAAGACCTTATTTTGCACATAAAGCTTACATTTGTCTTTAAATCCTTATAGCCCTAAAAACACATAAATATCCTTATGTAGGACAATGTATAGATGATCTTGGAAAACTAGGAATATTTTTAAGTACCTAGTATTCCCTTATATCTCTTTTCAAAATTTCATGACCCAAACTTGAGTGTAATTGTACATATTCACCTATTTTCTCTCTAATTAGGGATTAATTAGGTTTATAGGCCTAGAAACTAATATTTTGCTCCATACTTATCCCAAAAATATAAAAAATAAAATAAGTGTTTTAATAAATTTTAGGACCCAATGGCCATTATCCATGCCAAATTTGGGCTTATTAAACCTTTTTTAGATAGGAGAACCGTGAGATGGCCAAAAAACCTAGTCTTTCACAAGCCTTCTTTACACTACCTTCTTCATATTGCCTTCAACAATCAAACCTATAAGATAAATTACAAGATGATATGTACATATTTTTGGACCTAAGGAGATATAATAAACCTAAATTCATCCTCACCAATGGTTTTCATCTATCCATGAGGTTAAACACCCTGCTTTGAGCCCAAATCCTTATAAAAACATAACATTTAATGTGTCTGTATAGGTGTAGGTACAATAAAATCTCATGGTGACACTCTTATTGGATTAAGGAGTTATTTTAAATTTGTTTCAAGTTCAATTAAATTAATTTAAATTACTTAATATGTCAATTCTTTCCATTAGGTCACTCTTGGTCTTTTTGGCAACTAAAACATGTTTATCATCTTAATGATGATTCTTAAATCCTAGAGAATTAATTAAAAAAATGAAATAAATCAAAATTTTTAAACCCCGCTAACATCCCCTAGGATATTTGGCCACCATGAAACTTTTCAATACTATTTTGAGCTTAAGAAGTTGCTTCTCAAATTGGTAAGACTAAAATTATGAGGTCTAAGAAAAGACAAATTAATGAAAAGGGGTAAGAGTGTTTAGTTTTGATCTATAACACCTAATTTTGGTTTGTATCATATATATTAAATTTTTCCAATGGTATTATATACAATAAATCTCCATAACCCTATTGTATCCTTCATTTTCTCATGCCTAGGGTTCTCTAGCAAACCATTGCTAGTGACCCTAGTGTGATTTTTCCTACATTATTTTCCTTCTAAGTGGATATAAAACATGTATATTCAAATTGAAACACCTAAATAACCTTTTTTATACCCCTTTAATCATCAAACTCTCTTTCAAAACATGCAATATTTTGTCATCTTATAAATAGGCCTCTGTAATCTTCATTGGATTTCTTGATTGAACTCTCAAGAATCCTATAATTGCATGGTTTTATCATATTTATACCTATATCTACTTTTATAAACTCCATTTAAGTAATTAATAAACTTTATTTCTTTATAATCTCCAAATATAATACAAAAACCTATACTCTCTTTTAATTTTTAGAGGTAGGCTTCAATCTTTCATTAGGTCTATAGGTTTGTAGGGTCTAGGATTTTTTAGGATTCAAAAGTGACTCTTAAACTTAATATTTAGTCTTAAATCAACCTAAAAAAATCCATAAAATATTTTCCCAACATTCATTCATTAAAAATTAACCTATGCACAATTATTATCACCTTCTCTTGCTCAATGCTTAAAAGTGAGTTAAATTACTCAATCTAACCGGTAGGTGATAATGGAATATGTGATTATAGGTGCTTGATATTATAAGGTATATAATCCTTATACATTCTCTTTTTTACCTTTAAAACTCTCTTACACCTTCATGTTTAATAGGCCTCTAGGTGTCCTTTTATCATTTTAGGCCTTTTCACCATAAATTTTGAGCCATTTTAGTATTGAAGACAAGTATCCATTTTCTCATATCCTGAATCATGAGTTTTATATGGTCATATAACACTTTACAATGAAATATTATCACCTCTAGTTCAGTTTTATGTTTGGTAGACCTGTACATAGTCACTTAGTTTTAGGTGTGAATTTATTTTTCTCTTGACTGTAACTTGAAGTAATCTCATCCTTATACTCCTTATAAACTTTGGTGATCAAGACAAAATTTGGGGAATTATATTCATAGTCTCCATATTTATTATTTATGTGACCTATTAGGTCTTCTATTCACCTCTTAACATGTATTTTATCTATTCTACCTTGTAGACTATATACAACCATGTCTGAGATACATGATCATGGTATTATTTATCATTAAAGGAGATTGATGGGAATTTTTTTCATATTTTTATGTGTTCCTAAAAAATTTATACACCTTTTCCTATGTCTCTTATGATTTTCATTAGATAAGATAACTTCAAAACATCAGCATTGTCTACTCAGGTTTGTAGACCATGAAGATATACTACCTAAAATGGATATTATTCAAGTCTTTGGATTTGGTAGGAAGTAAAAACCTCTTTAATACATTTATGGAAATAAATAAGGTATTATAACATCATGAAGAAACATAAAACATCACTTACAAACCCTAGATTCTCTTAGGGACCTCCAAAACTTGAAGTGTAAACTTGCAACCTATCTCTCATGGAGGTTCTTCTTGATGCCTGATTGCTCACATGTGTGAACCTAATGGATAAAGGTGTGACATGTTTTTTAATACCCATATATATCTCCAAAAAATTTCATCCTATTTTAAATATCTCCAAATTTCATGAAACATGTGTAAAAATATTCCTATGGGGTTTTACAAGGGTTTAAGACCACCTGATGGTCTTAATGATTATTCATAAATATGGGGGAACCAATATAAGAACCAGTGACACAAACATAAATTCCATTAGACCCCCTTCCTCTTAAAAAAATATTAGTACATGAATCTCTCTCCTTTGTTCATACTAAATAAATGAAATTCTCTTTTGTTAGTCTGTCAAGAGGTTGATGGAGGTTCAAAACCAAAATTTGTCTTTTTAGGACTTTTACAAGATGAATATTCATGGATATGACTTATGGAGGTGAATAGACACTTTTAAAATATTTTCACTTAAAATTAGATCTTTTAAGTCTATACAAGTGCCTGTAACTACTTATAAAAGAGTGATTCTCTCTCATTTGGGTATTGAACATGTAGAATTGATATAATCTGACATCATTGACTTGTATGAAAGTTATATAAATACCTTAAAATATTTGAGAAGTGTATTTTACATATATTTTATCTTATTGGATTTTAAAAATGTTGAAATTAGTTATATGTACTTTTTTTGCAACTTCATTTACCTTAAACTTTATAAATCAACCTTAACTTCTTCAAACATATATGAAATGTTCATGTAAGAAGATGAAGGGGTAAGGTGACTTGAGGGACATCTTAAGAATATATGACACCTTTTGGATCCACCTTTTTATACCATGGTAAAGATATATTAGTATAAGACCAACATAAAATATTACCTTAATTTTTGTTAAATTACCCTTAAATTTTTATAACAAGACCATTTCAAGACTTTACAAGGCATAAAATGGCTAATAACAAGGTTGTTAATACATGACAAGCAATTTTTTTATGAACCTAGTTTACGATAGCCAAATTTTGGCTAATATCTTTGGCGGTCTCTTGGGTATGCTTGCTTGCTAAGCATATTTGACCAGTTACCTAGTCCATCCATTGGGCAATGGAATCATCTACTACTCAAATTTAAACCTAATATGACGTTGAAAATTGATTAAAAGTGCTTGACCAAGAAAATAAAACTTAATTTACCTCTAACACACAACATGAAAATAACACAAAAAATAAGACAAAACACACACTTGTGGACATAATCACTTAGGGAAAAATAGTAATAATCAAACACTATACATAACTAACTTCCATATTTATTTCTCCTCTAGGATCAAATTGGAAGAACTCGATTTCATCATGACACCATGGAATTAGATTGCTACATTCTAAATGGATTCCAACGATACATGGTTCATGGAGTGGAGGCTTCCTCTTTCATTTGGGGATGTTAGCATGATCATAGCCTCTTTGAGTAGAAAATGGACCTTCTTACTTCATTCCCTTATACATAGGTTGACTATGTGAGTCAAGTATAAAATCATACTCATTCCAAACTTGTTCGGTTGACACAAACAATCCCATGTCTACCTCATCCATAGGCTTCTCTTGATCAAGCTAAATAACCTTAGATGGTTAGTATGGCATGCTTGTATTATTGGATTTAAGGAGGAGTGTATCTTGCTTATTGATATTTTGAGGCTAATGAAGCTCATTCTCCTCTTCCAAGAGTGAACAAGCACCTAAAAATGAATTAATGATTTTATAACCTTTACTAAGAACATCAAATAAATCATATTCAAATGAAGTAGCCTCTTGGAGTGGCAAGCTTGAAGATTTTCCTTCCTTTTGCTTGATGCCTTTCTTGACAAAGCTCCCTTATTCAATCTGAATCAAACCATAACATGTCTCTAGAAGATTATATCTAGATCTTGAAATTTCAAACATGTCCTAAAATTAATCTTCGCCTCTTTGATCATACTCATAGGAATCAAAACAAATTTTTGCCACCTGTAATGGATCTTTGAAGCTTTTTCCATCTACTATAAAAACTTGATTAATTTGTACTACATCAAAGTCACCTTTATATTCAACATCAAAGGTTGATTTGCATCTATATTCACCAAGATGTGTTCCAATGATGATTTATTCTTATTGTTCCCTTGAATTATCCTCTTTATAGTCTTTTTGGAGTGATCTTCAACTGTAACTTGATTATTTTAATCAAGAAGAGGTTTCCCATCTTTACAAATTGGTTTTGAGTTTTCATGCTCAATGTGTTTGCCCTTATATTCCATCCATTCATCAATGAATCCCTCTATCTTTGGAATGTATTGGATTTTAATTTTCTCTAAAAGGGATTCATTTTTCATTTAAATACTCTATTGAAATGATTTCTAAGATGGAAATTTCTTAGGTTTTTCAAGATTCTCAATAAGGATTTATTTCTTACCTTGTATTCATTCTTGAATTGATTTCCAATATGGGAAGGATTTGGGATATTAAGGAGGGATGGGAGGGGATATAATAGGTTTAAATTCTTCTTTGATCTCAACTCTCTAATTTATGCTTTTTCCACTTTACTTATCCCATGATTTCACCATTGGATTATAACTTGGAACCTTGAAGGACTTATTATGGGTTCTTCAGGAAGAAGAATGGAGTTTTGTGCCAAGATAGCTTCATTATATTCCCTCTAAGTAGAAATCAAGTTCTCCAATTATGATTTGTTTTAATTCTCAATAATATGCTACTCAACAATCACCTCTTTCTTCTTTTGGATGTTCTATAGGATTGATTTCCAAGATGGGAAGGTTTGATGGGCATGTGATAAGTTTGAATACTTTGAATCTCACTTGAAATAATATTTTTAATAATAATGGGTTTCACATAATAGGGATAATATAATTCGACATGTTGTCCTTAATAAACTATGATATTATCCTCTATGCATTGAATTAGACCATATATGTCAAGCATGTCACTTATGAGTATCTACTCATTTTCTCTCTCAATAAGTATCCACTCTCTCTTTATTATCTATAATGAGCCTCTCACATTATGAATGAGATGACTAGCAATACTTTGACCATACTCCCTTTGTGTGTTAATCCTAAGCATATACTTATCATAGCCCAAGAAGGTTTTCCTAAAAATTGAGATGTATTGATTTTAAATGTGACTAGGTTGACTAGGGGTGTCATGATCTTGATAAGGTTGATTAGAGGGATGAGATGGCTGACAAAGAGATGAATTACATTGGTATGACCATTGAGGCAAAGAGGGAGGGTAGTATTATTGATATAAAGGCTCCTTATATGATTGGTAGGGCTCATTATAGGTATGATATGACTCATTAGGCTATTGGTAAGGGTTAATATACTTCTAAAAAGAATCAACATGAGTTTTATATGCCTCACCAACTTTTATAAAATAAACATCAACATCAAACCCATCCATTAAACCTCATGAGAAAGGTATAAATGAAAGAACACTTGCTTAAAATGGTACCTAGGCTACTATAACCAAGTAAATACATTCAAATTTGTAATTAATGTTTGTTTAACTACCTCCAAAGGTTGGTGTATTAAAGTGCAACACCAAAAAATCTTCAATTGATTGCAATCTAATCCCACCAAGAATGCCAAAACTGTTATAGATCAAATTTTGACCCTTGAGATGGTGATTCAATCCCTCTAAACTTGAGTTATGTAATGGGATTGATCCTAGGTTATGGGTGACATTTCGAGTGGATCAATCCTCTATATTAAAGGGCTATATGTCCTTGATGTATCAATTAATATATTCTACACTACTAGCTTTCAAGGAAAAGGGAGAAAGATAACATGAAATAAAACTAACCAAGGGGGTGATACACCAAATAAGTTGATCACTACCAACCAGATGTATTTTCATATGTATACCAAGAGACTAACCTTAAGATATAATACTCCTAATCTAAATCTCTCACGTAATCACTTCAATGTGGAGGTTGTGATAGATGTTTGAAATAGGAGGACTAATCAAGAGGTCATATAATGACACTAATGAGTAGATAAAATCACTCAACTCTCACACTTCACTTTCACACTTCACATGACCTACAAAAGAAGCTTTCAAACTACATATAGGTGTTATAAAAAGACAACATGCCAAAGAAGCTAAGAAAACCACTTGACAAGATCAACTATTAATGCACAAACACTAATTAAAGTCATATAAGGAGGTAAAATCAGTTTTTTCTCATTGATAAAAGGTATAGAAATGGGTAGGGATTCACCATACCTAGGTGGAAGATCCATACAAATCCAAACAAGGTTAAATTTATAGATATGTGAGAGTAGAAGAGAGAGAGGTGCATAGAAGAGACAAATTGACAAGTGTCAAGCTTGAAGGAGTAGGTTAAAAATAAGAAATAGGTTTTATGATAGTAATATGAGGTCTTCTTATGCATGTGTTTCTTTCTTGAAGATGGTTTCCTCTTCCAAATGGTGTGGGACTTTCTCTCTTGCTTGACACCTTTGTCTTCCTCTTTCTTCCTCTTCAAAATTGCACTCCCCTTGGCTTAGAAAGTGATAAGTGACATACTTTATAATGAATTAATATTGAAATTATCTTTACCCTTGTTTTTGACACCTTGAATCAATTTTAGAATCTCCTTATACTAACATTGCCATGATGATCACCTTCTTAGGTATCTTAAAACTCATTTGACTTCACTATGCCTCTCCTTGCTTGAAATTTTCAAATATTGATTTTGTATTTATAAGTGAAATATCTCTACATTAAATTAATTTATAAATCTTATCTTACTTGAACCAACCCCTTTGAATTAATAAAACACTTCCGAAGACCTCATTTACACCTAAGGCTACCATTTGTCTTTAATTCCTTGTAGCCCTAAAAACACATAAATATCTTTGTGTAGGATAATTTAAGAATTATCTTATGAAAAGTCATATTTTTTATTACCCATTATTACCTTACATCTCTATGCCAAATTTCATGACCCAACCCTAAGTTTAAGTGTACTTATTCACCTGACCTCTCTCTCTAATTAGGTTTCAATTAGGTCTCTAGGCCTAGAAGCTAAGATTTTTATTGACACTTATCCCATACATGTGAAACTTAAAATAAGTGTTTGATTAAATTTTAAGACCCCATTACCATTATCCATGCTAAATTTTGGATTTTTAAACCTTGTGTAGATAGGAGAACCATGAAATGGCTACAAAAACTAGTTTGTCACAAACCTTCTTCACACTACCTTCAATAATCATACCTGTAGGAGAATTTCCAAGGTCATATGTATGTATTTTTAGACCTAAGGAGATAAAATAAACCTCAATTAATCCTCCATAATGTTTTTAATCTATCCATGAGGTCAAAGACCCTATTTTGAGCCCAAATCCTTACAAAAACATAACATTTAATGCATCTGTATAGGTGAACATACAAGAAAATGTCATGGTGAGAATCTTCCTAGAGTGAGGAGTGATGTACAAGTTGTTTCAATGTTAATTAAATTAATTTAAAGTACCTAATAGGTCAATTATTTCTATTGGGTCACTCTTAGTCTTCTTGGTAGCTAAAAACATGATTATCGTCTCAATAATGATTCATAAATCCTAGGACCTTAATCAATAAAAAAATCCATAAATCACAATTAATCAAGGTTCCATAACATCCCCTAGGAATTTGGGACCCAATTTAACTTATCTATGTTGTTCTGAGTTTGAGAGGGTCCCTCTTGGGTTGGTAAGACTACAATTATGAGGTCTAGGAAAAGATAAATGAGTGAAAAGGGGTAAGAGTGTTTAGTTTTGATCTAATTATGGGTTATATATCATATATATTGACTTTTTATTATTTTATTATCTTCCATATATCTCCACAACCCTATTGTATCCTTCACTTGCTCATTCCTGGGGTTCTCTAGCAAACTAATGTTAGTGACCCTAGTGTGATTTTCCCTATGTTATTTTCCTTCTCAGTGGCTCTAAAACTTGTAGATTCACCTTAAAACACCTCACTCAACTACTTTATACCCATTAAATCTTTAAAATATCTTTCAAATCATACAAGTTTTTGTCATCCTATACACAAGCCTATGTAATATTCACTAGATTTCTTGATTGAACTCTCAAGAATCCTATATTTTCATGGTTTTATCATTTTTATACATGTATCTACTTATCCCCTAAGGATATTAATGAGATATCTTAATATATAATCTCAAAATATACCAAAAAAACCTATACTTTCTTCCAAGTTTTAGAGATAGGCTTGGATATTTCATTAGGTATGTAGGTTTGGAGGGTCTAGGCTTTGTTAGGATTCAAAAGTGAGTCTTAAAATTACTATTCAATATTAAATAAAAATAAACACATCCATAAAATATTTTAAAAATGTTAATTCATTAAATATTAACCTTTTCAAACCTATTATCACTTTTTCTTTCTCAATGCTTGAAAGTGAGTTGAATTACTCAAGCTAACTTGTAGGTTACGGTGGACTATTTGACTATAGTTGCTTGAGATTTTCTTATTTTATTTGTCTTTTTAAAGTATTTGGGATCGATATAAGACTTATATGTTATATTTATGACATCTACCACTCTTTTACCCATTCATTTTTACCCTACAAGTGTGCCTTTCCCAACTCTATTTACTAACAGCCCTGTAGGTGTACTTTTATCATTTTAATCCTTTTCACCATGCATTTTGAACCATATTATTATTGAAGACAAATATCCACTATCTCATATCCTAACTAATTATTTTTATACCATAATATAAAAATTTACAATACAATATTATCAACTTTAGTTCACTTTTGTGTTTAGTATACCTATACACAGTCCCTTGGCTGTAGGTGTGTATTTATTTTTTTATTGACTACAACTTGAAGTAATCTCATATGCATGATCTTTATACACTTTAGTGATCAATAAAAAATTTGGTGAATTATATTAATATTCTCCATATTTATGATGTCTATGACCTATTATGTCTTTCATTCACTCAAAACCTATCTTTTCTTTATTTTACCTTATAGACTATATACAGCCACATCTGAAATACTTGATCATGGTATTCTTTATCATTCAAGGATATTGATGGGAGTGTTTTTAATCCTGTTATGTGTTCCTAAAATATTTATACACCTTCTCATAACATTATTATTATTTTCATTATATAATATAACTTCAAAACATCAACATTATCTACTTAAGTCTATAGACCATGAAGATATACTACCTAGAATATATTTGATTCAATTCTTAGTATTTTTAAAGCACTAAAAAATATTTAATACCTTTATGGAACTAAATAATTTATGGTAACATCATGAGGAAACATAAAACATCACTTACAAACCCTATATTCTCTTACGGACCTCCATAACTTGAAGTTTAAACTTATAACTTGTCTCTCATAGAGGTTCATCTTGATGCTTGATTGCTCACACATATGAACCTGATGGACAAAGGTGTGAGATGGTTTTTTAGACCCATATAGACCTTTAAAAATTATCATCTTATTCCAACAAGCTCTAAATTGCATGACACATGTGTAAAACTAAGCCTATGGGGTTTTGCAAGGGTTTAAGACCACATGATGGTCTTAATGATTGTTTATAAATATGGGGGCACAAATATAATAATCAATTCCACAAATATAAATTAAATTAGGCCTGATTATTATTCTCAAAATATAATGCCATGACTCTATCTCCTCTTTATGTACCAAGTACATGAAATTGCCCTTTATTAGTTTTCTAAGAGGCTGATGGAGGTTCTAAAGTAAAATTTGGATTTTTAGGACCTATATAATATGTGTATTCATGGATATTACATATGGGAATTTAATATAACTCTGAAGACATTCTCACCAAAATTTAAATCCTCCAAGTCCATACAAGTGCCTAAAATGGCCTATAAAAGAGTGATTCTCTCATTTGGGATTTAAACCAGCAAAAATGATATAATCTAACATCACTAACATGTATGAAATTTATGTAACTAGATAAAAATATTTAAAAAATGTATTCTATGGATATTTAATCTTATTTTCTTTGAAAAACATTGGAGTTAATTATATGTACTTTTTATTCAACTTCATTTACCATAAACTTTACAAATCAACCTTAACTTCTTCAAATATATATGAAATATTCATGTAGGGTGATGAATGGATAGTATGAATTGAGGGATAACTTAAGAACCTATGACACCTTTTAGATCCACCTTTTCATACCATGGTGAAGATAGACTAGTATAAGACCAACATAAAATATTACCTTAATTTTGTCAAATTAACCTTAACTTTTGCTAACAAGACCTTATAAGGCATAAAATGGCTACGAACAAGGTTTTTAAGACATGACAAGAAAGTTTTTTATAAACCTAGTTGATGGTAGCCAAAATTTGGCTAATAAGTATATTGGCCCTTCTCTTTCACTTTATAGATCTAAACAACTCAAAATAGTGATCAATGCTTCCAAAACATGCCATTTTATCTTTGTACTTTCATAGTTTGGACTAATACATTGCCATTTTACCTCTAGGAGGCAATCACTCAGCACAAGAAGAATTTTTTTACCATTATTTCCCAATTCTTCATATCCTTTCCCAATTTCATCCCATAAATTATAGTTTAAGAACACAGGGCCTTAATTCTTCCAAATTTCATATTCCTCACTTAATTTTATTATTAAAATCAGTATTTTTCATGCAAAATTTTTATTTTCATAATTATATTTTTCATACATGTGACATATTTCAACAAGTGTATATTTGATTAAATTAGAATGTACAATTAGTCCTCTACATACATTTTTAGTATCCCATATATTCCTCAATGATTAAAATTAATTTTCAATGAGGGAACCTTACTCACATTTGGTCATGCAATCATTTATAGTGCATATCTACCATTGACACATGGTGTGAAATGTTAATATATTTTCAACTTATTATAGTTTTAACACTATGCTTTATTCTAGTTTCTAGTGTTTCTAGTTTTAATATTGAATAAATACAAAAAAATAATATATATTTTCAAAATGCAAAAATACTTAAAATATTCTAAAAAACTCAAAATTAGGACCTAGGCATGATTTCCAATATAGTTTACATATTTTAAATATGTTATTTATTTCATGATTAGTATATATCATATAATCTCTATTTCACACATGCATTTCACTATTATTAAGTGGTGTGTAGGACATACAAACCTTTATAAGGATTAAGATGTTGGACTTTCCTCTACCCACTATCCTTTTTAACATGGGATAATCTTATCCACAGATGATAATATGCATGTATTATCATTTTAAGACCTCTATTATGTCAACTTTTAAAATATTTACAAATCTCTTGTTAACATTTCTATCTTACATAGTGTACATTAATATGCTATTTTATAGGATATTATCTATTATATATGCATATTTTAGGATGTATTTCTAATTATATGTTCCATTGATTCTTTTTTACTAGTACATAGTGGATTATAATTTTGCTTATCTATTGTGTTAGCCCATGGACCTTGAGTGAAATACTTGATTGATTCATCTTTATGAGATATTCTATTTTGTGTGAAACATTTTAACATAGCCTTTTATTTTATCCCTTGGTTGTATGTCGTATGTGAAATTTGAACATGTCCCTTGCCTGTGTCCCTTAGCCTTTTTATTAGGCATTGATATTATTATGATTATTGTGGGTGTATATGTTGAGATTATTCAATTTGATAAGTGTCATGATCCATATCACCTATTGAGCATAATTATTATTATTGAGGTTGGAATTGATGTTGTCATTGATGTCAAAGGTTCTTGATAAGGTCTTCATGAGGTCATTGAAGAGTGTAGCTAAGAGAGAGATATTGATCAGTGTTGTACTTATTTTGAGAGTGTAAGATATGATTGGTATATGTTATTATGACTTCATTATTGATGTGAAGCTTATCATAGAAGATCCATATTGTCAAATTTATCAAGTGCTTGAGCTTAGTAGTATCTTGAGAAGGTATGTGCATAAGATGCTTAATCTTGTACATAAAGGAGAATGATGGCTTGGTGAGATGAATTCACATAGGTATGAGTGGTTTTATGAGGTTTATTGAGAATTTATATGATTAATTTGATTACTCATGTGATTCCCAAGGTAATCCTATAGGGGTAAGACCTTCAGATCAAGTCTACACCTAGACTACACATAGACCCTACCTAGCCTAATGAGGCATCATGATCTATTGTCAAGGAATAAAAAGGATGTATGATAGTGTTTAATAATTTATTAAGATTATTTAGTATTTTATATTGGATGAGAGTGTAAGGAAAGAGGCATGAAGGTTAGTTTTAAGGTCTAATGCAGTTTGCAGGTCAAGGTCTAAGAAAACAAAGAGAGAGAGAGTAGCATAATTGGGTATCAGGATCAGTTTTCAATGAAAGTGTGAGTAGGGTATAATTTAAAAAATTTATTAAAGTTATTTTAAGCATGTGAATTAATGTTTAGGTCAATTTTTAAAGGATAAGGCTTGAAAATGTGTTCTAAGGTCTCTCAAGTGCATAGAATGAAGGGTTCTCTACTTGAGAAGGTTTTTCTTGTGCTCATTAGCTCATAAAAACTTTACATGGGAACCTAATGTATTTATGGTATATGGGAAAGGATCATATCTCAAAATTTTAGGCATTTTTTTTGGATTGAATGGATATGATTTATGAATGATTGTTAAGAATGGAAATAGGTTTAAACCCTCTTAGAACCCTAATAAAGACCCATTGTTGAAGATGTTGATAAAAATTGCATAGAATGGATTGGTATGCTTAGGTAAGATATTTTATGTTTTATTCCACTCTCCTAGGAATCTCTATTTATGTTTTATTTTTTAGGTGCATGAGTAAACCCTACAAGAAAGTGCTAATTTATTGGAGATTTACTATAGCAGTCAAAGTTGACCAAGTCAAAATATGCAAATAGATGGAAGATTAAGCTTGATAATTATGTTTCATGAACATGAAGGATTATAAACATAATAAAATAATTAATTTTTCTAAATTTTTCATCCAAGTTAGCTAGTTACTAATATTTTTATCCAAGTTAGCTAGTTTCATGAACTGGCAATTCTGAGTGAACAAGTTATAAGAGTGTTTTTTAGTCATTTTGACCTATGTGATGAAGTATAATGAACCTGATAAAGTTTTTTAAGTATTTGATGTTATTTTTATTTTATTTATAAATATAATTTTATCTTTAGTTGTTCAATATAGACCTTTATGTGTGTATGAAAATCTAATGTAAACAGTACTAATAGTGTGCTTCAAGTGGTGGTTGGAGATAGAAAGTGTCATGGACCTAAGATGATATTAGTGGGGGTATATTTGAGTGGTATATGAATTTTTTCTAATATTTTTATAGTTTTAAATTGTTTCAAGGAGATCAAAGGGTAATGTACACTAATGAAGACCTGATTGAATTAGGTCTCCTTAAGGCCTAAAAGAGGTTTAGGTCTTTTAAAGTTATGGATGACATGTTATAATGATTTATTAATGTATGAAATGTGTTATAAGACATATTTAAAGGTTTATAAAAGTTTGAAAGTGTGTTTTTCTTAACAAGATGTCTATGAGCTAGAGGATTGTATAAGAATAAGCCCTAATAGGCCTAATTATCTAGTTAGAGAAATAGAAAATGAAAGTGAAGGATATAGAATATTAAAGAGATTAAGGAGGTATTTTAGACAATAATATGGGTGTATATAAACTTTCATGAAGATATAACATGGATAATATATCTTAATATCAAGGTCATATGGCCTAATCTATCTTGAAGAGACCTAGTTGAGCAAAGAAGTCTAGAAGGTAGTTTGAGAGGGATAGAAGAGTGAGAAGAGATAAAGAAGGTGATATTAATCTATTATTTGAAAAAAAAGGTGTTATAAATATTATCAAAGGTTTTATGTGGATTATTTAATTATAAGTCATATAGGGGTTGGTACTTCCTTAGAAGTTGGTTCTTGTTAAAGCCTAGTTGAGTGGGTGCTTGGCTAGTTGGGGTCGGTGCTCTATGTGAAGTTGGTACTTCACTAAAAATTGGTTTTTATCTTATAGGACTATATTCCATTTTAAAATATCAATGGTTTTTCTTTCCCTTGAGGGTTTCCCATATATTTAATATTTCATGATCTTGTATGCTTACATATGCTTTACTAGATGTTCATGTTTGAATGAATGGTTCATTTATGTTTAAGTGGAATTGAATGATTGTTTTAAAGACAATAATTCACTCCCCCCCCCCTCTAATTTATTTTTATATTTGGTATCATATCTTGGTCCTTTGAATCAAGTTTAATATCCTTAAGGTGATATTAAGAAGCTCAAGATGTCTAATGATAAAAAAGAAGAAGATAACATGTATGATGAATAAGTATACTATGACAGTGAAAAATGAGAACCTGAATTAGACCTTGAATTTGAGCTCATAATTTTCCTTGATGATTTTAATCATCAAAATAAGAATATAAAAGATCTTAGGAATCAATTAGAAGTTTTCAATACAATGTTTAGGTCAAAGGAAGTTGAGTATGACTAGTTGAAGAAAGAACTAGATTCCTTGAAGGTTGAGCATGAGCATCTCATAGACAAGATAAACAAGCTTGAGAAAGAACATTAAAATTTAGAGGAAACCAATAGTACCAACATGAAAATACCAATTAGGCAACCTAATGCAATAAGGGATAAGTTATCATGGAACCATGGGAAGAGGAGTGATCAATCAAGAGGTATGTATAGAAATGTTGTTTATGTTGTCATAATATGGGACACATTACAAGATTTTGTTATAATAGGATTATAGGGCCCTCAAGATTCAATAATATATATGAAGCCCCTAGAGTGCATGATAAGGGTCAAACATTGGTATGAAAGAAAAATCAAGTTAAGAATGAACATATTGAGACCAAGAGTCAAGATGGACTATAAGATAAGGAGGAACATAAAACTAAAGTGGATTTTATGCTAGCTCAGACTACCTTTCACATTCAAGATGAAGGAATGAAATGGTATATTGATATTGGTTGCTCAAGCGACATGACAAGAGACAAAACTAAGTTCATCTCATTAAAGAAAAATGTTGTAATAACAGTGAGGTTTGGAGATAACACAACTACCAATATAGTTGGGAAAGTTATCTTGAGTTTGGATAATGGGAAAACCAAAACATAAAATGTGTTGTATGTGGAAGGTTTAAAAAATAACCTAATTTGTGTAAGTCAAAGGTGAAATAAAGGACACACACTAACCTTTCATGTTAGAAGGTTAAAAATGAAATAAATACACTTGACACTCCTAAACATGCACCTGTTATTGTGTTAGAATAAAAATTAGAAACACAATTGCCACATGATCATTATAGTCGAGCATTTTTATTCCCAACTAGATTATATTGTGTATGGTGATTGCCTTAATTATCACTAAATCAAACAAAATGAACAACTAATAATACTTTACCATATGTTATACAATATATAGTAGTCTTTAATATGTTATTGGGATGGCCTTGGATACATAAGCTCCATGTGGTAGCTTTCATAGTGCATGGGTGTATTAAATACTTTCGTACTAATAGATTAATTATAATTCTTAGAATACCATATGAACATCCACTTGAACAAGAGAATTTTATTCCAAAATAATTAATTATAAAAATTGCTAAGGTTGATCATACATGAAAGGCTGAGCAAGAGGCAATCTCCTTTCCTATGCAGCCAATAATTGAGAGACCGTTGCATCAGAGATACATACTACACTCCATACAATCCTCATCTAGACCCATGCAATCCACCTAGTTGCTAAGAGTAAATAAACATGTTCCAATTCTAGATCCACCGAAAAAACCACATATAATTAAATAATGGGTTCCATGAACCACTACTCCTTCTACTACCTCTTTATAGCCACAGAGTTCTATGAAACATATGCAGAGTACCACATATTCTAAAATTCCAAATATGACACCTATGCATGCCCCTTAGCAATATCACCAATTTTATGTACCATATTTTGAGTTTGGAGCTTCCTATGAGCATCCATTAGATGGGATCATAGATTATACCTTTTTCCTTTCCAATATTATAAAAATACAAAAAAATCAAATATTCCAATAAAATACAAAAACATTCAAATAATTCAAAAATATAAAAAAATATCTAGCATACCAATGTTTACTATATCTTTGGCATCTATGTTACTTACTTTATATTTGGATTAAGATAAACCCACCTTTAACTAGTGTGGAATCTAGATCAGGCATAATGGGAGGCCTTGGTCTCCCCAAAAAAGAGAAAAAAGAACCAATAGAGCCAACAGGAGTAGGAAAGAAACCCAAATGGATAGGCAGAAGATCCCAAAAAACAAAAGAGCAAGACCCATCCAAACAAAAGTCCCCCAGAAGACTAAAAAAATAAGGGGATATGTCAGGGCACAAATGGGACCTAGCCCCAAACCCCTAGATGAGTTGCCTAAGAACACAAAACAAACCAAAATAAAAAAGGAGAACCATCATCCAGAAGCACCAACCAACAAAGCTAATTATGATAGGCTTCATAGATTATTCATACATAAAATGTGTTATAACTCATATTGACTCCTGACCTTTTTGAAAATTTTGTTAGGGGGAAGGTCCAGAACTTCCCCAATGTACTTCTACAACAACTAAACCACAACCATAAAGAGAATTCCAATCCTCTTGATTATAAATATAATTTGAAAATCCATGGGCTTATGTGCATGAATTCTTTAGATGACCAAATTTCCTATAACTTGAAAAAAATTATTTATCCCTATCAAAAATAATTTCCTAGTTTTAGGATCCCAAAGCAAACCTAAACCAAATGGATTTAGGAAGAGTCTAGTATATAGTAACTAGTACACAAAGTCTAGCTGAGAATAACCTTTTGCAAGAGTGGGTAGCAGGGTTAATGGTCACAAGCAACCAAAAATTTCTATAATGCTTTTCAGGGTCTAGTTAGCCTAGAATGTGGGAAGGAAGCCAGGGACTTCTATCCATAAAGGAATTTGATCAATTTTGAAATTCAAGTGAAACTGATTCAATTTCTAGGGTTGAAGCATTAGGATTGTCCTTCCCATTAACCATGGTCCTTCATTCAAGATTGTTGTGTAATATTTTCTAAAAGTAGAAGAAAACAACAAACAATGATTAGCAAGAGCAACAATTTTAACTTCTTCAATATTTGTCTACTTCTTTTTTGTCAAATTCCTGATTGCTTAAATGCCATGCCTTGTTCCAACAAATTTTCCAACCAAGGAGTTGTACTTTTCTTCAGCTTCTTCTAGAATCTTATTAGGAACATACAAAACTAGATTCCTACAAATGGGTCTAATGGTTAGATACTTATTATCACCTTTCATAGGTTTCTCTTCGAGCCTTTAGCAGTACCTAAATCTTTGAAGGATTGATCTTGACTCCCAAAATCAATGACAAATAAAGTTATCAGTGAATATTTGAATTTGCTCCTATGTAGGTAGGATAATAAATGATCTATCCACCAAATTTTTTAGAGGGAAATTTTATCGAGACATTCAAAATTAAAACAAAAATAAAAGAGATGTAATTAATGCTCTAATGGTTGGAACCAAGAACATGCTTAGGAAATGGAAGTAGGTGCATGTTACTTCCTCGACCGAATTGTCGATCAATGACCTAAAAGTCAAAATTACACGAGAGCCTTTCCTTTATTTTTTATACATACATATGCTTCACATGTACTTGAGTGTGATATAATCATACATTAGACAAATTATACTTGCACATACAAATGTTGGACCTTTCCTCTTCCCATGTGGCATACTATGTTTGGAACATTTACATATTTGATTGTAATCGACACAGGTTATATTATTTTATGATCATTTTTACATTATCATGTTGAGCTTATATACTAACACTTTCACATGCCTATACTCATGTTTACATCTTACACCAAGTACATGATATGTTATGTGACATGTTTTACTAACACATACATGCAGGGACTAGTATGACATGTTTATGTTGGTTGCTTATATTTCATTTATTCACATTGTAACTTATTTGAGTGTACTTCTTACTTGTCAAACATTTGAATATGTTCCTTGCTTGTATGCTCATATGCCATTAAATTTTATTTTTTTGTGTGTGGATTTGAATATGTCCTCCCTTTGAGTGTGTGACATTTTAACATGCCCCTTATTTGTAGTCTCTATAGATACATTTTTATTTGACATTAAGTGCTCTTGTGTATGTGTGCTTGATTATTTATTGAGCTTGTAATGTTACTTTATAGATGTTTCCATGATCTATATCATGCATCTAGGGTTTTTTGTGATCACATACCATGAACTTAATTTATATATCAAATTATACATGGTACTCTTATATGCTACATGATTCATACCCAAATAATACAATTGTCTTATCCCTTTAAGGTAAGGTGACTGCCAGATTACATTCCTCTCACCTTAAAAGGAGAGGCATATTATTAGGGGCATGTCATAGATACATGACTCCACACATACATAGTTGGAAAATTTCTAAAAAATATATATACATGATTTAGATATACATTTGGGTTAGAATCCTATACATTTGGCACCGATTTTATAGATTTGGAATAATTTTTTTCAAATTTATGATAGATATCATACACAGTTATAGAGCAAAGCTTAATTTTTGATAAATACTTTAGCTTGAGACACATTAGAGGCACATATCCCATGAAAGTGCACCAAAATATATAAATACATATTCAAAACACTTTACCAATTGATTTAACTTTTTAGGGTTATGGAGTTTAAGCCCTAAATCTTTAAAGGTCTATGTATAGTAAATTAGGGTAGATATATGCAATAAATAAAATCACTTATTTGTAATAGAATTGACTTAGTTTAACCTTTATAAACATAGAAATAAATGATGTAAGTAAATAATTAGCTAGAAATTGACTAAGATGGGAGATTTAGAGGCTGCAAACTAGGATAAGAGTTGATATGAGTGTCACAGAAAGGATCCAAGTATCATAACCCTTCCTAGACAGTAGCACCCATATTTTATGGTAACACTATTTGGTGTTATTATCCTTATTTTAGTGCTATTTTCCTTATTGTATAACTATTCTGAGCTTCTGGGTATACATGTATTTGAGTTTTCCAAGCCTGATCCTATGCACATGAGTTTTGGATCTCTATAGATAACCTATTTTGACTAATTTTGTATACAAACCCTAAGCCTCCATGTTGTTAGGTCATTTGGTTGGCATAAATAACAATGTGTGATGTTAGTGGGGTAGGTTGGACATCTTCAACACCCTATTATGATAAGAGTTGCCTACATACCAATACTTCAAAGAGGGATCAAGCTGAATGTAGTTTTCCCCACTTAAGTGTTGGTGTGAGTGCAAGTAAAACTGGTATGAATACTAGTTTGAGTGCTTTGAATGTTCTTGAATTATAAAGTTGAGTAATCTAAGTTTAGGAATGTTGTATATGGTTGCATTTAAAATTAGGGTAGAATAGGGATTGATAACCTTAATTGTGCACAGTTTGTTCTAAGTTTGTTTATGTAATTTGCATCTAATTTCCATATAATGGATAAAGGGCCAAGATTCATGTATATATATTGTTCTAGTGATTTTGTGGGTCTTAAAAGAGTCTAGGCCAACTCTAAGTGGTTTCTAATTTGAAAATATATCCATTGGTAAAAAAAGCAAGAAAATGACAATAGCGCCCAAACTATGACACTAGTGTCATAGGGTGCTACTGTTCAAATTATAACACTAGTATCCATGTGGTAGAACCTAATACACTAGGGGATAGGATGTTAAATTTAGGGTCTAAGAGTTATTTAGGGATGTTTAGGGATGTGTGTGGCTAGCATGAAGATTGGATAAGTGTCTAAATAATCCCTAAGATAGGTATAGGGCTAAGCTAGGGATGGGTGGTCTCAAATAACACTCTTAGCACTCAAGTGTCATTTTTAGATGATTACATTTGCCCCCATTTATTCTATAAATGCAAAAAAGTGAAATGACTAGGATAAAGTAAAAATAAACATACCTAGACTTACCTAAGTGGTGAAGATCATGAATCTGGATCTGAGTATATAAAACATGCTCCATTGTGTATCCTACAAATGAAATGTGCATAGATTAGTCCTTACCTAAGAGATATCAAAAGAAAAGACAAAATTTAATAAATAAATAAATAAGAGAGAGGAAAGGAATAAATACACCTCATTGGGTATGTAAACTAATGCATAAACTTGGTGACAACCTATGTGTGTGCATGTAAATAGTGATTAATTGGTAAATAACTTAGATTGAACTGATGGATTTATCAATCCCCATGTGTGGGTGGCTCATAAATCAATATAATTTTGACTCCATCATTACCCACCCCTGCTTGGTGGATCATGACCTGTGAATAGATTGGATCAGATTGATATTGTGTCTAACCCTCTCATGTAGGTGGCTCAAGAACTCAAGTAGACTATGACTCCGTCATTGCCAACCCATGTGTAATAGATGCATCCAAAACTAAAACTTGGTGATGTAATTAAAAATGTGTAACTATAATTGGAACTATATATGTTAGCTTTATGGCCACTTAGGAACTCTATAATGTAAAATGGCTATGGGCCACTCAAGAATCTTAGGCAGCTCTGGGCCACTTGGGAATGCCAACCACTACAAATGGATTAAGGCATCAATTTGGTGTGTAACTTAGAAGATGGTGTCTAGTGTGTATAACATAGAGAATGACATGGAGTTTGTGATTCTATCTGATCAATTAGTGTATAAGTGAGCATATGGAAATAATGTGCCATGAACATGTCCCCAAATTTGATATCTAAGTATATGGATTTTGGATTGAGTTGTAATAATCTATATCTAAGTATCTAAAACTCAAACTAAATTGATCATGTTATGCATGATGCCCCTAATCTAAGCAAACTAGTATGAATTTCAGCTAAACTGAGCCAAAACTAGTAATCTATAACTAAACTTGTGCAAACTTAGATTGTACTTATTATACTTTTTTGGCCAATCTATAATTTTTTTAAACCAAGGTTATTAGACAGTAGTGTCATATCTTGGACAGTATGGCTAGTGGTGTTAGTGTCCCAATTTTAGTGATAATATCCAACTATTCTAATTTATGTGCAACTAAAACTAGTCTCTGTGTCATTTTTTCCAATTGTATTTTCCTAAAATTTATTTTTGCATTGTTGTATGTGTGCTAAAAAATTTATTTTGAGTAACATTTAGATAGCCTGATATCTATGACAAACCCCTATGAATGCCCCTTCTTTTAAGGGGAGTTGTTGAACATGTGCAAGAACTAACCTTAAAAGAATAAGCTCTTGTAAAATGTGAGTTAACCTGAGTGTATATGTTATCTACATAATAAACCAATATAGTGTGAATACATAACATCATAATGTAAGCTAATATGAGCATAAGTTTGTAGTATATGATGTATGTTAGATCTAACACTCATAAAGTTGTCAAGATAGATACAACAATGCATATGTATAACAAATTTGAGTAACAACTAAGTATCTACCTAGGCAAATGGGGCATGATGTCCATCATAGCACCCAAGTAATAAGGGGAGTTGCATGAGATCCCTCATGACATCTGAAACTAGAGTGTGTAACAAGAAGGAAAAAAGTGTCATGGCCATGATGCATACATAAAATCATACATACAAAACACATGAGGCACACAAAGTAGGCCAAGGGGCCATAATACAAGGGACATGAGAACATGTCACTAAATTTAAGAAATCAAGACATATAAGGACATGTTCAAATGTCCATATACATAAATAGAAAGCAAGTTGGATTAGACCTGCATGGAAGGACAAATTCAAATGTCTGCATACATAATCAGGAAGGCACACACAAGGTTATAGAGACATGTCCAAAACATACGTATAATAAAAAGAAGAGGCATAGATCCATATAACAATGGCATATTCAATGCCCTCGAATAGAACAAGCACAAAGACACAATCAAGTCTAAATTAGGAAAGCTATAAATGAAAGTATGAATGAACATTTACAAACTTATATAAGAGCTAAGATGTACATAAGCTAAGTCTAAATTAGTAAAATCTAGAAAAAAAATATGAGTAGGTGTAGGATGACCAATATCATGATATAATAATGTTAAATCTGTGGTGTAGAGTTTAGAAAGATATAACCTAGTAATCAAAACTATGTATAAGATGCCCCAAATAGGTGAATATATCAAATAAATATTTATTTGATTGCCATTCGTAATTCAAAACACATGAATCATCTTAATACCAATTGACTAATGTAGACCCCACTTAAGCACTCTTCCCATTGTTATCTCCTCCATTAGGTACCTCATCTTGAGTCATGGTTGGCATTGTTCCTAAGTTTGCCATGAAAGCTTGATTGAAGGACTTATTGACATATGTAGATGGAACATGAGGTTGATCCCATGAAGTCTGACCATCATGATCTTGGGAAATTTTATTTTGAGTAAGCACTAATGCTCTTGAGGTAGAGGGAACATTGGGATTATATCCAGTATATGACTTTGTTTGAACCATTTGTCCTTGACCTTGAGGATGACCTTGGAAAGGTGGTCTATTGCCTTGATAGTTAGAGTAGGATTGATTAGGTTGATATTGGATTTGGAAATGCCTCACTTAATGTTATTGGATGATCCTCATGAGACCTAAGATCTCTTGCTTAGTTAGTTGACTTACTGCCTCATTAGACGTACTTAGTTAACTAGGGGCAGTAGGCTTATTTTTAGGTGTAGGAATGGGAGAAACAACAGGGGTAGGGGTTTTAAAATTAGGGAATAGAGGCATGGAAGGTCTTAGGGAAATATTTCCAACCTAAATCAAATAATTCTATACCCTAATGGCCACTTCATAAGCATTAAGTAATGTGATCCCTCCCAAAGGTTGTATCATCATATCAATATCACTATTAAAAGCTTTAAGATAGTAAAGGAAAGCATGGTAAGTTGTGGGTCTTACCAAGACTAGGATCATATCCCATGTCTTATGAAATCTTGTGTTGAAGTCTGGAATGACTTCTTGAGGTGATATCCTTATGTTGGTCAACTACTCAATCAATGACATGTTGTCACTTTTTTCTTCAAATCTTCTCCTCAAAGCATCTCCTAACTCATCCCATGTGGTGATATATTCAGGGGACAATATACCATACCAGTAAAGATTTTTCCCTTTGAAAGAGATATCCAATAACTTGGTTGTTATGTTCTCCTCAATGATTTAATGTATATTGCAGAAGTTAGCAATATTTCTAATATGTTCAATAAGGGTAATGACAGTCCCACTGATGTATGAGGGAACACTTTTGAGGGTAGATATGGTAATGTCATCATAATGGGAAAGTATTAGAGGGATATATTAATTGAAGGAAACAAAAGGTAGGTTCCTTGCCATGGTAGATTTAGGACTTTTTAAGAATGGGCTAATCAAAAAAAATCTTATAGGTTTGTGAGAAAGTATGATTTTCTTGGGTAAGGATGGCTATTAGCAAATCTGTTTGATTTGTATGAATAATGAGGAAGCTATTGGAACTCAAAAGGAATGCCTTAAGTAAGATACCTTATGTTTACCTTAGGCATGAAAGAGTGCACTAGTATGCAACCAAGATTATAATGTTGGAGTTGCAAGATACTACAGGAAGTGGCATGTTACAACCTCCTTATTATCAAGACTAACATCCACCATATATGACCTTCTTAAACTTCAAGTCCCACTGGGAGTGATATAACTATTATAGCCTAAATTTCCACCCTAAATAGGTCAAAGAGACCTCAAATTTGGGATAACATTTAACTATATTTTCATATAGACAAGTTATTCTAAGAGATAAATCTATAGATTTGAAGGGCTACCTTAATCTATCTTTTAGGCTCACACACTACACTAAAATAATCACTATTGGAGGTAAAAATGGAAGAATAAAACATAAAATCATCCTATACTAATGAAGGTGATACACTAAAGATAACTCCATAAATATACTTGTATTTTCACTAAGAAAGAAGACTGTTAAAATTGATCTCAACTCAAGGTTCTTCTAACATAAGTGTTTCTACATGGAGGTAGATTTATATGCATATCCAAAGGTGGTGGTAAAATAGGTATGATATTAAACACTACTAATATCCTTCACACTTCAAAGTACACCTAAAAAACATATACACTTTATTATACTGATTAGAATAAATATTACTCATACAATACATACAAGAGTAGAATGCAAGCAAGGAGAAGACATTTATCACTTGTCATCCAAATACACTGCTTCACATAATTAGGCAAGAATTTTAGAGACTAAAACAACTTGAGAAAACTTTATTCCAAGGAAAAACAAGATGTCAAAACTAGTAGGGCTTTTCCATACCAATTGTGGATTCTTTATACTGCCAAAATAGCTTAAACATATAGAACATAGTAGATGAGAGAGGAGTGAAGTTGAATAGTCACAAGGCCAAGTGTCAAGGCTTGAAATATAGTTACAATACAAGAAAAGATAGTTATATAAATAGTTCATGAGGTCCTCTTAAATAATTTTTCATCAAAAACATGACATCTTTCTTGAAGTTGGTGAAGGGACACTCCATTGCTCTTCTTGAAATTGCTTTGTTGATGAGGAGTTTACTTGACCATCTAAAACTACCATAGAATTATTTGAAACATATTCACTAATATAAGAAGTTTTAAATTTGATTTTTTATATTCATATACACCCCTCAACTGATGAACTTCTCTACACCACTTGTCATTCACTCTCTTGCAATCACTCATTAGCCCTTTAGGCCTAAATCTTCACACTTGTTACTATGGTGACTTGCACTTATTCAAGAAAGTTAATTATATATGATATGAGACAACTCATCAAGGATTATTTTTCCTTTGGTATATCATATATACCTCAAAATATTCAATATCACACTTCTCACTTACAACTTAAGCAGTCACACTCTTTCTCATTGTCTTGTTCAAGACTGCATGCAATGACCAACTTAGTAGAGGAGATTTCATGAATGTATAAGGTGATAATTAGGTTATATGAGTTATAAAAAGTCTCCACACACTTTCCATAATGGCCTTCACTTATCAATTCCCTTCTCCACCTTCAGATTACCTTAAAACTTGTAAAAAACACAGAATCTAACATGTATGTACAAGTGATAGTATGGAATAACTATATTTTAGGGAGCCTAAGAGAGTTTAAAATGGATAAAAAACAATTTATAGTCAATTTACCCCCTATTTAATTAATTTCCATTCATATCTTCTTCATCGGGTTCTTGAAAGGGTTTTATGAGGGTTTTAGGTCATTTAGCCTGTTAATAATGATTCATAAAAGTTAGATGCTTGACCCTTGAACCAATTCCACAAAGTTTTATTTAAAGACCTCCCTCAACTATCCATAAGTTATTTAGATCCAATGTATCTCCTCCATACATATATGATCAAAATAAGTTGTCTCTCGAACTTTTACTACACATTATGGACACCCTTGAGAGAGAATTAGGCCAAGATGACCAATTCTAAGTTGCTCTATTCAAAATTATGGATACAAAAAACCCTAAAATCTCCCATGAAGGATTATAAATTACTTGGTAATATCATATGTTCATGGAAGTTTCATTAAATCCATAAGGGTTTATGCCTAGTTCTAGGCTTAATAGGCTTAGACTATGCCTTTTGAGTATTTCACCCTTCTAATAATGTCCAATCACTATAGGGCATGTTAACACTTTATTATTATCCAATTAAAATCTACACATCTTATCATACTGACTTAGGACTCTCATTTTCATATTTTCATCATGGATGCACTAGGTCTATAGGTTGTGTTACTGTGGAGTGCCTCATGTCTGAGACAAAATAGAGGACACTTCCACTATTGTCTTGATCTAAAGGAGACCATGGGGGTATTGAATAGCTTATGAGGACCTTATGTACCAAGTATCAAATCTAGATTATACCTGAAGAGTCCTTAACACCTCAAATCCTTAAGACTAGCATTTATGACTATGCTCTTGTGTAGGGTTTAGTTGACTAAGTACGAGGTTAAAAACCCAGTTCAGTTCAATCCTTGTTCTATTCCCCTTGCCTCTAAAATTCATGTGAAGATATGATATAATCATCATGAAATTTATTTATATGTGTTCATCCACATTACACCTCTACTTACCTTCTTAAACCTACACTCTCCATATGCTTAGGCTAGTTTGTCTCCATAGTCAGAATGTAGGTGTTCATTAAGGAATCATGAGATTCTTCTAGTTGATCATATATGTTTTTGAGCACTATGTTTCCACTCCTTTAATTCCTTATGAATTCACTAAGGTCATCTCATACCTATTTGAGTTCATTTCATGCCTTGGAACCATTCTCTTATCTCTTACCACTAAGGAACTAGTTGTTAGTTGTATTACTCCAACTTCTTTTAGGCTTAAATGGTACTATGGTTCATTGAATGTTTCCAGTAAAAACTTTCTTGAGTTGGAAGCTCACTTACCGTTATATTATCTTGACTTGATAACTCCCTCTTGTGTCAAGACATGACCTTTCATCTAATCTACAAGGACAAATCCATCAAACTTATCCAAACCTCATAGACACTTACCAACAGATGACACATTATAAAGCATAAATTTTTTCAAAGAAACTAAGGTAAGTATTCCCATATGCAACTTTTCCAACCCTACATCTATGTAAGTGTCAATAAAGGGTTTGAGTGTTGTTTTGATTATGTTTAAGGCTTTTATACCTTCAATCCAATCTAAAAATTTTCAAAGCTCTGTCATGAATTTCAAATCTCTCATCAACCCAGTGTCTAAACACTCTTCCACAATCCTATAGGTGACTATTTCAATATTACTTGACTGTATCAAGTGTTATAAACTAACCTTACATCAATAATCATATTGAGTAAAAAATTTAAATGGATAAACTAATCACCATACTATAATGGTTTAAACGTAGGTGTGTTAGCCTTGACCTAAATCCATTCATAAGAGGATGAAACTCTGCAATTGCCAAACACTACTCTGCAGACCATGATGGTGTTCACTAATAGCACAAAGAGGGTGATCATGCCTATCCCTCCATGTTCAAACATGTAAACTAGTTTAAAATCCAAATTAAATGGGTGTATATGATCTTCCAACCTACATACATCATGTGATTTAGGTAGACTAATTTTTACAATAAAGACAAATGAGGAAAATTGAACCATTGGGGTTATGCAGACAATTTAAAGGTACTAACAATATTACTGATTGTTCATGAAGAATAAACCACTAATATATAAACCATGACCATGAAATTAAATGTTATAATTAATACTAAAATCTACCAAGTTTGCTTATTCCAACTCTTCTTCTCGTATCCATAACAATAAAAAATCATTGACCTCATTTATCCTGCCCAAGAGAGTGATAGGAGAGGGAAACTAGTTTTTCTCAAAATTGGATCTATTAAAGCTTCCTAAGCTTGGAAAATAACTATGAGGATTTTAATACACCTTATTTAAGCCTCACATGTGCCAGGTGAGTCACATCATTCTGTATAACATCTAAAACTGCTCATTCTATAGGTGTTCTTCTTGTTCTAATGTTGCACATACAACATTTTAGTTTCAAAATAGTTTTTTGACATTTCCTAACATATGGTATGTTAGAATACATCTTTAAACATTTTTATTTTGATTTTAAATCATACCTTTCATTCAAATGTCAAAAGGGTGGCATAAAATGACATAAGACCGACTAGACAAATGTGATAAATAAAAACATATTATTTGACCTCATTTAGCATCTGGGACCATTTTCAAACCCAAAAAGACCTTATGAAAAGTTTAAATATGCAGGGGGTTGACCTAATTTGAGCTATGGTGAAATTTAGTCAATATCAATCATGTAATTAACTTTCTCATATCGGTAATTTGATCACATAGAGTCTCATAAGTGCAAACCCTAGTTGCTTTTGATTAAACATGTAGACACACACACTATAGAGAATATATGGGAAGGGAAGTGTTTGAAGGATGGATAGGATAAGTATAGACATTTAAAATACTATTTTAGGTTTCCTCACCTCATGGAGGAGTGATAGCATGATCCTAGTTAGAGGAAAGTAGTTATCACCCTCTCAGAGGTGAGGAGGAGGAAAATAATCTTCTTTATCCATGAAATTTGGCAATGTAACTTGGAAGAGGGATCTTAGGGTAGAATATATTAGGTCTAAAAACTTTAATACATCCACTAAAAATAGGAAACAAAAGGATATAAACCCTAATAACATCTATGGATAAGGTTTTAGCAGTATTTAAAGTAAGTCGGGTTAACCAAATGATTTAACTTTTTAGGGTTATAAAGTTTAAACCCTAAGTTGTTAAAGGTCTGAGTATAGTAAATTAGGGTATAAATATGCAATAAATACAACCAATAATTTATAATAGAATTGACTTAGTTTAAACTTTATAAAAATAACAATAAATGATGTAAATAAATACTTAGCTAGAAATTGATTGAGACAGGAGATTCGGAGGCTAAAAATTAGCATATGAGTTGATTCAAGTGTCATGGACATGATCCAAGTGTCATAACCCTTCCTAAACAATAGCACCCTATTGGATAATATCACCATGTGTTTTTAGTGTCCTTATTTTAGTGCTAGTGTCCTCTGTGTAGAATTGATATGAGCTTATGGGTAAACCTATGTCTAAGTTTTCCAAGCCTATTCTTGTGTGCATGAGTTTTAGATCTTTGTAGATGACTTGTTTTGACTAATTTTGTATGAAAACCCTAAACCTTCATGTTTCTAGGGAATATAATTGGCACAAGTAGAAAATTTTGATGTTATTATTGTAGCTTGGACATCCTCAACACCCTGTTGTGATGAGAGTTGCCTACATACCAATACTCCAAAGAGGGATCAAGCATGATGTAGTTCTCCCCACCTAAGTGCTGGTGTAAGTGAAAGTGAAACTAGTATGAATACTAGTTTGAGCATTTATAATATCCTTGAGATTGTAAATTTGAGTAATATGAGCTTAGAAATGTTGTAGATGGTTATATGCAAAAGTAGGTCAGAATACAGATTGATAACTTTGATTGTACACAACTTGTTTTGATTTTGGTTTGTGTAATTTGCATCTAATTTCCATCTAATGGATAAAGGGTTAAAATTCATGTATATATATTGTTATAGTACTTGTGTGGGTCTTAAAAGAGGAATATTTTGACCCTAGGTGGTCACTCATTTTAAAATATATTCATTGGTAATAAAAGGTGGGAAAAGGACAATAACGCTCAAATTGGGACACTAGCGCCATAGGATGCTACTGTCTAAATTATGGTGATAGTGTTCAAATGGTAGAACTTGAGGCACTAGGGGCCAAGATGTTCAAGTTAGGGTCTATGACTTATTTATGGATGCATGTGGCCCTAATGAAGACTAGATAAGTGTCTAAGTAGGCCCTAAAATAGGTCTAGGGCTAGGTTAGGGATGGGTGGTCTCAAGTAACACTCTTAGCACTCAATTGTCATTTTTAGATGATTACATCAAGAAATACCATTTTGAACCTTTCATGTTTATATAAATTAGCTAATTTTAGTAGTGTGATCGATATTCAACACCCTCAATGGCCTTATCACTAGTCCCATTTTGCAGGTTGAGTTGGTTATACCACTTAACATGACTTTATTGAACTTTCATTTGAGTTGTGTAATTGAGATTCAGTAATCTAAATGGCTATGTCACAACTCACCCTTGCACTAGAATAGGGGCATAATTACCCTCCAAATTTTACTCTTTAAAGCTCCAAAATTTATATTTGAATCTCTTCCATCTCTAATGCTTCACAAGGAATCATATTTACCAAATCAAACTATCAAGAGGCAACATGGTTGCATCGACACACATGTGTACTCCATCCTTACTCTATTTTCTTTTCAAGAATTTTAGATTACATAAACTAATTTATATGATAAAATTACATGTTCTTGGTTATAGTTCATACACACAAATTTCACCAGGGCTCAAGTAAAGGCAACGTATGTTGTATAAACCCATGTACACATTTATTTCATGTAACCTAGTAATTTCATTCTTATACATTACTATATTAAATGAAGGGTAAATGTAGATAATAAAATATGATTATATATAACATCTAAGTCTTATACATTTGAAAAATACCAATCAAGGCTCTACCCTTCAATCTTAGACCTTTTAGATGTCGAAAGGCCTACATTCACCATCTCACTATGCTAAATTACTTATCTTATAGTCTGGCCCTATCATTATGATGACCCAAATCCCTTATACACTATAGAAAGCCTAAAATATGGTTTATATCCTTCACTATCGGTTATAGATATTTAATAATTTTATGTCATGCTAGACACTTGCATTTTCATAGGGACACTAATGTTTGGTTTCCTTATCAAGCGTTCATACCTCAAAAGTCATTCAAATTACAAATCTTTTAAATCATATGGATCGACTTAATTGTCATAACTACCCTTTTGTGAGATAATTTTAGAGGGTATATTATATATACAAAATAAATACATTCATCATTATCAAGCACACATGTAACAAATACCAAACAAACACTTATGCAAGTTCATTCAATCAATTACACAACTAAGTTATACTACCTTATTCTTCCATATTTCTATATTAGTCATAGGAGGAGTCATTTTATAGGTCTACAACATTAAAATAACAACCAATGAATGATATTCGTCAAGTTAAAAGGTAAATCATTACATGCCCTTACAAAAATCATATTATATTCTTGTGCATACATAAGCTCAGACTTAAGGGATAACTACATATGTCTTAGGCCCTCTTTGGAGTATTGACTATGTAGGAAAGATTTATTGATATATGGGTCCTTGAGGTTAGATCAAGTTCATGAACCCACTAACCTATATTTGGTAAGGTGATCTAACCTAAGGTGAAGAACTAGGGTTTGATCTATACATAGTCATACAGAGCTTGTGTGCATGATCTAAATACATCAACAAAAAGATGACATAAAACCCTAATAAGAATAGGTATTCATTTCATAATAAAATGAATATTCTATAAGGATAATTACATCAACACTTGGAAAAAAACATCGATGCAAGTGTTCATGGGTTGACACAAGTGTCCACAGGTTGATGCAAGTATCCAAGCCTCCAATATTAATATTTTCAAAATTTGACAACTAGATCATGAGCATCAACTTGCATGTTTTCACCTCCTCATAACTCAAATCTACCTTCACATTTAAAAATAAGCAAAGTATTATCCTTTTTGATTATGTATCATCTCAGTCTTGTACACTTGCTAAACTCAAACTTTGGTCATTCCTCTTAGTTATACACTTTCCCTTTCTTTCACAAGCCTCACATTTGCTATATATTATACCCCTTGGCCTATCTCTTAGTCTATCTAGTATTATATTAATGACATAGATATTTTATCTTGCCTAGAATTCTTAAAATGTATTTATCTTACACCTTTGTAAATTTTGATCTTGTATTTATTTTACTACTCCTTGGACATTAACATCCAGAATAAAAAATACAGTCGACATTACTATCATGCCCCAATGCAAGTGCCCAGTAACCTAAAGTCATCAAATTTATAATAAAATGTATTCTAATGGTCAACCTAAGTGCTTTAATATGAATTATTACTCTAAAGGGATTGATATAAATACAAGATCAACCCTCATTCATTCTATACCTAGAAAATACTAAAGAGACCAAGGCACTTATCAAAAAACACTCTATCAAGCATTCAATTGATCAAAGCTTCCATATTTAAATACCACTTATAGGTGCAACACATATATAGTTCTAAATTACTAAAGGAGTAATTCAAGAGCCTATTTTCCAAGTTATAAGTTAGGTCACTGTTGTACTTGTTTTACATACATTGCATGATTCACATACAAGCCAACATGTAAGGGAGAACTACATCAGTCTAAGGCCCCCTTCAGAGTATTGGTTATATATGTAGCATCCTTTAATAGTGGGGTCATTGGGTTTAGGTTGACACCATGTGCTCACTAACCCATTTTCCCCCAAGGTCACATTGAAAACAAAAAGATAGGGTTTTGTCATTTCATAAGGAGTGACTGTCCATGACCCAAATCTAAATGCACCAAAATTAAGGTGAATCCAAATCTAAAAGCATCCAAGTGATCACATATTATTTCAACAAATACTTCATATATGACACTATCATTGGACTCGGATAGTAACATTAATGCAACCATCCAGGGCTGACACAACTATCTAGATAGCTAGAGACACAAGAGCCAAATTTTGACATTTGTTATAGAACTATCTTCTTTCCTACTTTCATCCTATTTCATATCCAAAACTACATTAGTATTTAAACAAGTTAATTACTTAGATTATTTGTCATTGCTATATCTAACCTAGTTGTACATTCCATATTTAGACTGTCTCAACATAATAATTTTAGTGTATGCTTATATCTGAGTTTAGCATTTAATTGCCTAGTTATATATTTGATTAAAACCCTTGTGCTATTTCATTTCTATATTCTTAACCGTAAGCTTAAATTTAAATACAAACTCCTACATTTAATTTTAGGTTTAAACATTTGGTGAACCTGATCTTTAAACATCAAACACTAGGTCACATAGGGTTTTCTATTTTAGTTAGTTGTCAAACCATAAATTACTTTAAAGTTTGCAATCATGTTTCCCATGGATGGTTTTGTTAATTATTTCATGGTCCAACACCTTATAGTGGCTCTTACTTGTTATATCTCATGCCTAATTAGCACTTGCCAATATATAAGGGATGCAAAACCTATTTTCCCACATACTTCTTGTTATAATGTTTACAATAAGCTTTTACCTATCAATACAAGATTCTAAAGGGAGTGCATGAAGCAACCTTATTCCCTAGGACATATTTTTTACAAATCCCAACACATTATGGCCTGAACTTCTTTATTGGAATTGTTACATAGTTCCTCACATTACAAGGATTTTCATTTAGAGCCTTATGTATGACCTTACTCCCTTGTAATGTCGATCCACCATATGTGGCCTCTATCTTAAACACCATAAAATGGATTAAGCATAATATATCATTTGAAAAGGAGGATTTACCTCTCCAAAATCTAATAAATATTTTTTTACCATTCTATATTTAGGTGTGTTACAACAAAATGGTAAAATGATTTATTGTGGACAACGGTTCTAGACTCAACAATTGCAACATATCATTTCTCTCTTTCATAGGCATTAGACCATAAAATTTAGATCCATCTAATATGAGTATCAAAATATTTGATAATATGCCATGACAAGTATTAGGACAAATAGCATTGAATATTACTATGGGTCCCCCTACATTACCCATTGTGTGCAAAGTTATGACTAATTATTTGAACTATAACATTATGTTGTGATGGTCTTGGATACATAAAATGTATGCAATTCCTTTTACATTGCACACATGCTTAAAATTTTGGCATCAGAGAATCCTTTACACATGTCCAATAAATCCTTACAAATTCAAACATTATGCACTGGTCCAACAAGTAGACAATCCTAAAGCAACATACTTTGAATATGAGCCTAAAATTTATACATTGGTAAATGAACCTAATTATGCTACACTATCTAAGGTACCAAAAATATAATTTACACATTTACCTGAGTCAATTACTTCATTACTCTAATGATTAGTATCGCACGAGCTTATATCTCTCTATAATCACCTAAAAGTGGTATTTGAGTGTTAAGAGTGCTACTTGAGAATACCTATCCCTAGCTTATCCCTAGACCTATCCTAGAGCCTATTGTCACACTTATCTAGCCTTTGTGTGAGCCATAGGAATCCTTAGTCAAATCAAATATACTCTCATACCCTCATTTCCTAATCTTGGACTCTTGTGCCTAGTATTTGTCTAGTGGGACATTAACACCACATTAAGGACACTTGAGCCACATGGTTCTAGTGTCCCCAAAATGGCACCTATGTCCTTTACCTTAACTTTCCTAAACGAATATATTTTCAAGATTAAAACCCTCTTAAGGCCATCTTAGACATCTTTTATTATCTACACAAGCAACATAACACTATAAATACATGACTTTTAGCCCTCTATCTAGTAGATGGAAATTAGATGTAAAATACGTATTCAAACACGAAATAAGTTGAGTAAGATCAAGGTTATCAATCTCCATTCTTATCTACTTCTACATACTACCATCTATAGCAGACTTAAGCTTATATTTTATAGATTTCCAATTTCAAGTACACTCAAGGCAGTCAAGGCCACTATCATACTAGCATCACTTGCACTAGCACTTAGGTGGGGAGAACTACACCGGGCTTGATCCCTCAGAGTATTGGTATGTAGGAAAATCTCATCACAATGGGGTGTTGAGGATGTCCAACCTATCCTACTAATGAAAACACTTTTCAGCTCATACCCTACTTATAAGGAGGACTAGGGTTTTCATCATAAATCAGTTATTACAACCATAATATAGAGTTCCAAACTTTGTGCATATAGGAATAGAACCCAAAAATCTAGATATAGGTACACCCATAAGTTCAAGATAGTCCTACATAGAGGACACTAGTGCTAATATCAAGACACTAAAGCCACATGGTGCTCTATCCAAATATGGTGCTACTATCCAAGAGAGGTTCTGATATAGGATTCTAGTTGATGATACTCAGACCCACTTCCATCTCAGTTTCCATCACTAAGATCATCTATATTAGATATTTTATAGATAAGTCTTTATTTATATATATTTATTATTTTTATTAGAATTTAAAGCTAGTCAATTCTATAACAAATTAGATGTTATTTTATGCATATTATTTCCCCAGTTTAGTTTACTCAACCCTTTAATCAAACATAGGATTTAAATAAGCTAAAACCCTAAAAGGTTAAAACATTTGGTGAACCCGACTTACTTAGAACATTGCTCAAACCCTAACCCTAGATTTTTTTAGGGTTTGTATCCTTTTTTTTCCTATTTTCATTAGTTGCTTTAAATTTTTCATATTTCATATATTCTATTTTAGTAGCTTTATTCCAATTTATTTACTATATGCCATTTTAAAAACTCTCTTTTTACTTAAGAAGTGTTAGACTAGATGGCAATACTATAGAGCATATTTAGATTCCTATTATTTGAGATTGTAACTTGGATAAGGGACCTATTATAACTCCATTTGTTGATCCTTCACACCCTAATTATGTGGATTTTAATGATAGTGCATCTAAAGATTAACAATATAATCAAGAACAAGATGATACACAAATTAAAAATTAGGACACTCTCCTTCCACTTAACAATGATAACATAATTGTCAATAAATATGAGGTCTTATAGAGCTTCAAAGATAAAATTTGAGAACAACCCCTTGATCATTCACAAATCTTACAAGTCATATTATAAATTAAGAATAAATCAAACAATGGTCAGTCTTCAACTCCTCCAGCTAATAACAATGTTACACCTACAGTGGGTCTAACTTAGCTAGAACAACCTAAAATTATGATTCAACAACCTTCAACGATATCTACACCTCTTGTGGTTAGTTCCTATACTCTAGATATACAATCCCTTATACACAAGGTTTATACTTTGCAGGCTAAGGTGTTACATCTTGAGAAGGGAGAGATTAGGCCATCATATGCCTTGGATTCTAATATTCTCTTACATACACCTTTGACATACCAAATAACATCAACTCCCTTACCATTTGGATTCATGGCACCTAAGATTACATTGTATGATGGCAAGGGTGACCCAGAGCACCATATCCGAGCTTTTTACATAGCATGTTTGGATTATGTGTCTAACAGTTGGCTTCTCACGAAGTTATTTCCACGTAGTTTAAAGGATTATGCCCTACAATGGTTGTATAACTTTTCAAATCAATGTATCACAGGATTCAATCCTTTGGAAAACATACTGTTAAGACATTTATCCATCAATATTAGTGACAAAATATCATATGCCCAAGTTACACAGTTGAAATAGAAATCAAAAGAACCTATCATAGAATATGTCTTAAGACACAAGACTATATTAGATAAATTGACTAGACCCATGGTAGACAAATAGCTTTAGGACATATTCAAATAGAGTCTTTTACCAACATTGCATGAAGCTATCTTGTTTAAGAAATTTTCAACATTCATAGATTTGTGCCACATAGTTAAAGAAACAGAGCTCAAGCTTTTAACAATGGGCAAACTAAAATATACCAATGGATCATAATCAATTGTTAAGATTTCAAATAATCCTCCATATAAGATAAGGGCCAATAAAAACAAGGGTGATCAAAAGGACACATTTAATGTAACTTTATAGCCATCCCCTGGCTTGGTTTTATTAGCTCCTTAACATCAAATCTTCACCAACCTTCTAGAATTGCCTACACAGGTTTCACAGTAACTCTTAGAATGTAATGTGTTGTCTCTCCCTCCTATTAAAGAGGTTGATACGACATGGTCTTTTCCAAATAACTATGATTCCAACACATTCTAAAAGTATCACAAGGCACCAAGCCATATAACAAACATATACATAAGCCTAAAACATAAGATACAAGATTTGATTGAGGCTAACATTATGGATGTGGGCACACCCACAAAGGCACCAAAAGTACATCAAATGGAAGATATTCTCGTATCCATTTTAAAAGAACACAACAAATGAGGTAGGGATAACTTCAAGGGTTCACTACACATATCAAGCACATCCACCACTAGCTTCATATCATACTATTACAGAGAAGGCACACCCATTGCACAACATTATTGGCATGTACCATACTAAAATTCTAGTTAGACCACTCATTACCTTCTCAGACCAATATATTGTAGATGATGATACAGATTTACATGCACTCTTTGTATAAGCATACATAGATCATCATCCTATCTAGAGTGTTATGGTTGACAATGGGTTAAGCATTGACATATACACTATGAGACTTTTATAGCCTTTGGGGTATTTAGAGCATGATATATTACCCACGTATAGTTATTCGTAGGTTTAGTTATCATGTTCAGATCTCCATCATGGAGATTGTGATTCCATTATAGGTTGGACCATCACATAGAGCCACTCAGTTCTTAATATAACTAGTGTAAACATGTTTGATATGTTATTGGGTAGGACATGGATACAATAGTTATGGGCCATCCCGTCTATAGTGCACAGATGCCTAAAATTCACACGTGAAAATTAGGTGGTCAAAGTTGAGCACCTTCCATATGAGTATCTTCCACCCATTCCACATGCAGTTACAACACATTCACTAGTTACAGTTCCATCATAGTTACCAGATATACCATAATTATCAGTTACAACTCAGAGCATAGTTCTTATTAATACATCATAGAGTTAAGTAGAACCACCAGTGCAAGTGAGGTCTACTCCTATAATATTGATAAGTACACATACTCTCACATAGAAACCATTATTAAAGAGACCCTTATGTAAGAGATATATCACATATTCTAGAGGGCCTTCCTCCACTCACTTTTTATCAAGATCAGTATTATTGGGTTTTTGGGGTTCTCATCACAAGGCACTTATGTCACCTACAACTTATTCTACTAGATAGGTTATAGAGACCCCTACAGTCTATAACACACCATAGTCAGTGCCATATATTTATAGAACCACTACACAAGCATGTTGATGTGGATTTTATACACACCTTAGAGAGTTTTCAATGAGGTAACCTCTAATGTTCTGGGATCTCTATGGAACTAAGTTCCACTTCAGGACACAAATGCAGGTATGTGGTTAGGACAACCAGGTATTGGAATAGTGGGTTAAGCCTATAAGTTATTCAACCAAGTTTGTGGGCAGATGTGTGGTTTTTAATAAAAAGGAAAATCACTAAGTGAGTCGGATGGGTAAAATACTAATCTATGGTGGGCAGACCTCAAATAAACTTCAAAAAATGGAAGGGTAAGGTAGAAAGAAGGATTATATGTTTTGAACAAGAGCTTCTCAATCTATCTCTTTAGTGGACAAGTCTCTCAAAGACCCATGTTTGTTGTTTGTAGTTGTTACTCACTTAAAAATAAACATGGATGAGAGTTCTTGGTAATCAGATATAGGGTGCTCATTGGTCTCAACTAAAGGTTTTTCCTTTCAAAGTTGCTTTTGCATACCTTTATACAAGATATTACAGGGTGTACCAAGAATTTATCTAAGGAAACTATTACTCACACCTAGAATACTATATCAACTAATACACTTCTACACACTTTAGATTATTGATTCAACTTAAACTAACTATATAAATCAATGAATATATCAATCTTTAATAACTATAACACATCTAGGATTAATCATTCATAAACATAACCATCAGATTCATCCATAGTGATTGCACACATCATAATTATTGAATCAATTTGCAAACTGAAGAAACTCTAAATTCATAAACATGGAAAGGGAAGACGGCAAAACAAACACAATTACACGACAATAAAGATCATTGATTTTTTTGTTTTTTCACTCAAAAAAAAATTACCCCTTGAAATAGAGTTACAAATTGTATATATAGACTTGGCTAAGGGGTCACCTCATTCTCCAAGATTAGAAAATTTTGTTTACATATTAATAGACCATAAGATAGGTCTGAGTTACATAATGATGCATTACAAATAGCTAGACATGTAATGTATGCATGTTGTTAAGAAAATAGTTAATTAAAAAAAAAAAAAATATATATATATATATATATATATATATATATATATATATATGTATGTATGTATGACCAAGACTCAACTATTCAATACTATCGGTTACATGCAAAATATACAAAATTAGCTAATCTAAATTGGCTCTTATTTAACTCATCTCAAAATGACATCGAGAACTATAATAGTGGTAGTTATTGATGTTGTAACTGGAAGTGAACTTGAAGATGCTCCGATGGTGTGAATTGTAGTTATTATGGGGATAGTATCCTGAGGTGGCATTGACATGGCAATTGTTATCATTATTGGCTGAGTTGGTGGAGTTGGCATAGTAGAACTAGCAAGTTGAGCTTGTTGAGTAACTTTATTCTTTGCATCTAAGTCCTAATGGTGATTATAGGCCTTATCATGTTGCTCTCTGATTAGACTCATATCCAAGAGAGATGGTCTAGTTACCCTACTAGTCTCGACCATTAGCTTTTGTGCTTTGCCTTGGTTGCTCTGAAACCAACTTTGAATACCTCTACCTCAGTAGCCTAATTCCTTGCTACATTTAACTTAGCCTCTATGTCTTCAATACTCAGACCTTGCAAATTTTGTTTGAAACTATCAGTCTTATTTGATCATTAGCTTTGGTCACTAGCCTTCCTTAGTTATCTCAGATAGAGGATAACTCCAGTCCTGACAAAATTTATTTGTCTAATTTATTGACTAATGCCTTTGAAGATAAAACCCAATCTCAGGCCTCTTGGGTCCTTATTAATGCTAATTTTAGGGAATTATGTGCCTCTAATGGGGTCATCAAATCCAAATGGATAAAATCTCTATTTGGTGTATACAACACTAAGAAGTTCAGCTTGTTGTCATCTTCCTCGAGGCTCATGAATAATTTTTTTATGTTATTAACATGTGGAGCCAAGTTTACTCTCAAAGAATGAATGGAATCAAGGATTTCATATGATCTAAGGGTAACATTATTTACATCTTGTTTAATACCTTGAGGAACCCAAATTACTTGTTGTTACTCTCTGAGTGTGTCTAACTCTTCCTCAAGCTCTTACCTAGCCATTCCAGTTCCTTGATGTATGGCCATGATGGCTTCCATGTGGGTCTCCATGTATGATTTCAAGTCCTCTATGTAATGGGAATGACCCTTCTACCTATTTTTTAGTATACTTCCTCCCTCTCCTCCATGATCAAGCTCCTACCTGAGCTATCTTCTATCCTCCTCTTTCTCACCCTCTGTACTAATGTAGTGGCTTTATCAAATAGGGATCTCACTATTGGTAGTTTTTTAATATTTAGATTGGGCCTCTTAGAGGCCGAGGCTCTTAGTTCCTTAGCCTAATGTGAAAGAGTGATATTTGAGGGATTAAAGTGTAATGCTTCCACTTACATGTGTTCTTCAGGTTCTTTCTCAGTTTGGGTGGAAGGATTGGGCATTGTAAGTCAAATAATCTTTGACTAGTCTATGTTACCATACTATGGCATTAGATGAACCACATATACTGGCTACCTCCTAAGTGATCTCTTAGTTGTTACCACTATGGTTACTATGGTGGGAATGGAAAAAGGTAGGGATGAACCCAACCAGGTAAAAGGAGATGTAGCTGGAGTGATTGAATGAGCAATGGAAGGAATGGAAAAAACCAATGTTGATGGAGTGGATGTCAATGGAAGGGAAACAGAAGGGATGGAAACCACATGGATAGAAATCATAGTAGTGGAAGGGGGAACATGAGCAGTGGTGGTAAGAAGACTCATGGATGGGTGTAGAAATAATAAAATTATCGATACTATCTGTTGGGGAACAAATGTGGAGACAATAGGGCTAGGGCTGATTGAAACCATAGGTAAAGACTTCAGAGGAGAAAAACTCAAAGGATTTGTAAGCAAGGGACCCTTACCAGATGAGTCACCTATGCTAGGTGCTTTGGCCTTGAGTCCCTATAGTCTCAAAACCTTCACCTATTTTAGCTCTTCCTTGTCTACTTCTTGGGTTGGAGGGGTTTATGGTCTATCCTTGGGCTTCCTTTGATATGTTTTTGTTTTTCTCCTTACCTATGGACCTATGGACTGTGATGGAAGAGAAGAGGGAATGGTAATTGGCATTGGGTCTGAAGTAACTGTTGTTCCCTCTTCATCTGATAAATAAAAGCATATAGCCCTAGCTTCCATTAGTGCTTCCCATTGTGCTTCCACTTGGGCACTACCTCCAACTATGGTTAGATCCTCAACTAACTCTTGATTGACCTTAATTATTTCAACTATTGAAGGTTAAACTGCGAACACTTATGCTTGACCTTGTGTTGAGGTAGGCAATTGTTCCTCCTCAGCTTGTTCTTCCTCTTCTTCTTTCTCCTTTTCATCTCCACTAAGTGGTGCCTCAGCTACCAACTATTATTGGTCCTGAGGTTGGCTTTGATCTTGTTGGGGATTAGGTCCCTCTCCTTCTGGCTATTGCGATTTCCTCCCACTCCAAAAATTTGAAGATATCCATCCTCTAGGAGGTGTAATTTAGAACATTGCTTCATCGAGTGTCAAGGATGGTTCTATTTGAATCACTCTCATTAAATCCTTGTTTAGCACTATTGTTGTAACCCTTTCTCTGACATCATTATCATCTTTATCATTCAAGAAAAGAAAATCATGATGGCTCTTACTTGTATTCAAGGTTGAGAGTGTGAATTTTCCTTTAGACCTTCCCATGGGGGTCCAAGTTTTTGTGAGGAAGGGTGGGCAATACATAGGCATTCTTGGTGTTTCCAACCTATTTGAACTATTTATGAATGGTGTACTGCATTCACCCAATGGTTATATGAGACCTATGGAAGGTGGCCTTGTTTTTTAGTGAGCTCTTCATAGATGTTATTCTAAATTTGATGAGCAATTTCCTGCTCAACTACCTTGTGTAAAACAAACTTTAAAAGCTGAAGAGGATATACTTTATGCCCCACCACTATCATCACTCTGAAATATGAACATAACTAGTAGTCTCCAATGTTATTGGCCAATGTTTGGGCTATACTTAGGAAAATTCTTGACAATAGCTCATCATGAATAGTCATTCATACCTGAGGATAAAGGTCCTCAACAATATTGATTATGATCCTCACATATAAATAAATATGCATAAAGTTTTAGTAGTTGCATATCCTATTTTTAATGACCTTGACATTAAGATCCCAAAGAACTTTGTTATGTCTATACACAGTGCCCATGACTGCATCAAGCAAATAGGATATCATATATAAATTACCACTAACTGGCCACTTATCCTTCTCTAGAATATGCTCTTGGAGATGTGCACTAATGATTTCCCCCAATGTGTAGGTATGATCTAAGGTATTCAAAATGTCAAGAAGGGGAACCCATTCTAGTTACACATAGTAGATACTAGCATAACCAAAGAGCCTATTCAGCTTGGCCATGCCTATGTGGATTCCCATTCTAAAGTTGGTAATGGGGATAGGGATCTTGAAATGTTCTTTCAAAGTGAACTTCTCCCTAGGTAGCAACCATTTTGAAACATCTCATTCTAGATGGTGGCCTTTTTCCATGTAAATATAGCATGCAAATCATATGTAATATTTATAATAGGGAAGCTTAAATACCTATTAAATGCTTCTCTAAATATTCACATGACAACAATGTCATTATCCTCCATCCATGATTCTTCCTTTGAAAAATAGACCTCGTAGCAAATCGATGCATGGCATCACTTTAAGTTTTGCAATGGCATAGTGTAGGGCTTGGCACTTGGATGGGAGCAAGTCTTTTATCAGTTGCTTATCTTCAACTACTATGTCTTCTTTAGGTGCAAACAAGTCCATGTTCTCAACTGTTTCTCATAACATTGAATAATTTGAATAACACCCCTTGAACACAACATGCTCAAACACAATATTGAAGTATTCTATAGAATCCTTAATCGAGAAACTAGATGGTGTCAGGGTTCCCCTGTAGGTCCTATATGATGATGCCATGGTAACCATGCTGAGTATTGGTATATCATAAGCTTTTAATAATGATGTTTTTTCACTTAACTAAATATCTCAAGTTGAAATTTTTTGTGATAACAGTTAGGGCTCTTGGGATTATGTGAAGCTAAAGTATACTCGAGCTTAAATGATTGAATGATGTGAACTTAGTTGGAAACTCAATGTAAATAGATCTCTTGCATTGATTTCTAGTTCATGTGCCATTGCTCATTAATATTTATGAGCTCGTCACCTTCATTCAATTCAAATTTGACCACCCTATCCTCATGTGCATACCACATAGGATGTCTTGTCATCTAGGGTGCCATGGTGTAACCTTCCACTCTTTGCCACATGTCATTATATAGCCTAGTCAATAATAGTCAAACTTTGATATTGGGCCAAAAGACTCTGAAGTATAGAATTCCTTTCAAAAGGATTCACTTCCAAAGTTTCCAAAATAAAAGTTGTCAAAACAAATTTTTTGATGAATAAAATTATTGAAACAATGTTGCCAAGGAATCCTTCAAATGAAAAGTCTCTGAAATGAAAGCTTCTGATACAAAGTTTTTGATGTGAAAGTGCCCAGCATAAATTACTTTGGTAAGAATCCTCTTGAAGAGAATGTTTCCAAAGTAAAAGTTCCTAATACAAATCTTTCTGTAGTGAAGTCTCTGATATGAAAGTTTCTAATGAATAAGTTCTCAAAGACCAAGATTGTGAAGAAAGTTACTGATGTGTAATGGTGTTGAAGTGAAAGTTTCCATGGATCAAACTTGCCATACAAACATGCTGAAAGGAAAGTTTCAAAAATAAAGTTCCCATGAACCAAACTTATTGATGACTAAACTTTCTGAAACAAAAGTCCTTTGAAATGAAACTTCCCAAAGTAAAGCTTCCATCAATCAATCTTTTCGATATAATCGTTTCGAAGACTAAGACTATAAAGAAAGCTGATATTTGAAAAACCTACCGAAGTAATTATTGTTGGACCAAACTTGTTGAAATAAAGTTTTCTGAAATGAAATTCCCAAAGATAATTTATCAATAAGAATGTTTTCGATGCGAATGTTTTTATAGTGAAGTCTCCAAAATGAATACTCTTAAGTAATACAATCTAAATATTCAAAGCCACTTTTTCATCCTTTTCATTAATAGGTTAATCTAAGAAAATGCATAAAAAATTATACCACAACATGATTTAACCTTAAAAACACCAATTTTGTACAAATATCTAAAGTATTATAACCCTCAGAACTCATAGCTACCCTTCATGATATTTATTATTTTCAAAAAAAACAAAGGGGGTCCCCACTTCTCAAAGAAAATACAGAGTGGGTTGTGTTGAATACAACAAGGTAGATATAGATACAAATATAAATTACTTAGTATAATAGATTATGGGATCATAATTTCCCTTTCACATATCATGCATGATCATAGTCCCCTTATTCGACATAGGTCATAGTGATAGTGAGTCTCCCATGAGACTCATCAGTTAGTATGATTTTTTTCTTCTTGTACATACTTTCTCTATCTCTTTGCTCCTTGTACATAGTTCATTTTCATATTGATTGTACATAGATTATTTACAAAAAATACAAAAAAAATATAACATGTCAAAAAACACAAAAATATCAAATAATTACTCAGAAAACATAAAACTTACAGATTATATGCATTGTTATGTTTACACTTCTTATATTTGCAAGACACTACATATGCTGACTATATTAGTTTAGTTGGTTTTATCATATTACATGTTTCACTTGTTCTTGTTGAGTGCTTGAAAATTTCATAGAGGACTTAGGTCCACTACACTAATATATACTTGTTATCATCTACCCACTAGGAGCATATACACCGATCCATGATTATTCACTTGACACATTCACCCATTTAGGGGCATCTTATTCATAGTTTCGATCACCAGGTTCTATCCTTACATATGCTACATCCTAGTTTTAACATTGTTATATATTGATATTGATCATTGCTATTTTTACTCAAACTTTTTGCCGACTATCACTACTTTAGACTTATCATATGTTCATACTCACTCTTACATAGATTTATATTACATATTCATGCATGATTTCATTTCTAGCTTTCCTAGTTTAGACTTGATTGTATTTATATGCTTCTTTTATTAAATGGCATTTGAATATGCCATTTTTTTTGGCTCTACACCACTTTTATTCACAATAATTATGCCTTGGACATGTGCCCATGTCCCTTGTATGTGCTTTCCTAATTGTGTATGTGAACATTTGACCATGTCCTTCTACGTGTCTCTAAACCAACTTATTTGTTGCTTGCATATGTGGATATTTGAACATGTCCTTGCATGTCTTATTTTCTCACATTTAGTGACATGTGCCCATGTCCCTTGTATTGTGTCCCCTTGACCTATATTGTGTGTCTCATGTGTTTTGTATGTATGCTTTCTTGTATGTGTCATGGCCATGAAACATGTCTTTGCTTGTTACACACATTAGTTTCTGATGCCATGAGGGACATCATGCATCTATGCTTCCTACTTGGGTGTCATGATGGACATCATGCCCCATACCCCAAGGTAACTACTCAATTCTACTCAGACTTATTGTTACATACATTGATTACGTCTATCTTGACACCCTTGTGCAATGTTAGACATGACATACATTGTACATTACATACTTGTGCTCAAATTCTCTTACATTTTGATGTTATGTTTGCACATTATATTGGATTATCATGCAATTATCATATATGCTCCAACTAACACACATTTTATAGAGATTTTTCTTTCAAGGACAATTCTTGTACCAGTTCAACAACTACCCTCAAAAGAGGGGGAATTCATAGGGGTTTGTCATAGAGATCATGCTCTTGTATTGCATTCATAGTACATTTTTCAACAGATAGGCTTAGTTTCAGAGAATCAGACATAGGTAAATACAAAGAAAAATAGTACAGTGACACAAAATTTAAAGTAGAAAAATATTAGCACCCAAATGGGGACACTAGCACCACATGGAACTATTGTCCAAGATGTGGCACTATTATCCAGTAGTCTCAATTTTAGAACAACTCATATTGGCAGAACAATACAACATGTACAATATAGGTTTGCATATATCCAATTATAGGTTTATTAGTTATACTCAATTTTTGCTTAGATTCATACTGGATCAGCTCAAATTCATATCAATTGATTAGATTGGGGGCATCATACACAACATGACCATTCCAATATTTATTTTAGATACTTAGATACAACTATTACAATTTAGTCCAGAATAAATATGCTCATATACTAGATTGGAGGCATGTGTGCAACACATTATTTCCATATACTCAGTTACACACTGGTTGATTAGATGGAATGAATTATTCCATGTCATTATCTACGTTGTATACCATTAACATCATATTTGAGGTTATCACCAATTTCATGCCTTATTCCATCTACAGTGGTTGGCATTCTCGAGTGGCCTAGAGCCACCTAATGTATATAAGTGGTTGCAACACTGACATACACAATTATATATACTGAATTAGATAGTTTCAATACTTCACATAGTCTAGTTTCAGATGCACTAATACACATGGGTGGGTAATGATGGAATAATAGCCTACTTGAGTTCTTAATCCACCCACATGAGAGGGTCAAACACACTATTATTCCAATCCAAGCTATTCAATTTCACAATACACCAAGCAGGGATGGGCAATGATGGAGTCAAAATTGGATTGAGTTCTTGAGCCACCCACACATGAGGATTGATCAAGCTATCAACTCAGTCCAAGTTATTTAATGATTGATCACTATATACATACACACACACAAGGTGTCACTAGGTTCATGCATTGGTTCATGTACCCAACGAGATGTATTCGTTCCTTTCCTCTTTCCCATCTCTTTACTCTATCTTGCTTAGTTACTTCTTTACTCAGCATAGTCTTTTACTTTTGACATCTCTTAAGTAACGACTAATTTATGCACATTTCATTTGTAGGTCATGCATTGGATCATGCTTCACACACATAGACCCAACTTCACATACTTAGATTCAATTTCATAGGCTTCACTTCCTATGTAAATCTAGGTATACTTTTTTCTCCTTTATACTAACTTATTTCATTTTGCTACATTTATGGCATAGAGAGGGGGGGGTAAATGTAATCACCTAAAAGTGGTATTTGAGTGATAAGAGTGATACTTGAGACTATTTATCCCTAACTTAGCCCTAAACCTATCCTAGAGCCTATTATCACACTTATCTAGCCTTTGTGTGGGCCACAAGCATCCCTAGTAAGCTCAAGTGTAATCTTAGACCTTTATTTCTCAATCCTAGCCCTTTGTACCCAGTGTTTTGCTAGCTGGACATTAGCACCACATTAAGGACACTCGATCCATGTGGTGTTAGTGTCCCAAAAATGGTGCCTATTTCCTTTACCCTAACTTTCTTGAATGAATATATTTTCAAATGTAAAACCCTCTTAAGGTCAGCCTAGACATCTTTTATTATCTGCATAAGCAATATAACACTACAAATACATGACTTTAGCCCTTTATCCATTAGATGGAAATTAGATACAAAATACCTATTCAAACATGAAATAAGTTGAGCAAATTCAAGCTTATTCTGCATACTACCATCTATAACAACCCAAAGCTTAGATTTTATAGATTTTCAATCTCAAGTACAGTCAAGGCACTCAAGGCCATTATCATATTAGCATCACTTGCACTTGCACTAGTACTTAGGTGGAGAGAATTACATCAGACATTGAACTCTCCTCAGAGTATTGGTATATAAGCAACTCTCTTCACAACAGGGTGTTGTGGATGTCCAGCTTATCCTACTAATGAACACACTTTTCAACTCATACCCTACTTGTAAGGAGGATTAGGGTTTGCATTATAAATCAATTATTACATGCATAATATAAAGTTACAGACTTTGTACATGTAAGAACAAAACCCAAAAATCTAGACATAGGTGCACCCAAATGTTTGGACCAGTCCTGTATAAAGGACACTATTACTAATATTAGGACATTAGAGCCACATGACACTACTATCCAAGAGAGGTTACGACATGGGATTTTATTTGATGACTCTCATATCCACTTCCATCTCAATTTCTAGCATTTATATCATCTGTATAAGGTGTTTTCTAGATAAGTCTCTATTTGCATATTTTTATTACTATTTTTAGAAAGTCAAAGCTAGTCAATTTTATAACAAATCAGTGGCTATTATATGCATATTATTTCCCTAATTTAGTCTACTCATCCATTTAATCAAACATGGGATTTACATAAACTAAAAACCTAAAAGATTAAAACACTCTCCCTCATCCTATTGAGGTTAATATGAGTTGAATTCTACCCAAAGGATATGATGTCAATGCTTGCTATTACTAGCATCAAGGACATAGACATTCTATGAATCATTGCTTTACCTTGAAGCACAAGATCCTAGATCTTATCGATGACCAAAAGCTTAGGATCCTCCAAAAAAATTAGCTTCAAAACAACTCAAAAAGCATCTACACCAATAAGATTTAACAATTATTTTATACATGGGTGGTGCTTATTTTTAGCATAACCATATTGATCATACACAAACAAACACCACTTGCCATATAAAGTATTTTCAGTAGCTTGGTTTTAATTTATGAGACTTACAAAATAGGGTCACTTGGAAAGATTCCTTGGGCAACATAACAATACCAATTGCTTATGATCCTAAAGTAATTCAAACACGAGTGTGAGTTATGCCTACCACATTTCCATATGCATTTACACTAGGAACTCTTTGGCTATACCAAATAGAAGAAATAATTAACCAAATCAACAAGGTATCTCCTTTTCTCATGAAGGAAAATTAATCCATGTTCCAAATGATAACACTAGCTCTTCCACTACACTTGCAAAATGTGAGGAGGAACATGTTATGTACCATTTCAACCTATCCAATCATGATTCAAACAATATAAAAGATCTAACATAAGGTTGCAAGGCATTGAATGGGGGATATACCTATGATCATCCATTGGATAGGATCATAGATCAGTCTCTCCAAAAATTCTAAAAATACTGAAAAAAAAAAAAAAAAAAAAACCATCCAAAGCTCCAAAAAATGATTTCAACACTTACATGTTCTATTGGTTCTTTGGCATCCATATGTTACTTCCATATTGGTGTAACACATACTAAGTTACTCCTACATACACATATGTGTCATGTGCTTACATTGGGTGTGATAAAAGCATACATAGATACATGATACACTCCTATTTTGAATGTTGGGTCTTCCCTCTACTCATGTCACATGGACATTGGGGGCATCTACTTTTTAGATCTTGATACACACAGGTTATATGATTCGATGATCACTCTACACCACATTGTTTGAGATTAAATATGTACATACACATGCTTATTATCCATGATTATATCTTACACATAATACTTCATATCCTATACACTTGACGTACTTTTCTAACACATTAGATCCATGGGCCACTATGACATGTTTATGTTGGTTTCTTATGTTTTAATTTATGCACTTCATTAGGTGTCATGTCTTGCTTGTTCAAGCATTTGAATATGTTCATTTGCTTGTGGCCCTCGTGCCTATGTCTATTTTTATTTAAATTTGCATATGTCATTATTTGTTGTATGGACATTTGAATATGTCATTCTTGCCTTTATGGAAATTTGACTAAGTCATGTCTCATAGATTGTGTGGTATTTGAACATGCCCCTTATTTGCAGTGTCTTTAGACCATTTCTTATTGACTTGCTTTTGAGTGATCTTGTGTGCATATTTATTTACTTGTTGAGCTTATACTATTAATATCTAGACATTGTCATGACCTTTATCATGCATCTTAGGCCTACATGTGATCACATTGGGCCTATGTGTTTCAATGATACATTTACCTAAACATGTTCTTTATATATGCTACATGTTTATAATCATAGATTTTACAATTGTCTTACTCTTTTGAGGTGAGGTAAGTCCCAATTCCTATTTTTCACTCAACCTAGGGGGGCATATTAGTAAAGGCATGCTTGGGAAACATGTTCTCCACACTTTTCATAGTTCTTAGATTCAATGAGGGCATGCTTTTCAAGCATGTTCTCCACATTCATTTAGTATGTGGTACTTGTATTAATTTTTAGATTCAGTGGGGACATGTCATATGGGAATGGATTCCACATATCCACAGTTCTCACATTTACTGGGGTCATTCTTTGAAGCATGCTTTTCACACTCATTCAGTACATGGTACTTATATTAGTTTTTAGACTCAATGGGGGTATGTCACATGGACATGGCTTCCACACATTCACAATTTTTAGATATAGTCAGGGTATGCTTTTAACGCATGTTCTCCATACCTATTTAGAATTCAACATTACTAGTTTACATTGGGGGCATGTTTTAGAAACATATCCTCCACATTGGTACTTATATCACTTTTCAAAATTATCTATATATAGTGGGGGCATGCGTTAGAAGCATGTCCTCCACACTCACATAGCTATTTGAATTGGCCAAAACACACAGTTATATGATTCATATTCATAGTTGTGATATAATTCTATACATTGGTACCATCGTAATACACAATTTTAACATGAGACATATCTAAAGTGCACATGTTGTGCAATATGTGCCTAATATTGTGAAATCCAAATCAGTTTCAAATTCTAAAACCATTGCATGTATTGATACCTCGTTGACTTTTATGAACCATATTGAGCCAATCTACTGCAATAATTAGTTCACATTTTGGTATGGTTGAGGTGATCCAATCATTTAATCTTTCCAAGTTTTCAGTTTGGACTTGATCATCCAACCTCACCAGGTTATAAGTATCATTGGGTTGTGTAGTTGAATTAATCCCAACTGCTAGGTGGCAACTCACTTTTGCTCCAAAATTAGGGGAATGTGCCTTCATATCTCTCTCTATTTTTATCTCCTTGGATATATGCACTTTAAAGATTTTATTTAGATTTATCCTAATCTTAATTTAGAGCCTCATAATGATACATATTTTGTAAAATAACTTGCTAATAGGCAAGGCAATTATATCGACACACATATCTACTCCTAAACCTTGCTCTTTCACTTTCAATCAATTTCAAGTACTTTTAGCCCATATTATATACACCGATTTTACATTATAACATGCTTTTGGTTGTAGGTTAGTCACCAACAAAGCACTCAAATTTAACTCAAGCAAAGATAAGGTGTGCATACACACCCAGGTACTTACTCATTTTATTTAAACTGATAATTTCATTACTAGATTAAAGGAGGGGTAAATGTAGATGATATTTTATGATTATGTAGCACCTTAGCCTTGTACACTTGGCAAACTCAGACCTTGATTGTTCCTCTTAGTTCCACACTCTCCTTGCTTTGTAAGCCTCATTTTGTGCTCCTTGGCCTATCTCTTAGTTTGATTAGTCTTATATTGATGACACATACATTTATCTTGCCCAATAAACTAAAAATATACTTATCTTATACCTCTATAAATTTTGATCATGTACATGTTTTGTTACTCCTTAGACACTAACATCTAAGAAAAATAATAGCATCAACATTACAAGTGTCTAGTGCCTTAAAGTCATCCAATTTGCAAATGAAACATATCCTAATGGTCGGCCTAAGTGCTTTAATGTGAGTTATTACTCTAAAAGGATTTATATAATTACAAGATCAACCCTCATTCATTTCTCACCAAAAAAGATCAAAGAGACCAAGACACTTATCAAAAATCACTCTATCAAGCATTTAATTGATCAAAGCTTCTCTATTTCCATACCAGTCATAGGTATAACACAACTACAAGTTTGAAGTACTAAAAGAGCAATCCAAGAACCCAATCCACCAAGTTACAAGCTAGATCACTATTGTACTTGATTTACACACATTGCATGATGCACACACAAGCTAACACGTAGAGGAGAACTACATCAGTTTAAAGCTCTCTTCAAAGCATTGGCTATGTAGGCAACATCCTTTGATAATGGGGTAGTTGTAGTCAGTTTGACACCATGTGCCCACTAACCCATTTTCCCCCAAGGTCACATGGAATATAGAAAGCTAGGGTTTTGCCATTTCACAAGGAGTGACTATCCATGACCTAAATCTAAATGCACCAGAGTGAAGATGAAGCCAAACCCAAAAGCATCTAGGTGGTCACAACCTATTTCACCAGATATTTCATACAAGACACTATCATCAAACTTAGATAGTAGTGTCGACACAACCATCCATTATTGACGTAACTATCCAGATATCCAAAATCTGACAACTATTACAAAACTATCTTCCCACCTACTTTCAACTTCTTCCAGATTTAGAATTTCATTGGTATCAGAGCAAAATAAGTACTTCTATTATGTCATTTCTATATATATCCTAATTGAAATTTTCATATTTAGACTATCTTAACATAATAAATTCAATGTATGCTTATATCTAAGTTTAGTATTTAATTGGCCTACTATAGATTTGATTATCACCCTTGTGCCATTTCATTTCTACATTCTTGATCCTAAGATTAAAGTGAAATACATACTCCCACATTTCATTTTAGGGTTAAACCAATTATCAAAATATCAATTGACATTATACTTTCTATATTTAATTTTTTTCTAAATTTAATTGGCTTGCTCTAGAATAGTTTTATTCATCCATTTGATTACGCTATTCTACTCCTTTAACCCTAACACCCAATCTTAAAAAGGATTAAACAATTAACAACGAAAGGTGATACCTTAATTTATAGATTTTACAAATCAATTTCATCAATTGGATTGATCTCAAAATCAAAGGTAGAAGATTAATCAAATTCTGAAAGATGTACAATTAATATTTAGGGGTTGAACATATAAGAAATTTCATTTATGAAAGTTTTAAGAGTGTAAGAAATTCCATTTATGAGGAATTGAAATAACTTGTATTATGATTTTGTGTGAGGTGTGACTTTTGAATTAAAAATTAGTTTTCATTGGTCACTTGCCCTTTGCCTTGAAATTTACTATTTTATATTAAGATTGGAGAGATTTGGGTGATGCCCCTCATTTATGGCCAAATAAATTGATTTTTAGAATTCAAATAATTATAAAATTAGTCAATTCTATAGAAATTTTTGTTTAGGATTAAATTAGTTAAATGATTTAATTTGATTAGTTAATAATCATGGATTTGATTTGTGATGACTTTTACAATGTCAAAACTGAATAATATATTTAATTAATTGATCCAAGGTTATATGTAAGGTCCCTTTATGGGTTGAAATCAAATAAAAGGGTAAACCAGAAAATTCCCAAATATAGCCTCAACACTTAGCAAAAATTAGAATTGAAGAAAACTGAATTTTATTATGATTTTCTACCCTCAAATGCAAATTGCTAGTTGCCCTAGGCAATCAGGGTTTTATGAGATATTATGGTACAAAACAACTTCAAATTTTTTGCAATTAAATCTGTAGACAGGGAAAAATATTTCAAACACAATGATGCAATCAGATCTAGAAAATAATGCTTCCTCAAATTTATTTTTGAATATGAAATGTTGTAGAAACTAGGATATTACAAAAATAATAACTCCTAAAATATGATGAGTTTTAGATCAAGAAATAACTCTAAAAAGAGCTAAAAATACCAGCAAATAAATGAACCACAAATCTAAATTTTCTCACCAAGGGAAAACCTCCAAATTGTTGTCCCAAATCCACAACTAGGTCGCCCAACTATAAACCCTAGGAAATGCAAAAATTTGACTTCTTTTTGGTTTTTAATCACACAAACTAGCAAAATCAACTCCAATGCAACTTTGAAATAAAGTTGTCTCTTCAAGACTCCCTCAAAACTCCAAGTGCCTTGATCAAGCTTGGTAGCCACACTTCAAAACTGGAAAATAGAAATAATTGCCAAAAGATACTCTTCAATGAGTTCATGGCATGTTCTTAGAACTCACCCAAGGTGGACGAACCACTATGGGACCCTTTTAAACAAAGAGAAACTACTTTTTAGTCCACAAGGGTTTTCCCAAGTGTGGCATCCAAGGATGGGTTCTTTCCCATGCCCAAAAGTCATTAATGATTTTTACTTGAGGGTTAAGTCCTCATGAAAAGTGTCCCCCTCTTAGATTATCTAATTTTCACCTCATAATATAGTAATTAAAATTACTCGAGGATCAATTAAATAATAAATTACAAATAATAATTAAGAATATTGCTTTTTAATTTCAAATGATGAAAATCACTCTCTAGCAACATCTTAATTACCATAAATATTCCCCTTGATTCATCCCTTAGCCCATGGGGAATAAAATAGGCTAAAGGTCTTCAAAAGGTTGATAAAAAATCAACCCCCTAGAAAAGGAGACCTTACATTCCTCCCTTTCCAAGATTGCTTGCCCTCAAGCAATGCCAATCATGGTTGTTCTAAATTTCTTGAATGTATAAATGCCTTTTGTGACAAAGTATCTGCTACCACGTTGTTCTTTCCCTTCACATATTCGATGTCAAAATCATATGCTTGAATTTTGCTTAGCCATTTTTTTTGTATATCACTCAAATCCATTTGATTAAGGAAATATTTCAAACTATTATAATCAATTTTTACCAAAAACTTACCACAAATCAAGTATTGTCTAAATTTTGCCAAGGCATGCATAATGGCAAACATCTCTCTATCATAAACTAAAAACCCACACTCAACTTCCTTGAGTTTTATGCTCTCATAAGTGATGGGGTGTCTATTTTTCACGAGGACAACCCCTATACCTCCACCAAAAGCATCACATTCAACCACAAATGGAAAAGAAAAATCTGGAACAACAAATATCGAACAAGAACTCATCATTACCTTGAGTTTTTTGAATGCTTTTTGGGTTGTTTTTGACCACATGAAAGCTCCTTTTCATGTCAACTTGGTTAAGGGGGAAGCAAGGTTGGAAAATTCCTTGACAAACCTCCTATAGTAGCTATAACGTCCCACAAAACCCCTCAATTGTGTGAGATTCTTGGGAGTAGGCCAATCCATAATTGCTTTCACCTTTTATTGATCCACACTAACCCTTTGAGCATTGATGACATGCCCCAAATACAAAATTTTAATCAAACTAAATTCACATTTGGATTTATTTACAAAGAGAGAATTCTGCTCCAAAGTACTCAAAACCATATCAACGTGCTTCAAATGCTCTTCCCAAGTTTTGCTATTTACAAGAATGTCATCAAAGAAGACTAGCACAAACTTCCTCAAAAATTTATTGAAAACATGATTCATACAAATTTGAAAAGTGGCTGGAGCATTAGTTAATCCAAAAGGCATCACCAAAAATTCAAAATGCCCAAAATGACACCTAAAAGCTATTTTTAGAACATCTTGTTCTCTTACCCGAATTTGGTGGTAACGCGATCTCAAATATATCTTGGTGAGGTAAATGGCTCCATGCAACTCATCAATCTTAGGTATGGGATACCTATTTTTGATGGTCTTCTTATTTAGCATTCGATAGTCCACACACATTCTTAGTGTCCCATCCTTTTTCTTTACCAACACCACTGAAGAAGCAAAAGCGCTAGAGCTAGGCCTAATGTATGCTTTCTTCAAAAGTTCCTTGATGGTCTTCTCAATTTATTCCTTGAAAGCTCTTGGATGATGGAACGAAGTGATCATAACTGGTTTTGTACCTATTTCAAGCTCAATATTATGCTAAAAACCACAATCTAATAGCAAACCATGTGGCAAATCTTGAAAAACTTTATCATGCTTATCAAGTAATGACTAAATTTCCACTGAATATGCTTGTTGTTCTGAAATTTCAAACTTGAAATTTACCTGATAACAAGCTGCCCATGCAATTTTTCCTCCCCTAAAAGCCTTAGACACCCTTTTTATGGATATTTCTTGAGGTGCTCCATTTGCCAAACCATGTATAACCACTTGTTTGCCCTCAAAATTGAATTTCAACTCCATTGTTCTAAAATTATGAGTGTACTCTCCCAAAGAATGCAACCATTGCACTCCTAGAACCATATCCATGTCACCAATGCTCAAAACATAAAAATCATCTTGGACCTTGTGATTGCCCAATGTGAAATTAAGTTGTGGAATCTTCTTTGTGCAAGGAATGGTGAAGCCATCCCCAACAGTGACATTGAAACCTTCAAATTCCTTGGCTTCCAAATTTTTGCCAATCTTTCATCCACAAAATTGTGAGTAACACCACTATCAATAATAACAACAATTTTCTTTCCATTCAACATACCTTTTACTTTAAATGAGTTGTATTTGGGAGATATGAAAATAAAAGCAAGAGTGTTGTCCACATTTTCTTCTTTTTACTCTCCTTCAACACTTTCATCAACATTATCTTCATCATTTTCAATATAAAAAAAGACTTTAATGTAATGTACTTTACCTTTGCCCAAGCAATTTTTATTTGGTGTCCATTGATCCTTGTAATGATAGCATTAATTTCTTCTTCTCATTTCACTTCTTGATATATATTCTTTGTTGTCATTGGCTGCCCCTTTTCCAAGTGTTTCCCTTCACTGAAATGACCTCGTTTGTTTCCCATTACTTGCTGTCCATGGTGGCTTTTGATCCCCAAATGGATATCCACTCATTGTTCTACTTCGCTGTCCCTAAAATTCTGAATTTTGCAGCCCACTTCTAGTTGTCCTTAGTTTTACCTTAGGCCCAAAATTACCCCTAGAAGTTGATCCTTCCAAATCAAATGCCTCTGTGATGGCATCTTGAAGGGAAGTGGGGTTAAATACTCTTACCAAGCCTCTTAAAGGCTCCAACAAACCCTCAACAAAAAGTACAAGTTTTCTTTCACTTACATTTGAAATCATGACCACTATGCTTTGAAAATCAGCCACACACCTTTCCACATTTTCTCTTGCTTCAATTGGGCTAACTCTCAAAAATAGATATTGGGATCTCTCCTATCAAATCATTCCACTATCTTCTTGTTGAATTCTTCCATTGTGCAAATCGAACCATGTCCTTGAGTGTGCAAACCATGGTACCACCATTCATGAGTAATACCCTCCAAATGCAAAGTGGCAAATTTGAGAGCTTATTCTTCATACATTGGATTCAATGACAAATAAGTCTCTAATTTTTGCAACCAAGACTTAACAAATATTTTGTTAGATCCATCAAATGAAGGTAAAGTTATATTTCCCAACCTTTGTTGGATGTCCCTCCTCGGTGTCCCTTGATGTTGCTTCCTCCTAGCATCAAATCGATCATTGAGTTCACAAAACTCATTGAAAGAAAGGTTGTCTTTAACCTCATCACTCACAAGATTATATTCTTCAATATTGGTGAGAATTGGGTTCTTATTAGGTGGTTGTTCCACCTCCTCAATAGGCTCCTTTTGTAAAAATTTTGCATGAAACATATGCTTGGGTTTTGTAGAAACCCTCTCATTGGAAACCCTATCATTTGCAACCTTTTCACTTACAATTTTTTTAATTTGCAACTCTTTCATTTTTTGAACTTCCCTCTCCTTGAGGTGCCATGATTTTCCTTAGGGCTTTGAGAAATTGCCTTGTGGTGTCTTTGATCTCCCTTTGACCTTGAGCCAGATCTCTCAATATCCTCTCCATCTGATTTTGTTCTCCCATGCCTTCTTCATGTGCCATTTTATTTCTTCTTTTGTAGTATAGGATCTCTATCTTCTTTTGCATCCACAAACCCTTAGGCTGGTAGGATCAAAGCTCTGATACCACTGTAAGGTCCCTTTTTAGGCTGAAATTAAAGAAAAACGGTAAACCAAACAATTCTCAAATATAGTCTTAACATTTAGCAAAAATTAGAATCGAATAAAACTGAACTTTATTGTGATTTTTTGCCCTCAAATGCAAATCGCTAGTTGCCTTACGCAATTAGGGTTTTATGAGATATTATGGTGCAAAACAACTCCAAAAATTTCGCAATTAAATCTGTAGATAGGGAAAAATATTCCAAACACAATGATGTAATCAGATTTGGAAAATAATGCTTCTTCAATTTTATTTTTGAATCTGAAATGTTGCAGAAACTGGAATATTACAAAAATAACAACTCCCAAACTATGATGAATTTTACATCAAACAATAGCTCTAAAAAGAGCTAAAAATACCAACAAACAAATGAACCATAAATCTGAATTTTTCCACCAAGGGAAGACCTCCAAACTGTTGTCCCAAATCCACAACTAGATTGCCCAACTGTAAACCCTAGGAAATGCAAAAAATTGACTTCTTCTTGGTCTTCAATCACATGAACTAGCAAAATCAGTGCCAATGCAACTTTTGAAATAAAGTCGCCTCTTCAAAACTCCCTCAGAACTCTAAGTGCCTTGATCAAGCTTCGTAGCCATGCTCCAAAACGTACGAAGCCACACTCGAAAACCTGAAAAATAGAAATATTTGCCAATATATACTCTTCAATGAGCTCATGACATGTTTTTAGAACTCTCCTAAGGAGGCAAACCACTATGGGACTTTTTTAGACAAAGAGAAACTACTTTTTAGCCCAAAAGGGTTTCCCCAAGTATGACATCCAAGTATGGGTTCTTTCCCATGCCCAAAAATCATTAATGATTTTTACTTAAGGGTCAAGTCCTCATGAAAAGTATCCTCCTCTTATATTATCTAATTTTCACCTCATAATATAGTAATTAAAATTACTTGAAGATCAATTAAATAATAAATTACAAATAATAATTAAAAATATTATTTTTTAATTTCAAATGATGAAAATCACTCTCTAATAACATCTTAATTATCATAAATATTTCCCCTAATTGATCCCTTAGCCCACAGAGAATAAAATAGGCTAAACGTCTTCAAAAAGTTGATGAAAAATCAAACCCCTAAAAAAGAAGATCTTACATTATATAATATGATACAATATAACACCGCAATTAGGGTATGATAAAAACGGTAATGAGATTGATGATAAATGATATTAACAACCACCACTTATGCAATAACACCACAAATATTTTAACCAAATCATAGTGTCCATAAATGGTATTTTTCTAGTTTATTGTTAACAAATGAGCAATTTTGTAGTTTTAAATAATAAAAATTAATTTTGAACTAAAACAAATGCTTTTTTAGCTTAGCGATTGTTGTTGTGCAACGGTGAGAGGGCGCCCCTTCTCTGCTTTTGATAGGTAAGCCTGAACTGGATCCTCTTTGTTGGGTCCGGCCGTAAGCCTGTTAACAGTCCCTAGTTCTTCGGCTCCCCTCTCGTCCAGACTGCATTTTGTAGGTTGCTTTGCTGTTGTCGGGTGGCAATTGGAATAACACAGTTTTCGTAAACTCGCTGGTAACTTAATATAAAACCCACGTTGCTATTTTCTGCATTGGTTGTTGACTGACATTTTCTGTTGGAGTTTTATGATTCAATTGCCTTGGGTTTGGTGTTTGTTTTTTGTTCTCTCTGAAGATTGAATCTCAAACCAAGGAGCTCAATCAAGGGAATACTTACTTTTAGTTCCTGTGATATCTGGGACGATTTTTATTATTCTTTTTTGCTGGTCTATGGTGCATCCTTAATCATCTTTATCTATAGCAAAAAATAATAACAATGCTTTTTTATTGGTGGACAAGTACAATAATTAGTCACTTTTTGAGATAAAGTGAAACCTAAAGTCTCCTTTGGAATTAATAAAAGATGACTTTCATTGTACCTACTCACTTTATAAACAATTTTTAGTGTGTGCTAGGAAGCTTTTCCTCCTCGTGGCCTAAGGATGAAGTCATCAAGCAAGATGGTGATTAAAACCATCATAGCTGTTGATTTATGTCCAGGTGATGTAAAAACTCAAAAATATTTGTCTCTGGCACCTAGAGATACATAATTTTGGATAATTTTGGTTAGAACATGTGTTAGAACAAATAAGAAAACTTGAATAAAAACATACTCTTGCTTGCCTAGATCATAGGGGGGAGCTTAGTGAACAAGCAACAAAATGACAAAGCTCATCTAAAATGCAAATAACTTACACATTCCTTACCTTCATTGAATGTTTCAAATGATGTGTTCGTTTAGCAAAAGAAAAGGCATGGTTTTTGGCCAATGGCAATGGCATGGTAAATGTTTTTGGCCAAGGTATATGTTTTTGGTGTTCTTGCTGATTTAGAGATGCACTTCCTGATCAACAAATGACACAATTAGAATAATCAATCATGTAAATTGCTAGCCTACACCTCTTCTGAATAGTTGCTTTGTCAAGAACTTGCTGCAGATTTGGACGCAAATGATGTTGTTGTGATCTTTGTTGGTTGTTGATTCTTGTAATGTCCCCAAAATTTTGATAAAGTGATTTAATTAATTTGAGTTGCCCAAAAATTAATATTATTTCAAAAGGATGACTTTAATTAATTATTTTAATTAAAATACAATAGAAATAATAAAATATTAAAAAAAATCACTTTATTAAATAAGTTTCTTTTAGAACCTGGAGTTAGTTGCAAGTTGGCTTCTTCTAGAAAAATTCATTGGAGCCTTTAAAAGGAGTTGAGGGCAAAGCATTTGGGATCGATTGTTGAGAAATAGTTCTCATGCATTATTGCAAAGCTTGAATCTCAGATTTAGCAAAAATCTCTGAGGACGAAAACCTTTAGTAGATTGGAAAATGGTTGGATGAAAACCTAGCTCTTTTCGGGAGTGGATTCACAATGGAGTTCACATTGGGCTTATATGATAAATCAGAGCATATAGACCCTATATTGATTGAGATACAAAAGTTTTTATATAAAGAACCCTGTATGGTCTGAAGGAATCGATTATTAGAATGGATAAGATAAAATAATATCATTCGGTTGGGATCGACTCAAAGAGTCAATGGCTTTATAATTATTAATATTTGCAAAGAGGCACTTTAATGAAATCATCGAGTGCAACTTTAATATTGGCGGAGTTTTCCAAGTCTCCAAATATTTGTCTTTGGCTAGCTTATCACTCATAAAATATTGCCGTGGCCTTCATCTTATTTGCCACTTTGCTAAGATGAGCTGTAGGGGATTAGGAGTCCAGTAGGGAAGGAGAGACAAATGCAGTCTTGCTCTAAATCCAACATTATAACTTTATTATGCTCAAACTCTCTTAAATGAGAGACAAATACTTGTATTTATAGCTTTAGAATCTAACCCCAACTCAAGGTAAGTCAAGGTGTAGTTAGAGCTTGAAATGGATTTAAACTTAACCTTAGTGAGTTAATTAACCCCAATAGAGTTAAAAGGTGTCAAATGGTCATGATTAACAATGAATAGGTATGTTGAAATATTTTAGGATATTTGACAACTCACAAAAAGATAATTATGAATTCCTAAGATATTCTTTGATTTTTGAATTTCTTTTTTGATAATTCATTAATTGCTCATGGATGATTCAATTAGGCATTTAATTTGGTTTAATATTTTAATTAATTCTATTTAAGTGTTTTAGCATTTTTGAGATTTGAATTAATTCATGGGTTCATTTGCCCTATTTAATAGGTCTATAGGCCAATTTGCATGTTGTAATGTCGTGGAATGATTGGAGATGAATTCGTGAGAGGTTTTTGTTGTTTATGGTAAGATACTCTAATTAGGGATGTCTCAACGTGATTCTGGGCCTTGACGAGTGTTGCACAAGTGAATTTGAAACATTTAGTGATTTTTAGGCTTGATTTGCAATGGTTGGTAGAACTTGGTCTAAAGTTTAGTATGAAGCCATTTTGGTGGTCAATTTTAGGTGTATAGGCCTTTTTCATTCTTTGAACAAACATTACTGTGCCTACGCCTTGCAACATCTTCCCAAAGAAGGACAAACTAAATCATTTCATTCAACTCATATATCTTGTGTGCCAGTAGGTTATATGTGAAATAAAAGTTATAAATGTGTGAGATAATGTCATTTATATTGTTTTTTGTTGTTGTGGGGAACTAGGCCCCCAGTTTGTGTCCCAGTGGGAACTAGACCCCCCATTGTGGTCCATTCAGTTCATAAATATGATTTAAAATAGGTTGAATAAGTCAACCACATCCTCCACTACCCCACCTCAAAGCTTAAGGAGTTATTAAAGAACCCTAATGCATGGAAAATCTTTAGGGGGACTATGTAAATGATTATAACTATAGTAATTAGTTGACTATGGTCAGTGATGACCTTTTACTCTCACTTCCACACCATTATACCCTTCTTTCTATTGCCTTTATGCTATATATTCAAGCTGTAAGGCCTTGATTTGCAATCCCTCACCTAGGTATGAGTAAACTCTACCTAGTTTTGTACTTGATAGACCTCTTAGACTAATAAATAAACTATTGTAGCTTCCATTATTGGTTTAAAATCTATATATTATTATTTTTATATTATAAGTGGTATAAATCCTCCCTTATCATGTCCTTGTCACACCTTTATGTTAATAAGTTATCTTATGCAGGTTGTAAGAAGTGTCAAAGTTTGATGATCATGTTTGGAGTGTAATTTGGTTGAAAGTGCCTCAAGATAGGAATCTCTACCTTCACATCTAAGATAAAGTCACTCATCAAGAAATTAATATGAAATAATTTTTCTTAAGAGTTATTGGAGATAAAATATAATTTTAAATTTGAAAAATTGAAAATTGTATCTTGACCTCTAGATCCTGCCAACCAAACACCCCCCATAGGATCACGAAATTGAACTACTATTTGCAATTTGCAAATTGCATCTTGATTTTTGCCTCCTATTAACTAACCCAAACCATAAAATATAGAATTCCAAGTGTAATTTGTAATTTTTAAAAATTTCAAATTGTTCTTGGAGTTTTGCCTTCCCATTTCTAAAGTGAACCAAATTCCTTACCTTATGGATATGGGACTTGATCCAGCACCTCAAAGGTTTTCTATATAAGTAATGAAATTTTGGATTTTTATACATTGTTTAACTTTGATAATTGAATTTTTTAATTAACAATATTTCTCAAAAATATTAGGATTGTTGTAATGAAAGATGTAATGTAAAAAGTATGACATAGATGTGTACAAAAAAAACTTAGTAAACATGAGGCATACTAGGTAATAAGGGAAGACATCAAGAGTCTAGTGACCATTAAAATACAAAGGATAGCTATTAAAAATAAGCACAAATCTATATAGGTAAATAGGTGAGATACTAAGATCAAATGTTGAAGGTTATATGAATAAGGAAAGTAAAATGGACCCACCTTCACATAACATGTTTTCCATTCTTTAGGATCTCTTATAGATTCATCGATCTACTATGAATATTGGGTAATTATTTGACTGGAGCTATGAACTGAATGGACCACAATGGGGGGTCTAGTTCCCACTGGGACACAAACTGGGGGCCTAGTTCCCCACAACAACAAAAAACAATATAAATGACATTATCTCACACATTTATAACTTTTATTTCACATATAACCTACTGGCACACAAGATATATGAGTTGAATGAAATGATTTTCTTATCAGCTACCTATTAAATTTTAACTCAAGTTCATGCCAAAGGCTTCCACAAAAAATTGGGAACTCAAATTGCAGTCCATGTAATGATTGCATAGAAACAGAATACAAAAGGAGAAATACAACGTTTGTTGGTAGTAATAAGAAATAATTTTATGTAGAAGAAAGAAAGAAAAAAATTAAAATGAATCTATTCCATAATAAAAATTTGTACAAAAAATTAGTAAGCTTTATTCATATTTGAAATAATTACAATGTGTTATCCAAAACGTTTTTGCTGAATTTTATAGCTCATCAGTGGAAATACACCTGTATGAAAATCTGAAAAAATTTGAATAAACTTGTAGAAAGAGAAAATAAAAATAAGAGAAAAAACTCATCCAAAAAAAACTTTTCCAAAAACAGTGTTTCCAAAAATAAATTTTCTGAAAATAAAATTTCCAAAAATAAACTTTCCAAAAATAAAATATTTAAAAATATAATAACTTTTCTAAAATAAATATTACTTCATGACAAAATCTAAAAAATAAATTAAAATATTTTAGTTGACTAGGTTGATTATTTTCAATCATAATGATGATTTTTTTCACATTTACCATAAATGCCTTGGTCATTTATTGGTATCACTTATTCTTACCTAATACCCCATTATAATGCTAGTCTACCTCAAAATTTCTTATGGTTCATTTCGGTGCCTAAAATTTTCCTACCAGTAAATGTTTTATATTTAGCTTAATTTCAAATAAAAATACTAAATTTTTTAAAATTTCCAATTTCTTACCTACGTTGGACTTGTTGTAGCCTCTATGAATCCTCCTCATCTCAGTTATCATCTTCTCACCATGATAGATCTCTATTCTCCAACCAGGTCTCTCACAGCTCTATTCTCTCAAAATAACAAAAATAACAAATGAATTCTTTTTCACCCTATTTATATTTACTATTAAAAATTATTTACCTTTGAAATACTTACTGATAGATTCTATCTTTTGATCATATCTTATTTCTACTATCTCTTTTTATCAACCATCAAATGTTGTATAATCCTAAAATCATAGAGAATGTTTGTCTATATTGTAAAACTATCATTTTTTTTTTCTTTTTTGCTAACTTTTATAGGTTTGCCTAATGTTTTGTACATTAGACACCTTCACATATTTTGCATCTCCTTTTTTATCTACAATAGTAGGTAAAGGCATGTGTTTTTTAATTTTATCCTTTCATTTATCTTATTTTCTCTTTATTACAATTTATTCAGCTTCATCATTATGTGTTTATATGTTCTTTTCCTATAGTACCATCCCATGTTAAACCTAAAGCTCCAAATAATGTTTGGAAAGCCTATAATGATGCTCCCTCGAGGGAGTGGCCGTCATATGTGTGATGGACGATCCCTCGAAAGGAAGCAAGAAGAATGAGATTAATCGATGGATGAGATTAATCCAAATGGGAAAATGCTTGTATGCATTGATTTAAAAAGTATTGATTTGTCCAAAGATGGTTATAATCAGTAATAAAAGGTGTGACACTGATTTGCCCAAAGGTGGTTATAATCAATGACAACGGTGTATGCCTCAGTTAGAACTGATGAGTTAAAATAATGATTTGCCCACAGAGGGTTATAATCATTAAGATGGTCGAGATTGAATAAAATGTGTGATTGTGCACCAATAGGGCAGATTGACAAGCATAACTCAAGGATATAACCTAGAATACAAATTAAAGATGAGCGGACGCAAATGTAGATGCGATGGTCTAATGACTGAAGAAGCCACAAACAACCAGGCATATGAGGATGCACAAAGTGATGAAAGAGATGAATAAAAGAATAATAATTGATCAATGGAAATGATTCATTTTTACATGCTAATGTGGAGATGCTCATCCCAATTAGCATTGATACAACCAGAATGGTCAATAGGTTGATTTGATCCAAGGAGGATGGGAGGATTTGCCAAGGGTACCAAGGAGAATTCTTTGTGGCTCCATTGCTTGTAAGACTTCCTGAGCTGATTTTTGTTGTAGCACGTGACGGTATGCGTCATGATAGAACACCATGAAAACTTTAGCATAAGAACTGATTCCCGATCCAATAAACAATTGAAAACAATGCACCAATGATAAAAACCACAATGACAATGTTGATGGATGAATATGGATGGAATCAAGACTAATGCACAAGGAATCACCCAATGAATGCATATAGACTGAATTGAGGCACGATACTGAAAGAAAACAAATAGGCAAGCAAACAAACAAACAACACACAAAAAACAAACAAACAAGAAAGCAAGCAAGCAAACAAACAAACAGAAAACAAACACACAGAAAGCTTGGAAATAAAAGCAATAGAAAGCATCTTACAATGGATTTACCTTAGTAGGGCAGATCGAGGATAACTAATTAGGCTTAAACAGGACAAATGTTTTCGGATTTTAAATTTTTTGAATGTTTTTAGAATTTTTTAAGCATCTCAACCTGATTGGGAATTATGAGATACTAAATGGTCCAACTCACAAAACAACGAGAGCGTTGGCTTAGGTTGCTCGCAAAACGGCGAGAGTGTATGGCAAAAGGGGATTGAACTGACCTCAACGTGAATCGAGCATGGCCTACATAGTCCCAAAATGACGTCAAATCACAGTGGCTCCGTACACACAAAAGGCAGGGAGAAACCGACTAGGTCACAACAAGTTCTCAAAATTTGGCAAATGGGCAAACGAAAATAGTAATGACAAGGTGATGCGGCAATGCATGGTAAAGATGTTCCTAATTTGCCCATAGGCGGTTATAATTAGGTAACAATGACATAGGTCTTTGATACTAATTTGCCCATACATAGTTATAATTAGCAACACAAGGTGGACTACTAATTTGCCCATAGGCATTTATAATCAAATAACACCAGTCAAAGGTAAACGTGAATGAAAAATATCTTGCCAGATCAACTGTCACACTACTTTCACAAACTATCATTTAAACACGGAATTGTCAAATTGTTGAAACTGGATTGGAATCCCCTCACAGAAGGTGCAGGAAGAACCAAAGGAACCAAGATCAAAACATGATTGGGTAGGATGGCTAAAAAACAAGTTTTGGTCTAAATAGGAATGGCATAGTAGAACGGTATGGTAGAATGACATTGTTTAGGATGATGATGGTATGAAAATTGGATAAAATGGTAGGAGGGTTGCCCTCAAGTGATAAGGTGAGGTAAATGGTAGGGTATGGAACAATGGCAAAAGAAAAGGCATGGTTTTTGGCCAATGGCAATGGCATGGTAAATGTTTTTGGCCAAGGTATATGTTTTTGGTGTTCTTGCTGATTTAGAGATGTACTACCTGATCAACAAATGACACAATCAGAATAATCAATCATGTAAATTGCTAGCCTACATCTCTTCTGAATAGCTGCTCTGTCAAGAATCTGCTGCAGATTTGGACGCAAATGATGTTGTGATCTTCGTTGGTTGTTGATTCTTGTAATGCCCCAAAATTTTGATAAAGTGATTTAATTAATTTAAGTTGCCCAAAAATTAATATTATTTCAAAAGGATGACTTTAATTAATTATTTTAATTAAAATACAATAGAAATAATAAAATATTAAAAAAATCACTTTATTAAATAAGTTTCTTCTAGAAGCTGGAGTTAGTTGCAAGTTGGCTTCTTCTAGAAGATTCATTGGAGTCTTTAAAAGGAGTTGAGGGCAAAGCATTTGGGATCGATTGTTGAGAAATATTTCTGATGCATTATTGCAAAGCTTGAATCTCAGATTTAGCAAAAATCTCTGAGGACGAAAACCTTTAGTAGATTGGAAAAGGGTTGGATGAAAATCTAGCTCTTTTCGGGAGTGGATTCACAACAGAGTTCACATTGGGCTTATTTGATAAATCAGAGCATGTAGACCTTATAATGATTGAGATACAAAAGTATTTATATAAAGAAGCTCGTATGGTCTGAAGGAATCGATTATTAGAATTGATAAGATAAAATAATATCATTCGGTTGGGATCGTCTCAAAGAGTCAATGGCTTTATAATTATTAATATTTGCAAAGAGGCACTTTAATGAAATCATCGAGTGCAACTTTAATATTGGCGGAGTTTTCCAAGTCTCCAAATATTTGTCTTTGGCTAGCGTATCACTCATAAAATATTGCCGTGGCCTTCATCTTATTTGCCACTTTGCTGAAATGAGCCGTAGGGGATTCGCAGTCCAGTAGGGACAATTACGTGGACTTTGAATAGTCCTAAAGAAGGCAAATAAACACAAATTGTGGGATTCTTATCATCGAAACAGACAAGATTTGGGAATTGCCGGAAAAGACAAAACCTCAGGTCTGCAGAAAAGGACAAATTTCAGATAAGACAAAAATCAGCTTTTTGGTTCCTTTATCAGCTTTATGCTGTTGTTACTCCCTGTTTTCAGTCATTTTGAGTCCTGTGTGGGATTTAAGGAGAGACCAAGGTTTGAGAGGAGGACGTGAGCAGTGTTGCAGCTGTTACGTGATATTTCCTGAGCACTATACTCAGATTTTTGTAGCAGTGTATGCATTCTTGATCAAGATGTGATGAATTCCAGGTGTGAAAACCAATGTCTCACTCTTTATATCGCTATTATCAGTCACATTAGTGTCTATTGCAACTCTTCAAGTCTGCTGTTCAATTCTGAGCATTGAAAGTGTTGTTTCTGCTGCAAACAAGCTCAATAATTATTGTTGTAGCCTAACATAGATATGTATGTTGTAAATTGCTCTTTATTTTGGATTTATTGAGTATGTAAGGAGTCTGATATTTACTTCTGAGCAGATTATAAATATATATTTCTGATGTATGCAAAGGTTGAGATAATGCTGTGTTATTACTGTGTTAAGTTGACTATAATCTGCTCAATAACAGTGGCTTCTTGAGCATGTATAAACCCAGGAAATGTATCTGAAATATCATCTATTTATATCAGTTTGGTGATGAAGTTGTTGGTGGAGTTGTGTGTCTATTTACGTGACCACATCATACAGAAATTTATCATAATGCATGCATGAACAAGAAACCATGTTTGATTAAATGGAACATCAATCAAACTGAAAAATATCGAAAGACTTCACACACCTAGAAGGGTATCTTACAATTTTGTTTCCTTCAAATGTCGAGACAAGGTATCTTTGTAGCCTTTGTAAAGGAAAGTGCGGCCAAGGATGGTAAATGTGGATAAATGTTGTATGATAGGTTTGATTGGGAAATAGAATGATGGATGATAATGGAATGTATAATGGTTGGCAAACAAATGAAGTTCGGGATTTTCAGGTATACACAATGTTGCTGATTCCGGATTTGACATAACTTTGGATGTGGTGGGGCCGATGACTTTTGAATATTCTCTCAATAAGACCACCAGATTCTTCTGTTGTTTAGGCCTGAGAGTATCTACCATTTGATTAAGTTGTAGATTGAAAGCTATAGTGATTTGATCTTTGAATTTGTCTTCATCAAGCAATGAAGAACTATTGTGCTTAGCTATTGGTGCTTCAAAGAAGTTTTCACCAATGAAGTTGTCTTGATTGTCCCATAGCGCCTCCAAGAAGGTTTCACTAAGGAACATGGACTTTTGACTTTGATTGTCTTCTAGCACATTCGAAAAGGTTTCACTAGAAGATGCTGAGTTTGTACTTTGATTGTCCCCTAGCGCTTTCGAAAAGGTTTCACTAGGAGATTGTTCTTCTTTTGCATGAATTTGGTCTTGGTTTCCCTGCTATTCTTCAACTGATATGTCGTCATGGATGCAGTTCAACACGGTATGATTCTGTCGATCCCAATCGACACTTGTGAGAAATGGAATGTCAATAAAATGGCTATGTTGGTTGGTGGTAATGGCATTTGGAATGGTAATGGCATGGGAAGAGGCTGCACAATCCTCGTAGAAGATATTAGGAGAACTTGTGTCGACGCTGAAGTAATCATCCTCAAAAACCTTAGAGGGATCACAAATGTATTCAAATTGATCTGCGAGACATGCATAACCCATGTAACAACGATGCACGTATTCTGAATCTGAATCTGATTCCAACTCAAGAAACTAAATCCGATGTTGAGATTGACGTTGATTCTACTTCTAATGCTAAATCTGATGTCAGTTCAAGAATAGAACCTGACTCCAATGTTGATTCTTCATCTAGCGTGGATGCTGCTACAATGTCTTGTTGAATGTTTGGTATTGGACAAGTAATGGTCCGTGTTAGCATAATGGGCTCCATAAAGACTGGTTTGTTAAAGTGAGACTCCTCAACGGTGGGAAAAAGGTCAAAAGACAACTCCATCGAGATTGGTTTGTCAATGGGAGGCTCTTGAAAAACAGGCATATGGTCGAGGTAATGATTTGCCCAAAGGCAGTTATAATCATTAGAAAGTGACTCAACAAAGATTGGCTCGTCAGAGTGAGACTCCTCGACAATGGGTAATGATTGAAAGGTGACTCATCACAAGTTGACTTAAAACAAATGGTTGGTTCAACAAAAACATCTTGGCTTGGTTGGTTCTCTTGGCCTTGGTTTACGATCGATTGTAAAGTACCAGTTTTGAATACAGCTTGGTCTTCGAATGATTTTATCGGTTGGAGAGGTATTGATTGGCTCGGTTAGCGCTGGACAATTGGCTGGGGTTTTCTAAAGTGGGGAACGGATGGCAATAGCTGAATAATGACAAGTGGTTGGATAATGAGAGGGTGTTGCGGAGCTTGGTTGCTCGCACAAGCCAAAGGACAAGGTCTTGGCATAGAAATGATAGGGCATTGTGGAGATTGATTGCTTGCACAAGCCAAAGGATGAGGTCCTGGAATAGAAATGGTAGGGCGTCGTGGAGCTTGGTTGCTCACACAAGCCAAAGGACGAAGTTGTGGAATGGTAATGGTAGGGTGTTGTGAAGTTTGATTACTTGCACAAGCCAAAGGACGAGGTACTGATAAAACGAAAGGGCATCGTGGAGTTTGGTTGCTTGCACAGGCCAAAATACTAGGTTGGATAACGAAAGGGTGTCGTGGAGCTTGGTTGCTCGCACAAGCCAAAGGATGAGGTCCTGGAATACAAATGGTAGGGCGTCATGGAGTTTGGTTGCTCGCACAAGCCAAAGGACGAGGTCCTGAAATGATAATGGTAGGGCGTTTTGGAGCTTGATTGCTCGCACAATCCGAATGAGGGTTAACGGTATAGGCAGGGGAACGGGTGGTCACATAAGGGTGAGTATAATACTTCAACTGGCCATAAAGTGTCACCGAACATGACGCTTGGCTTTGTTCTTTGGATTGATTATTGTGAGGGTATGGATCCTCCTCCTAAATAACATTATCCCTATCCCAGTAAGGATATCCAGTTGGATTTTGTGGATCCTAACTGTGATCCCCATATTGAGTATTGTAGGGAGGATAAGAATCCTCCTCACAAGCAATATTATCTCAGTAGGGGTCTCCAGTTGAATTTTGTGCAGCCATTCCATCATAACTGTAACAAGACATATCCATGTCTATGATGAACGCTCCACAACAAAAAGGGCTTAGAGTTCTGCAAACTCTGAAAAAAACAATGTTCAAAGGACAAAAGGTTCAAACTTGGGCGAACTTGGTCTAAGGGAGCTGTATCTCCAAAACGGTCTGTGCCAAAAATTTGGTCTAAAACAATCTAACGTCAAATGTGTAATGTTAAATGTCCCACACACAAAAGGTCAAGCGTCTGAATAAAAACGACATGCCAAACTCTAGGTTCAAAATGTTCCAAATAGGTCTAAACTAGGAAAGGGAAATGTTGCTAGGTATTTTGGCCAACCACGGCATCAAAAGCTAGGCTCAAAACATGCATGTGCTAGGTCTTTTGGCCAAACGCGACGTCAAAAGCTAGACTTAAAACAAAGGCATGTGCTAGGACTTTTGGCCAAACACAGTGTCAAAATCTAGACTTAAAACAAAAGGGAGATTTCTAATCTAACAAAATTGGAACACTTTGGCATAAACTCGGCATACGGAATCAAACATAAACTTGGTCAATTGGCATAAAACATAAGGCAGAAGGCATATGGAGAGATTGTTTTCTCCCAAATAAAAGGCACAAACAATGATGAAAACTAGGCTTTTTTAACAAACAAGTTAAACAAAATTTGAATGGCATAAAGGCATTAGACGAAGATCAAAGCAATAGTTTTCAAAGTTGGGTAATGAATTAACCTAAATTACGCAACCCAAAAGAGAAAGATCTGTGTATCAACTCCTGCGAGACGAGGCCGAAATAGAAATCAATCAATGTTTGAATTTGAACTTTGGAAAGGTTAATTAAAAACTCAACATGGGAAACTAGGCATCTCCAAACAATCAAACAAGCTGGACAAAACAGAACGGCTTAACGACACAAGACAAGGATTCAAATGGCATACATGGCATTGGTTCCGAAGACAAGCATTTGGCACAAGGCAAACAAGTCTTGAAACAAATTTGAACAGCGTAATGACATATCGCTCTTTAAAGATACGACAAGGGTTTGTTTTAAAGACTTAAGGCACAAAAGCTTGAAAATGATTTGGACAGCATAACGTTACTTTTATCAATCAAGACGCACACAAATAAGTTTGGCAAAAATTTTAAGGTAAAGGTGTGTGACAAAATGGTCAGCATAATGCCTCCTCAAACAAAGGAGTGACTTATAAACAAATTTGGTATGACGTGGCATATAAACAAACAAGAGTTTTTAGACTCAAACACCAAGCAATAAAAGGAAAAAGACTAAATACAACTAAGTATATCGTCCTAGACCCAAAAAATGTATGGCACTATCTACATTGATCCCAAGTGTGGCTAATACAAGAGAAGCATCACGTCATTTGAGTTCATACTGATCAACTTATTATGCAAAGGTCTATTCCTTTGCATAGTGATTCCATCCATGGACTATTTAGTGGAATCCCCTGGTTGATCAGACTTGACTTGGGCCTTCGTTACGAAAGGACATGTTAGCCGCTCAACCCCTTAGCGCTCGCACATTGTGTACCCTAATTTCCATGACGGGGTTGAAACACTGCTAGGAGATGAAGCCTTGGGTCAATGCTTCCCCAAAGAACTTGTGAAGAGGTAATAACCTCCCCTCCACAAGCCAAAATGCATGAAAGAAAACACAAGTGGAAAGACTTTAGGGTTGCTTTTAGATCACCCAAACCATACGGGTTTTGGGGAGAGCCTAGACAACTTTTTTTTCACGCCTTAGACTAGGTATAAATGCAATGAAAAGATGCTTTTGATCACCCAAGTTCCCTATAGGGGATGGGGGGAGAGCATACACACACTCTTCGCTTTATTCAAACAAACAAACAAGTCCAAACAAACATGGCATAAAATGAATGTTTTTTCAAAGCATGAACTAAGTGATTTAAAATTCATTTTAAAGCACCAAAAAATGAAATGTGTTGTGAAGTGTTATGGCCCCTTTGACATTAGTTGAATCTTGCAAAACTTTGAAAAACATCTAAGGTATAAAAAATGAACTATGTTCTTTTTAAACACCAAAAGACGAAGTGAGCAAGATTAAAACACATTCAAATGAAGTTCCTTGGCCCCTTGACTTAAATGCAAAACATGCAACAAATTTCACAAAACAACTTCAACACAAATAATCTAGGTTTATTTTAAGCACTAAAAAATTAAATGTGCAAGACTTACCCAAATTTGTTTTAAACACCAAAATGAAGTGTTAAACCATTCAAACTTGCAAATTTCATGTCTTAATCTTGCCTTGGACCTGCAAGGGTTAGGGGGTCTCCTTCTGCTTAGAAGCACAATCAATGGTGAGCAAACAAATATTCAAAATAGAGCTCTCGGGTTTCCTTTTTAAAAAACATAGTGACCGATATTGGTCACTTGTGACCAATGCCGATTATCAAGGAACCGATGCTGTTTGGTAATAATCGATACTGGTCGATAAGGACAGAGAACGGTTGCTTGTGATCCCAAAGGCAAAACAAACACGATTCAAAAACGTTAGTTAGCTCAATGTTAGCACAAAAACTCAACAAACCCTACAATAGGATGATTAGACAAATAAAGCACAATTTAATAAAACTAAGAAACAACAATTAGAAACTCTAAAAAGATTCAAAATCCTATTTCAAGATTTTGTGAAACATTTATGCAACTTAAAGGTAAATTGATAGCATATTTTGAAAATTTAGGAGAAAACATGTGGTTTTAAAAAAAAAACATCAAAAACAGAGCTCGTATGACCCCATACGAAGCTCCAAAATATGACCTATTAGCTTGCTTTTCTGCAGAGTGACCAAGGTCAGTTCTGAGGATGCACACTGTGATCGAGGTCGGTTATACATGGCTGATGTTGGTTAGTAAGGACCGATACCGGTTAGGAAAAATTGATGTCAGTCTATGTGTAAATCCGAGTGAACACAAAAATTAAAAATATGACAAAAACAAAGCTAAAACTCCAATTTTGATGATATTCAAGCATTCATTCGAAGATTTATGAGTTGCATCTTGGTCTCCTTGGTACGTGGGATACTTCTTGTCCCACCGGGCGTGCCATTTGTGATCAAGGAATCCAAGAAGGGCAGTTAGATCATGTGTTAGAACAAGTAAGAAAACTTGAATAAAAACACACTAACATGCAAACTTGCCTAGATCATAGGGGGAGCTTAGTGAACAAATAGCAAATGACAAAGCTCAACTAAAATGCAAAGAACTTACACATTCCTTACCTTGAATGCTCCAAATGATGTGTTCGTTTGGCTTGCTCGGCTTGTGCTCAAGAAGTCTTTGGCAAATGGAGTTGTGTGGCTCTTTCTCTCGTTGGCACCATTGTTTGGCTCATGCTTGCTTGATGTAGCTTGATGGCTTGGCTTGTGATTTTGACATTATAACACTATTGTCATGCAATCTTGCTCGAAATCCACCATTATAACTTTACTATGCTCAAGCTCTCTTAATTGAGAGGCAAATGCTTGTATTTATAAGTTTAGAAATTAACACCAATTCAAGGTAAATTAAGGTGTAGTTAGAGTTTGAAGTGGGTTCAAACCTAACCTTAGTGAGTTAATTAACCCCAGTAGAGTTAAAAGGTGTCAAATGGTCATGATTAGCAATGAATGGGCATGTTGAGATATTTTAAGATATTTGACAACTCCCAAAAAAATAATTATGAATTCCAAGGATATTCTTTGATTTTTGAATTTCCTTTTTGATAATTCATTAATTGCTCATGGATGATTCAATAAGGCATTTAATAAGGTCTAGCATTTTAATTAATTCTGTTTAGGTGTTTTAACATTTTTGAGATTTGAATTAATTCATGGGTGCATTTGCCCTATTTAATAGGTCTATAGGTCAATTTGCATGTTGTAATGTTGTGGAATGATTGGAGATGAATCCATGAGAGGTTTTTGTTGTTTATGGTAAGATACCCCAATTAGGGATGTCTCAACATGATTCTGGGCCTTGATGAGTGTTGCGCAAACAAATTTGGAACGTTTAGTGCTTTCTAGGCTTAATTTGCAATGGTTGGTAGAAATCGGTCTCAAGTCTGGTATGAAACCATTGGTGGCCAATTTTAAGTGTACAATTTCAACTTCCAACATATTGCATATAACTGTCCACAAATGTAATGCAATTTATAAAGCAAATAAGAGGTAGTAAATGCTAGGAGCTAGAGGGAAAATGGCTCATCGCCATCAATTGTACTCCTTGAAGGTTAAGCAATATTTAGATTACATGAACCAAGCAATAAGTATTAATTGTGTACAAAATAAGGACATGTAGTACAAAACAAGGATTTGACATCTTGTGGTTAGGACTTGCATTCAACATATTTTGAAGTTAGAAGCTAAGAATATGACTAATATAGATATCTTAAATATATCTATTTGAAAAACACTGAGAGATATTAATCTCAAGGCCTTTATCTTAAAATTTTCACATACTGTAATTATTTAAAACTTTATTGCTTCACAAATTTTCCATTGGCTGTTGACAAATTGTGTCAATCTAACTACGTCAATGTGTCAAGTTTAAAATAATTTCTCTGGAAAAAAAGGGGCTCCAAACTCTCCTATACGGCCAAGATATCACAATTCTTCGATTGAATTCCCCAAGAAAAAATAAAAATCTATAATTGACAATCAAATGGATATCAAAATTAAGGTTAGGGTTAAAAGTGAATACACTCACTACATTACAACCCACCACTACCCGTTAGGGTTAAAAGTGAATACACTCACTATATTACAACCCACCACTACCCCCCGGAGGCCATTGTAAGACACCTCTTGGCGTATTAAAGAACCATTTAGATTTTGCTGGATGGAGTTAGACAAACTTGTAAAAAATATATTTTTTTGAGAATTCTTTTAGCATAATATTAGAGGGTTATACAACCCAACCAAGATGCGACAAGTTTTAAATTTGAAAAATTTATTGCATCAATAAGAGGCAAAATAAAAACATTCTTTCTAATTTTATATTATTTTTTATTGAAAGCACATTCTATTAATAAAACAATTAGTACATCACTATTCATACCAAAAAAATAAGTGGAAGGAATCACACTCCTAAGCATTGGTCACAACATAAAAAGAAAGCAAATCTCTAAAAACATAAACAAAACCAATCAAAGGGTTCAATAACCCAAAAAAGAACAAAGAACATCATACATACACCAAAATATCATTTTCTGGTGGAACCCATGACTCGCTTAGCTCAGTTGGGCTGCTGCTCTTTTAGTGTGGGATTAGACCCTACATGTACATGTACAAACCAAGGGTCTATGGTACTGTTATCATGCCAATTAAGGACAATAACAAGAGGTCTCTCAAAGGAGACCCTACTCGAAGGCTTCACTACACTCTTTGTTGGGTTGACAGTGGTCAAAGTAGCCTTCCCTTGGACCACACCCTTTTGATTGGTCCAAGTAACAACCTCAGTGAGGCCATTCAAAGACTCCCTATTGGGATTGGAAATTACCTCAAGAACTATTCCATCTTTTTTTATCGTTCAGAGGTTCTGTTGAAACCAAAATTTTACCTTCATCATCTGCATTGGTACTTAATACGGCAAAACGGTTAAGGTTTAACCCAACCTGTTATCTTTTCCTTCTCTTTATCTTTAGGCTGGGAGCTTCCTTTCCTTTTCTGCCTACTAATTGAAATTCCTCATTTTCCCTCTTCTTTTTATCTGCTAGAATGAGGGGCCAATCTTGAACTAAATGACCATGGTTGAGGCACATGAACACCAGAAATGGAGGTTCTTATAATCCAATGGTTGATCAAATATTTCTCGTAGGTATTTTATACATACCTTTCTAGGAAGAGGTTGGCTCAAGTCTATTTGAACACAAAATTTGGCATATGCAGTATGCCTCTTGCTATGAGTTTCAGAAGAAATGCAAATCATTTCCCTGAGGGAATTTCCAATCCTTGAAAGAATGGCTTCTAGTAAGAACCCTGCCTTGTTTTCCTTCAAATTTTTTGAATTTGGAGTGTTGACATTTCGTCAAACCCTTTGCAACAATTCACCAGTCTGATTTTCTGAGTTTGTTGAATGTTGAAATGGTTTGTTTGTTTGATTCAATCCATAAAACATTCACCATAACATTTCTTTTACATGATAAATAATAAGCATTTAGACAAATAGTTGATAACTTTGCTTCACTATTGAAAATACATATGAAATCTCATACATTGCTGATTCAACTCAGAAAATACAGAAAACAAGAATTACAAATAACTCTAACCTCCAATAATGCCAAGATGAGGACTTTGAATAAATGGTAAACAATTGGAATGAAGTACAATAATAAATTTGGCTGTTGGAGTTCCTTAAACAACAACAAATAGATAGAATGCACCAAAAATCAGTCTCGGACATCCTTGCAGCTATGGCGGCCAGCAAATGAGGATTTTATTGACATGAAGGAATCAACAACGGTCCCTCAATGTCCTTTACACTTGCAATATCCACGCAGCCCTCATACAAGTGTGGTGATGAGTCTTGAATAGCCACGGCCAGCCAAAGGTGAGTTTAGTGAGTGAAAGAAAGGGCAACACCACACTCTATGCATCAAATATAAACCCAACGCAGCCTCCAATAATTAAATATTCATCAAACAGTGGAGTGACCAGCCTCCAAACTCCACGTCCAGCTATCAAGTGCGATAGATATTTCAATAACCTCCTCAAACAATGGCGTTCTCTTCTTGATTGCAAACCTCCTTCAATATTGCCGATATTAATATAATTTGACTTGCCTACAAGACTTCACAAATTATCCAACCGTTATCCGCCTGTGTGAAACCTATGTGATTCCACTTGCAATCAGCTAGGGTAGATAGTTCACTATTGAAAATGATACCTTTAGGGTTTTCGTCCTAGGGTTTGCTCTCACTGAAAGCTCCAAACTTCACAATAGAGAAAATAATATAGCATCCCCAAATGAGCTTTCTTTTTCACTTTTATATCATTCCCCAAAGAATTTTCACGAAGGGTCCTTTTTAAATTCTTCATTTTAAAATATTTCATTAAGCTCATTAATAAAGTAACTTTTTAATAATTCCCTTAAGTCACTTAAGTTACTTTATTAAATTAATTAAAATAAAGCTATCCGTAAAAATGTACTTTATTGGACAACTTTAAATTAATTAATTTAATTTATTCGCTGATATCATGAAATCTACAGGAATAATTAGGCTGAATGGGCTCTTCCAACTACTTGAAAGGGGACATTACAGTCCTCCCTTCTCGAAATTGCTTGTCCTCAAGCAATCGAATATTAGGATGTTGTAAAATTTGTTCACCTTCCCAAGTGGCATCCTCAATCGACAAGTCCCTCCATCTGATGAGATACTCTTTAATTACTCTGCTCCTTAACCTCCTCTCCCAGGTATCCAGAATAGCATCAAGAATTAATACCAATCTGCCCTCCTCATCCAATGGTGGAAGCTCAAGTGATGACATGATGTGCTGTCCAAGTGCCTTTTTGAGACAAGAGACATGAAACACGTTATGTATTCTACTATTTTCTGGCAGCTCCAATTTGTATGCTAATTCACCAACCCTTCTTGCAATCCTATAAGAGCCATATAAGCTAGGCTTCAACTTCTCTGCACCACTTTTATTCAATGAAGATTGCTTGTAAGGCTGAAGGCGCAAGAAAACTAAATCACCCACCTCAAAACTTCTCTCAATTTTGTGCCTAATTGCATAAATTTTTTGTTGATTCTGGGCACTTTGAAGATTATCCCTAAGTAACTTAAGGATGTCCTGACTCTCTTGAATCCAATCCTTAGCCTTAGGAGCCATACCCGTACAACGCTCTAAAAGGAGTCATCCCAATCGACATATGATAGGTGGTATTGTAACAATGTTCTCCTAAGTGCAACCACCTGATCCAAGCCTTTTGTTGCCTTGCAACATAATTACGCAAATACCCTTCCACTCATTTGTTGACAATCTCTGTCTGTCCATCCGTTTGAGGGTGGTAACTGGTGCTCGGTGTCAACTCTGTACCAACTAACCTGCATAGCTCTTGCCAAAAGACACTCATAAACCTGCTCTCCCGATCACTAACAATAATTCTCGGTAATCCATGGAGCCTAAATACTTCCCTAAAAATAGCTCTGCCACCTGCGGTGCTCTATGCTCAAAAGATATGGCGAAGAAGCGTGCATATTTGGTCAACCTATCAACCACTACAGAGATGCAATCTTTGCCCTGTAACCTAGGAAGATTGTAATAAAATCCATGGATATGCTTTCCCACTTCTGCTCAGGATTCGGCAATTGCTGGAGTAACCTAGTTGGGAAAGTGTGCTCTGACTTGTTCTGCTGACAAGTCATACACTCACATACATGTCGCAAGACATCATCCTTGAGACCCTTCCAAGAGAATCTCTCTCTAACCTACTTGTCGGTTTTGAAGTACCCTGGATGTCTCGTGAATGGTATATCATGGATGGCTCTCAAAATCTTTTCCTTCAGCTTCGATTTAGGAACCAAGTAGACCCTGTCCTTGTAGTAGATGATATCATCCACCACCCTATATCTGTCATCTTGAACCTTGCCATCCATCAATTCGCATGCAAAAGTATTCTTGGAATACTCAACTAAAAGATGAGCCTTCCAATCAGCTAAAATCTCTGCTAAGGAACAAATGGTGGGTTTTTTGGAAAGTGCATCAGCAACAATGTTCTTCTTCCCTTTCACATACTCAATATCAAAATCATATGCATGGATTTTGCTTACCCACTTTTGTTGTCTCTCATTCAGATCCTTTTGCTCCAAGAAGTATTTCAAGCTGTTATGATCTGTTTTGACCACAAATCTTCCACCTACCAAGCACGACCTGAACTTTGCCAATGCATGCATGATGGCAAGCATCTCCTTATCATAGATGGAATATAACCTCTCAGTATCACAGAGCTTCCTGCACTCATAGGCAATGGGATGCCTATTCTACATAAGTACTGCCCCAATCCCCTCCCCTGAAGCATCACACTCAAAAACCAAAGGCTGAGAGAAATCAGGTAATGCTAGAACAAGACAAGTACTTATTACCTCCTTAAGTCTGTCGAAAGTGTACTGAGCCTCATCCGACCATCTGAAAGCTTCCTTCTTCGTAAGGTTTGTAAGAGGTACACCAAGCTGCGAGAAACCCTTCACAAACCTCCTGTAATAATTGCATAGGCCATAAAATCCCCTCAATTTTGTTAGTGTCTTAGGAGGGGGCCAATCCAAAATGGCCTGAATCTTTTCCCTATAAACCTGAACTCCATTCGCGCCAATCACATGTCCCAAGTAAACAATCTCTGGCAGCCCAAATTCGCACTTAGAAGCTTTGGCAAACAGGGACTGTACCTCCAAAATGCCCATCACCTCATCAAGATGCCTAAGGTGATTCTCCCATGTCTTGCTGTTTATGAGTATATCATCAAAGAGCACCAAAAGGAATTTCTGCAATTGCTTGTTGAAAATATGTTTCATACAAGACTGGAAGGTTGCGGAAGCATTGGTCAACCCAAAGGGCATGACCAGAAACTCATAGTGCCCATAATGACACCTGAATGCTATCTTGTGAATATCGTGCTCCCTCACCCTAATCTGATGGTACCCTGATCGAAGATCAATCTTCAAAAAATACACTACTCCATGTAGCTCATCTAACAACTCATCTATCTTGGGAATACGATCCCTGTTTTTTTTGTCTTTTTATTCAAGGCACGGTAGTCAATGCACATCCGAATAGTCCCATCCTTCTTCACCAAGACAACAGAAGAAGCAAAGGGACTCGAACTAGATGTGCCCCATGTCCAGTAACTCATTAATCGTTTTCTCTATCTCCTCGAATCTTTTTGGATGTTGATAAGGAGTGGTGATAACAATCTTAGAGCCCTCCTCTAGCTCTATAACATGCTCAAACCCTCTGTCAGGTCTTCCAATAGGAAGGTCACCAAAAACCAAACTATGCTTATCCAATACCCACTGGATATCCACATGACACTATTCATTACTATCGGAAGGATCTTTAGAGGAAATCAAACACTGTGCTGCCCAAGCAACATCACCATGTCGGAAGATACTTTCCATCCTCTTAGCCAATACGATCTTGGGTGCACCATTAGACATACCTCTCAGAACCACATTTTTCCCATCGTATTTGATTTTCAATTCCATTGTCTGAAAGTTCTGTGAATACTTTCCCAAAGAGTGTAACCACTGAATACCCAGAATAACATTAGTATCCCCAATATCAACTATATAGAAATCATCGGTGACAGTGTAGTTGCCTAAAGCAATGCTCAACGGAGGGACTCATCTAGTACAAGCCATGTTGAAGCCATCTGCTACAACCACATTGAAGCCCTCAAACTCCTCTGCCTGTAATCCCCTTAGCCACCAAAGCTGAATCAATAAAATTGTGGGTTGCCCCACCGTCAATTAGAATTGTGACCCACTGTCCCTGTAAAACCCGTCTCACTTTGAATGAATTTAATCTCGGGGTACCAGAAAGGGTAGAAATGGTTCCTCCCTTTTCTTTCTGGGATGTGTGCTCCTCCAAGTCTATAGATTCCTCATCTGAATCATCTTGAATACCACCAGTGGCCCCTTCCTCCTCACCATCTGACACCACCTCAATATAATGCACCTTCCCCTTTCCCAAACATCTATGGCCTGGTTCCCAAGGCTCTTTGCAGCTGAAACATAACTTTTTTGTGCATAGTTCATTTCAAACCTCATCATCCATTAAATTCTTCTTGGGCCATTCCTTTTGGGAAGGTTTTTTTTATCTCTCTTAGGTTGAAATGGTTTAGGCTGGAATTTGTTTTTAGGGGCTGAACTCTCTATGTTACGAGCCCTCTTGATGGCATCCTGTAAAGTGTTTGGATCAAATGCCTTGATCCAATGATGAAGAGGTTCCAACAATCCCTCCATGAACAAAACAATCAATGTAAGCTCAGATATGTCGGTCACCATAACCGAGAGTTTCTAAAACTTGCATATATATGAATCAATTGAACCCACCTGTCTCAGCTATGCCAATTCTTTGAAATGCAGTTCAAGGTCTTTCTTGTCAAATCTGTCAATCAACCTTTGGGTAAAATCAACGTATGATGTGATACTAGCATGACCCAAAGTGACCAATCCATGGTACCACCACTTGTGCACTTCTCCATCTAGGTGCAATCTAGCATACTTGATAGCTTCAATTTCCATCATAGGGTTAAGCTGGAAGTACGTGCATAACTTCTGCACCCATGAACGTGCAGTGCACCTGTTAGAACCATCATAGCTAGGAATAGATAGCTTGCCCACCTTATGCTGCAAATCCTGGTAAAAACCGGGTCCCCTATCTCCTCGAGGTCTATTCCTGTACTTCACCTGACAAAAATCAGCTAAGGACATGGCTGCATGGAACTCCTCTCCCAATGATTGGTATTCTCTTAAATAATTTGCGAACCCCTCACCAACTTCCCGCTGTCCTGGTTGCACTCTAGTTGATGCCTCTATGAAACTAGGCATTAAGGGCCTATGTGTAGTCCTGCTAGCTGCCCTAGAGTTATTCACCGGAACATTGGTGTTACTTGCTTCTCCATTACGTCCATTGGTGCCATTATGCCCTTCCCCTGTATTTCCATTATTGCCATTGCCATTGTTAACCTGGTTATTGTTATTAGTGTTGATAGTTTGCATCATTTGTGTCATCAAGTGTACCAACTGTTGCTGCCCTCTTGCCAAATCATTTAGGATCTGCGTAGTGCTTAGTTCATTTCTATCACCCATATTGTCCTCTCCTTCGAATTCAGAGTCAAGGGGTCGTCTCCTCCTACAATAGGTAATGTGTTCCCTGTCTTCTGGATTCATAAAAAACACTCACAGCTGCAACTAAGAATAATTTTCTGCTAAAGAAGAAATATTGGTTCAAAACCACTGGCTAGCAAGATCTCTTGCTCTGATACCACTGTAAGAACTCTGTCTTGTTTTTCTTCAATTTTTTTGAATTTGGAGTATTGACATTTCGTCAAACACTTTGCAACAATTGACCAATCTGATTTTCTGAGTTTGTTTAATGTTGAAATGGTTTGTTTGTTTGATTCAATCCATAAAACATTCGCCATAACATTTCTTTTACATGATAAATAATAAGCATCTGGACATATAGTTGATAACTTTGCTTCACTATTGAAAATACATATGAAATCTCTTACACTGCTGATTCAACTCAGAAAATACAGAAAATAAGAATTACAATTAGCTCTAACCTCCAATAATGCCAAGATGAGGACTTTGAATAAGTGGTAAGCAATTGGAATGAAGTATAATAATAAATTTGGCTGTTGGAATTCCTTAAACAGTAGCAAATAGATAGAATGCACCAAAAATCAGTCTTGGACCTCCTTGCAGCTATGGTGGCCAGCAAATGAGGATTTTATGGACATTAAGGAATTAGCAACGGTCCCTTCAATGTCCCTTACACCTGCAATATCCATGCAGCCGTCATACAAGTGTGGTGATGAGTCTTGAATAGCCATGACCAACCAAAGGTGAGTTTAGTGAGTGAAAGAAAGGGCAACGCCACACTCTATGCATCAAATATAAACCCAACACAGCCTCCAATAATTAAATATTCATCAAAGAGTGAAGCGACCAACCTCCAAACTCCACGCCCAGCTATCAAGTGTGATAGATATTTCAATAACCTCCTCAAACAATGGCGTTCTCTTATTGATTACAAACCTCCTTCAATCCTGCCAATATTAATATAATTTGACTTACCTGCAAGACTTCACAAATTATCCAACCGTTATCCGCTTGCATGAAACCTGTGTGATTCCACTTGCAATCAACTAGGGTAGATATTTCACTACCAAAACTGATACCCTTAGGGTTTTCGTCCTAAGGTTTGCTCTCACTGAAAGCTCCAAACTTTTACAATAGAGAAAATAACATAGCATCCCCAAATGAGCTTTCTTTTTCACTTTTATATCATTCCCCAAAGAATTTTCACGAGAATAGTGTCAGGAATTAATACCAATCTGCCCTCCTTATCCAATGGTGGAAGCTCAGGTGATGACATGATGTGCTGCCCAAGTGCCTTTTTGAGACAAGAAACATGAAACATGTTATGTATTCTACTATTTTCTGCTCAGGGGATGACATGATGTGCTGTCCAAGTGCCTTTTTGAGACAAGAGACATGAAACACATTATGTATTCTACTATTTTTTGGCAGCTCCAATTCGTATGCTACTTCACCAACCTTCCATGCAATCCTATAAGGGCCATATAAGCGAGGCTTCATCTTCTCTGCACCACTTTTCTTCAATGAAGACTTACTGTAAGGTTGAAGGCACAAGAAAACTAAATCACCGACCTCGAAACTTCTCTCAATTTTGTGCCTATTTGCATAAATTTTCTGTTGATTCTGGGCACTCTGAAGATTATCCTTAAGTAACTTAAGGATGCCTTGACTCTCTTGAATCCAATCCTTAGCCTTAGGAGCCCTGCTATCACCAAAAGCCAAGTCTACAAAAGATGTAGTATTTCGGGATATCAGGGGATAAATTAAATGAATTAATTTAATTTATTCCTTGATATCCTGAAATTAGCCTACGGGAATAATATAAGCTAAACGGGCTCTTCTGACTACTCCTCGAAAGGGGGCATTAGCTCGGTCTTCTTATGTTATAAAAACAGTAATGAGGAAGCCTCTTATCCCAATGCATGGATCCACATGCCTTTTTACCTTCCATTTCTTCATAAACCAATCTCGTAGCTCCTTTTCACGAGGCCCTCAACCCACAAATTTGCAAATCAAATCCCTTTTTGTTAGGGTATCCATTTCTAGGCTAATCTCACTATATTCAAAGGGGATACTCAACTCTTTCTCAACTACTTGGATGAACTTCGATTTCATCCAAAAGCTCTCATTCCTTACATTATTAGCACAAGCTCTTAAATTTTTAAGATCCCTATTTTTTAAGGGCGAATAACCCACAAAATAGGGGAAGAACTTAGAAACGGGGCAAATAACCCGCAAAATAGGGGAAGAACTTAGAAAGGAGGTGAATAACCCTCAAAACAGGGGAAGAACTTAGAAAGAGGGATGTAGATGTAGCCATTGAAACATCCTTAATGCAACGTGTGCACGCCACAAATGACCGCTGCAAGCAGCCACCGCCACTACGTAGACCTGAACACTTCTGTTAAGCATTATTTCCTTCTTGCCCTAATCTCTTCACTTCATTTTTTATTTTCTCAGTTCATTGAAGGAAGAAATGATTGTTTTCACTTTCTAAATTTTGATTTTATCTTGGTCATGGATTTGCAGTACAAAGTTTTGTTGCTTTTACAAGACTAAATTGGGAAGTAAACTAATTTAACTATCATGGGGCAACAAAGTCCTTATTGAACTAAACAATAAGGAATCTACTTATCGGTTTTATGCAAGAAGTTCCTACATATTCTAGTCTTCTGATATGCTATGATGTCACTATTAGTAATTTGGCCTGTCAAGGCCAAATTACTACCCCTACTATTCAAAACTTTCCCCAAAACGGTCAATTTCCCTATACAGCTGGTCAAACTGGCAATTTATAGTCTAAAAGCATGAGCAAAGAGATATGTAGGCAATCAAAGTATCAAGTACAGTCATGATGAAGACACAACAATGTTACATAGTCAAGTGTATTCACAAGGATGCCATGTTGAAATAAGAAAGGTCTTTATCAATATTTATTGATAAGTACTTACAACCATGAAGAAGAATGATGATCAAATCTGCCTTTGAGCCTTCTTTGGAGTGAAAGACAAACTACAGTCCGTTCAAGGGCAAGACGCCTACAACAATTTCAAAAAGCATATCTCCTATTCAAAATGTCACATAAATTTATAGGCCTGTAGGAGGAATGACTTTGTAAGGTGGATAAGAGCCAATGAAGAATTAATCAAGCTACAACCATTACGCCTACGGAAGATATGCATCTACAGTCAGTCACCAAAAAGATAACTTTGCAGGTCACTTTTTGGGCTATATCAATCTTTTTTCGTATCGAATTCTAATTTGAAAGAGTTTAATCAAATGGTTAAATAGTATGGTGAAGTAATTCTATACAGGAAACAATTTCAAATGGCTAAGTGTGGGAACAATTTCCTCGGACTTTTTGTCCGAGGGAAAAAGTTCGAGGAAAAAGCAAATTTAAAAGGACTTTGTAAGAAATCCGAAAGATTAAGGTTTATTTGTTTTTTCTTTCCAAGGGTCAGACAGTTCGGCATTTTCAGAAAGGGTGCTTTTCAAGAATCCCGAAGGGTATGTACCCTTCGGGAAGGATCATTACAAAAATCCTGAAAGGTATGTACCCTTCGGGAAAGGCTCAAAATAGAAGTCTCAAAGGACAAATACAAAAAGTCCGAAGGACTTTCCAACTTTTCCGAATGGCTAATTCAAAATTCCAAAAGGCTTCTTTTCAAAGGAATGGTCCATCACAAAAAACCCGATGGGTATGTACCCTTTGGGAAAGTATATTTACAGAAAGCCAATATGGCATCTCCAAGTTGCCGAAGGGCATTTTTGAGTTGGGACGTTTCCAAAAAACCCAAAGGGTACCTACCCTTTGGGAAAGCTCATTCACAAAAAACCCGAAGGGTATGTACCCTTCGAAAAGGTCATTGGCAAGAATCTCGAAGGTCCCTACCCTTTGGGAAGGTTCACTTCGAGATTTCAAAGGACATTTTACAAAATCTCAAAGGGTACGTGCCCTTCGGGAGAATCACTTTCCAAGCTTCCGAAGGGTCACTTTTGAAGGCCCAAAGGGCTCTTTCTTTCGAGAAAAGTCATAATCAAAAAGCCCGAAGGAAATATTTCCTTCGGACTTTTTGTTTGAGGCAAACAGTTGGTAGAAAAGATAGGTCCAAGGAAAGTGCGAATGGGACAATTCCTTTAGACTTTTTGTCCGAAGGAAAGTCTGAAAGAATGCAAAGCCCAATGGAAAAATCCCGAGAAAAGTCTAAAGGAAAGAAAGCCCGAAAGAATGCAAAGCCCAATGGAAAAATCCCGAGAAAAGTTTAAAGGAAAGGCACATGAGGGAAGAGATCCGATGGGAAAGAACATAAGCACAAGACAAGCCTTAGACAATTCCCGCGGACATTTTGTCCACGGGAAAGTGGAAAGAACAAAAGTCCGAGAGGCAATAAAAAGTCCAAATAAGAAGTCTAAAACAATTCTTGTGGACAATTTGTCCACGGGAAATTGATTGAACAAATTTCGAATAAATGCCTGAGTCCATATTGGAAAGGAAATACACAGGAAAATAACCAAGGGGAAAATCTATACAGGGAAGTCACGGACATTTTGTCCGAAAAGGTCAAAGAGCAAATAGAGACAAAAGTCACAAACAAATAAGGTTGGGAGAAATGCATGCACAGAAACAAAGAAACCGAGAGCAGAAGGCTAGGAAATAGAAAGGGACTCAATCTAAATATATCTCCCACTTGTCAAGATCCTTGTCCATGCAAGCACGTGCTATTTTTAGTAAATTGGTCAAAGCTTTAGTTGACTGTCTGATCGAAATCACGCTTCTCCTTGGTTTTCATGCAATCCAAAGCTTTCAACGTTTCAGGCAGTTCAAGTGGCGATCTCCATCTATGATGTGGCGTAGCTTTTCATGCAAGTGGAGACCATTGGAGTTTGACTGGTCTCGAGTTGGAGTTGACTGGACAAGCTTGTTACACATCTTCCTTGTTTTCCACGCAAACGGGAATATCTCCTCTTCCAGCTTTGTTTTCAAATGGATCAAATGGAGTTTCTTATTTTGAGATTTGGCGTAGTCTTTCTTGCAAAGGAGAAGTTTGACTTTCAATAGGCCCACCATCCACACTTCTATGCCAACCTTGGATTCATGCATGTTTGAAGAGTTTTGGAGTGTATTCAGAATTAATCTTTCAAACTTGGCTTCACCACTTATTTTCTACGCCAAAGTTTGAAGATGCATGCATATTTTGTATAGGAAAGATTTTATTGAATATTCTAAACATTGTAAAATAGGTTAAGTCTTAAGTTAATTAACCAAGACTAACCCTTTCCCTGTTTAGAAAACTCCACATAGGTTGTTTTAGATTTTGGGGAAAGCTTATTTATTGGCTTAATCAAGCCATTTAGAAGCATCCCTGAAGTTGGAAGCAAGAAATTGTAAGCAGGATCATACATCAATGAAGAAGGTATTGTTGTGAATCTGAGTTTTGACAGAAGATAGTGTGTAATTTGATTGTGCATTATCGTATAAGTGAGATTTATCTCCTTTTGAAGGTCCCTTCTTCACCTATCTCTCCCTTTCTCACCCTTTTGCAGGTCATTTGAAGAGGTTTTCAACCCTTCATCTGAAATATTTATGCTTAAGGACAGAGTTATAGATTTCATTTGATTATATGTGTGCATTGATTTCAGTAACTTCAGAGGGTTCGGACAATTCAGGTGTATCACCCCACTTTAAATTAAATTTCTCATTTCAGTTTCCTTCTCTCTTTTCATCCCAAAAATCACAGTAATAAAATTTATTAAAAAATCCTAAGGGAACCAGCCCTCTCTGGAGGTTCTTCTCATAACAGAGTCACCCACACTCTGAGAAGTTCCAATTGTATCAGTTGGAGTGAGGGTGTGCTTTGCACATCTTCAAGCAGGGTGCACTCCAGAGTGATAACAGTCACAAAGGCTGGCTGGAACTGATAAGAAAGTTTTTTGCTTATGAATTCCATTTTTTTAATGGGAAGCCTTGAATTTTTATGTCCCATTCATTTGATTACAATTTACAATTAATAAGGAGATTTTAGTTAAACACAAATTCCATTAACATCAATATCTTTTTTCTGTGTATGGTCCTTCCATGAGAAATATAGTATGCCCCACTGTTAGCAGTTAGACCTTTTTAAAACTGTTCATTGTATATGAACTCACTTGTAGTTGTACAACTATAAGACAGAGGCCATAAAAGTTGGACAAGTATTTTCTATGCACTCTACTTAAATACACAAAGGCCTTACATGCACCATTTTATGATTGATCATGTTCCCAGAATTGACCTTGAAATACGGTCTTAAGGCATAACAGTTGTTTTGACAAAGAAGCCACGACTATGACCTCACGCTTGGAATTTAACCTCATGTAAATGCGATAAAAAAAAGTGCCAGTTGTTTAGATTGCAAAAGCTGCCTCAAAAGTGATTTTTTGGCAAGTAGAAAGAGAGACTATTCATGGGTAGCCATAGGCATATAAGTACATATTAGCATTTTTCACTCATACCATTGCCTGTTATGCTTTACAGTTTTGCAATAGACATTTGTGATAAGTGAGGCCAATTCTCAAAACAGCCACTATGCTATATAGGGCCTTGTAAACATACATTTGACCTTCAATCAACATTCAATATTACAGCTTGCTTAGAAAACATTATAGTTTAAGTAGATTGATAAATAGCATCAGTAATAACATATCAGGCTGTATTGGACATCTATTAAGTTAATCTTCAATGTGCAGGTTTGCCTCCAGTGCTATGAGCAAATATGTGAATTTTCTATTCATTCGTTGAACTTTTTTTTTCAGGTCTGCAAGCTTCTGTAGTTCCTGCACCTATGATTGTAAAGAAACTACAAGAATTAGCCACCTCAACTTTCCACTGTTCAAGTTGCCTTGCCAGCTTAAGGATTTTTCCCAAACTGGATAATCATTGGCTTTCCTTTTAACACAAATCCATGTGCCATTTTCAAAGTATGATCTACAAGTTCCATGGATGGGAATGTTACAAATGCTTGGACCCTCATTCGACCCTCCTGCATCAACTTTACACTAAGTCCGGCTTTGGCTTCCTCCATACTTCTGAAAAGGGACCCAAATACAAAGTATAAGTCATCCACAACTACTTTTTTTCCCAAGTTCTTAATATATAAAACACGTGCTGGATTTCCAGGAGTATAATTCTTAAAACATTGGAAGGGCTAGAATCTCGGTGAGAGGCAGCTTACCAGCCTCTAGGTCATTAGGTGTTGCACAGAACTGAGTTGTATCAGCCTCCTCATCTTTCACAACTTCCATTTCAGTGTCTTCAACATCTTTATTTTCCTTCAAAATATCACATGGCTGTCCTCTGGGAGTGATCTTGATCTGTAAAACAGGCTGGTTTTTCTTTATGGTTGGAACCTCCTTTGGCAAAAGAGAAGTTGCCTTTGGTCCAGCAGTGCCGCCTGAAACAATAATGCCTTCCCACTTTGGACTTTTGCTGAAAAACTTCATCTTTCCCTTGTTTGACTCAACCATACTAGTCACTCCTCCAGAGGCTATTCTGTCATCCAAATCACCCTCTTCTGAGGATTTGTGTTCAAATTAATCACTTGATAAATCTCCAACATGATGTTTTGGAGCAGCAGGAGCAGGTAATGGTGGTGGCAGAGGTGGTGTGGGCAGTGCTGGATGGAATGGGGCTGGTAAGTTCATTTTATTCATTAAATGTAAAACCTGCATATAGAAATGGGGAACAGCAATAAGTGCATTGACAATATTTGTCAGTATATTCCCATCTGGGGGAGCATATGCATACTCAAGATGAAGTGGAAAAGGATAATCAACACCCGGTCGTGGAGCAATGGACCAACAATGTAAAGCTTTGAGATGCTCCTTTGCTAGATGCAACTCCTAGCAATTGTTCATTCTCCTTTGAAAGTGCCTGCTTAGACAACGGAGGATCTTGCCTCCCAGGTTCTACCGCATTTTTATGTTCATTATGGTTCACACTTTGTGTTTTGGCTCTCTCCACTAACAAAACCTTTCCAAGAAATCTCAGCCTGTTCAACTGTGATTCTGCTCGAGCAGCTACACCTTCATCTTTGAAGTCAACAAATGCACAATTTTTCAGCCTCCCGGCATCACAAGGATGCACAGCAGTAGCACCATAATGAAAAAACAAACGCACCAGCATACCAGCAGGCAATGCCTCTGGAAGATGTCAAGAAGTGTCACTTCTTTGCCTTGGCTTCCACTTAATTGTTGTTGCCATTGGTTTGAAACATCTGCAGCCATTCTTATTTGAAGGAGAATCTGGAGGCACATTTTTTTTAAAATTATGGATAATGTCAAAGAAGAATATTCAAATATATTGTTTACATCCTGGGCCATAACCAACAAGAAACTAACATCACGTGCTACTACTTTTTTATAGCTAAAGCTATCAAAAAAGCAATAATAATAAAAATTTAACGTAACTAGATGGCAAAACAAATCTTACAAGGGCCAATTCCCAGGAATCTGGAACTAAATGGAACAAATATGTGATTTTAAATGAAGACGGACAATTTTAATTAGTGAGGAGTGTTTTTGAGTTTACACACTAGCCTTGCATAATTTGGCTTTCTAGTTCCCTTGCTAAGCAAATCAATATGCACGTTATTCTTATGTCGTGGACTCATATTACATTATTGGAATATAGAGATGTGGTTTTTGCATACAATTTGTTGCCTTGCCTTATGTGTGAGGTTTACCTTTTGTAGAATGCATGGTGTTTACTAACTATGACCTACTTTCATGTCAATGGATGATTCATGTCATCTAATCATGCTGCTTGCAGAACAACCTTCTAAATCCTAATTATTCTCAATAGGTCTGTAGTATTGTCCTCTTGATCTCCTAAGGTATTTGGTCCATTTTATTTTATAGGACAAGCTTAACAGATACAGATAAAGAGCCTTATACGTCTTCAATTATTCATGCACATAAGAATACAATAGCTTCCAAAAATCCTGCATTAACTGCGCTACCACATACATGGGTTATGACGAAGGCTGTGGCTTTAACATATCTGGCCCACCTTAGTCTTTATTGTTTACCAAACTTTTTACTACATTTCTATCCATTGTTTATGATTTTTTTGATTTTGAGCTGGTGAGGATCAGGGCTTAAATGCTAACTTGCATTTATTAGGATGCCCCTAGTTCAAAGGTCATCTGTGAGAGGGGATATGCAACAGTTGCTGGAGGCAGGCAATCCTGATGACCAAGAGATTAGACCTATTTGCAGGGGGAATCCCCCCAGTCCTGTGAATTGTTAAAGCCCAATATTATCACCTCTGCATACCTAGCAAGAGGGTTTGCCCTGGTCGATTGGGAATTGGATTGAAGTATTTTTTTTTATAAAATTGATGTTATGTGTGCCACTTAACAATTTGTAGTCCACATCAACAAATCACAAACTAAGTCACACCATCACCAATTTTAACACTAGTTTTGCCTCAACATTTATAAATTGTACGTACAACAATTTACCAGGCTTGTCAATAAATTCCCACCACAAGGCATTTAGGTCTTTGAGCCTAGCTAGACAATCTAGCACCTGGGATATGCTGAACTTCCAGCTGTTTACTCTAAAACTCCTGCAGGATGCCTTCAGTTTTTATGCCATTAGGGATTTGTTGAAGACAATCTCAAGTCAAACATCCCAACTGCTTATTTAAAATATCCTGCAGAATGCTTTTATCATCAACCTATATAATTAGTTCCACCACGTCATCGTCACAGTTAAGATACTTTTTGTGCTGTGATTTTATGCATCGTGCACGTCACATGTGATCGAAATGATTATAACATCATGGAAATTAATTATGAGGTTGACTTGTGGGCAATTCATTGAGGAACATATTCATGTCATTCTCTTCAGACACGAAACTTGTAAATTCCCCACTTAGACTGCTGCAACTAGCTTTTTTACTGCCACAACTAGATTTATTACTTGTGCATTCCAATTACAACCCTTTAAATTGTAGATAATCTTGCAACCATTCTGATAGTACTGAGACCTTTGGTTCCTAACCGGCTGCATCTTTAGGATACTTAATTCATTTAGTACTACCAAGTAATAAGACTAATCAGAGTCTACATATAACCAGAACTGAATATAGAAATGAAAGCTCCAAAAAATAATATATTCGCAATAATGCATATACAGACTATTACAGAATATGTTCGGGATATCTTTTATTCAAACTTTGAGAGGTATTCATACAAGAATGATCTCCTACATAATAGGAGTCTATCATCATCTAGAAATCCCATAAATATCTCACTAGCTCCCGAAAATTACAAACATGATTATCTATGTGAGTTGTGTGACCAACTCACATATTATTTTATAAAACATACTACCTAAACTAATAAAAATGTGAGCACCAAAGTATGATTTCCTAACATTCCCCCCCTTAGTGGGAACACAGGGAGAACGTTATCTTGTACTGCAACTCTCACGAAACTCGAATGACGGCTATTCACTCGGCTAACCACCAACCTACAAACATCAGATGGTTTTACACTCGGTTTACCAACAACTTACAAATGGATGGTTTTACACTCGGTTAACCAACAACCTACATTTAAAGGATGGTTTTACATGTGGTTAACTAACAACGAAGAACACATCATGTTACAACACTCTTTTAGTCCTTCTCATTATCTTACCTTAAGGGATTACATAGGAAATCTTGCTCGCTTATTACAATATTTGAACAGGTATGGACTTCTGTTCTTATTCAAATACACAACATAGAAAATATCACACCACACAAATGTGCCATTGAAGCAGAAGTGGCCTCTTCACTAGTGGCTTGCGAGAGGGTTGAATAGCCTCCATCCAACTGTACCTCCGTCCTTCAATAAGTGATGCTCATTTAGTACAGATATTCCTCAGAATTATAACTGCTGTCATCTTTTGTTGGTTCCTCCAAGCTAGATGATTTCTTTTCATTGACCATATTTGCTTCATTTGTTTTAAGCTTTCCCTTGAGCATATCATTAGCTCGTATTTTGCAGAACCATGATGTGTGCTCTTTTTTCTTACAATAGAAACATTCAATTTCTTTTTTGTTTTTGTTAAATTTTTTATGATTCATTGAGTACATTATTGTTTCTACTTCCATATCTTCTGAAATCCTTTTCTCTTCTACTAAGAGAGATGAGATCATGTCTTTTAGGGATTGTGATGGCATTTGACCAAGAGTGAATGCAACAATGTTATATTTAGAAGACAGGGTATTTAATAGAATAGCCTTAGCATCCTCATCATCAACCGGAGCCTTTATTTCTGCTAACTGCCTCATGAGAGATCTGAGTTCATTTATATGACTGGACATTGTGCTTCCTTCACTCATTTTTAGTTTGAATAAGCGTAACTTTGAAGAGAATTTATCACTAATTGCTTTGGCACCAAACAACTTATTTAGATTGTCCCAAATTTCAGTAGATGATTTTTCCAAATCTACATAGTGTAGTTCGGAATCTGAAAGTGCAAGACCAATGATAGCTTTGTACTTATCATATTTGCTATTCCATTCCAACAATTTATTTGCATCTGTGAGTTGTGTTTTTTTCCCACTGACTATTCCCTACAAATTTTTATTCATCAACTGCATTTGAATTTTTACCTTCCATGTGTGAAAATTAAGACCATCGAATTTCTCTAGTGGGATCTCCATGACCAGGACGTCGGTTACTCTGAAAATGCGTTCGTACAAATAATTTGAAAAACATTTACCTAATAATCACTTAAACAAGACCCAAAGACTTTGAAAATCACAATGACCTTGACTTTTGACACTAATAAAAATAAAGACTCTTAGTTTTAACACGCGATTCATTTTGTTTTTACAAAACCATAACAATTTGGACTATTAAAAAACTAATAACTAAGCTTTCGAGAATAACTAATGACAAAATACATAATTTGATTCTAGTCTTAATGACATATAAATTATCAAAAAACACTATTGCTTATGACACACAATATCAAAATGATTAAATAACCCTCGACTCATAAAAATGTCTATGACTTATACTTTTAATAATATAACAAAAATATAATGGATTGTAAAGGATGCAAATTGCCTAATAGAATAACTAAACTTCAATACTAAAACAGTAAACATAAAAAGCAAACTGTGAGATGCGTTGGACTGATAAAATCACATGCCGCGTTTTGAGGGTGCCGTGTCAAAGTGAGCTTGGAGCATTGGGAGAGACAACTCAAACTGAAGATGTGGCAGAGATGCGTTGACTGGAGACGACTCAAAAGCACATGAAGATGAGAGTCTGTGGAGTCACTGTCGAGGCATAAGGCATTGATTGAACCTCACATTAATTAATATCTTTGACGGGTTGTTAGTAATGCAGGCATGGCATAGGTGACATGGCGGGATCAGCTTGCTGTCAAAGATTGTGTACAGACTGCGCGATAAGGACTCAAACGCAAAGCTGCATGCTTGTGTGACTTAGCACAATGTCCTTCTTTGTAGTGAATTCTCATGTCTATGCAGAGATGGTTACGAAAAATGTATGAAGCTTTGCATAAAAGAAATGCAGTTGGAAACACCTTTTCCAGATCTTCTATAAAACATCCTCTTAATGCCACAAAACTCGATAGACTCTCATGTTCATTGGGATGAAAGCAAGCCCGCTCTGATACCACATAAGAAGACTAATAAGGGTCTACATATAACTAGAACTGAATATAGAAATGAAAGCTCCAAAAAATAATATATTCGCAATAATGCATATACAGAGTATTACATAATATGTTCGGGATATCTTTTATTCAAACTTTGAGAGGTATTTATACAAGAATGATCTTCTACATAATAGGAGTCTATCAGCATCTAGAAATCCCATAAATATCTCACTAGCTCCCTAAAATTACAAACATGATTATCTATGTGAGTTGTGTGAACAACTCACATATTATTTTATAAAACATGCTACCTATCCTAATAAAAATGTGAGCGCTAAAGTATGATTTCCTAACACCAAGTTTTGTTTCATTTGGATAAACTTGTTTTTCAATGCAGCTGTAATATCTGGTTCACAATTGGTTGCAATCTTCAAATGCCATAGAAAATATTTCTTCAGAGTGTTAGTTCAATGGAACCAAAGGTTGGAAATGTCTTCTCTACTACAGATTAGGCAAATCTCGTGTCCTAGTTATTGTAGTCACAGGCATGGTTGCAGAGGTTTGTGAACATATATTAGAGGCAGGATTTGCAATAATATTAAATTTCGTGAGAGTTGAAGTTCAGGTTCTGTAGTTCTAGCTGTCATCCATTGTTTTACTTTGTTATTGTTTTTACCTGTGACAGCAAATGAAAATAGTTTATATGCAGCAGTAGCAAAGAGACCAGCAGAGGCGTCGTGATCAGGAGGATCACTACATCTGGAGAGGGATTGTGGCCTAGTTTGTCACTGTGGCGTGCTCTCTTACCACCTACTTTTTTGTGAATAGTCTTGTAAATATTGATATATTTATACTAATAATATAAGCTCTATTTCATCTAAAAATCCTCGACTAGATTCTGCTGCCTGCAAGTTCTTTTGAAACCCTAATATGAGTTTATGCCCTGAATTTCAACATTTTTTTAGGGGTTTTGAAAAAATCCGAAAAAAATCAAACTGTATGAATTTTATATTTTGTGTTCTCATGAAACTTGTCGAATATCAAATTTCTTTAATAAAGTTTGGCGAATTCTGTAACTTAGGATAACCATGTTGATGAATTTGAGACTGGATTGCTGAAACATTTTTAAGAACTAGTTGAGAAGAGAAGTTCTTACATATAAATATTATTTTTGATGATGTTTGTGGACTAACAGAAAATAGCGCTATACCAATTAAGGAACCAGAAGTTACCGGTCAAACAAAAGATCTAGCTAACAAAGAAGTTAGAGAAATTGCTTAGCTAACAAAGAAGTTAGAGAAATTACTAAAAGATTACTCAAGTGTTGGTGAGTCATTTTTTAAGATAATAATTCTATCACAGAAAGAAATGCCTAAAAAATTGTGAATTATTATTCTATCTGTGATCGAATGTCTTATGTCTATCTGGAGGATCAGATGGTGAATATACAAATGAATTCAGGACCACATTTGATTTGTTCAATTTTAGGTACAAAGAACCCACCTTTACCTTTATAAGTTGTAGAGACTCCAATAATTTTCCATTCAATGAATAATGCTCCCAGTAATGGACATGGACCAACTTTGACATGCAGAAATCTGGTAGGACTCCTTTAGATTCTTTATCCTTGCCAAGTTCACAGATTAGTGGGGTATTATGTCTTTAATTTCCTAGTTTGAGTTCTCCAAATTGATATCTGTTTTTGATGTTATGTTCAACTAGTTGTCAATGTTTATTCATCTCCGTCTGTTAGATTGTTTAATGCTTTACCATTTTCTAAAGAAATCCAACAAATATTGTGCATTATTTTAGACATTTGTGCAGGTATACCAACAATGTAACTAGCATTTTTCTTAGCGTAGGTATGTTTATACCATTTTGCATTAGTTTATTTTTTAGGTATATATTTTTGTTGTCATCTTTAGCTTGAGGTATTTGAAGGTAAATTACAGCCGACTGATAACATGCATACACAATTTCCAGTCTAACAAAGTAAATAATGGTTTCTCATAGCAGGTATTGGATGCATGCAAACATCATCTGTGTATTGATGGTTTTTTGAGATTCTTATAATCAAGTACTGGAAAAGTATCAGGTATTTGAGTTGATTAGTTTCTCTTGAAAAGGTAAAGAGAATATCATGAATAATTTTGGAGGGGCACGTGTTCCTCTAAAGGGATGGCAGTGGGCAGCAGTGGCCGTTGGATCCGCACTTGGGGCCTTGATGAATCCAAGAAGAGCAGATCTCATTGCTGCTCTTGGCGAGACAACTGGAAAGCTAGCATTTGAAAACCTTCTTGATCAGATGAAAAGAAGTCAGGAGGGAAAAGTAAGGTACTTCCATGGTTTTTTGATGCATGATTTGTTTGAGTGTCTGACTTGATATATAAATTATGTTTCTATAGCAAAAATCTCAGATTACTGGGACTGATAAAGTGCTAAAAATATCAGATATAAATTTCAACATTCATGTGTAGCCCACTTCAATTGACTTCGGCTGAAAATGATTTGAACGTTAATGTTTATATCTGTTGTCTTATACCCACTTAGCAAAGTTTTCATTTTCTTTACCCATGTGTTGGTTCAGTTAGATGCAACCCAGTTATGAGAATTTAACCAGTAATTCATAGGTATTCATGGGCACGTGACTTTATAATCCTGCATATAGCAGTGCAAGTACAAAAATCCATTGAAACAAAAAATGGTAGAAAAGCGACATTACAATTACATGGCTGACCATCTTGCCAAATCTTTGGTGGGTCACAGTGAGTCCGGTGAATTCAGGATATATAGGGATATGTACGATCTACCTGTCAAAATCCAAACTGGTGCATTTCAAATAACAACAAAAAACGGAACTACAAATATAAAGTAGAATAAGCTTTAAAATTGAAAAATGGGAGCACTTGCTCACCCAATGGCATAGGAGTTCTCACACAATGGCAACTTTTTGTTTGCATTAGAAGTTGAAATGGTAAAAGATACATTCGTTAGGTTTTTTACACCCTTTATATGAAACCAACAAAAAACCCTACTTAACTCATGACCTAACCCTTCACTAACTCTAAGCATAAGAAATATAACATAGACAACATCCTATAACATATGTTGTGCCTAGGTACACAATGTGCCCTCCCCCTTAAGGAGCTTTGTCCTCAAAGCTAGGAAAAAAGTTGAAGTCAAGCACACTCAACCTAGAGTGGTATTAGGATGGGTGACCTCCTGGTAACTTCCCGGTATGAAATTTTTTACATTTGGGTTTTAATACATGTGAAAGATGCATGGGGAATGGAACCCAAGACACACCCTATAATACTACTATAAAAGGAAGCTCTGACCAACACACCCTAAAATACTACTAAACTAAGTACATGAATGAACCCCTTACATTTTAAGGCACATTTTACAACAATGTAGACAATTTCTAATGCTTGCCTTAAAAACCCTCTTTTCAAAGAATTAGAGGCTTTTGATTTTTTTTTCAAGCACTATGGCAAGGTTGGATGCTTGTATACAAAATCCTATTTCTCGAAGGTTGCATCCTCTATTGGTAGCCTCTTACACTTGACCTCAAACATTTGCACACTGCGATTCTGCAACTTTCTAATCTCTTCCCTGACAATGCACTATAGTTCCAACACTAGCATCCATTCATCTGTGATAGGAAGTTTTGTTTGTGGCACAATATGCACTCCTATCTTCTTCTTCAAACATGATTCACGGAAGACATCATGCAATATTACCTTGTTTGGTATGTGCAGTGCACATGTGACACCACCCAACTTTGCTTTCACCTTGTATGGGCTATACTATTTCAGTTGTAACTTTTTTTTTCTGCATGCTTCAACGTGCCCTGTTTATATGGTTGTAGTTGAACAAATACCATGTCTCCAATTTCAAAATCCTTTTCTGTCTTGTGTCAATCTGCCTGCTGCTTCATCCTATTTCACTTTCTAACCATGTTGTTTCTTAGAATTTGCAAAGTGTTATGCATCTCCTCCAATGCTTCCTCTGCCAGTGGTACATTGCCCCTTTGAATTACCCAATTCAATGGTGATGGTGGCTCCTACCTATATAGAGCCTTAAAGGGTGTCATTTTCATGGCAAAGTGATATGTGGTGTTTACCAATACTCAACCAAAAGTAATAATTCCACCCACTTGCTTTGCTTATCCCTTGCAAACATTTGTAGATGCCCTTCCAGGAACTTATTCATCACCTCTATTTGACCATCAGTTTAGGGATGTTCAAATATAATTCCTGTATTATGAAATAGTTATTGCTAAAAATGACTTCGAAATATTCGATCTTGATCACATATTATCTTTTTTGGCATACCGTGTAGCTTAAATACACGTTGGAAATACAATTTACCCACCTTAGGGCCATTGTTTCTTGCCTTTTTTGTGGGAATGAAATTGGAATACTTAGTCAATCAACCTACCACAAAAAAAATTTCATCCTTACCTTCAAAGTTTGGAAGCCTTGAGATAAATTCCATTGACACAATTTCCTACTTTTGATTTGGTATAACATTTGGTTTCATAAGTCCTGGGGAAGGAACACCCTCGACCTTATTGTGTTGGTAGGTGTCACACTTAGCCAAAAATTGCAGAATGTTTACCTTCATGTTTTGCTAGAAAAAATTAGAGATGATATTTTTGTAGGTTTTTTGAAATCTAACATGGCTTGTAGATGTAGACTCATGCCCATGCTCAAGTGCCTTTTGAACAAGGGGGGATTCCTCCCTTAAGTAAATGCTCCGCTAATAAATATGATGCCATTTTGAATAGACCAAGCTTTACCTTTTTTCCCCTCTTCAATGTCTTGTATGAGCTTGGTTCTTGTAGGGTGAGTTGAGTAGCCCTGTAATAGATCTTGTATCCAAGCAGGGTGATTGATGGACATGGTATGAAAGACAAGGGATTCCTATGGATGTAACACTACATTTGCCACCACATTTTCCTTCCCTTTTTTATAGAGGATCTCAAAGTCATAGTCTTATAGGCGATCATTCCACTTTTGCCACTCCTTTCTTAAGGTTCCCCGAGTCAACATGGGCACACAAAGATTTCCTCCCAAGAGAAACTAATACCATTTGATCACTGCGAACAGGATGGGAAACATCTCCTTGCTATATGTTGACATCCATTGTCCCATATCATTCAATTTCATGCATTCAAATGTGATGGGATGGTCATTTTGAGAAAGTACTGCACCAAGTTCAAATTCAAAAACATCACATTCAATGACAAAGGACTTGGAGAAATGACGAATCGTTAAAACTAGAGTTAGAGACAAGATCTTGTTTGAGATCCTTAAATGATTTTTGAGCTTTAGTGGACCACTTGAAGGTATCCTTATTGGTAAGGTCTGTCAAAAGACTAGATATTGTGGACAAGTTCCTTACAAACCTCCTTTAGAATCTTGCCAAGCCTAAGAATCCACAAAGTTTCTTAAGTGTCTTGAGCACAAGGCAATCACATATGACCTTGATCTTTATAGGGTTAGTGCGCACCCCCTCAATAGAAATTATGTAACCATAATATTTCAAAGATACCTTAGCAAATTCACACTTGGAACCCTTGGCATACAATCTGTTTTTAGCCGAGATATTCAACACAACATCTAGATGCTCAATATAGGACTCCAATGAATTGTTGTAAACAAGGATATTACCAAAAAATACAATGGCAAACTTACGTAATGTAACAATATTGTACATAATCCTAGGTGTCATAGGATAGTTTGTTTTATTATAATAAGTTGATTTTCCATTCCCGTAGGAATAGTAAGAGTCGTTTTGGGAATGTGAAGTGAAAACTATCTTGGCTTATTTATTACAATGCTTTGGTTGTTTCAATTTGAATCATGAAGACAATTTTGGCTTGCACCAAAGATTGCTCATTGTCATTCCGTCAATAATTTATCCGGACTGACATTGATATCAAAGCCACAAAATTTTTATTGGTCATTTAATCCTACGTTGCCGATACGGATACAGGTACGAGAATCGGATACATGAATATGGGGATTTTTTTGGGGGGGTTTGGATACGGCCGTACAAATATATATATATATATATATATATATATATATATATATGTTGCCGATACGGATACAAGTACGAGAATCGGATACATGAATATGGGGATTTTTTTGGGGGGGTTTGGATACGGCCGTACAAATATATATATATATATATATATATATATATATATATATATATATATATATATATATATATATATAAGTAAATTATAGCCATATAAGCAAAATTAACCACATAATATGCATAGAGGAAACAAAATAAATTAAATAACCACAAAACATACTCATAATTCAATGCCAAATATCATAATATTCAATGGCCGAGCTTAGGTTAGTTTTATAATAGGTACATAGTGCAAATGTTATAATGTATGGACAAAAATAAAGACAAATCAGCATATTTGCGATTCACTATATTCATTTTCATCTTCGGCTGCGATGTCTTCATCATCATGTGGTTCATTAGAACCACAAGTAACAACAGTGCCACTCCCACTAGCTCCACCATGCAGGTTGTGTGAAGCACTGTCTAGCTCCGTGTCAAGCATTGAAAAGAAGGCAACAAAGGCTTCTAAGTTAGTAGTCTTTGGGTCCACATCCCAACACTTTGTTGCCCCTGCCTTGTATTAAGGTTGTTTGTGTGAGAGAGGACACAAGTTGTAATGCACATAGACCAAATCCTCCACCTTTTTCGCTGCCAACTTGTTGCGCTTAATTGAGTGGATAAAGCTGTAGGTACCCTAGTTTCGCTTAGCTGAGGAGCAACTTGCAACCTATTGAGGCAAGCCACAAAGTTAACTAGAATTTATAAAAGTAAAAAGTTAAAACAAAACGTTGAAAAGAAGGGTAGAGATTTAAAAAAATTAAAATTACTTGTGATAGGATTTTTATTGCAAGTGGCTAGAGGTGAGTGGATGCTTGCCCATGGAGGTACCTGTTGTAGCTCAGGATTGCATCCTTGTGGGAGAGTTTTTCAGGCTCTCCCACTCCCAGCTACAAGCGTTGGGACAACCTCAGGCTGTGGGTATCTTGTAGTGAGGTTGAACCTCCAGAGTAGGCCAGTTCCTCTTTGATGCTCACCTAAACTAAAAGCTAAACTAATGCTTCACAGGGAAAAGGGTTAGAAAGGGGATAAGGGCTCCTAAGAAAGCTAACCAGGCGATGCACCAAAGCTAAAAGTAAAAATCTCCCCAGCTTGAACCCACACTGATTTTGCAGAGGACAATACCGACTTGCACAATCTCAAGATCGAGCTAGTTGCATTAGTATTTCATGGAGAAGGTTCTAGAAGCAATGAATGCAAATAGAGAGGAGTTCTATGATTCACTGAAAGCTCACATCAATGGCAGAAAGAACACTAAACCAGATCTGCGAACAACATTGAAAACACCCTAAACAAGGCCGGAAAGGAGGACCATGGACGAGGAAGATTCTCCTTCACTCATTACCATAATGCACAACTCAACAGACACGAATCCAAGGCAAGAGATGTGCAAAGAAAGTCCTTTTATTGCATCAAGAGGTAGTTCTTACAAGTGCTTGACAAGGTCGAGCCTAATCAAGTTGAGCATATTTTGCAGTATCTCAAAGAATGTCCCGTCTGCCAGAAGATAAAACAAAATCTAAAACAACTGGGAACCCTTTACAAAATGGAAGACGTGAGATATATATAAAGGGAAGAAGAAGAGCTTGCGGCCGATGGGGAACTTGAGAGAGGAATTCGTTGATGATCGGAATTGCTACTGTTTGTTGTACTCGAGCTCTTTGCATTCAAAGCATGCAACCTACTTTGACCATCGGATGAACCGTCTAGAATCGCCACCCATCTCCTCGAGCTCCTTATGCATTTAATTCTCCTTCTTGGAACTGAGTGAACCATACTGGTGGTTGCTGCATGTCACTGCCAAGTGTGAGCGATTTGTCCTTGCATTTAAAACTCGACATGTTCTTTATTGCAATCTGGATTATCTCGGTTGGTCTTTGCATGCTCACTACTCCACCTGGACGTGTCTAATCCTTGTTTGACCACTTTGCATGTTCTGGAAGTGAGCTGTATGTACTTGTGCCACTTGTCCTTGGTTGATTGGCTCTTTGGTTTTGCTGACCATTGACCTTAATGTTCCACGGCCGTTTGCTTTCTGCGGACTATTTTCCATAATTTTCCTTTCGGAACTTAACATTTTACTCATTCGGGCTTTGCACTCCTTGCAACTTACTTCGGACTTCTCATTGCTCATTACTTGCTTCGGAGTTTTCATCTACAACTCCTTACTCTTCGGGTTTTGTACTGATTGCGACTTATCCCTCGGGCTTATTTTCCCCGAAACATTTTCTTTGCTTATTTCCTTCAGACAAAAAGTTTGAAGGAATTCATTCGGAACCTTTCCAAAATTGTCTTTCGGGCTTTTTGACAAGGACTTTCCCGAAGGGCAAGAGACCCTTCGGGCTTTCTGCAAATGGTCCTTTCGAAAGGAACATACCCTTCGGAATCTTTGAAAGCTACTCTCGGAACCTTTGAAATGGTCTTTCGGAAAAGTGTTTGGCTCTTTGTGGAGAGAAAGTACCCTTCGAAAATATTTGAATGAACCATTTCTCCCAAAAAGCACCCTTCGGAAAAACTTGTTTGGGCACTTTGCCATGAATAACCTTTTGGAAATTTTGAAAGTGCCATTCGGAAATATTGTTTCGGTCCACTTTCCCGAGAAAAGAACCCTTCGGGAAAGTTGTATAGGGCAACCTGCTTGTCCAGTTCGTTTCTTCGGAACCTTTCTTTCGAACAAATTGTCTGAAAGAATTTCATTAATTAGCCGAAAACGAAAACCTCGAAAAGAACACTTGGCGAAAAAGAAAAACATTCATTCGGAAAAATTGTGTGGACAATTTTTTTGAAGGAAAACCATGAAGTTTAAACCAAAGGAAAGACCGTGGGAAGAAACACACTTAGTTCTTTCAAAGCCCTGAAGAATGAACAAGGACTTAGCCGAATAAAAGAACTTTGCACAAACTTTGCTCTTAGCCCTTTGGCTTGCAGGCTTGCTTTTGAACATTGCTGTTGACCCCTGAACAACTTGGTCAGATCCGTCTCTAAGCCCCTTTGATCCATTTCTTCATCGAACAATGCAAGACCTTTAGTATGTGGGCAAAAAATGGCCAACATTTTTGGTGACTCGCAGGGAAGCATCCCTGTTATGCTTGAAGAACCCAACCACTTGCCTTGCCTAGTCCATTGGGCATGGAGTCATCAGCGTCTGCAACTGGGCTGGTCTGAAACTGGATATAAGGCTTACCCTTTTTGGAACTTCCTCTTTAAGCAACAAGGATAGCAAGAGTGAAACAAAACAACACAAAACAAAGTGCCCAAGGCATTTAGGGAAAAGAAAAATAGAACAGAAAGGAAATGTGCACAAGGCACTTGGAGGAAAGCATGAAATCTATCCTAATATATACAAGGTTACAATTTACAAGTATCTCTCTCCTGGATCAAATGGGAAACTGTATCATTCACCTGTAACAATCCAAGATGAAAAATACCTTGCTTTGGAGGTACCGGAATTGGTGAACCAGGCAGCTTTATGGTCAATCCTTTTGGTATGCTCTCTAATGGATGGAATGGAACAAACATGTCTCTGATGTAGACATACTAGTTTATGTCCTTCAAACTTGGTTCATGTTGGACTGTAGGGGCTTTTGCAATCTTCTCATTTGATGGCTCAGTTTCGTGCTCAAAATTAAGCACATGTGACGGCTCCTTTGAACTGGTGCTTGGTTTACTGTCTAGACTTAAACAGAAAAGCTCCAAGTCGTCCCAAAAGGCAAATTCCCCTTGTTCATCTGAGACAATGCCAACTTCAACTCCATATTTGCTCTGCTTGCTTTGAAAAGGGCCATATGGTAGTTCATCAATCCACCTAAGGCCCAACATGTCATGTTCTTGTGGCTCTGGATCTGACCATTCTTCTTCATTCTTGAAGACATCAATACTACCTTCAAAGGACAATTCATCTTGAAATTGGTCAGTTTATTCAACTTGATTGGCGAGTTCATCCTCATACCCTGGAGGAGGCATAGGCTGGTTTAGAACCTCTACCTGATCCATGAAGTCATGGTACAACTGCAACCATACTTTATCTTGATCCTCTTGCTCATTCATGAACTCTCCAACATAGTCAGCTAACTGATTGACTACGTCAATCTCTGCACCTTGGTCATCTTCATCTGCAACCACGCTAAATGGGAGCTCTTGGGACCAAACAAAATCCTCCTTGCTCTCAACCGCATCCTGAATACACACCTCTTTAAGTATGAAGGCATCAGTACTGCCTTTAGGCTCTAATTCATCAATGTCAAAGACATGCCACAATAGCTGGTCCAAACCTGATTTCTCTTTCCTTTTCTGGAGTGGACTGCCTATCATGATCTCTTCATCATAGGCACTTGTGTTGTCTTCTTTAGGCTCAAACTTCACCGTAAGCTCCTCCTCTATTCCTTGCAAAACAGGTTCTTCCTCCAAGAGGAAGATGGTGGGAGGGTGAAAAAGTTCACCTTGCTCGCAACTTGAGAGAGTGTCTTTCCAGCTAGGTACTTTGAGTGGTCTCTTTGGTGGCTCTTGAGGGAGGGAGAAAGAGTCTTGGAACTCTTGTAGGGCAAGCTCATTGAGCTGAGCTAACACCTCTTTTTTATATTCTTCAACCACTAACTCCTCTTGCACTGGCTGAACTGATTTCCAGGATGGAAATGTGCAGGGAACAACCACCTTTTCTTCCTTTTGAACGAGTATAGGAGAGGGTGGTTTCACAAGAGAGGGCATGACATAATCAGGGTCAAAGGTGTAGGAGAAGATCCATGATGGGATGGTTTCAAACTCTTGAGTGGGAATGGGCTTAGGGGGTTGATTTGAAACATAAGATTGATTGCACTGAGTCTGCTGATCTTCATAAGACATCAACACCCTTTCCGAATTTTGGGCCATGCTTCTCAAGCACACCTTGTTTTCCCCCTCACAAACTGCCCATTGTTCGTCCTCACGAACTGACCACCTGTTCTTGACCATCTGAAGAGAACTCCTTGTCTCTTGTAGAACATGAGTAGGGATGACTGGAGAAATTTCTAAACCCCTCCAAATCTCTATTATCAATTTGCTATAATCTGATAATGCTTGCTTGAATCTTGTCAAGGATGTAACAGGGTAAAAATAGTTTTGACAAGGGGAATTAGCGGATTGATTTGAATGCATAGGACGCTGATCTTGGTCATATGCAGGGGTGGGAGGAGGGTAAAGACCATGATGGGGATGATAGGTTGTTTGAGGGCCACTTGGGGGGAACACAAATATTATTAGCTTGATAAGTGTGATGCTGAGGTTTAGAATAAGCATGTTGATCAAAAGATGGTTGATTATACATCCCAGATAATGATAATTAGGCACTTGGATTGCTTAAACTAGCTGATAGGTGCTCGGAGTCACCATTGATGTTTGTTGAATGCCTCTAAAAGCTGATATGTAGAAGGACAATACCAAAAATCCTTCCATTGCTTTGGACCTTGTCCTACCGGGCGTGTCAGAAACTGTTGTAGTGCAGGATTGCACTCTTGTGGGAGAGTTTTTCAGGCTCTCCCACTCCCAACTACAAGCGTTGGGACAACCTTAGGCTGTGGGTATCTTGTAGTGAGGTTGAACCTCAGGAGTAGGCCGGTTCTTCTTTGATGCTCACCTAAACTAATGCTTCACAGGGAAAAGGGTTAGAAAGGGGATAAGGGCTCCTAAGAAAGCTAACCAGGCGATGCACTAAAGCTAAAAGGGAAAATCTCACTAGCGTGAACCCACACTGATTCTGTAGAGGACAATACCGAATTGCACAATGTTAAGATTGAGTTGGTTGCATTAGTATTTCATGGAGAAAGTTTCGGAAGCAATGAATGCAAACAGAGAGGAGTTATACGACTCGCTGAAAGCTCACATCAATGGTAGAACGAACACTAAACTAGACCTGCGAACAGCATTGAAAACATCCTAAACAAGGCCGGAAAGGAGGACCATGTATGAGGAAGATTCTCCTTCACACATTACCATAGTGTACAACTCAATAGACACGAATCCAAGGCAAGAGATAAGTAAAGAAAGTCATTTTATTGCATCAAGAGGTAGTTCTTACAAATGCTTGACAGGGTCGAGCCTAATCAAGCTGAGCATATTTTGCAATATCTCAAAGAATGTCCCGTCTCCCAGAAAAATAAAACAAAATCTAAAAAAATTGGGAACCCTTTACAAAATGGAAGACGTGAGATATATATAGAGAAAGGGAAGAAGAACTTGCGGCCGATGGGGAACTTGAGAGAGGAAGTCATCAATGACCGGAACTGCGATCGTTTGTTATACTCATTCTCTTTGCATTCAAAGCATGCAACCTACTTTGACCACTGGATGAACCATCCAAAATTGCCATCCATCTCCTCGAGCTCCTTATGCATTTAATTCTCCTTGTTGGAACTGAGCGAGCCATACCGGTGGTAGCTGCATGTCCTTGCCAAGTGTGAGCAATTTGTCCTTGCATTTAAAACTCGACGTGCTCTTTACTGCAATTTGGACTATCTCGGTTGGTCTTTGCATGCTCACTGCTCCACTTGGACGTGTCTAATCCTTGTTTGACCACTTTGCATGTTCTAGGAGTGAGCTATATGTACTTGTGCCACTTGTCCTTGGCTGATTGGCCCTTTGGATTTGATGATTATCAACAGCCCATTCGTCAAGGAGAATATCTGGAATGCCTTCAAGAGGCTTAGAAGGCTCTTGATCAATGGTGTTATCTTCTTCTATAATACTGCAATTCACATTTGTCATATTTGGCTCAAGGTGAAATTTGGAAATAGGCTCTTATTTAAGAGTTACTCTGGTCCCACACCTGGTTCTAAAAACCATGTATGACTAATCTGAAGAAAGATAACCTCCTATTTTGGCAGTACAATCTCTTGATAGGCACAGTGCAAAATATGGAGGCAGATCAACATCTTCTAAGATGGTGAAATTTGGGCAAACAACAAGTATAATTTTCAGATCTTTCAACACACCCACAGTTTTGGTAGGAGAACCATCTAATTGCAAGACACCTTTCTCATGAGGTTCATACTGCAAACCTAACTTATCAACTATTGATTTGGGCAAAACAAAAGTACTAGCCCCACTATCAATCATACAATTATGAACTAGACAATCTCCAATGATCACATAAAGGTAAAATGGAGGAGGTTTAGTTACCTTTTGAGACTCAACAGTTGAATTAGAATTAGTTAGGACAACACTTGCTCTTTCTTTTTCTGGTGTCTTCTCAGAGATAGTGAGCTTTGAAAGCTCTTTTTATAAGTATTCCTTTTGTCTTGGGATTAGTAAAGTGTCCCACATCGAAATTGATACCGAAGTCTTCTTCATTTGATCCACGATACTAAGTGAAGAAGTGACTGCTTTTGACTGTGATTTAGGAGCAGCTCCCAAATTTTGTGTAAATTGAGGAATGTAAGGCCCTCTCACATTCTTATCTTTTGGATCCTGAAATTGCTGGTTTGAACTTTTTTGTGCCGTGTAGTTGTCTCTTGTTCTGGCTGAGAAGAAGGGACTGCCCTTTCAGGTCCTGAACTTTCTCCAATTGCTTTTTTCTTGGATCTACTATAAGTTGCAATTGGATTATCAACACTAGATAAATCTTGATTCTGATTTATAGCCAAATATTCAAAAGAATTCTCACCTTCCTGGAAATTGACAAATGTAGTTTCAGCAGGAGCTTTATCACTACCTTCTCCTTGCTGATTTGAAGCTTCTATTTTAGTGAATGAAGGAATATCTTCATAGGGTAGAGAGTTTTCCTTATTCTGAGAAGATGGCTGGTTTTCAAAAGAAGGCTGAATTGAACTTTGTTGCATAAAAGATTGATGAGAACTCTCACCAGTTGGAGCCATTGCCATATTGCTTGATTGATCCCATTGATTGTTCCATTGTCCTTCTTGAACGTAATTGCTTTGAGTTGGCACCATTGCTCTTGAATTGCTTGGAGCATTAGGATTATATTGTCTTGATTGAGAATTCTGCCCTTGACCTTGCTGATTGGATTGATAAGATGGCCTATTGGGCTAATAATTCTGGTTAGTATTCTAATAACGCCTATATGGTGGAGCTTGTTGTCTCTCAATTGCAACCAACTTGTTGGTTTGAGCTTTAAGAAGACTCTCTATCTTTCCCAATCTATCAGTTTGCTTACCTTTTATTTGGTGGAACTTTGATGACTCTGGAATTGGAGCAATAGTTGGATTAGGAGGATGAACTTTTGGAAAAAGGGGCATTGGAGGCCTTGGAGATAACTTGTCTGCTTGGATAAGACAATTTTTCACCTTAATTGCTACTTCAAAAGCTTGAGGTAAAGTATTACCTCCTATAGATTGAATCATTACAGCTACATTTGAATGAAGAGCATTCAAATAATACAGAAAAACATAATTGGGGGTAGGCTTGATCCCTGCTGGAATTCTGTCCCAAGTCTTTTGGAATCTGTGATTGAAATTCACCATGAACTCATGATTGAATCTCTTAATTGTCGTAAGCTGCTCCACAAGTGAAAGATGATCACTTTTATCTTCGAAATGTTTACACAGAAGTACTCCAAATTCATCCCAATTGTTGATTAATGCAAGAGTTAAACCTCTGTACCACTGAAGTGCTTTTCCTTTAAAAGAAGTTGCTAACAACCTCAATGCTACATTCTCCTGTGTCACATGATGAACTAAACAAAGATTAGCAATATCTGCAATATGTTCTATAGGAGTTGTTGAATTTTCTCCTGTATAATAAGGAAGAGCCTTTAGAGTTGAAACTAGAATATTATCCCATGTAGTGATATTTAGAGGATTACCACCATTGAATGAAACAAAACCCTCTCTTCTGGGAACAACCATTCGAGGATTAGGATTTATAACAATATTAGGATGAGCAATATTGACTTGAACAATATGATTTTGTGCAATAGAAGGGATAACAGAGGGTGTAGGATTTGGATTTGACTGAGAAGTTCTCATTTTCTTTGGCTGATAAGACAACTCAGAAAAATCTGCCTCTTTCCTTTTTACAGCTGATCTTGTGACAACTTTTGGTGGCATGAGAAAACATTTAAATCTGAAAATGAATAAAATACTCAAATACACATATAACAATTCGAAAATGCGAATAAAGCGGTCCCACCGGGCGTGCCAAAAACTGTTATCAATCTGGAGTTGCAACCTGCTTGAAGATGTGCAATGCCCAAGTTCTCTCCAGCTGATATAATGGGAACTTCTTAGAGGGTGGGTGCCTCTATGTTTGAGAAGAACCACCAGAGAGGGCTGGTTCCCTTATGATTTTTTGCAATTAAGTCTGAAATTGTGATTTTTGGGGTGAAAAGAGTAAGGGAAAACTTTGAAAGAAAATCAAAGGGGGGTGATACACCTGAATTGATTAGATTCTTTGAAGTTACTGAAATCAATGCACATATAACCAAAATGCAATTTATATTCTGTCTCTTAGCAAAAGTGTTTCAGAGGAAGGGTTGAAAACCTCTTCAAATGACCTGCAAAAAGGGTGAGATAAAGAAAGATAGGTGAGGAAGGGACTTGCAAAAAGAGAAAAATTCTCTCTTATATGTTGATGTACAATCAAATACACACTATGCTGCTGTCAAAAATTAGATTCAGAAAAATAAACTCTTTATTGATCACTGGTCCAACTTACAATTTCTTTTTCAAACTTCAGGGCCCTTATCTATGGCTCGATTCAGCGAATAAATAAGCTTTGAAAAATAGTTTAAATCAGTCTAAGTGTAGTCCAAAAAGCTTTGGCGTAGATTATAAATAATGGAGCCAAGTTTGGAAAACGATTCTTAAAATAAATAAAATTTTCCAAGAAAACTCCAAACATGCATGACCAAGATGGTGTGGAAGTGGGCGAAGGAACTCAGGTCTGACCAGTCAACTTCTCCTTTGCATGAAATGTTATGTAAAAAGCCAGTAGATGAACTCACGAACTGTTGGAACGTTTGAAACGTTTGGATGCATGAGAAAAGCATGTGGCACGGTGAAACAGTCAACAACAGTTTTGACCAGTCCAATAACACGTTTGCATAGATAAGAATCTATTTTTGACCTTTTCCATTTACAGCGTTTAATTCCTATGCATGTCTATTCTTTGTCTTGCTTGCTTGCATGCATTGTAATCTCGGACTTCTGTATTTATGACTTTTTCGACTGTGTGCTCCTTGTTTATCCAAACAAAAGTCTGTGCCTTTCATTGTTCATTCTCTCAGATTTTTCTATGTATTTCTTCGGCAATTTTCCCCTTGGTTTTCTACATAGTCAAATCCCTTAGAAATTCTTCAGGATTATTTCTTTCGGGTTTATTTGCACAGTCAATTTTTTTTTATCTTTTCCCTGTCTTATGCTTTATATTAGGTTTATTTGTCCCGAGATTTACTTAGACATTTTCCTGTGGATTTATCTTCTGAAAGAATTCTTTCGGACAAAATGTCCAAAAGATTTTTTTCGGACAAAAGGTCCAAAAGATTTTTTTCGGACAAAAGGTCCAAAAGAATTCTTTCGGACTTTTGTTTATTTCCTTTTCTCCTTCGGCTTTTCCTTGGACTTTTTGATTTCAATTTTCTTGAAGGAATCCTTCGGACAAAAAGTCCGAAGGAATTCCTTCTTTATTTTCTTTCCTTTGCCTTGTTTATAATTTCTTTGGGCTTTTTGAAGGGCACCTGGGCTTTTTGAATGGACTTTCTCGAAGGGCTGTTGCCCTTCGGGCTTTTTGAAAGAGTCATTTGTAATTTTCCCACCAAAGAACTGCCCCTTTGATTTTTTTCAGATTTATTGTCAAGCACCTTGGTTTTTGTAAATCCCACGGCAACTTTTCCAAAGGTATTCCTTCGGACAAAATGTCTAAAGGAATCCTTCAGACGTTTTGTCTCTTTACATTTTCTCAGAATGTATCTTCCCGAAGGGCAGGTGCCCTTCGGGCTTTTTGAAGGAGTCCTTTACCCGCTTAAAATGATCCTTTCAATTGTCCCGAAGGACAGGTGCCCTTCGGGAGTTTGAAAATGTCCCTTTACTTTGCCATGATACCCTCCCGAAGGGCACATGCCCTTCGGGTTTATTGTAAATGATATTCCCGAAAAAAACTTTTTCTTTTCAACCTTGCAGTGGACTTTCCCGAAGGGGACCTGCCCTTCAGGACTTTTGAAATTGTCCTTCATCTTTTTCCTTCGGACAAAAAGCCCGAAGAAACAACCTATCTTAGTCCAGTTGCAAAGACTTCCATTTATGAAACGACCCTTCCGAAGGGCAGGTGCCCTTCAAAAATCTTGAAAGTGACCCCTGTTCCTTAAGAAAAGCCCATCGGACTTGTGCATTTGGTCCTTCGGATAGCCAAGTGACTTCTCCGAACTTTGAAGATGTCATTTTTCTGAAGGGTAGTGTGAACCTTCCCAAAGGGGTACATACCCTTCAACCCTTCCTGGAATGTACCTTTCCCTTTGTAATTTTTTTGGCTTTATTGCAAAGTACGCGGGGTTTTTGTAAATCCCTTGAAATCCTCTATCCCTTGACTGGAAAAAACCCGAGCAAATAAACATATGCATGATGCTGCCTTTAACTCCGTGCTTCCATTGAAAGTGAACAAGAGATGTGGCCTTTGAACTTGCTGTAGGTGTCTTTCCTTCGAACGGACTGCATGCTCTATATGGTGGCTGTAGGTCTTCACCCAACTGTTCTTAATACCTTTGATGTAAGTACCCTTCATTCATGCTTTTAGACCACAGATTGACCAGCTGAAAAAGGGATTAGACTGTTGTAGGAAAGTTTAAAATAATAGGGGTAATAACTTGGTTTTGACAAGCCAAATTACTAACAGTTATGAAATGAACAAACTCTTCCCTAAGTTGGTCTTCTACTTCTGGATCAGGGAAGAGTCTAGAGAATGTCGCCTTATATCCCTCACCAACCTCAACATCCCTATATGGTGCGATCCTCCTAGACAAAGAAACAATCTCTGTGCTGTAGTAATTGGGCGTCAAGGCAAAAGTAAGAAGATGCAATAGGGTGGTCATTTTGTTCCACCTTTCAATGAGATGCGACTGCACTTCCTTGAAGAACCTCTCCATAGGATCCTACTCTTTGGCATTTATGATGGATCTAATGTTCTCAATCATTGAGTCGATTCCATCATAAACCTCACCCAAACATGGATGATCCATATCCACATGTCTCAACATGCTGACGACGGGCACGATAAATCTGAGCAAATACTCCACACGTTCCCACCATGCGTCATCAAGAATCCATCCTTTCATCTTTGTGGCCTTTTCGTTGTCTCTTGTCTCCATACACTCCAACATTGGTTGACGACCATGCCACTCAATACCTCACGCACTTAGCAAGTAGTGTCAAGACGAGAGTGTGTGAGGCAAACCAAGTCTTAGAAACTTAATACAAAATTAAAACAAATAAAATAAAAAAAATGTTCAAATTGCAAACTTAAAAAATTAAATAAAAAATATACATGATTCATGAATGATTAAATAAAAAGTTACTTTCAACAATTGCAACTTCGAGAAGGCCTTGAAGATACCTTGGCAAATGTGATGGTTTCTTATGAACATTTGGATTTCGCTCGCCTTTTCATAGACTTGTTTGATCCAATAAATTTTTGTCCCCAATTTTTGAAACATAAAGTTGAGGGAATGAATGGCACAAGGTGTCCAAAATATGTGTCCATACCTTGCCTCAACCAACATGCCCGCAACTTTACAATTTTTAGTGTTGTCCATTACAACTTGGATAATGTTTTGAGGCCTCACGGCTTCAGTGGAATGTATCAGGATGTCGGCAATGAATCATGCATTCGTCACTTGCCCCTCACAATCAACAACCCTAAAAAACATTGCCCATTTAAGGCTCACTGTGACCACATCAATCAATGGCCTATTTGCTGTATCTTTTCATCCATTGAAAATGATGGGCACCAACTTCTGATCCACGAATCCCTGATGGGCTTCAATGCATCTTCAACTTGTTTTCTTTCTTTTGTCAACAAGGTGGTTTGCACCTTTTCATGTCTTGGGCCGGTGAACCCTTTAGGGGCAGCATTGATAGATCTATTCATATCCTACCATTATGGTGATCGAACAACATTAAATGGCAGCCCACATGTGTAAAGACAACGCGCAATGCTCTACTTCGCTATGTCCCTAGATTCATTATGGAATGCCCTATCCAATGGGCTTGCATCTTTTGTTCTCTTGTGACCAAGAGGTGAATCCTCTTCCTTTGCAGCCATGACAAGGGTAGCAAGAAATGGGTGTGATGGGGCCACCATATTAGCATGAGATGGATCAACAAGTGATGGTCCTTTCTTTCTCAAAGGATGCTTCGTTCTTTGCTCAACAAGAGCATCTGCTTCTTCTTGCTCTTTGATGTATGCAAGGATCTTTGCCTGTGGCAAGCCCTTTCTTGGCTTTCGATTTATGCTTGGCCCACCACAAACTTTGATTCTAGCACCAGGAATTGCACACAAATAGGCTTTCACTCAACTGTACGAGCTCTTGTATTTACAATTACATTCTGAACAAAGCCAAAAGAAACACCTTCCACTTGGCAGTAGTTCTAACATCGTCACATACTTTGAAAGAGGTGCTTGTGAATCGAGTCTGAAGGCTATCCATTGGCCCACCAAACTAGCACTTGCAGCCAAAGACATTCTAGCAAATCCTATAGCCCATGGCAAATAATAATAATATTGCTATTAAAACTTAAAGCATTTGGTGTTTGTTGAAATAATGGTTAAAACTTAAAAGAATAACAAAAAATAAAAAAATAAAATAAAACTAGTTACAAACAAAACAAAACAAAAAGCCACAAAACTGAAAACCTACTTTAAATCAACAAATCCTCTTCCTTGCAAGCTCCTTAAACTCCTTGACGCCAAATGGATAGAAATAGTATTGTAAGATTAGAAAAGGGAAGAAGTTTCAATCCTATGTAATTGAAAAAATGAAGATGAGAGAACAAATGTGCAATGATAGGTAAGAATGCAATGAAAGGTAAATGTGTTGTTTATTTTTGATAAAATGATTGTGAAAACTGCTTTTAGGGTTGAGAATCCACTTTAGTTTGTTTTTAATTGTATTTTGAAGTCCATGTTTGCCTTTTCATTGGGCAAAATTGAAAAAAAAAACTTTTTTTTGCTTGGATACGCTACAGATACAACAGGTTATGTCCTTGTGTTTGTGGATACACCAGGATACGTCTTTTGATAAAATAATTGTGAAACCTGTTTTTAGGGTTGAGAATCCACTTTAGTTTGTTTTTAATGTATTTTGTCCATTTTTGACTTTTCATTGGGCAAAATTAAATACAATCATTTTTTTGCTGGGATACGATGTAGATACAACGAGGTTATGTCCCAGGGCTTGTAGATACTCCCGGATACATCTCAGACGTATCTTGTCATATCCACAAGCCTAGGGACATACCCTTGCCATACCCCTCCCTATCTGTATCCACTATCGTATTGTACCATTCCCAGGGGTCTGCAAGGGCATATTCGGTAATGTAGATTTAATCTTCATTCCTCCATTTCCGCTAATAAATCTGTTTTTTTATCAGTCTTATATGCCTAGGCCTACGTATTAGCTGGAGAAGGAAGTTTTCTAGCTGTTTTTTTGTTAAATTGAAAGGCATTTTTGCAGCTTGTGAGGCATGACAGTCTTGGAGAAAAGCATTCTAACTTGTATAAGGTGTTTTGACAGTTCTGGCTGTTTTTACAATGATTTGGATTGTGTACGGCCTGATGTTTAAGGCGTTCTGCTATTTCATTAGGTGATTGGCTGCGTTCTGATTGCATGCAAGATGTTTCACTGACAAATTCTGATTTTGGCGCACTTGAAGATGAATTTTATCTTCTTTTTTGAGCTTGTTGAGGCGTAACACTTGATTGGGTGGATTTTTGTCTACTACAGCTGTACTTCTGCAAAGTGGATGCTTCTAAATTGTCTTTGACAGTGTTTTATAACCTACTAAACCCGACAGATGTCCTCATTCCTCTAGTAGGCACTATATTATTCTGTTCATAAGTCTTATTCTCCTCTGTGACTACATTGGAAGCTCTTGGAGCAAGGCGTAGAGCTTGATTTGGCCAGCGCATTCCTTCTTTTGAAGTTGGCGCTGTTTTGAATGCTTTTGACACTAATATTTTTGCAAAGACTACCACATAGAGGAGTGAAGCTTGATTATGAGGAGTGAAGCTTGATTATGAGGAGTGAAGCTGATTATTTCAAGGACTCGTCCTTATTTTTTCTTTCACATATTCCAATATTGGAATTTTCTATGCATATAAGAAAAATTGGAGAAGTATTATTTTATGCTTTTTCATTTAAAAACAAATTTCCAATTTCAAGTGTTTTTTTAATATTTTGAAGCATTTTAAAATCAATTGTAAGCAATTTTTTCATTTCCAACAGTAAAGCCTTGAAAAATGGCGCAAGCTACTCTATGCAAATTTGGCAAAAAACAACCAAATTTTCTAAATAAAGGATAAATAATGAGAGCTGCTCTTTACCCATTCGTTTCTATCAAAAGGCATAAATCTGCAAATCAAGAAAAATAAGTATATCGTCAAGTATGATGTTTTCTTGTTAAGCCAGTGCTAATGATAGTGCGAATCCCTTTCACGTGCTACGTAAGTACCACATACCATTTTGCTCTCACATGCCTTAACACTTCTTTCACATACTGCTGAGTATAAAGAAATGGTGAGCTTCTTCGACATACCTACAGGTATATAGGAAAGACGGGTATATAGAGAGGTTTGGTATATCGATCTAGTAGTATATAGAAAAGGGAACCATTTGGAATGATAAATAACCAATTTAGGGGTTTCAAAAACTCAAAACTCAAAACACAAACTCTTTATGGTGGCTGTAGGTATTCACCCAACTATTCTTAATACCTTTTATTGTATGTTGACCAATTTTTGGTCTTGCAGGCCAAAAAATTGGATACCCCTCTTCTTTTATTGCAAGACTCTTTCGATCCAGGTTCTGGCTAGTTCATCCCTCAGCTGCCTTGTGCAATTTTACTCTCACAGGTCATTTTTCATGAAAAATCAAGTGTTTTCCTCTTTTGCTTGCCAAGTGCTTTCGGGTCTGACAGGCAAGAGTCGACTTGAAACTCAATTTGGTCTCGGATGTTTAACAAGGCAAGTAAATTACTTCGGAGAGCTTTTTATCGACAAAATGGACCAAGGTCAAAAGGCCGAAGGGTCGTTTGCAAAAAGTCCGAAGGGTAGGTGTCTTTGCGGAGGGCACTTGGCTTTGAAAAAAGGACCTTTTCAATTCTTCTGGGAAAGACAACTTTGGATGCCAAGGTGCCCTTGTGGGGGGTAGGGGATGAGCAAGGTGGACCTTTTCAAAAGTTCGAAAGGGACTTGCCCTTCGGAAAAGTTGACAGGCCAAGAGAGAATTCCTTTCGACTTTTTGTCCGAAGGAAATCTAAGGAGGAAAACTCAAGGAAGAATTCTTTCGGACAAAATGTCCGAAGGAATTCCTTCGGACATTTTGTCTGAAAAATTTCGACAGTCGAAGAAAATCTGAAAAAATTTGGAAGACAAAAGTCCGAAGGGTAGGTGTCCTTGCGAAGAGCACTTGGCTTTGAAAAGAGGACCTTTTCAATTTTTTCGAAGGGTCACTTTCCCTTTAGAAAAGTTCGTTTGCAAAAAGCCGAAAGAATTGTCCTAGGGGGTGACAGGCCCGCGAACGTCAATTTCAAAGTGATAAGCTAGCCGTTGGGATTCAAATGTCTGGTGACAGGCCTGTGAACGTCAAATTCAAGGTGGTGAGCTAGCCGTTGGGAAGTAATCAAAGAAGAATTCTTTTGGACAAAATGTCCAAAGGAACAAAGGAAAGAAAGCCTGAAGGCCCACCAAAGAAAGTCCAAGAGTGCAAACTTAGAAAAGGAAGAATTCTTTTGGACAAAATGTCTGAAGAAATTCCTTCGGACATTTTGTCCGAAGGAATTCAAAGGTCCGAGAGCCCAAGGAACGACTTAGCAAACAACCAAAAAAAGGACCCTAGGAGGAAATTCATAAGCGTCAAGAGCCCAAATTGCTAGGAAAAGGAGGAAAATAGCAAGGAAAGAGAAAACAAAGTGGGTAACCCAGAATGTGGCCACACGCACATGAGACAAAAGCTCAAAACGCTCCAGGTGTCTTAGCAAGTCAAAGCACAGGCCCAAGGATGAACCAGACCAAGGCAGGTGGCACAGGAGTCGTCAACATAAGAATTGAATACACTTAGGTGAAATAGTCTCCACCGAAAACCAATAAAGGAATTGGTTGTGAGCATTGAAGAGGAGCGGCCCGTGTTTTCTTGTTTGGCCATTAATGAACAGCCAATTGCGCTCAGCATTGACGAGAGCATGGCCCATTCAACATATCTTTGGGATGGCCTTTTCGGTTGCTCGGAGAAATAACCCATGCTCTTGCAGGCCCAGACATCAAGGGCAATGACTTAAGCACCTACAACATGGCTTTCCCATACGCATTTAAGAAGAGACGGTAGTAGCATGGGCATGTGGTGGCTGCAGGAGTGATTAATACGGCATGGGTTTCCTTCCCTTGACTGGTCAATGATCTGTTTCCCAAGTTTATAACTTCTCATTTTGAAAAAGATCTTTCAGCATCGTATGGCGAAGCCTTGAAGAAATTTACCTTGAATCAAAAGAAGCGTTTTACCTCCATTTGAGCTTGCACTTTTGCATATGTCTATGGTATCATCTTATGTTCAGTCATTTTATTTAATGCTTTTATGGGTTTATACCAACATATCTAGTGTATTGTGAATTCTTCTCTGCAGGTCAACAAGAAGTGTTCAGCTCGAGGTATAGGCACATATGAACAGACCATCCAATAGTGTGTCTTTGGAACACTTTTGGTAGTTTCTTCCTCCCTATACCTCCATAGGATCGCTTGTTAAAAAACTGATGCAGTCTGTTTCTCATTCAAATGAAGTGTCTGTTTGCTTCTCTTTGGTGTAAAGTGTAGGGAAAAGCTAAGTAGACCAACCGGTTTGGTGCATCACCACATTAGTTAGGTTCTGTTTTTTAGTTTCTCTCTTTTCACCCCCCCCATTGTTAGCAGTAGGAAATCCAGAGCCTCAAAGTGCATCAAGGGGAGCTAGCCCCTAATCGAGAGATTCATCCCTCAAGTTTGCCGCCCACAACAAGAGGAATGTTTCCATTTGCTGCGTGGAGGAAGGGAGCTGAGTATCCTTTCAGAGGATGCAATCCACAACGTCAACAGTGTTTGGCACGCCCGATGGGACTAATTTTTTTGTCCTGCAAGTTTTAGGATTGGTGTTGGTCCTGTTATTGTAAAAAATCCAAAAGAAGGAACTATAAACCAACACCTGACGACTCCCTTTCAGGAACCCATGCTTTGGTTAATGATCAGCATGGCTTCCCATGCCTAAGGTCACCATAAGATCTTCTAGGAATGTCCTTTTTGAATTTATTGAGTTGCCTTTGAACTCAGCAGAAAGGCTAAGGTTTGCAACTACTCATCCTTACTTAGCAAGCCACTTTTTCAAACCAGCCATAAAATACACCTACTCAAGGAGACCCCGGTTGAATCCTTTCATAGCCATGGCTTTCCTTTTTGTGGCCTTCAATGGTCAGAGTCCCTTGAACCTTCTGCAGTATGACACAATTCTAGGAACAACTCTCAAAAGTGTTCCTCCCTTTAGTGGAGAGGGCCCAATCACTGCTGTCGAGCATATCAGAAACATAGCCAACCTCTGCAACATCCATAATATCACTGAGGAAAACGTAGCCATCAGATTGCTGGCCTTGTCCTTTAAAGGGAAAGTTTTGGACTAGTATGGGACCTTGCCTATGAACTCAGTTGGCTCATGGAATGAATTAGGGACCCTCTTGACAAATAGATTTGGGGAAAAAAGTGACCATTTGTCTCTAGCTGAGCAACTGACCACCATGAAGAGAGCCCCACATGAATTTATGCAAGATTTTAACACTAGGTTCCAAAAGACTTGGGACAGAATCCCAATTCTTGTGAGGCCAACCCCAAGCTATGCTTTCCTTTACTACTTGAAGGACCTGAATAGTGACATTGTTGTCATGATACAGTCCATGGGTGGACACATTTTGCCTGCTGCGTATGAAATAGCCATAGCTGTTGATAATTGCTTGATTCAAGTAGGAAAGATAGCTCCTAGACCTCATATGCCACTCTTTTTTGATTTGCAGCCCTCAGTTCAGCCTGCTGCACCCACTCTAGCTCCTCTGCCTAATGTAGAGAAGTTGGCTGCTACCCTTGCAAATGATGTCCACGAAGTTAAGAGCCTGCTGCAGTGTTACCAACGAGCTAGTTGCCCTCAAGAGGCAACAAGCTCAGAGTTATAGGCCAAATCAAGGCTACTAGTAGTTTGGACAGACAAATAGGCCTCCCTTTTAGAATTATAATCAAGGGCAGGGTCAGATTATGCAAGTCAAGCCTTATTAGAGCTATAATCGAAATGCCTCTTCATCTTCCAAGGCTCTTGTCCCCACTCAAAATAATTTGGTGTAGGAGCAGCCTAATTATCCACCCTTGGGGTATGGTCAAGAACAGGTTGCTTATGCCAATGAGTTACCAAATCAAAACATGACCACACAAGGTGATCAGGCAACCCAATTCTCAAGTTTTGAGATGTCAACACTTGGGATGGACAACAGACAGGGTCAGTCTGATTCCACTTTTATGAATCACCTGGAAGGGGAGTTCTACGCAGTCAACTATGTGGGGAATATAAGTGACCAGAATGATTGTGTTGCAGCGAACACCAGGTCCAAAAGGAGAGCTATGGATGAAGCTCAAGCAACTATCCAGGCACCTACAATGTCTCGTTCATCACAAGCAAATCAAAAGTTTCCTAATTATAGATCGTCGGTTGCAGCTTCAACTCCTTAGGTTGCACCACAAGTTACAAATGTCCCCAAGGAGACCTCCAAGGGGGGCAATCCTTCGATCAATGTAGTGGATGAAATGAAGAAGCTACACATGAACATCTCATTGTGGGGTTCTTTAGCACTGCTAGGGCAGAAGGATATACTCCAAAAGGAATTGCACGGGCTAGGTGAGCGAGCTGTCCCAACAAAGATTGACAATGTGTTGATAGTGAATGGGGTTCCTCCCATTGGAGGTCAAGCAAAGAAGGATGAAAAGGTCCCTCCTTTTTATTTGTTGATTATTGGTGATATCTTGGTCCACAATTGCATTATTGATAGTGGAGCAAACACCTCAGTTATGCCCAAATGCATCGCTGATAAGCTAGGCCTCAAATATGAGCAAATGACAAAAAGAGTTCTGCAGTTAGATGAATCATCATCCAAGACCTTGGGAGTGGTAAGAGGCTTGAATCTAACTCTCCATGCTTGTCCGACCTTCTCAATTCTCCGTGATGTGGTAGTGGCAAATGTTCCTCCTTACTTCACCCTCTGCTTATCCAAGGATTTCACGTCCAAGATATGCGGATACTTGACAGCCTATTGGTCTTACATGGTTTTTAGGTCAAAGTATGGAACTAAGGTGAAGATTGAGTCGGAGCCCATCCACAAAGATCACCTAGAGCCATATTCGTCCAAAGCAGCGAATGTCAACTACGCCATCATTGATGAAGAACTCCAGGTAGACCAATCTCCATCATCTTCCCTTGGAGGAGTTGCTGACCTACTCCTAGATGAATGGGGAAATGACAATTTTGAGCATGATCCTTACAATTTCATCGAAGACGCTGGTCTTGGAGTCTACTGCATGCATGAGAAGATGTTTTCATGCCAAATTTGATGAAGGTAGACCAAGAGGACTGTGGTTTGTGGCAGCTATTCTTTGATGGATCTAGAAGCAAGTTGGGAGCTGGTGGTGGAGCAATGCTGGTTTCACCTTCAAAGGAGAAATATTTCTCAACTTTCAGGTTCCAGTTCTCCTGCACTTGCAACGTGGTGGAGTATGAAGCCCTTGTTCATGGTCTAGAATGGGCAAGGAAGAGAGGAATCAAAGAATTGCAAGTGTTTGGAGACAACGAGTTGATTGTGAACTAAGTGAGGGGTCAAAACTTGACCAAGAACTCCCTACTCAAGTCTTACAAGCACAGAGCGTGGGACCTAATGGAGTGCTTCACTGCTTTCCACATCACTTCCATCCCAAGAGAGGAGAACAAGCATGCGGATAGACTAGCAACAGTTGGTGCTCAGTTTGATATCCCAAAGGGGGTGAGACAAAGCAAAAATTAGCACCATTTAAAGGTGATAGTGAGGCCCTCCATACCAGACAATGTCACCAATTGGCAGGGGTTTGAAAGTGACCAACAAATAACACTTTTCTTGCAGGAGGAAGCTGAGTTTGCTTCTAAATATCAGTCCAAGCTGCAACAACAATATGATGGGTAGATTGTTCAGCTAAAGACCAACAGGCTTCCCAAAGGTTTGGTAACTCTTGAGAGCATCTTCAATGAGGATGACCAACTCAAGGACAAAGCAAGCATGTCAACCAAGAAAGAAAATTATGAAAGGGTAGAGATCTACAAGGATAAGTTGCTTGCACTTGGGAAGGTATGTACCAATGAAGAAAAACATGCTTTCATTATGTTATGCCAAGAGTTTGCCGATGTCTTTGTTTGAGAGTATGGCGATTTGAAGGGGTTTGACCCAAGCTTGGCCCAACACACCATTGAGTTGGAAGAGGGTGCCAAACCCATCAAAGCAAAAGCAAAGGCCAATCAATCCAAAGATTGAGTCTCTCATGAAGAAGGAACTCACCAAGCTGATCGAGTCCAGAATCATCTTCCCTATCAAACACTCTTCTTGGCTGGCCAATTTGGTCCTCGTTAGGAAGAAGAATGGAGAAATCAGATTGTGCGTGGATTTCAGAGACTTGAATAGAGTCTCATTAAGAGATCACTATCCCCTCCCAAGTATGGAGCAAATTCTTCAGATGGTGACATGCAGTGAAAGATTCTCCCTCCTGGATGGCTACTCCGAATACAATCAAATTCTGGTGCAAGATTGTGACTAGTACAAGACAGCGTTCACCACCAAGTGGGGAACTTTTGCCTACAGGAAGATGCCATTCGGATTGTCAAATACTGGAGCTACCTTCCAACGTGCTATGGATATGGCTTTCCAAGGTTTGATAAATGACATTGTGCCAGTTTATCTTGATGATGTGACAGTCTTCTCCAAGGAGGCAAGTGAACATTTGAAGCACCTGAGGCAAATCTTTGAGAGGTGTAGAGAGTTCGGCATCTCTCTCAACCCTAAGAAATCTGTGTTTGCTGTTTACAAAGCAAACTCTTGGGCCATGTCCTTTCAAAAGAAGGCTTGTCCATTGATCCAGAAAGAGTGCATGCCATCGTAGCATTGTCCTTGCCTAAGCACAAGAAGGGCCTGCAAAGTTTCTTTGGCAAAATAAATTTCATTAGGAGATTCATTCCTAAATTTGTTGAGCTGGTCAAGCCACTAACTTCCATGCTGAGGAAGGACGAGACGTTCACGTGGACAGCAAGGAGAAGAGAAAGCTTCAAAGGCATCAAGCAAGCTATCGCCCAAGCTCTTCAATCTCTACACCTTTGGAAATGAAGAGGTAATCTCTGCTATGCTCACTCAAGCGAATGTTGAGAATTTAGAACAACCTCTCGCTTTTTTTAGCCAAGGCTTAGAAGACTACGAGATTAGGTACGCGTATGTTGAGAAACAGGGGCTTGCAGTCATATGAAGTCTGAAAAAATTCAGACATATGTTGTCTAACAGCAAGATTCACATCATGGCGCCACATCTTATTGTAAAAAACTTCTTGCTGAGCGGAGATTTGAATGAAAAAAGGGCAGGGTGGATCACCAAAGTAATGGAGTACGATGTAGAGATCAAGACCACCAAGCTGGTAAGGGGGAGAGGGTTGTGTGAACACCTCGCTATAGACTACAAAAAGCCGAAGGAGGACATTTTGGTACTCCATGATGAAGCTGCAGCAGAAATACCTACAATCATGAAGAGCTGGTCACGAGACATGGTCCATTTCCTTCAAACTGATGAGTGTCCACAAAGTCTTGATAGGACCAGGAGGAGGTATTTTAGGCTCCAATCTCTTCCTTATGTCCTAGTTGATGGAGTGCTATTCAGGGCCTTTCAGGGGTACTCTTGAGATGCATTGACTCAGACCAAGTCGACAGGGTGCTGTCCGAGTTCCATGACGGACCAACCGATGGCCACTTTACTCCCAAGGCCACAGCTGCAAGGATTATGAGGGCTGGCTAATTTTGGCCCAGTTTGTTCAGAGACACTCACGCTTGGGTGAGGAAATGTCAAAAATGCATTTTCTTTGATGGGAAGCAACGACTGGCTACAATGCCTCTTCATCCTATTCAGGTGGAACAACCATTCATGCAAGGGGGTTGGACTTTATAAGAATGATCAACCCTCCTTTTAGTGTTGGCCACAAGTGGGTCTTGACTGCTACAGATTATTTCACAAGATGGGTAGAAGTCGTCGCTTTGAAAGAATCCAATGAGAGCGCAGTCCTAGACTTCTATGAAGGCATAGTGACGAGATTTGGGGTCCCAGCCACAATCATTTCGGACAATGCATTGGCTTTCTTGGGAACAAAGACAAGTGAGTGGGCGTTAAAGTATGGCATCTATCTTAGTACTTCTTCCAACTACTACCCACAAGGGAATGAGCTGGCCGAGTCCACAAATAAGAACCTGATTAGGATCATTAAAAGGACAATGGCGAAAAATCAAAGGACTTGGCATGCCAAGTTGAAAACAAAGCTTTGGACATATAGGATCACTCCAAAGAGGGCGATTGGGAATTCACCATACACACTTGTGTATGGAAGGGAAGCTAGACTTCTTATTTCACTTGAGTTGCCAGCTTTCGATCTTGCCCATCAACTGCAATTGGTTGAGAGCGAAAGCCTAGAAGTCAGATATTGTGAGCTAATGGAGCTTCAGGAAGCAAGAGACCAAGCCATGGATGCAATGACCAGCTGCCAACAGCAAACAAAGAAGCATTTTGACAAGAGGTCTACGCCAAGGAGCTTCTCGGAAGGTGACATTGTCTTGAAGTGGGATGAGGGCCGAGCCAAAACTGGAAGGCACACAAAGTTTGACGCTTTGTGGAGTGGCCCATATGTCATCACCCAATGCAAGAAACATAATGCTTTTCAACTCTCCAAGTTGGATAGTGAAGAGCTACATATCCCAGTCAATGGGATATATCTTAAACATTGTCACTAGCTTTCTTTTGCCATGTACATAGTTTCCCTGTCTTTTTCTCGTTTTCCCTAAGTGCTTTTATGCATGTGTTTAGTGTTTTTTAGCCTTTGTGTGTGTTTTCTTTATCGTTTGGGGTAAATCTTTATTGGTACTTAAGTTTTTACAAGGATGTTGCCAGCGTTTCAAGCTGCATCCTGACTCCATGCCCAATGGACTTTTAGGCCACTAGTCTTCTCAAGCATAGTAGGCATGCTTCCCCTGTGAATTTCCAAATGTGTTGACCAATTTTTGGTGTTGCAGGCCAAAAAATTGAGCACCCCTCTTCTTTTATTGGAAGAGTCTTTCAATCCAGGTTCTGGGTAGTTCATCCCTCAGCTGCCTTGTGCAATTTTTCTCTGATAGGTCATTTTCCATGAAAAATTCAAGTGTTTTCCTCTTTTGCTTGCCAAGTGCTTTTGGGTCTGACAGGCAAGAGTCGACTTGAAACTCAATTTGGTCTCGGATGCTTAACAAGGCAAGTAAATTACTTCGGAGGGCTTTTTATCAGCAAAATGGACCATGTTCAAAAGGCCGAAGGGTCGTTTGCAAAAAGTCCGAAGGGTAGGTGTCCTTGTGGAGGGCACTTGGCTTTGAAAAGAGGACCTTTTCAATTCTTCCGAAAGACAACTTTGGATGCCAAGGTGCCCTTGCGGGGGGCAGGCGATGAGCAAGGTGGACCTTTTCAACAGTCTGAAAGGCAACTTTCGACTCAAATTGCCCTTGCGGAGGGTAGTTGGTCGAAGCAAAAGGGCGAGGCAGAAAGCCCGAAAGGGACTTGCCCTTCGGAAAAGTTGATAGGCCAAGAGAGAATTCCTTTGGACTTTTTGTCTGAAGGAAATCCGAGGAAAACTCAAGGAAGAATTCTTTCGGACATTTTGCCCAAAAAAATTCGACAGTCGAAGAAAGTCCGAAAAAATTTGGAAGACAAAAGTCTGAAGGGTAGGTGTCCTTGCGGAGTGCACTTGGCTTTGAAAAGAGGACCTTTTTAATTTTTACGAAGGTTCACTTTCCCTTCGGAAAAGTTTGTTTGCAAAAAGCCGAAGGAATTGTCCTAGGGGGTGACAGGGCTGCGAACGTCAATTTCAAGGTGATAAGCTAGTCGTTGAGATTCAAATCTCTGGTGACAGGGCCACGAACGTCAAATTCAAGGTGGTGAGCTAGCCGTTGGGAAGTAATTGAAGAAGAATTCTTTCGAACAAAATGTTTGAAGGAATTCCTTTTGTCCGAAGGAACGGAGGAAAGAAAGCCCAAAGGCCTGCCAAAGAAAGACCAAGAGTGCAAACTCAGAAAAGGAAGTTTGAAGGAAAGAAAGCCTGACGGCCCGCCAAAGAAAGTCCAAGAGTGCAAACTCAGAAAAGGAAGAATTCTTTTGGACAAAATGTCCGAAGGAATTCCTTCAGACATTTTTTCCGAAGGAATTCAAAGGTCCGAGAGCCCGATGAATGACTCAACGAATAGCCAAAGAAAGGAGCCCGGGAGGAAATTCATAAGCGCCGAGGGCTCGAATTGCCAAGAAAAGGGGGAAAATAACAAGGAAAGAGAAAACAAAGCGGGTAACCCAGAACGCGGCCATGCGCACATGAGACAAGCTCAAAACGCTCTAGGTGGCGTAGCAAGTCAAAGCGTAGACCCAAGGATGAACTAGACCAAGGCAGGTGGCACATGAGTCGTCAATAGGAGAATTGAATACACTTAGTTGAAATAGTCTCCACCAAAAACCAATAAAGGAAATGGTTGCGAGCATTGAAGAGGAGTGGCCCGTGTTTTCTTGTTTTGCCATTAATGAACAACCAGTTGCGCTCAGCATTGAAGAGAGTTTGGCCCAGTCAACATATCTTTGGGATGGTCTTGTCGGTTGCTCAGAGAAGTAACCCATGCTCTTGCAGGCCCAGACATCAAGGGCAATGACTTAAGCACCTACAGCATGGCTTTCCCATACGCATCTAAGAAGAGACGGCAACAACATGGGCTTGTGGTGGCTGCAGGAGTGATTAATACGGCATGGGTTTCCTTTCCTTGACTGGTCAATGATCTGTTTCCCAAGTTCTCTATATAATTGTAACTTCTCATTTTGAAAAAGATCTTTCAACAATTGTATGGCGAAGCCTTGAAGAAATTTCCCTTGAATCAAAAGAAGCGTTTTACCTCCATTTGAGCTTGCACTTTTGCATATGTCTATAGTATCATCTTATGTTCAGTCATTTTCTTTAATGCTTTCATAGGTTTATACCAACATATCTAGTGTATTGTGAATTCTTCTCTGCAGGTCAACAAGAAGTGTCCAGCTCGAAGTATAGGCGCATATGAATAGACCGTCCAATAGTGTGTCTTTAGAACATTTCTGGTAGTTTCTTCCTCCTTACACCTCCATAGGATCCCCTGTTGAAACACTGATGCAGTCAGTTTCTCATTCAAATGAAGTGTTTGTTTGCTTCTCTTTGGTGTAAAGTGTAGGTAAAAGCTGAGTAGACCAACCAGTTTGGTGCATCACCACATTAGTTAGGTTCTGTTTTTTAGTTTCTCTCTTTCTTTTCACTCCCTCCATTGTTAGCAGTAGGAAATCCAGAGCCTCAAGGTGCATCAAGGGGAGCTATCCCCTAATTTAGAGATTCATCCCTCAAATTTGCTGCCCATAGCAAGAGGAATGTTTCCATTGTGCCGCGTGGAGGGAGCTGAGTATCCTTTTAAAGGGTGCAATCCACAGCGTCAACACTGTAAGTACCCTTCATTCATGCTTTTAGACCACAGATTGACCAGCTGAAAAGGGGATTAGACCGTTGTAGGAAAGTTGAAAATAATAGGGGCAATAACTTGGCTTTGACAAGCCAAATTACTAACAATTCTGGCGACTCACAGGGTTTGACCAGCCTGCTGCTCAAAGAACTCAGAAAAATTAATTGTAACAAGCTTGAACATGATTGAAAATTGGAAAGCTGGATTCCAATACAATTAGGAGAATTGACTCAACAACAACATTGTGCACATTTGCACTTAGAGGAAACAACAACAACGAAACTGAAAGGGAAAGCAACCTAGACAGAAAACATGTGTTAAAAGCACTTAGAGGAATGAAACTATGACTATGTACAAAGGAGTGACTCTTCTAATAGCAGTATTTAAGAAACATCCCATTCATAGGAATGGGAAGTTTTTCTCCATTCAATCTGGGTAATTGAAAAGCGTTATTCTTCTTACAATCAGTAATAATATAAGGTCCAATCCAAAGGCTATCAAATTTGGAGTGCCTACCTGGCTTTGCACGTTCCTCATCCCATTTGAGAACTATGTCTCCTTGTTGGAATATTTTGGATGAAGCTCTCTTGTCAAATGTCTTCTTGATTTGTTGTTGATTAGTCCACATGATATGCATAGCATCATCTCTAGTTTCTTCTCTCTCAATTCATTCATTCTTACCTCCATGGCATCATTTTCCAGAAGCTCTAGCTGGTGTGCAAGCTCTAAAGATGGAAGCTCCAATGAAATAGGCAGCCTTACTTCTCTTCCATAAACTAGGAGATAAGGTGATGACCAATAGCCTTCTTAGGGGTGATCTATTAGCCCGTAAAGCGGTTTTCAATTTTGTATGCCAAGATCTCTGATCATCCTCCATTGTTCTTTTGATGATCCGAATCAAATTTTTATTTGTAGATTCAGCTAGCCCATTACCCTGTGGATAGTAATTAGGTGATGAAGACAAGTAAATACCATGTTCAAGAGCCCATTCACATATCTTTGTACTACTGAATGCTAAAGCATTATCTGATATAATAGTAGTTGGAGCTCCAAAACGAGTGACTAGGCTCTCATAAAACTCAAGGACGGAATTCTCATTTGCCTCTCTCAAAGGTACTGCTTCCACCCATGTGGTGAAATAATTTGTAGCTGTCAAAACCCATTTATGACCAGCACTAGATGAGGGATGAATCATGCCAATGAAGTCCAAACCCTATTGTATGAATGGCTGTTCAACCTGAATTGACTTTAATGGCATAGATGCTAGTCTTTGTTTTCCTACAAACATTGCACATTTTGAACATTTTCTAATCCACGTATGTGCATCTTTGTATAAATTAGGCCAAAAATAACCAGCGCTAATACTTTTTGTAGTTGTAGTCTTGGTTGCAAAATGACCTCCAGAAGGACTATCATGAAATTGCTCAAAAAGTTTGTCAAATTGACTAGTTTCTACACACTTTAAAAGCATACCTCCAATGTCCTTTTTAAAAACACTCCATCAATCAGGATATAGGGCACTGATTGCAGCCTGAAGTGTCTTCTTTGTGATGCATTCAAACCCCTTGGACATTCTCCAGTTTGAAGAAACCTAGCAATATTCTGCGTCCAGCTTGTAGGAGGTGTGCCTTCAGCTTGATGTTGAGTGTCTTGAATTGCCAAAATTGTTTCTTTATCTTCCTTTACATCTTCTGCAAGATGTTCACATAATCCTTTACCTCGAACCAACTTTGTAACTTTGATTTCAATGTCGTATTCCATACATTTAGTAACCCATCCGGCTCTCTTTTCGCTCAAGTCTCTATTGAGAATGAAGTCCTTCACACTTGGATGAGCAACCATTAGTATAATTTTGTTATTTGAAATCAAATGTCTAAATTTTTTCAGACCTCTTATTCTAGCATGAACATGTTTTTCTACGAAAGAATATCTCTCTTCATAATCTTCTAAAATTTGACCAAAGAAAGCAATGGGCTATTCCAAACCTTCATCACTTTGTTGCATAAGCATGGTTGAAATAGTGCTGGAAGTAGAGAAAGCCTACAAGAAGAAATCCTTACTAAAATCTGGATTGAGCAAAGTAGGAGCTTGACTGATTGCTTCTTTGATAGCTTCGAAACTTCTCTTACTTTATCCCACGTGAACTCTGTGTTTCTTAAGCATTTGAGTGAGTGGCTTTACCAGTTCTGCAAAATCATGAATGAATCTTCTAATAAAGTTAATCTTATCCAAGAAGCTTTGCAAACCTTTCTTGTGTTTAGGCAATGATAGAGCAAAGATTGCTTCTATTCTTTCTGGATCACTATGAAAGACCAACTTTGGACACAACATGTCCAAGAAGTCTCCCTTCATGCACTGAAAAAATACATTTCTTTGGATTCAAAGAAACTCCAAATTCTCTACATCTATTTAAAACAATCTTCAAATGAGTTAGATGATCATTATGATTCTTTGAAAATACTGTAATGTCATCTAGATATACCAAAACCATTTCACTCAAAAGACCATGAAAAACAACGTCCATTGCCCTTTGGAAGGTAGCTCCAACATTGGAGAGTCCAAAAGGCATCTTCTTGTAAGCAAAGGTACCCCACTTGGTGGTGAAATCGGTTTTATATTGGTCTTGCTCCTTCACCAGTATTTGATTGTATCCTGAATACCCATCCAGTAAAGAAAATCTCTGTGAACCTGAAACGCTCTGCAAAATTTGATCCATAGAAGGAAGTGGATAATGATCTTTCAGTGACACCTTATTTAAATCTCTGAAATCTACACAAAGCCTTATTTCTCCGTTCTTTTTCCTTACAGGGACAAGATTTGCAACCCATGTTGAATGCTTAATAGAAAAAATAATACCTAATTCAATCAGCGTTGTAAGTTCTTTCCTCATGAGAATCTCAACATTGGGGTTGATTGGCCTTTGCCTTTGTCTTACCGGTTTTGCATCCTTTTCCAATTCAATAGTATGCTGTGCTAATCTGGGATCAAAACCTTTCCAATCATGGTACTCCCAAGCAAAAACATACATATACTCTTGACATAATGAAATGAAAGCTACTCTTTTAAAATCTGAATTTACTTTACCCAACTTAAGTTGTTTACTTTCAGCTATGCTAATTGGCTCATAATGCTCTTTCTTGAAAGAAATACTCACCTTGTCTTTTCTTAGCTGATCATTTTCATTGAATATGTTTTCTAAAGTCACCAAACCTTTATGTATCTTGTTTGATTTTAATTGCACAATCTGATTTTCATATTGATCCTGCACTTTGTCAAGATTTCTTTGGCAAAATTCTGCCTCATTCTGTAGAAAATATGCTATTTGTTTATCAGATAAGAAACTTGCCAACTTACATCATTATTTGGAATTGAAGGTCTGCATACCACTTTGATTTGAGTATGATTTTTACTGTCCTTAATCTGATCCAGAATATCATGCTGTGCACCTATTGCAGCAAGTCTATCAGCATGCTAATTTGCTCCTCTAGGAATGGAGTGAATGTCAAATGCAAGGAAATCTTCAATGAGATCCCAAACTCTATTTTTGTATGCCTTCAAAAGAGGTTTTTTTCTGTGCTTAAACTTTTTACTTAATGTACCACTAATTCACTATCACATTTTACCTATAAGATCTTAATACCCCTTTCTAGCCCACTAAAAACCATAAATAAGAGCTTCATATTCTATAGTATTGGAAGTACAACAGAATTGAAATCTAACCGAAGAATAATACCTTTGATCTTGTGGTGAAATCACCATAACTCTAGCGCCACTACCATTCTTTGTTCTGGATCCATCAAAAAATAGATTCCAAACTCCTCCTTGATCCCGTAGTGAGCTAGTGAGACTAGGCAACAAGTCACCTTTTTCGTGCATGCAACAAACTCCAAAACCAACATCTTCAATACTTTTGTAGAGCTCATGTCCATGATTATCAGCAGTCCATTCGTCAAGGAGAATATTTGGAATGCCTTCAAGAGGCTTAGAAGGCTCTTGATCAATGGTGTTATCATCTTCTTCTGTAATATTGCAATTCACATTTGTCATATTTGACATATATGGCCCAAGGTGGAATCTGGAAATAGGCTATGATCTAATAGTTACTTTTGTCCCATACCTGGGTCTAAAAACCATGTATGACCAATATGAAGAAAGATAACCTCCTATTTTGGTAGTAAAATCTCTCGATGGACACAGTGCAAAATTTGGAGGTAGATCAACATTTTGTAAGATGGTGAAATTTGGGCAAACAAGTATAATTTTGAGATCTTTCAACACACCCACAGTTTTGGTAGAACCATCTAATTGCATGACACCTTTCGCATGAGGTTCATACTGCAAACCTAACTTATCAGCGATTGATTTGGGCAAGACAAAAGTACTAGCCCCACTATCAATCATACAATTATGAACTAGACAATCTCCAATGATCACAAAAAGGTAAAATGGAGGAGGTTTAGTTACCTTTTGTGACTCAGCAGTTGAATTAGAATTAGTTAGGACATCACTTACTCTTTCTTTTTCTGGCGTCTTCTCAGAGATAGTGAGCTTTGAAAACTCTTCTTGTAAGTATTCCTTTTGTCTTGGGATTAGTAGTGTCCCACATCGAAATTGATACTGAAGTCTTCTTCATTTGATCCATGATACTAAGTGAAGAAGTGGCTGTTTTTGATTGTGATTTAGGATCAACTCCCAAATTTTGTGTAAATTGAGGAATGTAAGGCCCTCTCACATTCTTATCTTTTGGATCCTGAAATTACTTTTTTGAGGCAGCTGATGTATAGTTGTCTCTTGTTGTCGCTGAGGACTGCCCTTTCAGGGCCCGAACCTTCTCCAATTGCTCTTTTCTTGGATCTACTATAAGTTGCAACTGGATTATCAACACTAGATAAATCTTGATTCTGATTTACAACCAAATATTCAAAAGAATTCTCACCTTCCTGGAAATTGACAAATGTAGTTTCAGCAGGAGCTTTACCACTACTTTCTCCTTGCTGATTTGAAGTTTCTGTTTTAGTGAATGAAGGAATGTCTCCATAAGGTAGAGAGGCTTCTTTATTCTGAGAAGATGGTTTGTTTTCAAAAGAAGGTTGAACTGAACTTTGTTGCATAAAAGATTGATGAGAGCTCTCACCAGTTGGAGCCATTGCCATGTTGCTTGATTGGTTCCATTGATTGTTTCATTGTCTTTCTTGAACGTAATTGCTTTGAGTTGGCACCATTGGTTTTGAATTGCTTGGAGCATCAGGATTATATTGTCTTGATTGAGAATTCTGCCCTTGACTTTGCTGATTGGATTGATAAGATGGCCTATTGGCTAATAATTCTGGTTAGTATTCTGATAAGGCCTATATGGTGGAGCTTGTTGTCTCTCAATTGCAACCAACTTGTTGGTTTGAGCTTTAAGAAGACTCTATCTTTCCCAATCTATTAGTTTGCTTACCTTCTATTTGGTGGAACTTTGATGACTCTGGAATTGGAGCAATAGTTGGATCAGAGGGATGAACTTCTGGAAAATGGGGCATTGGAGGCCTTGGAGATAACTTGTCTGCTTATATAAGTCAATTTTCAACCTCAATTGCTACTTCAAAAGCTTGAGGTAAAGTATTACCTCCCATAGATTGAATCATTACAGCCACATCTGAATGAAGAGCCTCCAAATAATACAGAAAAACATAATTGGGGGTAGGCTTGATCCCTGCTAGAATTTTGTCCTAAGTCTTTTGGAATCTGTGATTGAAATCCACCATGAACTCATGATTGGATCTCTTAATTGTCGTACGCTGCTCCACAAGTGAAAGATGATCACTTTTATCTTCGAAATGTTTACACAGAAGTACTCCAAATTCATCCCAATTGTTGATTAATGCAAGAGTTAAACCTCTGTACCACTGAAGTGCTTTTCCTTTAAAAGAAGTTGCTAACAACCTCATTGCTACATTCTCTTGTGTCACATGATGAACTGAACAAAGTTGGCAATATCTGCAATATGCTCTATAGGAGTTGTTGAATTTTCTACTGTATAATAAGCAAGAGCCTTTAGAGCTGAAACTGGAATATCATCCCATGTAGTGATATTTAGAGGACTACCACCATTGAATAAAACAAAACCCTGTCTTCTGGGAACAACCATCTGAGGAATAGGATTTATAACAATATTAGGCTGAACAATATTGGCTTGAACAATAGGATTTTGTGCAATAGAAGGGATAACAGAGGGTGTAGGATTTGGATTTGACTGAGAAGTTCTCCTTTTCTTTCGTTGATAAGACAACTCAAAAAGATCTGCCTCTTTCCCTTTTACAACTGATCTTGTGACAAATTTTGGTGGCATGAAAAAACATAGAAATCTGAAAATGAAATCTGGAAATGAATAAAATACTCAGATACACAGATAACAATTCAAAAATGTGAATAAAGTGGTCCCACCGAGCATGCCATAAACTATTATTACTCTGGAGTTGGACCTTGCTTGAAGATGTGCAAAGCACAACTTCTCTCCAGCTGATACAATGGGAACTTCTTAGAGGGTGGGTGCCTCTATGTTTGAGAATAAACTCCAGAGAGGGTTGGTTCTCTTATGATTTTTTGCAATTAAGTTTGAAACTGTGATTTTTAGGGTGAAAACAGTAAGGGAAAACTTTGAAAGAAAATTTAAGGGGGGAGATACCCCTGAATTGATTAAATACTCTGAAGTTATTCAAATCAATGCACACATATAACCAAAATGCAATTTATATTCTGTCTCTAAGCAAAAGTGTTTCAGAGGAAGTGTTGAAAACCTCTTCAAATGACTTGCAAAAAGGGTGAGATAGAGAGAGATAGGTGAGGAAGGGACCTGTAAAAGGAGAAAAATTCTCTCTTATATGCTGATGCACAATCAAATACACACTATACTGCTGTCAAAAATTAGATTCAGAAAAATAAACTCTTTATTGATCACTGGTCCAACTTACAATTTCTTTTTCAAACTTCAGGGCCTTTCTCTACGGCTCGATTCAACGAATAAATAAGCTTTGAAAAATAGTCTAAATCAGTCTAAGTGTAATCTAAAAAAGGGAAAAGGTCAGTTTTGGTTAGTTATCTCAAGACCTCACCTCTTTTACAATCCTTTGAATATTCAATAAAATTATTCTCCTTTACAAAAATCTGCATGCTTCTCCAAACTTGGCGTAAAATATAAATAATGGAGCCAAGTTTGGAAAATGATTCTTAAAATAAACAAAACTCTCCAAGAAAACTCCAAACATGCATGACCAAGATGGCGTGGAAGTGGGCAAAGGAACTCAGGCTGACTAGTCAACTTCTCCTTTGCATGAAATGTTATGCAAAAAGCCAGTAGATGAACTCCTCACGAACTGCTGGAACATTTGAAACGTTTGGACGCATGAGAAAAGCATGTGGCACGGTGAAATAGTCAACGACAGTTTTGACCAGTCCAATAACACGTTTGCATAGATAAGAATCTATTTTTGACCTTTTCCATTTACAACTTTTAATCCCTGTGCATGTATACTCTTTGTCTTGCTTGCTTGCCTGCCTGCCTTATAATCTCAGACTTCTCTATTTATGACTTTTTCGACTGTGTGTGCTCCTTGTTTATTCTGACAAAAGTCTGTGCCTTTCATTGTTCATTCTCTCGGATTTTCCTGTGTATTTCTTCGGCAATTTTCCCCTTGGTTTTCTACAAAGTCAAACCCCTTAGAAAATCTTCGGGATTATTTCTTTCGGGTTTATTTGCATAGTTAAATTTTTTGGATCTTTTCCCTGTCTTATGCTTTATATCGGGCTTATTTGTCTTGGGATTTACTTGGCAATTTTCTCGCGGATTTATCTTCTGAAAGAATTCTTTCAGACTTTTGTTTATTTCCTTTTCTCTTTTGGCTTTTCCTTGGACTTTTTGATTTCAATTTTCTTGAAGGAATCCTTCAGACAAAAAGTCCGAAGGAATTCCTTCTTTATTTTCTTTCCTTTGCGTTGTTTATAATTTCTTCGGGCTTTTTGAAGGGCACCCGGGCTTTTTGCATGGACCTTCTTGAAGCGCTGTTGCCCTTCGGGCTTTTTGAAAGAGTCCTTTGTAATTTTTTCGCCAAAGAACTGCCCCTTTGAATTTTTTCAGATTTATTGTCAAGCACTTGGTTTTTGTAAACCCTATGGCAACTTTTTTGAAGGTATTCCATCGGACAAAATGTCTGAAGGAATCCTTGGGACATTTTGTCTCTTTACAATTTCTCGGAATGTATCTTCCCGAAGGGCAGGTGCCCTTCGAGCTTTTTGAAGGAGTCCTTTACCCGCTTGAAATGATCCTTCCAATTGTCCCGAAGGACAGGTGCCCTTTGGGACTTTGAAAACGTCCCTTCACTTTGCCAGGATACCCTCTCGAAGGGCACATGCCCTTCGGGCTTATTGTAAATGATATTCTCGAAAAAAACTTTTTCTTTCAACCTTGCAGTGGACTTTCCCAAAGGGGACCTGCCCTTTGGGACTTTTGAAATTGTCCTTAATCTTTTTCCTTCGGACAAAAAGTCCGAAGGAACAACCTATCTTAGTCCAGTCGCAAAGACTTCCATTTATGAAATGACCCTTCCGAAGGGTAGGTGCCCTTCAAAAATCTTGAAAGTGACCCCTGTTCCTTAAGAAAAGCCCTTCGGATTTGTGCAATTGGTCCTTCAGATAGCCAAGTGACTTTTCCGAACTTTGAAGATGTCATTTTTCCAAAGGGTAGTGTGAACCTTCCCAAAGGGGTACATACCCTTCAGCCCTTCCTGGAATGTACCTTTCCCTTTGTAAATTTCTCGGCTTTATTGCAAAATACGCGGGGTTTTTGTAAATCCCTTGAAATCCTCTATCCCTTGACTGGAAAAAGCCCGAGAAAATAAACATATGCATGATGTTGCCTTTAACTCGGTGCTTCCATTGAAAGTGAACAAGAGATGTGGCCTTTGAACTTGCTGTAGGTTTCTTTCCTTCGAACGAACTGCATGCTCTATATGGTGGCTGTAGGTCTTCACCCAACTGTTCTTAATACCTTTGCTATAAGTACCCTTCATTCATGCTTTTAGATCACAGATTGACCAGCTGAAAAGGGGATTAGACCGCTGTAGGAAAGTTTAAAATAATAGGGGTAAGAACTTGGTTTTGACAAGCCAAATTACTAACAGTTATGAAATGCACAAACTCTTCCCTATCTTGGTCTTCTACTTCTGGATCAGGGAAGAGTCTAGAGAATGCCGCCTTATATCCCTCACTAACCTCAACATCCCTATATGGTGCGATCCTCTTAGACAAAGAAACAACCTCTGTGCTGTAGTAATTGGGATTCAAGGCAAAAGTAAGAAGATGCAATGGGGTGGTCATTTTGTTCCACCTTTCAATGAGATGCAACTGCACTTCCTTGAAGAACCTCTCCATAGGATCCTACTCTTTGGCATTTATGATGGATCTATTGTTTTCAATCATTGAGTTGATTCCATCATAAACTTCAGCCAAACATGGGTGATCCATATTCGTTGGAATATTGTCATTGATGTCAAATGAATTGATTGGTAGAAGTGAACGGAAATGTCGACGGAAGTGAACGGAATTGTTGCCGGAAGTGAACGGAATTGTTGACGGAAGTGAACGGAAATTTCGACAGAAGTGAATGGAAATGTCGACGGAAGTGAATGGAATTGTTGATGGAAATGTCGACGGAATTGTCGACCTTGGCCGACCTATTGGGAGGAGTTGTGACCATTTGAAAGAACCTCTTCACTTGAAGAGTCACGACCTTAATTTGTGGCTTTCCGTGGGTTATAAATAATTGCATAACGAATGGCAAAATAGTAGATTCGAAAGTGGAAGATATATAAAAGAAGAGCATAATTTTTAAAGGTAGATTTTTGTTAGAATATTAAAAAGAAAAAATCAACAAGTATAAGGAAGAGTATAGCAGCGAAAACACTCAAGTGTAAATCGAATCTAAAGGAGATAAAGCAAGTGTTCTATCATCCGTTGTTTTGACAACAAATTTGAGATAGAAGAGTGATTTTTTCTGAGAAGGTTGGTGCCTTCGTTTTGAAGAGATTGGTGTCTCTTGCTGAGTTGGTGCTCGGTGAAAGGGGTTGGTGCTCCAGTAGGTTGGTGCCTACAAATATTTATATTAAGAGAATTTCTCCGTGGTTTTCTCTCGAAAGAGTTTCCACGCAAATCTGTGTCTATTTGCATTGTGTGGTTTTGCATTGTATTCTTTGATTGCTTTGAATATATTAATTGCGGAGTAATTTGAGGTTTTTGATTTAATATTAAAGTCGAAAAAGAAAAAATATCTTATACTGATTCACCCCCCCTCTCAGTATAAGCGTGTGCTTAACAATTGGTATCAGAGCAGGTTTCTTCGATGTTAGCACAACTGCTAGAAGGTAGATCTTGGAAAGCACATATGGCAGGATCTCAAGTGCTAGATGGTTTCTTCACTAACAAGGCTCCTTTGTTCGATGGAACGAATTATGCATTTTGGAGCATAAGAATGAAGACTTACTTGATGGCCCAGGTTTCGATATTTGGCAAGCAGTGGTAATAGGATACACAACGCCACAAATTGCACCAACGGATGCCACTGGAAAAAAGGACAGTGAGAACAATGCAAAAGTTCTGAATGCAATCTTATGCAGGCTTTCAGAAAATGAGATTGTTAAGGTTATGCATTGTGAATCTGCAAAAGAGATTTGGGATAAACTCAACACTATTTATGAAGGTGATAGTAAGGTTAGAAAAGCAAAACTCCAAACCCACCGGAGGCAGTTTGAAAGTTTAAAAATGAAGAATGATGAAAACATTGCTGGGTATCTTCTTCGTGTCGATGAGATTGTTAATGTCATTCGGGGACTCGGAGAGAAAATCGAAGAATCTGTGATCGTTCAGAAAGTCCTTAGATCCCTACCATTGAGATTTGATGCGAAGGTCTCCGCCATTGAAGAAATGAAGGATTTAGACACGATGAAAATGGACGAGCTCTATGGAATTCTTACAGCGTACGAAATGAGAACCGAATCTGAGAGACAGTCGAAGGAGGCATCATTCAAGGTCTCGAAGAAAGAGAAGATCAAAGAACCAAAATCAAGTGAAAATTCAAGTAGTGAAGAAGATGAAAATGAAGCTCTATTCATTCGGAAGCTAAAGAAAGGATCGGGCAAATATAAAGGAAAGTTACCATTTAAATGCTTTAATTGTGGTAAAATTGGTCATTTTGCAGCCAAATGTCCAAATAAAGGAAATAGCGATGATGAGAGAAACAAATCAAAGTACAAAAAGGGATTCAAGCCGAGCAAAGACAAGCAAAGATTTGAGAAACAAAAGAAAAGCCTATACTCCAAGAGGTATAGCAGCTCATTTGAAGAAAACAAAGAAAGTGATGTTGAGAGTGATAATGAAGAGATTATGTTCATGGCTACAAAAGAAAATGCCACCACCAACAAAGATAATTTGGAGGAAGATGAAGACATGGAAGAAGGTGAAGTGAACCTTGAAGAAGAACTTATTTGTGCGTTGGAAGAAATAAAAGCATTTAAGAAGAAGAATCAGAAACTAAAATTACAACTCCGAAAATATGAAGAGAATCACGACTTCAAAACGAAGACATCACAAGTCTTTGAGGAATCAAACAAGGTAATTGCTGATCTAAAAGTCCAAATCGAAGAATCAAAGAAAATTGAAGAAGATCTAACGAATCAACTAAAGAAGAAAGGAGAAGACTGTGAAAGGTATGAATTTGAGATAGATGTTTTAAAAAGGGATCTAGAAAAGGCGAATTCTAAAATAGCAAGTGAATTGAAATCTGAGAAAAGCACTCAAGTTTTGAATAAGATTCTAGAGAGTCAAAGATCACCATCTAACAAGTCAGGCATTGGGTATGAGAAGGAAAAAGAGAAAGCTAAGAGCTATGCTGAAACTCTTAAGGAACCAGTGAAAAAGGAGACCAAGAAGGAAGAAGCCCTAAATACAAAAACCAACTCTATCAACAAAGAAAACAAAACTTCAGAAGACCATTTGCTCCAAGATATGCAAATAAAACCAGGTTTGGTAATTATTTTGATGGATATTTTTATTATTGCAATCATTTTGGTCATAAGAAATTAGATTGTGGAAAGAGAGCCAAGGATATTGAAGTCAGGAGCAGAACAAAGGAACCTATGGAGCTTCAAATAGAAACTAGAATTCGTTTGCTCCCTTATCAAACTTTGATGAAGCTATAGTTTGTTACAAGTGCAACAACTATGGACATATAGCACGCTATTGTAGAAGTGTTTTTGAATCTGTAAGATAAGATCAAAAGTTCAAAGCTCCAGTGATAAAGAAAAGAGAACCATCAAAGACCTCGAAGAAGCAAGAAGAATCCATGATTGTTCAAACAACATTCCATGCTAGAGATGGACAACAATGGTTCATTGATAGTGGATGTTCGAGACACATGACTGGAGATAAAAGCAAATTCATCTCGTTAAAAAAGGTCAATGAAGGCATGGTGAAGTTCGGAGACAACACTACAGCCAGAATAACAAGAAAAGGTACACTTAGTCTCGATAATGGAAAAACCAAAACAGAAAATGTGTTATATGTGGAAGGGTTAAAGCACAATCTTCTAAGTGTTAGCCAAATGTGTGATCAAAGACTCACTCAAGTTCTTTTCTGAAGGTTGCGAGATCAGAAAAAGAGACACGGGAGAACTAATTGCAGATGCTCATAGAACCACAAACAACCTATACATGCTTGGAGAAATGAGAGGAGAGAAATGTTGTCTGAGTCAAGTTGAAGAAAGTTGGCTATGGCATAGAAGGATAGGGCACATAAATATTGATAATCTTGTGAAAACCAGCAACAAACATGTTGTGCGAGATATGCCCAAGATAACAAAACCTTCAAGCACTCTATGCAAGCAATGCCAACACTGGAAGCAAACCAGAACAAGGTTTAGAATGAAGGAATATTCGACCACCAAATGTAATGACCCTCACTAGTAGGATCACTAAAACATTGATATGGCGCTATGAAATTTTGTCAAACAGTTGGTAGGATTACAAAAAATACTAAAATTGTGTTATGGACTTTTGTCAAACGGTTGGCAAACAATTAATCTATACTGCTGTATTGTAAACTGAATATGGAACAAATCTACTCAGCGTAATAATTTAAAAGATTTAGTACCAATATATTTATTCAGGAGAGATATAGATCCTTTTACAATAGTTTGCGATTTTCAGATTTTAACAAAACATGGACAGAATAATATCTTCTTCTATCATGAACAGCATACAAAGGATTTGGCACAAAAATTGAATCTTTATTCAAAGATATGCAAATGTAAATAGAACCTTATTCACTGATGACAAAAACTTGGTCTGCTTGTTGCGCCAAGACTGTTGTCCGTACACATGCCCAGAATACTGTCTGTACGCTGTCCGTACACTGCTGACTGGTGCGATTTCAATATTAAATTTTGTCTTTACTGGCAAGTGCCGATACTGCCTTGATCATGGACGCCTAGGCTGGGCCATCATATAAAATTTAATCTTCCAGCCAAATATGAGAAATCACAGTATGCTGGAGCGCAAACCCTGCCGTACCTTATTGCAGGTACAGGCTGTACCTAGACGGACTATGTAAAATATGAATAATTTTATTTCCTTGGGCAGCCCCTTCAATTGGACGATGATGCAATCTCCTTGCCAGATGACTCCAAAATTGTTTAACTCTCGAACTACACTTGAATACCCAATGAAACTCAACATGAAATGGCTGAATACCACTTCCAATGTGCAACCCTTCAGAGGATCTTCCACTTCCTCAGTTATGCAATCTCTTGAGAGGTATCGTTCTCAAGGATTATGTTGAAGATTTGCAGACTATAACGCCCCACAAATGCTCAAGAAGACTCAAATGAGAAAATAGACTTGGATGCCAAATGAGAGACCCATGGGGTCTATTTATGCACTTTTTGGAAATTTCTAGAAGTATCCGTAATACATCTTGTAAAGCCTCATTGTACTTTTTAAATAAAAAGTAACTTTATAAAATAAAAGTGCACCTTAATTTAAAAATATAACATTTTGGCCCCATATAAAAAGTAATAAATAAATATAATGTCTCCAAGAGCATAATGAGCCCTCCAATTGCCAAATAAACGCAAAAATGACTCTCTCATCACCACCATCTGCCTACGAGAGTCTGGAATAGGCAAATCCATGTAAAGTGTCATGTCGTACTAGAGAGGGGACATGACAGTTCGCCCCTCCTGAAATTGCTTGGCCTCAAGCAATCTCAATGCCGGATGCTGCAGAATGGCCTCACCCTCCCAAGTAGCATTCTCAATGGGTAGATCCTTCCACTTAATCAGGTACTCTCTGATTACCTGCCTGCGAAGCTGCTCTCTTTGCTATCCAAGATAGATTCTGGAACCAAGATCAACTTCCCCTCATTATCCAAGGGAGATAACACTGCAGAAGGCACCACACTATGACCCAACGCCTTCTTGAGGCATGATACTTGGAATACATTATGCACTCTATCTGGCGGTCTGCCTGGTGAAATCTTGATGTACGCCTTCTCATCAAGATAATATTTAGCCTTGTGTTGCTCCTCATTTGTAGGCATCAAGGTACAAATAGCTGCCCACTCTATATCATTATGCCTGGTTTGCCTCTCCATCCTCTTAAGTGTAATAGTCCTAACATCACTATTACGAATAGCCTTCAGCACGTGTTCTGCCATCTACCTCGAACCGCATCTCCATATCTTTAAGTCTCAGGGTAATCTCCTCCAACGAATGTAGCCACTGCATCCCAAGCACTATGTCCATGTCACCCATGTTGATCACATAATAATTTGCCTTGAACTCATAGTTGTTCAGGCGTAGAGGTAGATCACGTACCATCCTGTCACATTGAAGAGTATATCCATCAGCCACCTTAACTTTTAGTCCCTCAAACTCCTCAGTGGTGAGCCCACACCTCTCAGCGAAGCGTGCATCAATAAAGTTGTGCGTGGCACCAGTATCCATGAGTGTAATAACCTTTTGTCCTGCCAAGACACCTCTAAGTCTGAAAGCACCCTCTCTCTAAATACTAGATAGACGTGCCTCCTGTAAATGTAACTCTGGTTCCTCCTTTTGTTCAGCATTATCTACCTCCTGTTCCTGCTTTGCATCATCAGGATCATGGTACTCTCAGCTGTCTGAATCTGAGCCCTCGTAATAAGCCCACATTACCTTGTTGGCCTTTCCCTTAGGCCTCATAGGACAGTCATGTCCAAACTCATAGGGACCCTTGCAATAGAAGCATAACTTCTTCTTATGCAGGTCATTAAGCGTCTCCTTATTCAAAGGTGCAGCTGACTTGTCTTTCGTGTCATCATCCTTCTCTTTACCTTTGTTGAATTCCTCTTTATTATCTTTGTATGATGAAGAGCCCTTTGAACCAACCCTGTTTGCTGGTGCTGCAAGTTCCATACTACGGCTTTTCGTCATGGCTTCTTGAAATGTGAGAGGATTAAAGGCCTTAACCCACCCCTTGAGTGGTTCAGTCAACCCTTTTGTAAATAACATGACTAGCCTCCGCTCTGAAATATTAGGTACCATTGCTGCTAGCTTCTGGAAGTCATTAATATAAGCATGAAGAGAACCATGCTGTTTTAGTTGTGCCAATTCACGAAAACTCACCTCAAGATCTTTGACATCAAACCTTTCAATCAGCTTGTTGGTAAACTCCTCAATGTAGTGATAAGGTTGTGTCCAAGAGTGACTAACCCATGATACCACCACTCGTGAGCAGCACCTTCAAGATGTAGTGTGGCAAATCTTATGGCATCCTCTTCAGGGATTGGTCTCAAAGAAAGATAATTATCAAGCTTTTGAACCCAAGACCTAGCTGTGCATTTGTTACTTCCATCATAGTAAGGCATGGAAATCTTACCAAGTGCTTGTTGATAGTCATTCCTTGGAGCATAGCGATCATTTCTTCCTCCTCTCTTATTTCTTTGATTCATGAATTGATCAAATGTCCATATTTCTCTCATATCAGGAGGGAGAGTGGTATACTCCAAGTAGGCCTGTCTAGCTTCTTCTCCAAATGGAGTAGCTGGAGCAGCATGTGATTGTCCTTCTCTTGGTGTAAAGGTGGGAAAAAGAGGCCTAGAGGCTGATCCTCCAGTGTTTCCAGCACGTTGTATTGACCTTTCCTCATTAACTCCACTATGTTCAGCTGTGTGTTGATGATTTTGTTCTGGAATGGCTTGCTGATCCATTCTTGCTAATAAGCGTGACATCATATCAAGCATATTGTCAAATTTCCTTTCAGTACTTGCATCTCTATCTTCCTCTGCCATATTTTGAACTGATTTGCCGGTATCTCTTAATGCTTCTGACAATGTATCTCCTTCGACCTAAGGATTCTGATTTGGTTGTCTCCACTGTTCCCTGCTATAATATCTGATTTCTCTCTCACTCATCTGCTGTTTAGCTGATCACAGGATGGCAGGATGATGGCTCTGATACCACTGTAATGACCCTCACTAGTAGGATCACTAAAACACTGATATGGCGCTATGGAATTTTGTCAAATAGTTGGTAGGATTACAAAAAATACTAAAATTGCGTTATGGACTTTTGTCAAACGGTTGGCAAACAATTAATCTATACTGCTGTATTGTAAACTGAATATGGAACAAATCTACTCAGCTTAATAATTTAAAAGATTTAGTACCAATATATTTATTCAAGAGAGATATAGATCCTTTTACAATAGTTTGCGATTTTCAGATTTTAACAAAACATGGACAGAATAATATCTTCTTCTATCATGAACAACATACAAAGGATTTGGCACAAAAATTGAATCTTTATTCAAAGATATGCAGATGTAAATAGAACCTTATTCACTGATGACAAAAACTTGGTCTGCTTGTTGCGCCAAGACTGCTGTCCGTACACATGCCCAGAACACTGCTGACTGGTGCGATTTCAATATTAAATTGTCTTTACTGGCAAGTGCCGATACTGCCCTGATCATGGACGCCTAGGCTGGGCCATCATATAAAATTTAATCTTCCAGCCAAATATGAGAAATCGCAATACGCTGGAGCGCAAACCCTGCCGTACCTTACTGCAGGTACAGGCCGTACCTGTACGGACTGTATAAAATATGTATAATTTTATTTCCTTGGGCAGCGCCTTCAATTGGACGATGATGCAATCTCTTTGCCAGATGACTCCAAAATTGTTTAACTCTTGAACTACACCTGAATACCCAATGAAACTCAACATGAAATGGCTGAATACCACTTCCAATGTGCAACCCTTCAGAAGATCTTCCACTTCCTCAGTTATGCAATCTCTTGAGAGGTATCGTTCTCAAGGATTATGCTGAAGATTTGCAGGCTATCACGCCCCACAAATGCTCAAGAAGACTCAAATGAGAAAATAGACTTGGATGCCAAATGAGAGACCCATGGGGTCTATTTATGCACTTTTTGGAAACTTCTAGAAGTATCCGTAATACATCTTGTAAAACCTCATTGTACTTTTTAAATAAAAAGTAACTTTATAAAATAAAAGTGCACCTTAATTTAAAAATATAACATTTTGGCCCCATATAAAAAGTAATAAATAAATATAATGTCTCCAAGAGCATAATGAGCCCTCCAATTGCCAAATAAACGCAAAAATGACTCTTTCATCACCACCATCTGCCTACGAGAGTCTGGAATAGGCAAATTCACGTAAAGTGTCATGTCGTACTAGAGAGGGAACATGACACCAAACCACTAGAGCTGATTCATACGGATCTTTGTGGTCTTACCAGAACTGAAAGCATGCAAGGTGAGAGCTACTTTATGTTGCTCATTGATAATTATACTAGAGTGACGTGGGTAGCCTTTCTAAAAGAAAAATCAGAAGCATTTGAAAAGTTTAAAGCTTTCACGGCATTAGTAGAAAATGAAAAAGAGCTGAAAATAAAATGCCTAAGGTCAGATCGAGGAGGTGAGTTTATTTCAAATGAATTCATTGAGTTTTGCGAAGATCATGGAATTAAGAGACAATACTCAGCTGTAAGGACTCCACAACAAAATGGGGTGGTGGAAAGGAAAAATTGAACCGTTCAAGAGATGGCTAGAACTATGTTGAATGAATCTAAGCTATTAGATAGATTCTGGAGAGAAGCAATTAATACAACAGTATATATCTTAAATAGAGGGCAAATCAGAGTTAATAATGACAAAATTCCTTACGAATTGTGGAAAGGAAGACCAGCTTCGGTCAAACATTTCAAAGTGTTTGGAAGTAAATGTTTTATCAATAGGAATGAAGAAAACTTGGGCAAATTTGATTCAAGAGCTGACGAAGGAATTTTTCTTGGCTATTCCATCAAAAGCAAAGCCTATAGATGTTATAACAAAAGGCTACAAACTATCGTAGAAAGTGCTAGTGTTAAAATAGATGAGATCATGAATCAAAAGGCAAAAGAACCTTCAGAAGAGCCTCTAGAAATACCTAATCTTGTAGAAGAAGGGGAGGAAGAAAATGTAGAAAATTGAGTGAATCTGAAAGGCAGGACACCAAAGCGCCATCTCGCTTTGTTCAGAAGAATCATGCTGAAAGTCAGATCATTGGCAACATTCATGCTGGGGTGCAAACTAGAAGAAGAATTGTAAATATACCTGAGCATGTAAATTTCTCTTTGTTATCCAAGGTAGAGCCTAAGAATTTTTCTGAAGCTAGTCATGATAAACATTGGGTAAAAGCAATGGAAAAAGAGTTAGATCAAATTGAGAAGAATGAGACTTGGGAACTTGTGCCCAAGCCAATGGATCAAAATGTGATTGGCACTAAGTGGGTTTTTTGAAACAAATTGAATGAAAATGGCCAAGTCACTCGAAACAAAGCAAGGTTGGTATGTAAGGGGCATGCTCAACTAGAAGGTGTAGATTTTGAAGAGACTTTTGCTCCTATTGCTAGATTAGAAGCAATTCTAATATTTCTTGCATTTTCAGTATTCAAAAATTTCAAAGTTTATCAAATGGATGTTAAATCAGCATTTCTAAGTGGCAATCTAGAAGAGGAAGTTTACATAGAACAGCCAGAAGGATTCCTCTTATCAGAAAACAAGGATTATGTGTGTAAGTTGAAGAAGGCTTTGTACGGATTGAAACAAGCTCCTAGAGCATGGTATGCTAGGCTTTATAAATACCTACAAGACCAAGGATTCAAGAGAGGATATGCTGATAGTAATCTTTACCTCAAAATTGAAGGAGATCACCAGTTAATTGTTGTGGTGTATGTAGATGATATAATATTTGGAGGAGACAATGAGGAAATGTCTAAGATATTTGTCGAAGATATGCAAAAGGAATTTGAGATGTCCATGTTAGGTGAGTTATCATTTTTCCTTGGTTTACAAATCTCTCAATCTAACAAAGGAATATTCATATCCCAAAGCAAGTATGTGAAGGAGATGTTGAAGAAATTCCATATGGAGGAGTGTGCCCCTGTTAGCACACCTATGGCTATATGTACGAAGTTGAGAAAAGATGATGAATCTCTGAATACTGATTAAACTCTTTACAGATCAATGATTGGGAGTTTACTATATGTGACGGCATCTAGACCAGATATCATGCAAGCAGTAGGTATGGTTGCATGATTTCAAGCAGCTCCAAAAGAAACACATGTGCAAGCCGTGAAACGTATATTTAGATATTTAAAGAGAACCTTGGATTATGGGTTGTGGTACCCAAGAGGTAAAGACTTCACATTGGTAGCGTACACGGATTTAGATTGGGCAGGTTGTGTAGATGATAGAAAAAGTACAAGTGGAGGAGCATTCTTTCTTGGAGATAGCCTAGTATCATGGTTGAGTAAGAAGTAGAATTCTATATCTCTATCCACATCAAAAGCAGAGTACATAGCGGCAGTGCTATGTTGTACACAAGTTCTATGGATGAAACAAACCTTGAAAGATATCAAAGTAGAGTATAATCATCCAATCTCAATATTTTGCGATAATACTAGTGCGATAAGTACTTCGAAGAATCCAGTTATGCATTCTAGAACTAAGAATATCCCTATACAGTATCATTTCTTGAGAGAACATGTGGCATAACAAGTAAAATTAGAATATGTTTCCACATCGGAACAGATGGCAGTTATCTACACTAAGCCTCTTCCAAAGGAAACATTTGAGTACCTACAACAGAAGTTGGGAGTAATTTCTTTTGCTTCTTGCCACTGAAGGGAAGCATCAGCTGAGGGGGAGCGAAGTACTAGCTCTTGGATAGACCCTTTGCCATTGATGTCAAAGGGGGAGAAGTACAGAAAGAGGATGTCACAGAAAGGGGGAGCTACAACAAAGAAGGATTCAGATAGAAGAAACAGTGCAGCAAAGGGGAGCAGTTTCAGTATGTGGTTGCATCAATGACAAAGGGGGAGATTGTTGGAATATTGTCATTGATGTCAAATGAATTGATTGTCAGAAGTGAACGGAAATGTCGACGGAAGTGAACAGAATTGTTGCCGGAAGTGAACGGAAATTTCGACGGAAGTGAATGGAAATGTCAACGGAATTGTCGACGGAATTGTTAACCTTGGCCGACCTATTGGGAGGAGTTGTGACCGTTCGAAAGGACCTTTTCACTTGAAGAGTCACGACCTTAATTTGTGGCTTTTCCGTGGGTTATAAATAAGTGCATAACGAATGGCAAAATAGTAGATTCGAAAGTGGAAGATATATAAATGAAGAGCATAATTTTTAAAAGTAGATTTTTGTGAGAATATTAAAAAGAAAAAATCAGCAAGTATAAGAAAGAGTATAGCAGCGAAAACACTCAAGTGTAGATCGAATCTAAAGGAGATAAAGCAAGTGTTCTATCATCCGTTGTTTTGACAACAAATTTGAGATAGAAGAGTGATTTTTTTTGAGAAGGTTGGTGCCTTCGTTCTGAAGAGATTGGTGTCTCTTGCTGAGTTGGTGCTCGGTGAAAGGGGTTGGTGCTCCTGTAGGTTGGTGCCTACAAAATTGTTTTTGGGGTTGGTGCTCTAGTAGGTTGGTGCCTACAAATATTTATATTAAGAGAATTTCTCCGTGGTTTTCTCCTAAAAGGGTTTCCATGCAAATCTGTGTCTATTTGCATTGTGTGGTTTTGCACTGTGGTCTTTGATTGCTTTGAATATATTAATTGTGGAGTAATTTGAGGTTTTGGATTTAAGATTAATACTCGAAAGCGAAAAAATATCTTATACTGATTCACCCCCCTCTCTTAGTATAAGCGTGTGCTTAACAATATCCACATGTCTTAACATGCCGACAATGGGCATGATAATTTGAGCAAATACTCCACACGTTCCCACCATGCATCATCAAGAATCCATCCTTTCATCTTTGTGGCCTTTACGTTGTTCCCTGTCTCCATACACTCCAACGTTGGTTGACGACCTTGCCACTCAATACTCATGCACCTTAGCAAGTAGTGTCAAGACGAGAGTGTGTGAGGCAAACCAAGTCTTAGAAACTTAATACAAAATTAAAACAAATAAAATAAAAAAAATGTTCAAATTGCAAACTTAAAAAATTAAATAAAAAATATACATGATTCATGAATGATTAAATAAAAAGTTACTTTCAACAATTGCAACTTAGAGAAGGCCTTGAAGATACCTTGGCAAATGTGATGGTTTCTTATGAACATTTGGATCTCGCTCTCGCCTTTTCATAGACTTGTTTGATCAAATAAATTTGTCCTCAATTTTTGCAACATAAAGTTGAGGGAAAGAATGGCACAAGGTGTCCAAAATATGTGTCCATACCTTGCCTCAACCAACATGCCCGCAACTTTGCAATTTTTAGCGTTGTCCGTTACAACTTGGATAATGTTTTGAGGCCTCACTGCTTCAATGGAATGTATCAAGATGTCGGCAATGAATCATGCATTCTTTACTTGCCCCTCACAATCAACAACCCTAAAAAACATTGCCCTTTTAAGGCTCGTTGTGACCACATCAATCAATGGCCTATTTGCTGTATCTTTTCATCCATTGAAAATGATGGGCACCAACTTCTGATCCACGAATCCCTGATGGGCTTCAATGCATCTTCAACTTGTTTTCTTTCTTTTGTCAACAAGGTGGTTTGCACCTTTTCATGTCTTGGGCCGGTGAATCCTTTAGGGGCAGCATTGATAGATCTATTCATATCCTACCATTATGGTGATCGAACAACATTAAATGGCAGCCCACATGTGTAAAGACAACGCGCAATGCTCTGCTCCGCTATGTCTGTAGATTCATTATGGAATGCCCTATCCAATGGGCTTGCATCTTTCGTTCTCTTGTGACCAAGAGGTGAATCTTCTTCCTTTGCGGCCATGACAGGGGTAGCAAGAAATGGGTGTGATGGGGCCACCATAATAGCATGAGATGGATCAACAAGTGATGGTCCTTTCTTTCTCAAAGGATATGCTTGGCCCAACACAAACTTTGATTCTAGCACCAGGAATTGCACAAAAATGGGCTTTCACCCGATTGTACGAACTCTTGTATTTACAATTACATTCTGAACAAAGCCAAAAGAAACACCTTCCACCTGGTAGTTGTTCTAACATCGTCACATACTTTGAAAGAGGTGCTTGTGAATCGAGTCTAAAGACTATCCATTGGCCCACCGAACTAGCACTTGCAGCCTGAGATATTTTAACAAATCCTACAGCCCTTGGTAAACAATAATATATTGCTATTAAAACTTAAAGCATTGGGTATTTGTTGAAATTATGGTTAAAACTTAAAAGAATAACAAAAAAAAAAAAAAAAAAAAAAAAAAAAAACTAGTTACAAACAAAACAAAACAAAAAGCCACAAAACTGAAAACCTACTTTAAATCAACAAATCCTCTTCCTTGCAAGCTCCTTAAACTCCTTGACGCCAAATGGATAGAAATAGTAGTGTAGGATTAGAAAAGGGAAGAAGTTTCAATCCTATGTAATTGAAAAAATGAAGATGAGAGAACAAATGTGCAATGATAGGTAAGAATGCAATGAAAGGTAAATGTGTTGTTTATTTTTGATAAAATGATTGTGAAAGCTGCTTTTAGGGTTGAGAATCCACTTTAGTTTGTTTTTAATTGTATTTTGAAGTCCATGTTTGCCTTTTCATTGGGCAAAATTGAAAAAAAAAACTTTTTTTTTGCTTGGATACGCTACAGATACAACAGGGTATGTCCTTGGGTTTGTGGATACACCAAGATGCGTCTTTTGATAAAATAATTTTGAAAGCTGTTTTTAGGGTTGAGAATCCACTTTAGTTTGTTTTTAATGTATTTTGAAGTCCATTTTTGACTTTTCATTGGGCAAAATTAAATACAATTGTTTTTTTGCTGGGATACGATGCAAATACAACGAGGTTATGTCCCAGGGCTTGTAGATACTCCTGGATACATCTCAGACGGATCTTGTCATATCCACAAGCCTAGGGACGTACCCTTGCCATAACCCCTCCTTATCTGTATCCACTATCGTATTGTACCATTCCTAGGGGTCTGCAAGGGCATATTCGGTAATGTAGATTTAATCTTCATTCCTCCATTTCCGCTAATAAATCTGTTTATTTATCAGTCTTATATGCCTAGGCCTACGTATTAGCTGGAGAAGGAAGTTTTCTAGCTGTTTTTTGTTAAATTGAAAGGCATTTTTGCAGCTTGTGAGGCATGACAGTCTTGGAGAAAAGCATTCTAACTTGTATAAGGTGTTTTGACAGTTCTGGCTGTTTTTACAATGATTTGGATTGTGTACGACCTGATGTTTAAGGCGTTCTGCTATTTCATTAGGTGATTGGCTGCGTTCTGATTGCATGCAAGATGTTTCACTGACAAATTCTGATTTTGGCGCACTTGAAGATGAATTTTATCTTCTTTTTTGAGCTTGTTGAGGCGTAACACTTGATTGGGTGGATTTTTGTCTACTACAGCTGTACTTCTTCAAAGTGGATGCTTCTAAATCGTCTTTGACAGTGTTTTATAACCTACTAAACCCGACAGATGTCCTCATTCCTCTAGTAGGCACTATATTATTCTGTTCGTAAGTCTTATTCTCCTCTGTGACTACATTGAAAGCTCTTGGAGCAAGGCGTAGAGCTTGATTTGGCCAGCGCATTCCTTCTTTTGAAGTTGGCACTGTTTTGAATGCTTTTGACACTAATATTTTTGCAAAGACTACCACATAGAGGAGTGAAGCTTGATTATGAGCAGTGAAGCTTGATTATTTCGAGGACTCATCCTTATTTTTTCTTTCACATATTCCAATATTGGAATTTTCTATACATATAAGAAAAATTGGAGAAGTATTATTTTATGCTTTTTCATTTAAAAACAAATTTCCAATTTCAAGTGTTTTTTTAATTTTGAAGCATTTTAAAATCAATTGTAAGCAATTTTTTCATTTCCAACAGTAAAGCCTTGAAAAATGGCGCAAGCTACTCTATGCAAATTTGGCAAAAAACAACCAAATTTTCTAAATAAAGGATAAATAATGAGAGCTACTCTTTACCCATTCGTTTCTATCGAAAGGTGTAAATCTGCAAATCAAGAAAAATAAGTATATCGTCAAGTATGAGGTTTTCTTGTTAAGCCAGTGCTAATGATAGTGCGAATCCCTTTCATGTTGTACCTAGGTACCACGTACCATTTTGCTCTCACGTGCCTTAACACTTCTTTCACATATTGCTGAGTATAAAGAAAGGGTGAGCTTCTTCGACATACCTACATGTATATAGGAAATGTGGGTATATAGAGAGGTTTGGTATATCGATCTAGTAGTATATAGAAAAGGGAACCATTTGGAATGATAAATAACCAATTTAGGGGTTTCAAAAACTCAAAACTCAAAACACAAACAATGCATTCAATTAAATCAATCGTTGGCATAGTATTGACCCACAAAGACAGTTGGTTAGAATGGTCGCAGCAAGTGGAGAACACCCTCATCTTCAATGATCTATGGTTCGATATTTGTGACAGGGATACACAGCCAGTTGAGCCAACAGGGAATGCAAAAGATATTCAGACATGGAGGCAGAAAAACCAAAAAACATTGGGCTTGATGACGGCCTCAGTTGATGGAGATGTGTTCCATCATATTCAGGGATGCAGTACACCATGTGAAGCACTTTATAAATTGAAAGACTTGTATGATTCCCACTTGGAGTTGGAATTCATTTAGTTGCAGTTGAAGTTCAACTTCGAGTTGAAAGATGATGTGATAAGATTGACTTTAGAAATTTGTGCAATCAAACATGATGTGGATCCCATGGGTGTCAAAATTAACATATATATGGCCACATTCATAAATGCTTTTTTTTCCAACTATTCAATCTACTTGGAGTCTCCATAAGCAAGTAATCAGTTGAAAACTCACATTTGATCAACTGGTTCAAAAGATGGCAGAAAGAGAAAAGGCCTTTGGAAGGAAAATCGAATCCACAGGGGAAAGTGTGTGCTATGTAAAGGGCCATTCTTCCAAAACATCCAATAAGGCCACATCTTTCAAAAGTGTAGGCCATAATAAGTACAAGAAAAATAAGGGAAAATGCAATAAAAATTACAATCAAGGTGGTCAAAATGAAAAACAGAATGACAAGCAACATCTCTATTGTGAATGGTTTGATAGAAAAGCAAGCCATGAAACCCACAAATGCAGGACTCCATGGGAGAAAATTGAAGCATACTGTAAGAAGAAAGAGGAACAGTCAAAGAAGCAAACAAAAGAGTCAAATTCTGCTCAATTCACTAGTGAATGTGTGCTGTCTAGTTCAGATGATGAAGCAAACAATGTCTTATTTAACTCATCATGGTTTGATGCTTGGATTCTTGATACTAGTGCCACTTTACATATGACTTTCCAAAAAGACTTCTTTGAGGAGTTTTATGAAGAAAGTTGTGGTCCAGTATTCCTTGCATATAGATCAAGTCTACAACCACAAGGCAGAGGTACAATCCCACTCAAGTGTCCAGAGCTTCTAGATTTCAAGCTCCAAAATATTCTATACCTTCCTCAATTGAAACGAAACTTGTTGTCTCTAGTGCTCATTTGATAACAAGGCCATTCCATCTTGTTGGACAATGGTGACGTCACTATCAGAAGGAAATGTGACAATGTTGTCATCTTGATTGGATATGAGGAAGGAAATTTGCTCAAACTCAAGGTCGAGCCATCAGTTTCAAGGAATTATGCTCATCTCATGGAAGATGGAATGTTTCCAAACATGTTGAGGAATGCTAGATTCGGGCATACTCATAACAACATTCATGTATTGTAAAAGAATGGTTTTGTTGGTTTGCCTACCTTGCCTGCAAAAATTGATGAAAAGTGTGAACCCTGCATTTTGGCCAAGCACGCGAGAGAACTATTTCCAAAGTCAGTGGAAAGCCGACAGAAAGTTACAACTAGTTTAACCAGACTTGTGTTTTCTTTCAATTCTCTCAGTTGGTGGTCATAAGCGCTTCATGTTGTTCATTGATCACTACAGTAAAATGACTTGGATATACTTTTTAAAACAAAAATCTGAATTATTCGAGACATTCAAAAAGTTTTGAATGATGATTGAAAATAAAACTCAAACTCGCATCAAAACACTCAAGATTGATAATGGTGGTGAATACATTTCAAAAAAATTTGAATACTATCTTGAGTAAAATGGGATCAAACATCATCTCATAGTTCCTCACACTCCGCAACAAAATGGAGTTGTTGAGAGGATGAACAAGACCGTGATGAATATGGTTCGTGCTATGTTGTACTTCAAAGTAGTAAATCTGCATTTTTGGGCAGAAGTAGCTAAAACAACAATGTACCTCTGCAACAAATCACTATTAACAGCCCTTCAATTCAAGACTCCGTATGAGATATGGTGTGGTCATCTTCCTTTAGTGTGACATCTTCGGGTTTTCAAATCCACTTGTTACGCATTGATTCCAAAAAGGAAGAGGAATAAGTTGAACTACAGGAGTTGCAAATGCATTTATTTGGGATATTTTGAATCCTCCAAGGCATACAGGCTTTATGATGAGAAAAAGAATTTTCTTGTTGCAAGAGAAGTCTTGTGTGAAACTGCAAAGGACAAAGCCAACATTCATTGACAATTGAGTCAACTTGATAAATATGCAAAGTTTGATGTCTACAAGGAGAGTGATTTGGACATTCCAAATAGTGAGTGGGGGAAATACAATTGGGAATCAATTGATTCTTTATTATCTCCTATACATGAGAATGAAACTACTTTTGAAGGAGAAAGTGAAACTTCATCAGACAATGAATAGGGACCACAAGAACAAAGGACAAAAAGTGAACGAACTTCAAAAGATGAAATTGAAGCATCCAAACCACATAAAAAGATGCTTAAGTGGGCCACCCAAACATTGAACGATGTCAAACCCAATGAAGTTGGGAAAACAGGCACTAGAAGTGCACATGCCGTTGTATTACAATCAAATAAGTTCTTTGAAGAAATTAAAGATAATATTGAAAAACTCACCTTGATTGATTCTCCAGAAGAACTCAATGTTGCTTTTGATTCAAAACCAATTGTATGCATTAAAATATGCTCGCTTTTCTAATTTTACTAATTACTGCTAATTTAGTATAAATTATTGTATTTTCTAGCTATATTAACCTTTGGCCTAATACCCATACCTAGTCCTACATCCCATATAACCTTTATCCCATCATAAAATCAATTAATCACCTCATTAAACCTCTAATAGATCCTATTATCTACTAACCTACCCCCTAAACCCACTAGACAATTTTAAATACAAAAATATTCCAACTACCCACCCACCACCCTACACTAGCCCTTCCTAAACCCCTAAACCCTATGGGGAGATTTAGAAATCTTCCCCAACTTGGCCCCTTCCTCTAAAATTTTCCTATTCTAGAGATTTCCATGGAATTAAAAATTTCATGAAAATTTTCTAGCCTTAAATCTCAAGGACCCAAATTTGAATTTGGACCATTGATCTTTTCTCCCTTTGCCTATAAAAATAAACCTTCCCTCCACCCTCCAACTAATGAGAAATCCACTAGCAAGCCATTAAGCTCTCTTATCAAACATCCATACTAGCCTTCAAGCATCCATCAAAGCCATTATCCATATCCATACCCTTTTGGAAGCCATTGTCAAGAATATCACAAACAATCCAACAATTAAGACTTTCAAGTTCAATCACACAAGTTCGAATCCTGGAATGGAGGCATGAGAAGGTAAAGAGGATGGTAAGAATGTGTTATTGAATTTGATTTATCTCCTCTATCCATTCCTATTGGTGTCATTAGATTTTGGTTGTTTTTTGTCATTTTGATAATATTTCAAGAATCCCAAATTTGGTGCACACCAACATCTTTCAAACAATTTGAGAAGCTAAAACCTTGGAGAAAAACAATGAAAGATGAGTACAATGCATGGGTCAAAAATGGCACTTGGAGATTAGTTGATCTTCATTTCGGCTGCAAACCAATTGGCTGCAAGTGGGTTTAACGCAACAAATACAAGGTCAATGACTCATTTGACAAGCATAAATTGGGTTGTCGTAAAGGGATATGCTCAAAATGAATTGACTACAATGAAATCTTTGCACCTACAACAAAACGAACTACCATTTGAACCATTTTGGTTCTGACAGCTCACAACAGGTGAAAAGTTCACCAAATGGATGTCAAACTTGCATTCTTGAATGGTGACTACAAGGAAACAATGTATGTGACACAACCTGAAGGTTGTACAGTAAACGACCAAGAGCTCTACAGTAAACGACCAAGAGCACAAGGTGTGCAAACTTGAAAAATTGTTGTATGGTTTGAAACAAGCCTCATGAGCATGGTATGATAAACTAGCTGAGCACCTAATAAACATGAATTTCAAACGTTGAGCTTGAAGATGCAACTTTCTTCGTCAAAACAGTTTTATTTGTGGTGGTGTATGTTGATAATCTGCATTACAAGGAACAATGAATGGTACACTGCAAAGTTCAAATCAGAGTTAATAAAAAACTTTGAAATGATTGATTTGTGTTATCTTCATTACCATTTGGGTATTGAAGTAATTTAAAAACCCAAGAATAGCTTCATCACACAACATAAGTAAATTGGTGACATTTCGAGCAAGTTTGAAATAGAAAATTGTAAGCCTCTCAAAAATTGACATCAAAAGATATAACAAATTTGGTTGATGCCACTAAATACATACAACTCATTGGAAGTTTGATTTATGTGACCACAACAAAACCAGATATATCCTTTGCTGTTGGTGTTATTTCAAGATTCATTCAACAATTCAAAGACAATCATTGGGTAGCAACAAAAAGAGTCCTTAGATATCTCAAAGGAACACAAAATGTTGGGCTCAAATACTCTAAAGCAAGAGACTTCAAACTGGTTGGATAATCAAATTCTAAATATGCCGGTGATAATGAAGATGGGTAATCCATTATTGGGTTTTTGATTAACTTGGGAACAACGGTTGTAAGTTGAAAATCCAAGAAGCAATCAGTGCTGGGATTTTTATCAACATAAACAAAGTATATGGCCACTTCAGGGGCAACCAAAGAGATTTTATGGCTCAGAAGGATTCTTTTAGATTTGCAGGAACCACAAGTTTTGTCAAAACATCTCATGGTTGACAACATTTCTGCAATTCAAATGACAAAATCCAGTTTTTCACGACTGAATCAAGCATATCAATACCCATTTCATTTGATTCAACACTATGTGAAAGATCGCAGTGTCATGTTGCAACATTGCCCTACTACAAAGCAACCAACAGACATCTTGAAAAAAGTGCTTGGATGAATTTTTTTTGAAAAGTTCAGATGAATGCTTGGTTTCACCATGACCCCTACAAATTAAAGGGATGATGTAACAATATTGTACATAATTCTAGGTGTCATATGATAGTTTGTCTTATTATAATAAGTTGAATTTCCATTCCCATAGGAATAAGAAGAGTCATTTTGAGAATGTGAAGTGAACAACCGTCTTGGTTTATTTATTGTAATGCTTTGCTCATTGAAAGACAATTTTGGCTTGCACCAAAGATTTCTCATTGTCATTCTGTCAATAATTTATCTGGGTTGACACATAGGATTTTATTGAATACTTTGTTCATTAACCCCTGAATCGTAGCTAAAGCATTACTAAGAATGTAATGTCCCCATTTCCACATCATGATGAAACATGAATTGAAGATCTTTAGTCTATTTCCCCATATAGATTAAAAGAGCCTTTTCAGGGGATTATATTTTATTAGTTATTTATTAATTGTTGAAATAGTGATTTTTATCATAAGACAATTACTATTTAATAAATAGAATATTTAAAAAGTGGTTTTTACTAATAAAGTGCTTAAATGAATGAATTATTAATTTATTTGCTTTAAAGTAATTTTAATTACCATTTTTAAATTTAAAGCAACTAATTAATATATTATTCAAAAAAGAGATGTTGGCATGGGAGCTACAAGGGAAAAAAAAGTGTTTTATCTTTTCAAAGTGGTTCACCCTCTTTGGAAGATATAAATACATGGCGAAGGCTACAATGGAGGATATATTGAATTTTGATAAAATTGTTCTTCATGCTTGAAGAAAACTATTAAGATGCATGCCCAATAAGTGTTTGCTACTGTTGGTGATTGAACAATCTAAGTCTTTTGACACCACTTTTGGTAAAAGAAATCTTGTTTTTGCCTTAAGGAGTGAGACGAATTGCTTTGGAGGGTTTGTGTGCATGTTTTTGAGGGTTTTGTGGTCTTTTCTTTGTATCTTGAGTTTGCTAATTTATTATGCTAATTTTGCAAGTGGAGCAAACCACTTGGGGAGCTTGGATCTAGGGTTTGAAGGCTTCAATTGATCAAAAATCTACAAATTAAATAATTTGATTTTATTTAGTATTTTTCTGATTATTCTTGTGAAGTTTTGAACGATTTGTGAAGGGTTTTGAAGGAGAAAAATTAAATAATAATTTGCAAAATTATTATTTAATTATTTGACAGGTTTTCGAAGGATATTGCAGAAGGCAATAATATTTTCTATATTTTTCTGCTATATTTCCATGCACTTTGGAAGTGGGGCGATTGATCTAGAAGGGCTATTTTGGCATTTTCCATGCTCAAATAAGTCGCTGGAATTTTTCTGGATTTTTTGGAGGATGTAGCTATTTTTGGCAAGGGTTTGAAGAGAAATTTCACTCCGAGCAACCGCTGTAATTTTGATAATAAATTAGAATTTTTTGCCATCATTTTGTAGCGTTTGAATTTCAAAAAATGGGTAAAAAAAGTACTTATTTGTACAAATTAAATTCTGATTTTTTTTGCACATTTTCAATTGTTTTGAATCAAGTTATTGGCTGGATTTTACCCATAAAACCCTATCTTTTTGGCGTCTAGGGTTTTTAGGGTTCACTGAGGGTTTTGAGAACTTATTTTGCAATCTAGGGTTTGTTAATTGCATTTTCAAATTTGAAAATTTTGGGAAAAACCCTTTTTGCATTAATTCATCCCATTTGGAGACATTACAGTGGTATCAAAGTATCGATCTTGTCTAGCATGTGAGGGTTTGTGTTTGTAAATTTAGATGCATAGTCTATGAATCATGGAGTTAATGAGTGAAAAATTCATAACAAAGCTTCACAGATTGGAAAAAAAGCTTGAGCATCCATATCATTTAAAAAATATTTTGCTCAAATTTTTGAAAGAAGCAGCAAAATGTTTGTCCATGATAGGACAATCAGATTCCAAGTCTATGTTTTGGGCAATTAATCCTTTGGTGGTTTATTTGGCTAGACCCAAGATTTTGAGACATTCAGATTCGGATGTAAGACTTGCATCTATCATTTGTATTAGTGAAATACCAAGGATAATAGCTTCGGAACAACCATACAATGACAACATCATGAAGAAAATATTTTAGTTGAGGGTGGAAAGTTTTGAAGGTTTTGGTGACATCACAAGTTCTTTTACTAAGATCACTATTCTGAAAAATATGGCAAAGGTCAGATCTTGTGTGCTAATGTTGGATTTAGAGTGTGATACACTTATTCTTGAAATGTTCCAACATTTCCTTACAGCTGCAAGTAAAAATCTTACAGAAGGTATGATAACTTTCATACAAAAGGTGATGACCTTCATACTCAATGAATGCGTTGATCTTTCCGAGTTATTGTTGTCTATCTTATTGACTGGTTAAGGTTAGAAAAGAATAATTTTTCAGTTGCCCAAATGCTATGTGAAAAAGTTGCAAATATTTGTGAGGAAAATTAAGGCCTTATTTGGTAGTGGAACACATGGAGGAAAAGAATATTGAACTACATGGAGAGTTGGAGGAAAAGAATGAAGGGACAACCCTTCATGAAGAGGCCAATAAAATAGAAAAATCAGATTTGAAGAGGGAAGGTGAGCTGCCAAAAGATGACACTTTGGAGGCAACCCATAGGGGTGCAAGTGGATGATAAAAGAGAAGAGGAAACCAAGGAGTATGAAATAAAAAAAGTGCAAGGTAAGGATATTTTATTGATAAAAGATGTTTATTTATCTTCTAATGATTGTATACATGGCAGTGAAGTCACTAAAAGTGATAAAATGAAGGATATGGTTTGCAAATTGAGGCATGAGGATTTCTTGATTCAAGTTCACAATTATCGGCACCAAAAAGCTCTTTTGTCTTCATCAATCGACATGATAGGAGTATATTTTATGAGGAAGGAGGATGAAAGGAACAATGATAGGGCTGTTATGAGACATCATGGACAACCATGTGCTTGCAAAACAAGGGACATTACAACACAATTGATAAGTTTATCTAGTTCTGATTTTTATCATGCATATGTTAGATTGAAGTCTGAAATTTATGACTCAAAAAATTCAGAGACATTTAGTCAATTGTAGCCCCTACATACAAGCATAATATTGCCCTCTCGGAATATGTTTCGGTTCACGAGGGTTCATGCATGGACCAAATCTGAAATCAATTGCTCCCAAAATTCTGAATTAACATGGCAGGTACAACAATATATAAAAATGGATAAAATCCAATATTGGTGGGGTTTGTTTGATGATGCGTACATGTGTGAGGAAGCTAACAAAGGGCAGCCAAGAGGAGGACATACATCTTACATAAAGGGTTCCCTACCAATGGGTTTAGATGGTTATGATATACACTTGCAAGGTATGTTCTCCAATTTGGTTAAGCTTGTTTTCATTCTACAAATGGAAAGACTATACTCTCAAAATGAAGAAGGATTGATATGTACAAAAAAGGGCCTAACACACCGTGGAATGCACACTATGGGAGCACACATCCTCTAGTGCTTTTCCATGAGATGAATTTAATTACGGGCAGCCTTGCTAAGTATATTAATTTGGTTCAGTTTTGCAGTCCTAATCTTCTTTATACAGGGCATAAGTCCATGATGGTTTATTTGGGAGGCATGGAGTTAGCAAGACCATTAAAGATCAACATGGTAATGAATAGATTAAAATTTCTAAGTAGAGGCATGGCTGTGTTTTACTATGACAACCCACATATTTGCATGCACAATCTATGGGGAGAGGTTTCAACTCATAAGGGGACCTTGTGGACAGGGTCGAAGCCTGATGAGAAGAATTATAGCTACTATTTTGAGTTGCATAACACATTGAATTCTCTTGAGCAACATACTAGGTACAAGTATGACAAGGAAAGAAGTTCTGATGGCATCCCACAGATCGTGTGAAGAGGAAAAAATGCAAGCATTAATTCTGAATTTTGTCATCATGAAAAATCAGAATTAGACATATACTTATAGTAGTATCATGAACGAGGAAAAACTGATTTTTGGGGTACATTCCATCTTTTGCAAGGTTTGGAAACATGCATGTTTGGGTTCCTTTCGCAAGTAATAGAAGTAGCACATGAACGAAGAGGATACAACTCTCATCGATAAGCATTTGGGGACTCTAGGTGAGCTTATGGAGTGTTACATGCATACATTGGAATGTTGATAAGGGGCAGCCCTTGGTAGGGCACATGGCGTGCACAAGAAAACCCATATATGTTGAATTGTACTACCTTGAGACCTCACATCATGGTAAGTTTACAATATGGTACCTAACTGATGTCTTTTTGCATGATTGGAGAGTTATAACATGGCATTTGAGGAGTCATTACCCTCGTGGCAGCAAGATAAGCAAATTCTATTTTGTTTTTTATTCTAACTTTTGGCCACATATCACTTCCTTGGAGGGTATAAGGGAAAGGAGCTTCCTCATCCACCACTTGGTATTAAAAGGGGTGTTTCGCTGGGAACATGTGGAGCCTTTGGAAGGCCATGAGGACACATTTAGCACCTGGGGGCAGCCCCCAAAGTACAGGAACAACAGTATGAAGAAGACGTGAGGATTTCCTTCATTGGGAAACAAATAAATGTGGACATTGCTTGATAAGGAGTGTTGGGACACCCTTTTGGATTTTGCAATTGCTTGAGGACAAGCAATTTTGGGTGGGGAGGACTGTAATGTCCCCATTTCTACATCATAATTAAACATGTATTGAAGACCTTTAGTCTATTTTCCCATAGACTAAAGGAGCCCTTTTGGGGAGTTATATTTTATTAGTTATTTATTAATTGTCGGAATAGTGATTTTTATCATAAATTAATTCTTATTTAATTAATAGAATATTTAAAAAGTGATTTTTATCACTAAAGTGCTTAAATGAATTAATTATTAATTTATTTGCCTTAAAGTAATTTTAATTACTATTTTTAAATTAAGACAACTAATTAAAATATTATTCAAAAAAGAGATGTTAGCATGTGAGCTACAACAAGGGAAAAGAAAGGTGTTTTATCTTCCCAAAGTGGTTCACTCTCTTTGGAAGATATATGAATACATGGCGAACGCTACAATGGAGGATATGTTGAATTTTAATAAAATTGTTCTTTATGCTTGAAAAAAGCTATTGGGATGCATGTCCAATAGGTGTTCGCTACTGTTGGTGATTGATCAATCTAAAAATGTGTTTTTTGACACCATTGCTAAATGAGATCTTGTTTCTGCCCTAAGGAGTGGGGCGAATTGCTTTGGAGGGTTTGTGTGCATATTTTTGAGGGTTTCGTGGTCTTTTCCTTGCATCTTGAGTTTGCTAATTTATTATGCTAATTTTGCAAGTGGAGCGAAGCACTTGGGGAGCTTGGATTTAGGGTTTGAAGGTGTCAATTGGTCAAAAATTCACAAATTAAATAATTTGATTTTATTTGGTTATTTTCTGATTATTTTTGTGAAGTTTTGGATGATTTGTGAAGGGTTTTGAAGGAGAAAAATTAAATAATAATTTATAGAATTATTATTTAATTATTTGATAGGTTTTCAAAGGATTTTCCACTTGCAGAAGGCAAAAATATTTTCTATATTTTTCTGCTATTTTTTCAGGGACTTTGGAAGTGGGGCGATTGACCTAGGACTATTTTGGCATTTTCCATGCTCAAATAGGTCGTTGGAATTTTTATGGTATTTTTTGGAGGATTGCAACTAATTTTGGCAAGGGTTTGAAGAGGATTTTCACTCCGAACAGCAGCTCTAATTTTGATAACAAATTAGAATTTTCTGCGCGTTTGAGTTTCAAAAAATGGGTAAAAAAGGTACTTATTTGTGCAAATTAAATTTTGAATTTTTTATGCACATTTTCAGTTGTTTCGGATCAAGTTATTGGCTGGATTTTATCCATAAAGCCCTATCTTTTTGGCACCTAGAGTTTCTAGGGTTCATTAAGGGTTTTGAGACCCTATTTTGCAATCTAGGTTTGCTGATTGCATTTTCAGGTTTGAGGATTTTGGGGAAAACCCCTTTTGCATTAATTCGTCCCATTTGGGGACATTACAAAGAACAAAAGGCATGACCCTAAATTGGTAGGCCCTTGATGGAATTTGAATGCAGTCTTCTTCTAGTCTTGAATTTGAATAGGAATATGATAGTATTCAAACTTGAGATCCATCTTTGAGAAATACTTTACCCCATGCAACTCATCAAGCAAATCATTGATTCTTCTCATTGGAAATTTATTTTTAATTGTGAGTTTGTTCAAGGCCCTATAATCAATACAAAGTCTGTATGAGCCATCCTTATTCTTGGGTAAGACCACTGGAGCATCATATGGGCTCTTACTAGGGATGACGATAACAACCTCCAAGAATTTTCTTACCAATTTTTCTATCTCAGATTTTTGAAAGTGCCTGTATTTGCAAGGGTGTACCATAGTTGGGCCCTTAGTAGGATTAAACTCTATAATGTGTTCCCTTTCCCTGTCCGGTGGCAGGGTCTTTGGTAGATGTTGGAAAACTACCTTATGTTTGCAAAACATCTCTGAAATCCTTGGGCCCTATTCATGTGGGATAGAAGAGTCTATTGTCATGCCCAAAATTTGCATAACTGAAACCACAAAAAAACATGCCAAATTTATTTTTAAAAGAATGTACAACGTACATTTTGCACAACTACATTGGCCATTGGCTATCCATCTTCATGGCACGAGATGCACAAAGCATCCAAACAAATGGCATTGATGGCAATGCACAAGTGGTCGCATAGTCTCTACGCAATCACGCTGGCTCCACTTGCTCTAATTTTCCTATAGGGTATTAGCAACCCTACAACTCTCGAAGCTGATCTAGTGGGCCCCACGACCCCAAGGCCCAAAAATGACACTTAACTAAGGCGAGGTGGGTTTGAGCAACCACTAGATCAAACGATTCTATTTGACTCTTCACAGTGCTCAAAAACTGTCATGTCCCCTTCTCAGTGACATCTCTCGGAGCACAGGATTAGCCTATCATACGACCCTCGTAGGCTGATCGTTTGGATAGAGGGTCACCTGGGAGCTTGGCACATGCTTCAGATTGGCAGAGTTTGATCAATTGGCTTTCGTTTGGGCTCGATCGGACACTTTTGGCAGAAGTTACTATTTTTAGCAGTTCTTGGTGGTCAGTGTGGGACTCCTGCTATTTTTGGCAATATGGGTTGACAGCATTCGGAATCACTCCAGTATATGACCGCTTCAGACGGTTCGGTCATCGGGTGAGTAACGAGGAAAATATTAATATTTAATTGCATTAATTAAATATTAATATTACGAGATTATTATATTAAGTTATAATTAAAAATTATAACTTAAGTGTTTTAATGCTGAGGGGGCACCCATCATCAGGAAGGGGCCAAATTTAATATTATTATAAAATTTGGCCTAAGTTGAAAATATTAAAATAATTAAAGAATTGCGATTTTTAATTAAACAGTCCTATTATAGAGGAAATCGCACCTCTTTGGTTATATATACTTCTGCATTGGGAGGAGCGCCATTATGTCATTTGGAGAATTGAAAATTGATCAAATTTGTCTGAGCTAGAGCTTCAGGGGTTCGAGTTTATTTTCCTTGGAGAACGTGCCATCTCCATTGGAAGCAATTCAGAGGGTGTGAAATAACCCCTGATTTATTGCAGCCGGGGTTTTCTTCATTCAAGAGAAGACATTGATTTTCAGAGGTTATCATCAGGGTTATTCCTTCTTCAGTCAGGGATCATTTAGGCGCCCATTTTTGGAGGTTGAAATAGCCAGAGGACAGGCCGTACAGCAGCATTAATTGCTGGTTTTATCCCAGCCGTACCTGTACCTGGCCGTACCATCTACAGCAGAGGACAGACATCATAAGAGCAGGGCGCAGGGTTTTTTCTGTGCAAAAAAAAAAAACAAAAAAAACAAAAAAAACAAAAAAAAAAACTGTACCTGTCTGTACCATACGGACGGCGCCCGTACGGCGCCGTACGGACTGTACCGCGCCTGGTTTTTGGCAGCAGTCATCAGTTTTATTGGGCAGTGAACAGTCCAGGTTTTTCTTGAACCAAACATCAAGTTTTTTTGTAAACTCATGCAACTAGGGTTTCATTTTTAATAAAAAAATAGTCTTTTCGATATTCAGTAAATTTTATATGATTTATTTATCATTTTATGCAAATCCGCATTTCTTTCAAAAACTGGCAAAAAACCCAAAAACAATAAAAAAATTCAAAAACCTCAGAAAAAACATATAAACCGTCAGTTGTAAGAATCAGAGGGAACTTGGGGTTCCTACAAAAACATCTTCGGGCGATTCTAACCAATCACAAGGTTCAGTTCTCACTCAAGTTGTAATTAAAATCTAATTTTGACTAAATTAAAAGTCATGGAAAGTGCTCAATCAAAGATCGTGTAGTCCCCATACGACCTCCAAATAAAATATCTCAATTAAGGCCCTTGAGGATGGCGCACTCCATCTCAGCTATTAGATCGATTTAACCTCGACCGCTAGATTTGGTCAAAGGTGAGGAAGTTCTAGAAATCCTTATGGAGGTCAATAAAGGCTTCAAACTAGTCATTAAGATACAAACTCAGTTTTTGGAAAGGAGGGAGGAGGTGTTGGAGGATGACTTGTCCATAGTCATCCCTCCTCTCCTTCCTCAGCGTTGGACGATTGCCATTAATCGAGTCTCCAAGTTTTTGGTCTTTTTACTGTTTTTATTCAAATTGTAAATTTTCGTCGATACATGCGTGCTTGTTTTGATTATGCAGGTACCCATCTTTACGGAATGCTTCTAGTTGGTTTCGGGCTCCTATAGTTTTCAAAAACGTCTCTGGGAGCTTCAAGCTCCATGACAACCATTAATGTTCGTCGACCAGGGCAAGAAGAAAGTACCATAAATTTTCTGTTTTAAGCTCTGAAACTCAATTCATATGGAAGGGGACCAAAAAAAATGGGGGTTCCCTTTTGGTTCCACTTGCCCTGGGGCTTTCAGGAGCCCACAATTGTCAAAAGGGTCTAAACTGACCTTTTGAGGACAAAAGTGGAATATCTCAGAAACTGAGAAGTTCTAGGCCCTCAGACCACTTTCATGCAGAAGGGGATGCAATATTGAGGGGAGGTCCCTTTTGGGTTCCCCTGCCTCTGGGCTTCCAGGGCTTCGCAAATGGCTTTGCAAAATAGGTACCTTTGGTTGAAAAGTTCTAGTTTTGGAATATTAAATTACAGGGAATACATTTTAGAAATGTGCAGGTTTAAATGAAACGAACCCCAATTTTTTTTAAAAAAAGAGTCAAATAGAGTACTTTTCCACACTAAATGTACTGAAAGACTCAACAAGTTTGCAGTAACTCAAACTTGATCTTAACTCAAGACCATAGAAAGGTTTACAAAATACGATTTCCTTGAGATTAGGTCTTCTTGAGTAGACCTTATAAGAAAGCGTTTCATCCCTTTGAGGTATATCAAGCTCAGGATGCATAAGTGTACTTTTGTACCCTTATAAATTATGACCTGAATCAAATGAGCTTGTTCAAAAAATTGCAGAATTTGAGATAAAAGGAGATTAGCATCAAAGAGTACACTGAAGAGTTTTATAGACTCATTATAAGAGCTGGACATACAAAGGATGATCAGGAGAAAGTTGCAAGGTATGAAAATGGACTGCGTTTTGCCATACAAGATAAAATCAGTTTGTTGAACTTTAGAACTGTGGAAGAAGGCTATCAATGTGCATTGAAGGCAGAAGAGAAGCTGTTGAGGAAAAAACAAGCAAACTTTAGAGGTAGTGGAAGGTCTTCGAGAGGACGAGAACAAAAGAATGGTGGAAGAGGACAACAAAACCATGGTGAAGAGGCAAGTAGCTCACAAAATCAGAACTCAAGCACGAGAGGAGGTTACTCTTCTAGAGGGAGATTATCCTTTGGAAGAGGTAGAGGATCCTTTGGAAGAGGTATAGGTGGAGGCTTTCAAGGAAAATGTTTTGGATGCAATAAGTATGTTGGGTAGAAAGAACACAAGTGTCCAAAAAACCCTCAGAACAACAACAAGAGAGTTGAAGGAATTGCCCATATAGCCTTTGGGGATGAAGAGAGTGTTGGGTCTCCAATATATACAGAAGAGCCGAAACAAAGAGAGGCTCTATTAATGAATAAAATGTTGTTGAAACCGGCCAAGGAGGTGAATGAACCAACACAAATAAAGAGTTTATTCCGGACTGTTTGCAAATTTGGAGGTAAGTGTTGTAGAGTTGTGATTGACTTGGTTTCTCAGGAGATGGTAGAAAAGCTTGGGCTGAAACAGATGGTACATCCTACACCATACAAGGTTTCGTGATTGTTTAAAGGCCATTAAATGTTGGTGAATGAGCAATGTATGGTGAGTTTTCAGATTGGTTCATACAAGGATGAAGTTCTGTGTGATATTATGTCCATGGACGTGTGTCATGTGCTGCTGGGAAGGCTATGGTAGTTTGATAGGAGAGTCGTGCATGATGGAAGAGCGAACACCTACACCATAAATATGGATGGCAAGAGATTCACATTGAGTCCATTGAAGGATAGAGGAGATGAGGTGGACAACAATTCCAAAGTGATGTTGGTTTCTAGTAAAGAGTTTTTGAAGGTGGCCAAGGAGAAAGAGACATTTTTTGCTCTAGTTTCAAACCCTATGCAAGTTATGACAGCCACTAAGATAAGTGATCTTCCTATGGAAATCCAGAGTATGTTGAAAGATTATTTTGATATTGTGTCAAGTGAGTTGTCGGAGGGACTACCACCTGTAAGGAGCATTAGTCATCATATGGATTTAGTGCCAGAAGCAAGTTTGCCTAACAAAACGGCTTATAGGTTGAATCCAATAGAGAATGAAGAGATAAAAAAACAAGTGCAAGAGCTGTTGAGGAAGGGCTTAATCCGAGAGTCTGAGCCCATGTGCAGTTCTAGCTATGTTAACACCCAGAAAGGTGGAGAATGAAGAATGTGTCTGGATTCATGTGCAATCAATAAGATCACCATTAAGTACATGTTTTTATTGCCAATAATGTATGACTTAATGGATTGTTTGAGTGGGGTGCTAGGTACTTCACCAAGATAGATTTGAAGAGTTGGTATCACCAAATCCGCATAAGAGAAGGTGATGAGTGGAAGACCACATTCAAGATCAATATTGTGTTGTGTGAATGGCTAGTCATGTCATTTGGTTTGTCAAATGTCCCAAGTATATTCATGAGACTCGTGAATGAAAAGTTGAAGCTTTTTACAGGTAAGTTTGTGATAGTTTTAGATTAAGGTAAAAACAGGTTTTGAAGGGACCCCGAAACCCTACACAAAAAGGAGAGATAAAACATAAAGCACATCCAGGTTTAAAAGAGAACCTGATTACAGTAAAGTACCACAACCAGGTTTTACAGGGACCTGTTACCAGCAAATATGACCAGAAAAAAACCGCTGTCAAAACACTGATCTGGAAGTTAACCGACTGAATCAACAACCTGAACAACCTCCCAGACCAGTAACCAGTAAACCAGAAAAGCGACCAGTTTACTGACCCCTAAAAACCAGTCAGCAAAAGGGAACTTTAGATGAGTCTTTTGAATTAAGGTTTTTTTTTTTGCACGACCGAAGATTCATATCTAGAGGGGGGACCAAAGACTTAGACTTCTTTCTCTTAACTGCTGTCCAACCATCCTCTACCTTAGCTGCCTCAGCAACCCATGCCTCAGAAGACAATGATCTTTGGAACCCAGTGGGCACAAAATCCTTGTGAGAAACAGACACAATCTGGCTCTTAGAATGATCTTCCGAAACAGGGGAAGAGACCACCACCTCCACCACTGGCTCAGCTAGATCACTAATCCCGGCCTCTGCAGGGGCTTCATAAGAATGTTTCACCAAAGATTCCTCTTCAACCTCCGGTTTGGATTGCATACTTTCCTCAGTCTCGGACTCAGAATCAATCGTAACTTCCATCGGTTGTTTGTCAATGTTATGTTCAGAGGAAGCCTCAGGCCACCAAGAAGGTGGACGTCTGGAATTGGATTTCCCAGTAACACGAGCCGCAATATGGCCCGTCAAATGGCACTTCCTGCACCGAAAAGGGATCCCCTCATAATCCAATATTTGTGTCCAGGTGCCCCTTGGGGATTCCAGGCAAATCGCCTCAGGAAGGCCCTTAGAAACATCCAAATCTACCAGAAATCGTGCGCAAGTCGAGTGGTGAAAATCCATACTATCTTCTTTCAAAAATAAAAAATCCCCAATAGCATTTCCAATGGTTTCAAAAACCGTCTCATGCCACAGGTGTATCGGAAGATAAGGGAGCCGCACCCATATAGGGAGCTTGTTAAAGGATTCCGAGAGAGGATTAAAATCCTTATGCCAAGGTTTGGCCATGAGAGGAAATCTGCCCTGCCAAGAAAAATTATTGTGACCCAATATAATCTTCCTATCTTCAGAGCAATGAAACACTATTATAAAAAAACCCCTGGCGCAAGGAAGGATTTGAGTATCGTTTTTAAGAAGTGGCATCCAGGTCTTGGAAATCCAGTTGTTTAGATCTACAAGAGAGGGCCAAAAACCACGGAAACGAAAAATAGCAGCACAAGAGGAAAACCGTTCTTCTGATTGGAAGATATTTTCCACTGAATCATGGTCTAGAGTTACCCTAATAGGTTTTAAAGCACTTACAGGGGATACACGGGTTGGCCCAGATGATCCATGAGGTAGAGCATCGTGTAGACCCGCTTCGAAGGCCGCCACATCCGCAAAAGTTCTTCCCCCAATTCCATAACCAGAACCAGGAGCATGGGGTCCATTAGCAGAACGCAAGGCCGTGGTAGCTCCTCCCCCCGCAGAAGAAATCGCTTTAGGGGTATTCAGATCCCTCCCCACACAAGCAGAAGAAGCCCCACCCGTTATGGTAGCCGCAGCCACGCCTTCCGTCGGAATCACAACAACTGATTTCAAATTTTTTGGGAGCGCGCGCACAGGAGCCATAGCAAGAGATACGCTTGACATTCTTTCATAACACATTTGTGATAGTTTATTTGGATGACATTTTGATTTTTAGTCATTCTAAAAAGGAGCATTTGAAACATTTAAAGTTGGTTTTGGATAAGTTAAAAGAAGAGACATTGTTAGTGGATTTGAAGAAGTGCAACTTCATGCAAGAGGAGTTGATATATTTGGGATTTGTAATCTCAAAGGATGGGTTGAAGATGGACCTTGAGAAAGTGAGGGCAATTTTAGAGAGGCGTTCGCCAAAGAGTATGTTTGAGGCAAGAAACTTCCGTGGGTTGGTGATTTAACTATTTTAGGGTTTATGGAGTCTAATTCCTAGGTTGTTAAAGGGTCTGAGTATAGTAAATTAGGGTAGAAATATGCAATAAATACAACCATTGATTTGTAATAGAATTGACTTAATTTGACTTTAAAAAAATAATAATAAATGATGTATACAAGTACTTAGCCGAAAATTGACTAAAACGAGAGATTTGGAGGTTGCAAACTGGGATAGAGGTTGATCTGAGTGTCACGAATATGATGTAGGTGCACCCTAATTGGACAATAGCGCCATATGGCACTAGTGTCTTCTGTGCAGAACTGTTCTGAGTTTCAAGGTGCACCTGTGTTTGAATCTGCCATGCCTCTTCCTGTCTGCACGAGTTATGATTCCCTGTAGGTGACCTGTTTTGACTGATTTTGTATGTAAACCCTAAACCTCCATATTGCTAGGGCATCCGGTTGGCACAAGTAGCAAAGTGTGATGTTAGTGGGGTACGCTGGACATCTTCAACACTCTGTTGTGATGAGAGTTGCCTACATACCAATACTCCGAGGAGGGATCAACCCTGATGTAGTTCTTCCCACCTAAGTGCTAGTGCAAGTGAAACTAGTGTGAATGTTGGCTTGAGTGTTTTGAGTGTGCTTGAGACTGGAAATCTTAGTTATCTGAGCTTATAAATGTTGTAAATGGTTGTATGTAGAAGTAGGCCAGAATATGGATTGATAACCTTGATTGTGCACAACTTGTTTAGAGTTTGTGTAATTTGCATTTGATTTCCATCTAGTGAATAATGGGCTAAAAATCATGTATATATATATTGTTCTAGTGCTTGTGCGGGTCTTAAAAGAGGTTTAGGATGACCCTAGGTGGTTTTTGATTTGAAAATATATTCGTTGGTAACAAAAGGCGGGAAAAAGACAATAGTGCCCAAACTGGGCGCTACTGTCCAAATTATGGTGCTAGTGTCCAGGTGGCAAAACCTGAGGCACTAGGGGCCAAGATGCTGAAGTGAAGGTCTAACACTACTTTATGGATGTTTAGGGATGTGTGTGGCTCGCACAAAGGTTGAATAAGTGTCTAAATAGGCCCTAAGATAGGTCTAAGAGTAAGCTAGGGATGGGTGGTCTCAAATAACACTCTTAACACTCAAGTGTCATTTTTAAATGCTTACATTTGCCTCTCCTTTATTCTATAAATGCAGCAAAGTGAAATGACTAGGATAAAAGAAAAAAAAGCGTACTTGGACTTACTTAAGAGGTGAAGCCCATGAATTTGGATCTGAGTATGTGAAGCATGCTCTATTGCATGTCTTGCAAATGAAATGTGCATAGATTAGTCCTTACTTAAGAGAGATCAAAAGCAAAAGGCAAAACTGAGTAAAGAGATAAGAGAGGAAAAAAACAAATACACCTCACTGGGTATGCGAACCAATGCATAAACCTAGTGACAACCTGTGTATGTGGATAATGATCAATCGGTGAATAACTTGGATTGAGCTGATGGCTTGCTCAATCCCTATGTGTGGGTGGCTCAAGATCTCAATCCGGTTTTGACTCTATCATTGCCCACCCCTACTTGGTGGATCATGATCCGTGAATAGCTTGGATTGGACTGATGGTGTGTCCAACCCTCTCATGTAGGTGGCTCAAGAACTCAAGTAGACTATGACTCCATCATTGTCTACCCATGTGTAGTAGATGCATCTGAAACTAAAATTGTGCGATGTAACTGAAGATGTATAACAGTAATTGAAATTGTATATGTCGGCTTTGCGGCCACTTGAGAACTTTGGAATGTAAAACGACTTTGGGCCACTCGGGAATATTAGGCGGCTCTAGGCCACTCGAGAATGCCAACCACTGAAGATGGAGTGAGGCATCAATCTGGTGTGTAACTTGGAACATGGTGTCTAGTGTGTACAACATAGAGAATGACATGGAGTTTGTCATTCTATCTGATCAACTGGTGCATAAGTGAGCATACAGAAACAATGTGTCGTGGACATGCCCCCAAAATCGAATATTTGAGCATATGGATTTTGGATTGAGTTGTAATAATCTATATCTGAGTATATGAAACTGAAATGGGAATGATCATGCCACACATGATGCCCCAAATCTGAACAAACTAGTATGAATTTGTGCTAAACTGAGCCAAAATTGGTAATTTGTAACTAAACTTGTGCAAATCTGGACTGTACTTGCTGTAATTTTCTGGCCAATTTGAAATTCCTTGAAACTAAGGTTATTGAATAGTAGCACTACAACTTGGATAGTAGTGCTGGTGGTGTTACTGTCCCAATTTGTGCGCTAATGTCCAACTGTTCTAATTTCTATGCAACTGGAACTGGTCTCAATGTCAATGTTTTCCACTGTGTTTTTTTAAAACTGATTTTTGTATTCTATGTTTTTGTGCTAAAAACTATACTTTGAGTGCATTTGGATAGTCTGATCTCTGTGACAAACCTCTGTGAATGCCCCCTCTTTTGAGGGGAGTTGTTAAACCTGTGCAAGAATTGTTCTAAAAAAAAAAAGCTCTGCAAAATGTGTGTTAGTTGGAGCATATACGATATCTATGTAATAAACTAATATAATGTGCATACATAACATCAGAATGTAAGATAATCTGAGCATAAGTTTGTAGTGTACGATGTATGTTAGATCTAGCATTCACAAGGCTATCAAGATAGATATAACAATGTATATGAACAGCACATCTGAGTAATAATTGAGTAGCTATCTAGGGAGATGGGGCATGATGCCCATCATGGCACCCAAATAGGAAGGGGAGACGCATGAGGTCCCTCATGGCATCTCAAACTGGAATGTGAAACAAGTAAGAGACAAGTGTCATGGCCATGATGCATATAAAAAAACATACATACAACACACATGAGGCATGCAAAGTAGGTCAAGGGGCCACAATACAAGGGACATGGACACATATCACTAAATCTGAGAAAGCAAGACATACAAGGACATGTTCAAATATCCACATAAGCAAAGAGCAAGCAAGTTGGCTTAAAGCCACATGGAAGGACATGTTCAAATGTTTGCATACACCATTAGGAAGGAACACACAAGGACATGGGCACATGTTCAAAGGATACACACAATGAGAAGAAGTTGGCATAGAGCCATAGAATAATGGCATATTCAAATGCCTTCGAATAGAAGCAAAGAGACACAATCAAGTCCAAATTAGGAAAGCTAGAAATGAGAGTATTCATGAACATGTGGTACAACTCTGTATAAGAGCTAAGATGTATATTAACTGAGTCTAAAATAGTAGTAGTTGGCCAAAAATTTGAGGTGTAGGATGATCAATATCAAGATATAACAATGCTAAATCTGTGATGTAGAGTTTAGAAAGATGTAACTTGGCAATCGTCACTGTGTATAGGATGACCCCGAATGAACGAATGTATCAAATGAGGAACCTGTGTCTCTGTGTATATGCCTCCAGTGGGTAGATAATAACAAATTTGGATCTGTGTAGTGGACCTGGGTTCTGTAACTATCTGCGAACACTCGACAAGAACAAGTGAAGCATGTATTGTGATAAAAACCAACTATACTAAGATAGTTAGCATATGTAATACCTGACAAGTATAAGAAGTGTAAACATGACAATGCATACAATCTATAATTTGTATTTTCTGAGTAAATATTTGAATATTTTTGTGTTTTGGCATATTATATTATTTTTGTATTTTTTTGATATAAGCTATGTACAAGCAACATGAAAATGAAACTTTATACAAGGAGTAAGAAATAAGGAAACTATGTACAAGAAGGGAGAAACATACTAATCGATGAGTCTCATGGGAGACTCACTATCAATGTGGCTTGTGTCAAATAAAGGAATAGTAATCATACGTGCCGTGTGAAAAGGTAACTGATGTCCCAAAACATGTTGTACTGAGTGATCTATAGCTGACACTGTCTGTGAAGTGGTGTTAGGAATCTGTGACGCTGACTAGGGTGTCCTATGAACTGTAGGGGTCTTAGGGACCCATCTGGTAGAAGATGTTGTAGCTGGCATGGGTGCCCTGTGCTGAGAACCCTGGGAATTCAATAACACGGATCTTAGAAGGAAAGGGGTAGAGGGAGGCCCTCTAGAATCTGCAACAATCTTTGACACAGGGGTCTCTCTAATAAGAGTCTCTATGGGAGAGTATGCGTTTGGGGTAACACTGTAGGAGTAGACCTCCCTTGTACTAGTGGTTCAATTGAACTTTGTGGTGTACTGATAGGAACTGTGCTGGGAACTATAACTAGTAATTGCGGCATGACCTCCTATGGGATAGGTAAAGGATACTCATATGAGAGACTCTCAACTGTGACCATTTGATTAATATGTATGTAATTGAGGCATCTGTGCACGGTGGATGGAATGGCTCGTAGCTATTTTATCCATGGCCTACCCAATAACATGTCAAATGTGCTTGCACTAGGTACTACCAAGAATCTAGTGGTCACATGTGCTGGTCCAACCTATAATGGAAGTACAATCTCCCCAATGGAGCTCTAAACATGGCCACTAAAACCACGAATAACTGTCGGTAGGAGAAATGTCCTGCTCTGAATAACCCAAATGTCATAGAAATGTGATAGTTGATCCAAGTGATTTCCCACTGAAGATTTCGATCATTTATTGGCAATATTTAATTATTGTTGCGAATGCAGGGGGGACATTATCTGGGCAATAATGCCACACCACCCGTAACATTTATAATTAATTTTGAAAAATTGCTACCAATAAAATATATTTATTATTTACTAATAAATATATTTTTATTAAAATATTTAATTAAATATTTATATATTTTAATATGTTTATTAAAAATTAATAAATATATTTTAATATATATTTTAATTAAATATTTATTCCTATTAAAATTAAAAAAATAAAAATAAAAATAAAAAAATTCTATGCCATTTTATAAAGATTATCTTTAAAAGAAAGGTGATAATCTTTATTAAAAGATGCATATTTAAATATTTATTTTAAAAAAGAAAGAATCCGTACCATTCCTTAAGACTCCATGCATATTAAGTCTTTATTAAAAGAATTCATGTCCACATGTTAAAATGGCATGAGTCTTTAAGTTTAGCGCCAAACTCATAAAAAAAGACATGGACTTATAGTTAAGCACCAAAATCAAAATACTTAGTAATATTCTTTAAAGAAATTGGGTGGCGTTGAAACTTTATGCATAAAACAATTTCAACGTAGTAATATTTTCTTGGAAAGAAGCGTTGCATGTTTAATGGAACTCAAGTCTTGGAATCTTGATTCTTGTTTTATCACGTGATAATCTTGAATTAATCAAGAAATGCAAAACTTGTTCTTGATCTTGGTTTAAGGAGTCTTGACATGCATTTAATCTTAGCGTGGAATCTTTTTAAAGAATATGTGGTAATTCAATTCTTTAAAGGTTCTGAAAGATTCTTAACAGGGATGGTATGCAGGAACATTGACGGCAAAGTGTTTATAGTTGGCAAAGATTATTCAATAGATTACCTATCAATATGTGGAAAAGTTTAATTATTTGCTATTTATGATAGCATGGATCAACTTTGGCGCTAATTCTACGTCATTATCCACGCTCAACTATACGCCAACAATGTTGAATTTCATTTTGGGATTTTGGTTTTGATCGGTTGCAGAGCAAAACCGAATCCAGGCACCATAAAATCCCGGAGAGCCAACACCATGCTGTCGAAACGGGAAAAAATCCAATTCGGGGAAATTGTTAGTACCCCTGAGAAATTTGTTATTGCCCAACCAACGCCAAGTAGTGTTGAAAAATATATAACTGCAGGTTATTTTACAGAGGCAGTAAGAGGATTTTGGCAAAAGCAGTGGATTTGCATAGAGAAAATTGCAGACAGAGATATCTGAATATAGAGGCAGCAGAACCTCCAAGAGGTTTATTTTGTTGTACAGATAGATATCTGATATGAAAATAATTATTTATTCAGAGAGATTTTTTGTAATCAGTCTTAAAGAGTTTTAATAAGATCAAAACACTCATAGAGTGGACCTGGGGACAGCGATTTGGTGAACCTCATAAACAAATCTTCTGTGTTATATTTTATTTTTAATTTCTCGTCTGTGATCAGAAATCCTTTTAATTTCCTTCATTAAAATTACGAAAGTTTTATAAATTAATTTTCAGATTTTATTAAAAAGGAAAATTGAAAATTAAAATATTCTATTTTATTTTAAATCCAATCTAAGCATATTATAAAGGTTTTTTATAACTTTGATTTTCGAATCAGTTTGGTATCAGAGCCTATGATCAAGGCCATTTAACACATTGTCTGGCAATTGCAATAGTCTTGTATGTTAACCAGGGCTCGATCAAGACGTGGTGAAGGGGAACTTGCAGAGTTTGATTCTGAAATTGGTGCAAGACATGCAAGCCAACAGTCAAGTATGGGCGCAGACATGTTTGAAGCAGAATTTCAGTGTGATTTTCTCAATATGAAAAATATGGTTGAAGAAATGTCTGAGGAACACAAAAAGGGGAAAGAAGCAAAGGAAGATCAAGCTGAAAGAGAAGAAATTTCTCTTTCATCTTCACCTTCTAAGAAGGCCTCCTCTTCTGCAGACCGTAAAACTATCCCACATTTGAAATTAGATGTTAAATTTGATTTGCCAATTTATAATGGTGAGCTCAATGTAGAGAAATTGGATAACTGGGTCAAACAGATTGAGATATATTTATGGATTCAGAATATTCTTAGTGAGGAAGCCAAGATTCAGTTGGCTACTCTTCGTATGAGTGGCACAACAGGCATCTGGTGGGAGAGTAAGATTCAAGAAGATCTCAAGCAACATGGTAAGGTAATCTCTTCCTGGAATGATTTTGTTTCTGAACTGAGAAAGCAATTTTATCCTTTGGGTTATATGCAACAAGCTACTATGGATTGGCAGACTTTAAGACAGAATAAATGTCAGAGTGCAGGGTTATATTCAAGAGTTTATAAAGAAGGCATTAATGTTGGGCATTCCTCTGTACAATTCAGAAACATTGTTGAAGTATATTGGAGGTTTCAATAGTTATTTGAGACATACTATTCTCATGTTTAATCCTTCTAACCTTGATGAAGTCTGTGTGCAAGCTACCCATATGGAAGCCAGGGGTAAGATGACCAAGGAAGGCCATGGAAAGAAATCTCACAAGCCAGTTGAAAACAGAGGAAAAGGTAAAGGAAAGGGTAAGGGTAAGTCTACTTACACTGTTAAGAAATGAGGAAAACTTTTCTACAATCACTGCAAGAAGAATCATGATGAGGCTAAGTGTTGGAAACTCCATCCAGAACTCAAGCCAAAGAGGTTCTAGAATAAAAAGAAAAAGAAGGCTAACACTGTTATCCAACAGGACTTGGGATCAGATTCTAGTGATGAAACAAAAGTGACTGCTATGGGTTTGCAAGGTTCAACTTCTTCCTCTTTTAACCCTAAACCTTCTGTTATTGCTTCATCTTCTCAAACTAAATCAAACATGTTGAAAGAAAAATAAATGAGCTTTTCCGCATAAGAGTCATATCTAAGCATATTAAAATAGATACTCTTTTTGATAGTGGATCACAAGCTAATCTTATTTCTGAACAGGTGGTTAAAAAATTAGGACTCAAAACTAAGCTACATCCAAAACTGTATCCTTTAGGATGGATGTGTGATGATGCAAAATTGCAAGTCACAAAAACATGCACCTTGAAGTTTGCTATTACTTCTAAATTCATTGATGAAGTAGAGCTAGATATAGTTCCTTTGAATATTTGTGGAATTGTTTTGGGAAGTCCTTATATGATAGAAAGGCAATATTTTATAGAGAAAAGAACAAATATGTGCTGGTAATGGATGGGATTGAATACATAGTAAGAGCCCATCATGTCGAAACCAATTTGATTCGTCTCTGCAGGACAAATGAAAAGACTTATAAACTCAAGTAAAAGTTTTGTTCTCATGATTGTGAAAGCCAAGGATAGTGAAAAATCTAAGGCCTTAGAGGGTTGTGATCCTAAACATCAATTTGAAATAGAAAAGATTATTTCTAACTACAATGGTGTTTTTAAGGAACCACAAGGTTTACCCCTTAAGAGGGAAATCCAACATGAGATTCAATTGCAGCAGGATGCCTCTCTCCCTAATATTGGCATGTATAGGTTGTCAGTAGTAGAGAATGAAGAAATAAAGAAGCAAGTGATGGAGTTACTTGAGAAATGAGTCATTTGGCCAAGTACCTCTCCATGCGGTTTGCCTATTGTCTTGGTACCAAAGAAAGATGGTACATGGCGGATGTGTGTGGATTTCCAAGCTTTGAATAAAATCACGGTTAAAAACCGCTACCCTCTTCCTCGTATTGAGGATTTGTTAGATCATTTAAAACATGCAAAGTATTTTACTAAGTTAGATTTGAGAAGTGGTTATCACCAAATAAGAGTAAGTGATGGCGATAGTTAGAAAATGGCTTTCAAAACTAAGCAAGGTCTATTTGAGTTGCTTGTTATGCCTTTTGGGTTTTGTAATGCACCTGCTACATTTATGCGGGTCATGAATGATGTGTTGAGACCATTTCTTAATGATTTTGTAATTGTGTACTTGGATGACATTTTAATCTTTAGTAACACATGGGAAGATCATCTTAAACACATTAGGAAAGTCTTAGATACTTTTCAAAAGGAGAAACTTTTTCTTAAAATGTCAGAATGTGAATTTGCAAAAACATCTTTGGTTTACTTAGACTATGTTGTAGGGAATAACTCATTAAAAATAGACCCTGCAAAAGTTTCAGCCATAGTAAATTGGCCAAGGCCTAATAATGCAACAGAAGTTAGAAGGTTTCTCGGAGCAGTTCAATTTTGGAGAAAATTTATTGCTAACTTCTTTTACATTGCATCTCTTTTACATGCTTTAACAAATGTTAAACAAGTCTTTCAATGGGGAGGAAAGCATGAAAAGCTTTCAATACCTTGAAAGAAAAGATAAGTACAACCCCAATTCTTGCACTTCTTGATTTACGACAATCTTTTGAAATAGAAATTGATGCTAGTGGGTATGCAATGGGGGCAATATTAATGCAAAATCGAAAACCGGTGTGTTTTCATTCGAAAACCTTTACAAGTGCAATTAAAAATTATCTTACTTATGATAAAGAGTTGTATGCTTGGGTGCAGAGTGTGAAAAAGTGGAAACACTATTTGATGGGCAAAGAGACAATCATCCATACGGATCATTAGCATTTGCAATACCTTCAATCACAATCCAAGCTACAACAATCATGGCACTTATGATGGATGAGATTTTTGCAGCAGTTCCATCTTGCTATAAGGTACAAAAAGGGAACACATAATAATGTTGCAGATATGCTTTCTAGACCTCCTATAGTAGCATCTACTATTTTGCAGCATAGTCCTTTTGTTAATGAAAGTTAAATGGAACGATGTGCTAGAAATGTTGATTTTAAGGATGTCTATGAAGATTTGAGGAATGGTAAATCAGTAGAAGCATTTGACTATCATTTGCATAACAGAATGTTATATCATCTTGAAAATATCTGTATTCCACAGGATGAAAGAGTTCACATGATTAGAGAAGCACACACTTCTCTTGTTTCAGGTCATTTTGGCATTGGTAAGACGTTACACAGTTACAAAGATATTGTTATTGGTCCCGTATGACAGATAATGTATCTAAATATATTAAAGGTTGCATTCTTTGTTTCACAAGTAAACCTAGTAACCGGAAGTTAGGATTGTAAACACCTCTTCCTGTTCCTAACCGTCCTTGGGAAAGTATTTCTATAGATTTTGTAGGAGGTTTACCTATATCACAAAGAAAACATGATTATCTGTATGTGGTTGTGGATAGGCTCAACAAAATGTGTATTTTGGTACCTTGTACTAAATAGGTTATAGGGGAGGATATTGCACATTTGTTCTTAAAAAATGTTTGGATCCATTTTGGGTTACCCACTTCTATTATATCTGATCGTGATGCTCGATTTGTTGGCGAGTTTTGGTCAGCTCTGTGGGACTTGATGGATACTAAGCTAAAGAAAAATACAACCTTTCATCCGCAAATCGATGGACAAACAGAAGTGGTCAACCGAACAATGGTATATTGTCTCAGGGGGTATTGTGGTAAACATCCTAAATTGTGGGATGAACATTTATATTATGTGCAACATTCTTATAGCCGTGCTTTGCATTCTTCTACTTTAAAGTCTCCTTTTGAGACTTGTTTTGGTTATTTGCCTAAGTCTCCTTTGGACTTCTCTTTTGAAAATGAATCTAACTCAGTGGTGGATGGAAATAGTGACGCTGAAAAGGCTAACAAGTTCATTTAGAGGATTTGATTCAGAATGCTATTCAAGAACAGTTGAAGAAGAGCCAAGTTAAATATAAGGCTAGGCATGATAAACATAGAGTTGATCATCAATTCAAAGTGGATGATCAGGGTTGGCTTTACATCAACAAAGAAAGACTGAAAGGTGAAGGCAAAAAATTAAAATCAATCAGGTATGGTCCTTTTAGGATTTTGGAAAAGATTGGTACAAATGCTTTCCGATTAGATTTGCCTTCTTATATGTAGATTTATTCAGTGGTTAATGTGGAAAACTTGAAATTGTATGAACCTCCTATGATCATGGATCAAGATGAGGGTATTCAGGTTCTTACTGTTGATGATTTTGCTTCTGAGTCTCTTCATGAGTTGCAGGAAGATATTATTGACATGAAAACCAGAACTACATGAAGGGGTGATATAGAATATCTTCGTGTGGATTTGAAAGGTCTGCATCCAAATAAGGCAAAATGGATGAAAATTGGGAAGTGAGAGAAAAATACCCTCACCTGGTTGATAATTAAATTCAACTTTTGGAGGTCCAAAAGCTCTTAGTGGAGACGAATGATCTAGGTGATTTTCCATTGAAGATTGCGATCAATTATTGTTGTGAATATAGATGGGGCATTGTCTGGTCAATAATGCCACATCTCCACCTGTAATGTTTATAATTAATTTTAAAAAATTCCTACCAATAAAATATATTTTTATTAAAATATTTAATTAAATATTTAAATATTTTAATATGTTTATTAAAAATTAATAAATATATTTTTTAATTAAATATTTATTCCCATTAAAATTAAAAAAAAAAATCCGTGCCATTTTATAAAGATTATCTTTAAAAGAAAGGTGATAATCTTTATTAAAAGATGCATATTTAAATCTTTATTTAAAAAAAAGAAAGAATGCGTACTAATCCTTAAGACTCCATGCATATTAAAGTCTTTATTAAAAGAATTCATGTCCACATGTTATAATGGCATGAGTCTTTAAGTTTAGCGCCAAACTCATAAAAAAAAGACATGGACTTATAGTTAAGCACCAAAGTCAAAATACTTGGTAATATTCTTTAAAGAAATTGGACGGCGTTGAAACTTTATGCATAAAACAATTTCAACGTAGTAATATTTTCTTGGAAAGAAGCGTTGCATGTTTAATGGAACTCAAGTCTTGGAATCTTGATTCTTGTTTTATCATGCGGTAATCTTGAATTAATCAAAAAATGCAAATCTTGTTCTTGATCTTCGTTTAAGGAGTCTTGGCATGCATTTAATCTTGGCGTGGAATCTTTTTAAAGAATGTGGTAATTTGATTTTTTAAAGGTACTAGAAGATTCTTGACAGGTATGGTATGCGAGAACATTGACGGCAAAGGGTTTACAGTTGGCAAAGATTATTCAATAGATTACCTATTAATATGTGGGGAAGTTTAATTATTTTCTATTTATAATAGCGTGGATCAACTTTGGCGCTAATTCTATGCCATTATCCACGCTTAGCTATATGCCAATGATGTTGAATTCCATTTTGGGATTTTGGTTTTGATCGGTTGCAGAGCAAAACTGAATACAGGTACCAGAAAATGCCGGAGCCAACACCAAGTTGTCGAAACAAAAAAAAATCCAATTCGGGGAAATTGTTAGTACTTCGGGAAAATTTGTTATTGCCCAGCGAACGTCAAGTAGCATTGAGAAATATATAACTACGGGTTATTTTACAGAGGCAGTAAGAGGATTTTGGCAAACGCAGTGGATTTGCACAGAGAAAATTGCAGACAGAGATATCTGAATACAGAGGCAGCAGAACCTCCGGGAGGTTTATTTTGTTGCATAGATAGATATTTGGTACGAAAATAATTATTTACTCAGAGAGATTTTTTGTAATCAGTCTCAAAGAGTTTTAATAAGATTGGAACACTCATAGAGTGGACCCAGGGACGAGTCATTTGTTGAACCCCATAAACAAATCTTCTGCGTTATATTTTATTTTTAATTTATTGTTTGTGATCATAAATCCTTTCAATTTTTTTTATTAAAATTACAAAAGTTTTATAAATTAATTTTCGGATTTATTAAAAGGGAAAATTAGAGACTAAAATATTCCATTTTATTTTAAATCCGATCCAAGCAGATTATAAAGGCTTTTTATAACTTGGATTTCCGGATCAATAGTGCACATGTGAATACTCGATCCATTGTCAACCATAACACTCTGAATAGGATGATGATCAATGTAGGCTCGTACAAAGAGTGCATATAAATCTGAATCATCATCAACAATCTCCTGCTCTGAGAAAGTGATGAGTGGTCTAGCTGGTACTGTAGTATGATATAGACCAATGATATTATGTACGGGGTGTGCATCCTCTATAGTAGTGTGATATGATGCCGATGATGGATGTGCCTGATAGGTATAGGTCCCCTGCTTCAAATAGATCTAAAAATATTTTCAATGCCTTAGCTTCGTTTTGTTGAACTTTAGGTGCCTTTGTGGGTGTGCCCACATCAATGATGTTGGCCTCTATCAAATCTTGTATCGTATGTTTCAAGTTGATGCATTAGTTTGTAGTATGGTATGGTGCCCTATGATAGTTGTAGAATGCATTGGAATCATAGTTCTTTAGAAGAGGCTGTGTCCTATCAACCTCTTTGATGGGAGGGAGAGATATGACATTGCATTACAAGAGCTGTTGTAAAATACGTGCTGGGGATTTTAGAAGATTGGTGAAAACTCTCCGTGGAGGAGCTGATAAAACCAAGCGAGGAGATGGCTCTGAAGTCGTGTTAACTGTGGCCTTTAGATCACTCTTGTTTCTAGTGGCCATTACTTTGTATGGAGGCTTATTAGAACTCTTAGTAGTTGATTCTGATCCACTTGTGTACTTTAATTTGCCCATAGAGAGAATCTTGACTTCCCTTTCTTTCACTGTGTGGCATAAATTTATGAACGTTAGAAACTTCTTGAACAAGATAGCTTCATGCAATGCTAGTAGTAAACTCTGTTTGAATATATCTTGGAGCTTTCTATCTACCATGGGGCTAGTCATCTTTGCCAATATAGTTTTATATCGCAAGACATATTTTGCAATAGGCTCACTGGATTTTTGCTTTAGTTGTGCCACTTGAGCATATGAGATCTTATCATTGATGTTAATTGAAAATTGTGCTAAGAACATATCTGTCAATGGATTGAATGCGGTGATAGATTGATTTCGAAGATTATAGAACCACTGTATGGCATAGTCCTTTAGGTTGCGTAGAAACAACTTAGTAAAGAGCCAATCATTGGACATGTAGTCCAAATATGTTGCGTGGAAAGCTTGTAGATGGTGCTCTGGGTCACTCTTACCATCATACAAATTAAGCCTAGATGCCATGAATCTGAATGGCAAAGGAGTTGCCGCTATGTGATGTGTGCCAAAGGTGTATGTAAAAGAACATGAGAATCCAAGGCATGTGATGGCCTAGTAGCACCCTGCTCAAGATGTAATACCTTAGCCTGCAGAGAATGAATCTCATGCATAAGGGATTGTACATCTGGAGAGGAGGAACTAGCCATAGGAGGTGTTGCTATTGTTGAAAGTTGAGTTAAAATAGGGGGTTGTACAAGCTGAGTTGCTCCCAAAGTAGATGCAACAATATTGTTATCTGGGGGAGTAGAAGATTGACCATTAATTGATTTGTTCTTTATTTCTATTAAGTCTTGTAGAATCTGTGCATTATCATGAGGCTATTCTTGAAGTCTAACTCTTAAACTCTGTAAAATCTCATCCTTATTGACTATAAGATTTTTCATTGTTAAGTAGGGGGAGAGTGTCGTCCCGATTCCCATCTTGTGTATCATCTTGATCTTGATTGTATTGCTCATCTTTGGATGCATTATCATCGAAGTCCACATAATCAGGGTGTGAAGGATCAATGATAGGAGTTGTGGTCCTTTGTCCATGGTGTAAGCTCGAACGAAAAAAATTTGAGTATGCTCAATAGGATTGTTGCTAAGCCTAGCACTTCTTTAGGGAAGACAGATACCTTTTTTAGATGGAATATAATAAACAAAGTGAAAGAGCATTGTTAAAACAGAATGTATGAAATCTGAAAAGCTTAAGACAACCAAGGAATGTTTGCCCAACCCTTGACCCTGATAATCAAACTATGTTGGAAATATTGTCATTGATGTCAAAGGTCTAGCATTATTGGTGATAAAGGCCCATTGCATTTAATGGTGTTTCTAATATTCATATCTTGGCTAATGTGTGTTAATATTTATTTAATATTAATGAATATATTTTTGGTTACATATAAGTCAAAAGAGGGACCATGGAGAAGTCAAAGAGTCACGGGATAAAAGACGAAAGAAGAATGGGATGCATTTTTTCATCAAGAGTCATCTTGAAAAATTTCAAGAGTCACCATGCGAAGACAAAAGAAGGTATGGTGCATTTTTTCATGAAGGGACACTTTGAAGAATACGAAAAGTCACCAAGATAAAGACAAAAGAGGAAATGACGCTTTTGCTTATGAAGGGTCACCATATGACTTTTCAAATGCAATGATATGAAGGGTCATGTAAGTTTGACGTCATTTTCCATGAGGATTGAAGGGTCACAAAGGGTGAATGCCAAAGGTCATTTGGAACGTTATAAATAAAGGCTTGATAAGCCATTTGTAATATGCAAGAGAGTGCATGGTTTGTATTTGTTTTCGAAGAGAGAAAAGCAAGAGATATTGTAGAGTTCTATCATTTGTTGAGTAAGCAACATTGAGAGATAGTTGTGTTTTATACATAAGAGGGGTTGGTGCTCACAAATAGTTGTGTTGGTGCTCGACAAAGGAGTTGATGTTTGCAAACTTTGTAATTTGAATTGGTGTTCATTCATATACTTGAGATTGTTCTCCATGTTTTTTCCCACTTTGAGTTTTCACGTAAAAATTTGGGGTCTCTCTCTCTCTTGTGTGGTGCATATTATTGTTTTAGTTTTATTGCATATCTTGAATGTGTGTTTAAATAGTTAAAGAAAAAGAATTTGATTAAGAAATAAGATATATAATATACTGATTCACCCCCCTCTCAGTATATTTCGTGCTTAACAATTGGTATCAAAGCAGGTTCTTTTGAAAAAATTTTACAGTTTGAAGGTAGATCGGGAAACACGATCGCTGAATCACATGAATGTTTTTCTACAAATAAGGCACCTTTGTTTGATAGAACAAATTATGTTTTTGGAGCATAAAGATGACTTATTTGATGGCCCTTGGATTCGATATATGGCAAGCAGTGGTGGAGGAATATGAAGAGCCACTAACACTTGTAACTACTCTGTCAGAAAAGAAGGCAAGTGAAAATAATGCTAAAGCTTTAAATGCTATTTTATGTGGTTTATGTGAATCAAAAGTTGTTAAAGTTATGCAATGTAAATCTTTTCATGAAACTTGCGTAAAACGTGAGAATATTTACAAAGGTGATGGAAAGGTTAAGCAAGCCAAGCTTCATATCTCAAAGTAAATATGCCAAGAAAATATTGAAAAAATTTGGTTTCGAAGATTGTGCACCAGTTGGCACGCCAATGTGTATAAGAAATAAGGTGAGCAAGGATGAAGATTCCCCTATTGTAGATCAATCTTTGTATAGATCTATGAATTGTAGTGTTTTATATTTGACAGCGCCGAGGCTAGACATTATGCATGTAGTAGGTATGGTTGCAAGATATCAATCATCTCCAAAAGATAGTCATGTTCAGTTGGTGAAGAGAACATTCAGATATATCAAGGGGACATTGGATTATGGATTGTGGTATCCCACATGCAGAGATTTTACTTTGGTTGCTTATATAAATTCAGATTGGACAGGTGCTTGGATGACAGAAAGAGTACAAGTGGAGGAGCTTTCTTCCTTAGTGATAGCTTAGTATCATGGCTAAACAAGAAGCAGAATTTAGTATCACTTTTTACAGCTGAAGTAAAATATATTGCAACGGTATTGTGTTGTACTCAAGTGCTTTGGATGAAACAAACTTTGGAAGATATCAAGGTAAAATATGAACCTATTTCTATTTTTTGTGATAACACAAGTGCTATTAATATTTCGAAGAATCCAATGATGCATTCAAGAACAAAACATATTCTCATTAGATATTACTTTTTGAAAGAGCAGGTTATAGATCAAAAAGTTAAGATGGAGTATATCAGTACTGCAGAGCAGATTGCAGATATTTTCACAAAGGCACTATCAAAAAGACACATTTGAGTATCTGTGAGAGAAGTTGGGAGTAATTTCTTTTACTTTTTGTCATTGAAGTTCAACATCAGTTGAAAGGGAGCTAAGTGTTAGCTCTAAGTAAGCCCTTTGCCATTGATGTCAAAGAGAGAATAACAGGTACATGTTGCTATAGTAAGGGGGAGTTACTGTATGTTTTTCAAATGATAGTATGTACAGGGTTTAGGACGTGGTATTTTACAATAGGGGGAGTTACTGTATGTTTTTCAGATGGCAGTATGTGCAAGTTTCAGGATGTGACAGTTTCAGTTTGATGTTGCCATCAATGACAAAGGGGGAGATTGTTGAAAATATTGTCATTGATGTCAAATGTCTAGTATTATTAGTGATAAAGGCCCCATTGCATTTAATGGTGTTTCTAATATTCATATCTTGGCTTATGTGTGTTAATATTTATTTACTATTAATAAATATATTTTTGGTTGCATATAAGTCAAAAGAGGGCCCATGGAGAAGTCAAAGAGTCACGGAGTAAAAGACGAAAGAGGAATGGGACGCATTTTCTCATGAAAAGTCATCTTGAAGAATTCCAAGAGTTACCATGTGAAGACAAAAGTGGGTATGGCGCATTTTTCCATGAAATGACACTTTGAGGAATATAAAAAGTCACCAAGATAAAGACAAAAGAGGAAATGACGCTTTTGCTTATGAAGGGTCACCATATGACTTTTTAAATGCAAGGATACGAAGGGTCATGCAAGTTTGACGTCATTTTCCATGAGAATTGAAGGGTCACAAAGGGTGAATGCCAAAGGTCTTTGGAAAGCTATAAATAAAAGCTTGAGAAGCCATTTGTAATATGCAATAGAGTGCATGGTTTGTATTTGTTTTCTAAGGGAGAAAAGCAGGAGATATTGTAGAGTTCTATCATTTGTTGAGTAAGCAACATTGAGAGATGGTTGTGTTTTATACAAAAGAGGGGTTGGTGTTCCTATGGGGTGGAGCTCATAAATAGTTGTGTTGGTGCTCGGCAAAGGGGTTGGTGCTCCTGCAAGTTGGTGCTTGCAAACTTTGTAATTTGAGTTGGTGTTCATTTATATACTTGAGATTTTTCTCCGTAGTTTTTTTCACTCTGAATTTCCACGTAAAAATCTGGTGTCTCTCTCTCTCTTGTGTGGTGCATATTATTGTTTCAGTTTTATTGCATATCTTGAATGTGTGGTTAAGTGGTTAAAGACAGAATTTGATTAAGAAATAAGATATATAATATACTGATTCATCCCCCTTCTCAGTGTATTTCATGCTTAACAATTGGTATCAAAGTAGATTCATTCGAAAAAGTTTTACAGTTTGAAAGTAGATCGGGAAAACACGATCGTTGGATCACATGAAGGTTTTTTTACAAATAAGACACCTTTGTTTGATGGGACAAATTATGTTTTTTGGAGCATAAAGATGAAGACTTATTTGATGGCCCTTGGATTCGACATATGGCAAGCAGTGGTAGAGGAATATGAAGAGCCACAAACACTTGTAACTTCTCCGACAGAAAAGAAGGCAATTGAAAATAATGCTAAAGCTTTAAATGCTATTTTATGTGGTTTATGTGAATCAAAATTTGTTAAAGTTATGCAATGTAAATCTGCTCATGAAATTTGGGTAAAACTTGAGAATATTTACAAAGGTGATAGAAAGGTACAGCAAGCCAAGTTTCAGACTTTCAGAAGACAGTTTGAGAGTTTGAAGATAGAAGAGGAAAAAACTATAGCAAGTTATTTTTTGTGTTGATCAAATAGTTAATTAGATTCAAGGTCTTGGAGAAAAGTTAGAAGAATCAATTGTGGGTCAAAAAGTTTTGAGATCTCTACCATTGAGATATAATGCAAAAGTTTCAGCAATTGAAGAGATGAAGAATTTAGCCAAGCTAAAGATGGATGAGCTACATGGTATTCTTACGGAATATGAGATGCGGAACGAATAAGAGAAACTCTCAAAGAGAGAAGTTGCTTTCAAGACACCAAAGAAAGAGAAGGCTAAGATTAAAGAATCATGTGACAGTTTTAGCGATGATGAAGATGACAACGGAGCTCTATTCATTCGCAAGCCGAAAAAAGACACAAGTAAATATTAAAAAAATTACCTTTCAAATTTTTTAATTGTGAAAAGATTGGACATTTTGCAGCTAAGTGCTCAGATAAGGGTAATGGTGATAATGAAAAAAGAAAGTCTTCATACAAGAAGAATTTCAAAAGAAAATCCATGAAGGGATTCGAGAAGAAGAGTTTGTATTCTAAAGATCCTCGCTCAGCGGAAGATAGTGGAGTCAGTGATTCAGAATAAGAAAAGATTTTATTCATAGCCATACATAAAGATGTCTTCATAAGCAAAAGTACAGATGATCAAGAAGAACAGGATGAAGCCGAAGTGAATCTGGAAGGAGAACTCGTTTGTGCCTTAGAAGAGTTAAAAGCTCTTGAAAAGAAGAATCGAAGATTAAAGCTCCAGATCGAGAAAAATGAAAAGTAGTCAAAGAAAATAATTGAAGATCTACTAATACACTTTGAAGAAGCCAAGAAGAATGAAGATCTAATGGCAGAGTTGAAAATAGTAAGTTAAAAATGTGAAAGGTATGTTATTGAAATTGCTTCTTTAAAAACAGATCTTGAAAAAACAAATAAAACAATTAATGATAGAGCAGCCAATGATTCAAAATTTGAGAATAACACCAATATGTTGAATAAGATATTAAAAAATAAAAAATCAATGTCAGATAAGACAGGAATTGGATTTGAAAAAGAGGAGGTCACTACTTTCACAGACAAAGAAAAAAGAAAGGGCTAAGTTGAAGCTCTTACAAAAGAAATAAAAAGAGAAGTTAAGAATATAGAGGACATCTCAAACAAAGAAGACTGGAGGGAATAGAGCTATAAAAGGCAATCGGGTTAGAGATACACAAACATGTCTTATTTTTATGGTTACTGTTGACAATTCTTCCACAGGACAGATTGTTTCTTGCCATTCGAAAAATTCACATCTCCATCCAAGGAAAGAAAAAATTCATTAGGAAGAATACTTTGTTTTTCTTTTGTGAGGGCCTTTGCTACAACAGGGATTCCTTCGGACGACTTTTGTCCGAAGGAATGGTTCATCAAAGAAGGCTTCTACTAAGGACATAACTTCGGAGAAGTGCTAAGGACATAAGTTCGCAGGAAATAACAAAGGAAAGAGCCTAAGCAAAGGAAGTAATTCCTTCAGACTTTTTGTCCGAAAGAATACTTCGGAGAATCCAAAAGTCTGCCCAAAAAAGCAAGGAAAAGCCAAGGTACCCTTCGAAAGGGTCATTTTCAAGAAACTCGAATGGCAAGGTACCATTCGGAAGGGTCATTTTCAACAATCCCGAAGGGCACCTACCCTTCGGAAAGGTATAGGAACAAATTCGGGTGCCCTACAAAAAGCCCGGGTGCCCTACAATTTTTTTGAAAAGGGCACAGACGAAGGATATAAGCCCTTGCAGAGGGCACTTGGTTGGCGACAGGGCCATTGCAATTTTTTCGAAGGGCACAGACGAAGGATAGAAGCCCTTGCAGAGGGCACTTGGTCGGCGATAGGACCATTGCAATTTTTCCGAAGGGCATAGAGGGAGAGCCACTAGCCCAAATGCAAGTCCGAAGGGCATTCATAGCGGAGTTCAAAAAGAGAAGGATTAATTCCTTCGGGCTTTTTGTCTGAAGGAATTCCTTCGGACAAAAAGCCCGAAGAAATTCGGAGAGGTCTGTGCCAAAAAATCCGACAACAAGTCCGAAACAACAAAGAGCAAAGCCAAAGGACAAAGGGTTAATTCCTTCGGGCTTTTTGTCCGAAGGAATTCCTTCGGACAAAAAGTCCGAAGAAATTCCTTCAGACAAAAAGTCCGAAGAAATTCGGAAAGATTACAAGGAAGACAAATCTGTGGGAAAAAAGCCCGAAACAGGTGAAGACAAAGACAAAAAATCGACAGAATAAAGCCAACATAAAAGGGAGCGCAGAACAAAGAAAATCTTCGGACAAAAGTCCGAAGGAATTCCTTCGGACTTTTTTTCCAAAGGATTAATTCGGAAAATAAGCCCGAGGCAGAGAAGAAGAAAATTCCGAAGGAAAAAGGTAACAAGCCAAAGTTTGCAGGAACAAATTCGACAAAATTGGCAAGCATAAAGAATTCCTTCGGACTTTTTTTCCGAAGGATTAATTCGGAAAATAAGCCCAAGGTAGAGAAGAAGAAAATTCCAAAGGAAAGGTAATAAGCCAAAGTTTGCAGGAACATGTTCGGCAAAATTGGCAAGCATAAAGCCGAAGGAGATCAAAGGTAAAGTCAACAAGAATTCTGAAGGAAATAAGAAGACTAAGGGTGACGTCCCGCAAGGTCAAATTTTGATCGTGGGAAGTAACCATTGAAACAAAGGTAAAGCTAGAATTTCGAAAGAATTAAACCACGAGAAGTTGACTTCAGATTAAGTGACGGGAAATTAGAAAAAAGGCCAAATGGAGGAAATATAGACAAAATACATCCAAATATAGAATCCCGCCAGAAATAGACATGAACAGGCAGACCAGAATAGGATAAAATACATGCAAGCATGGGCTATTTTCGATCAATCGGTCAAAGCTTCAGTTCACTGGTTGTTGAAGTCCTGCTCATCTCCGGATCAACTCACCCGAAGGTCCAACTCAGCTTCAATCGGAGTTCTAAATTCGAACGTCGAGTTGATTGCTCTAGATTTAGAGTTGACTAATTGTTAAACGCCACATCTACCAAGAGTTTCCCATTCAAAGGAGAATGATCTCTTCGTCCAACTCGGCTTATCAGACGACCAACTCAGTGTTTCAAACGTTCCAACTCAGCATCAAGTAGCTCACGTAGAGTTCTAAAATTGACATTGGCGTGGATCTCCATGCAAAGAGAGGTGGGCGGTTCAGAACAAAGACAAGTTCACTTCCTCAAGCGCAAGAAGCTTCATGCAAAGACAAAGAGAAAACATATTTTATTGAAAGGCCAAGTTAGCGTTGAGTTAATCTAAGTTAATCCTTCTTTTCAAATTTTCAACACCAATCTTTGGCTTTTGTAATTATCTATAAATTGGCTTTCAGCCTTGATTAAAATCATCCCTCTCTTGGCTAGACTAGACTTTGCCATAGGTGAGTTGTGTAACCTCTTCAATCAATATGACTGTACTTTCAAATTTCAAGTGTTGGCATAGTGTATATTCATTCAGCAATTTGCATAAGTGGTAGATTTCTCTCCCTTCCCAAATTCTAATTTGTACTTAGTTGCTAGCTTATCGTATTATGCAGGTCATGTTCAGTGTTCTTTGTCTTTTGCTGAAGCTGTAAGTGGATGTTAGGTGGCTGCAAAGTGTCTTGTATCAGACCTCTCTCCATCGCTTTTATTCATGTTTTGGTCATTGGATTGAACCTCTTCATGAAATATTTATGCACAAGTGATTGATTGAAATCAAAGGTCTTCCTTTTCCCTTGTTTGTTCAGTGTTCAAGGTTCCAAGTTGAGTGGATCAATCTTCTGGTGTATCACCTTTATTAGGTAGGATTTTCCCTTAAAGTTTCCTTCTCCCTTTTCCGTGGTAGGCCGCAACATAGAGTAGAGATCCTCATTGCTACATCTTACAGGAACCAGCGTTCTTTGGAGGTTCTTCTCACCGTTGAGGCACTCGCCCTCGTGAGATCCCATTGTTTCAGCTGGATAGAGAACTGGGCATTTTATGCACGTTTTTGATTCAGGGCGCAGCTCCAGATTGACAACAATTACTGTTTTTATTATTATGGATATGGTCATAAGAAAATAGAATGTCGAAAAAGGGTTAACAATTTTAGAAATAAGGAGAAGAAAAGTCATGCAAAGTCAAACAAAAGCCACAACTCTTTTGCTCCTCTATCAGGGTTTAATGAAGAGGCCATACTATGTTACAAGTGCAGTAACTTCAGCCACATAGCCTGGTACTGTAGAAGTGTGTTCGAGTTAGCCAAGGACCAGAGTTTCAAGGCTCCATTCATCAAAAAAAAAGTTCAGACAGGTTCATGGCAGAGGAAACAACCTGAAAAATCTATGTTGGTACAGACAACTTTGCATGTAATAAATGAAAAAAATATATGGTTTATTGACAGTGGATGTTCGAGGCAAATGACAGGAGACAAAAGCAAGTTCATAACCTTGAAGAAGATCAATGGTGGCACAGTGAAATTCGAAAATAATACTACTGCCAAAATTGCCGAAAAAGGAACACTAAGTTTGGATAATGGTAGAACTAAAATTGAAAATGTTTTGTATGTAGAAGGTCTTAAGTATAATCTTTTGAGTGTAAGTCAAATGTGTGATCAGGGACACACACTAAAGTTTTATGCAGAAGGTTGTGAAATTAGGAGAAAATATTCAAATGTGTTGATTGCAGATGCTCAAAGAACAAGCAATAATTTGTATATGTTATTAGACATTAAAGGTCAAAGATGTTTGAGTCAGATTGAAGAAAGTTGGCTATGGCACACGCGAATGAGTCACATCAATTTTGACAATTTTGTCAACATTAGCAAAAAACAAGTAGTTAGAAATCTTCCAAAGATAACAAAGCCCTTCGACACGTTTTGTTAATCTTGTTAGCATGGGAAGCAGGTCAAAACAAAAGAGTACTCGACCACTCAGATGTTAGATCTTGTTCAAATTGATCTGTGTGGACATATGAGAACTCAAAGTACTCAAGGTGAAATATTTCATGTTGCTTATTGATGATTTTTCATGTATGACTTGGGTAATATTTTTAAAGAAAAAATCAGAAGCTTTCAGATTTTTCAAAGCATTAGTTGAGGATGAACCCTGTTTGAAGATTAAGTGTCTAAGATCAGATCGAAGAGGAGAATTCATGTCAGATCAATTTATTGAGTTTTGTGAAGACCATGAAATAAAGAGAAATTATTCAGCAACCAAAACTCCACAGCAAAATGTAGTTGAGCGGAAAAACAGAACAATTCAAGAGATGGCGAGGACAATGCTAAATGAATCCAAGATACCATATAAATATTGGAGAGAGACAGTTGTTACAACAGTGTATATTTAGAATAGAACATTATTCAGAGTCAATCGTGACAAGACCCCTTATGAGCTATGGAAAGACAAACCAACAACAATTGATCATTTCAAAGTTTGAAGTAGCAGATACTTCATAAATAGAACCGATGAAAAACTTAGGAAGTTTGAATCAAGAGCAGATGAAGGTATATTTCTTGGTTATTCTTGCAAAAGTAAAGCTTATAAATGTTATAACAAAAGAACCAAAAAAATTGTTGAAAGTGCAAGTGTCAGGATAAAAGATGCAACACAAATAATCAGTGATTCAGTAGACAACTGAAATCATTGAAGATGAAGATTTTGAATAATTAGATGAAGATGAGGAGAAAAAAGATACCAAAACACCATCCAAATATGTTCAGAAAAATCATAATGAAAGTGACATCATCTGTAATGTTCCGTTTTCCAGCATGATCTTTTACAGTTGACCGTTGGCCTATTCCGGAGACCCGTAGGCTACTTGGAGGTTGAAATCGGGGTTTCCTGTTTTGGTGGTTGCTTTTGTTCGTGGGATGTGGTTTGGTTGGTGGTCTCTTTCTGGGGTTTTCAGTGAGCTTCGCAGGGATGTGTTTTTCTCAACATTTAGGAATTTACTATTTTTAGTAAGTTCGGGATTGGCACCGGAACGGGATTTTGAGAGTGGGGTTGGATTTGTCTTGTCAAGACCTTTCCAACGAGCTATAGATCATTGGTTTTCGACATCATCTTGGCCTCTGTTTTAAAGTCTGTAAATTAAACATTATTATTTAATTTTGGACCTTGGTGCCTAGGCTCAACGACTTAATGTTGAGGTTGAAAAAGAATTAAAGAGGATTATATTATTTTCCCTCTCATGTTTTATCCCATATGCAAGAGGATTTTAGGGACTCCTAGTTGGAAAAGTATAAAAGGAGGAAGAGTGCTCTCATTTTGGATCCGAAAATCTTGATAATGTTATGCTGCCGGGATTGGCCTTGGGATTGCTTTGAGGAATGTATGCCTCCTAGCTTGGCATTGCTTCTCGCTTGAAAGATAGCGACTAGTGGTGAGATCGTATAGTTTGATTGTTTTGTATGTAGGATTTGTGCATGGTATTCAGTGTTTGTTTTATAGATCAGTTTATGAGAAATTCAGGGTTTTCTTATTCAGTACAACAGGTTGAGTTTTGTTCACAAATAAAAAAAAACTAAAAATCTTATTTTGGGTATTGACTAATCCTATTTGTTGGTAATGGGCGCCCCTACTCTGTAATTTGTAGAATTTTTGATGACTGTTGTGAATTTTAAAAGCAAATCGCCCCCCTTGCTGGACTGTGCTTATGTGGGCATTGGGATCTGTGCAAAAATTGTATAGAAACTTTTGGGTCTGTTGTGTTCCAATATTGGACGCCTTGATCATTAGGGTCTTTTGTGCTTCATTTCATGTCTTTTAGATGAGTTGTGTGAGAGATATGTCCATTTTAGTATGATTTCAGGTCGCTGGCTTGACATTTGAAAGCGCAGAATTGGACAGATTAGAATCTTGAATCGGTCTTTTGAAGAAAAGAAATCGGTTTCGGCATTTCCATTCAAGCAAGGAAAATGCTCTGTTACAATGCTCTTTGAATGGTTCTAATGCTATGTTCTTGGCAGGTTAATTCTCTATCATATTGTAAGCTGACAGTAGTATTGACAGCAGATCTTAAGTTTGTTTAATCTTGATTTATAATGCTGATCATCTATTCCGAAACTTCATTGTAATACTTTACATCTCTGTCATATGGTAGCTTCCATATCCTTCCGGTTGGAAAGCACATTCTTGACGTTGAGTATTTTAGCATTCTTGCTTATTTCCTCTCAAAGCATTTTAATAAGTAGCACTCCGCCATATGGTCACCTCAACTCCATATTGGATTGGGTAGCACATACTTGGTGTTGAGTTTCTTTAAGTATTTTAATTTTTATTACTCCACCATATGGTCGCCTCAACTCCATTTCAGATTGGGTAGCACATACTTGGTGTTGAGTTCTCTTTCAACACTTGTAGTAGAAAACCCTCTGACCATATGCTCGCCATCATCGGCGCCATTCTTGGTTAGAGTTCATTCCAGTTCTGTTTCTGCATTCAGATCCTCTGACCAATGGTCACACCTTGGCCTCTTCGAAACCTTGGTGTACATTCTGGTTAGAGTTACTTCAACATCGTTTGGGTTATAGACTAACACTAACTATTGTGTATTGCCCTGCTGATTGCAATTGGAAATTATTAAAAAAAAAATTGGCTCGGATTATTTCAGTGGTATCAGAGCCAAGTATCCTGCCATCCTATGAACAAACCATCTATGAGTGACAGAGAAAAGAGATACATAGCAAGGGAAGATAAGAAAATTGCAAAACAGTTCCAGTGGTATCAGGATCCAAAAGGTCAGACAGCATCAGAGGTCTTGAGGGCTCATTGGGAGTCTTCTCAGGAAATAGATATGGCAAAAGGTGAGAGGTCAGTCGGGGGTAACGAGAGGTTTACCAACAACAGAGATGATAGTGGGAAGGGAAGAGAGAGATTGATAAGTGCCGGAAAGAGATTTGAAAGGAAGATGGATGCCTTGATGGATATGGTATCTCTCATGTTGGGGAAAGTGGGCCAGAACACAACTCCACAGAACAACCCAGGGTAGAGAGGGAAGCACAGTGCCTCTAATCAGCTTGATGGAAGCGCTGCTCAGCCTGTTTCAAACAACACATACATTTCGTCAAGGCCCTTCAAACCCACCTTCTTAGCACCAGTAAACACCCAACCTGATCCTGAAGAGAATGCTTCATTTGTGGAACAATTGAGACGTGGCCATGCGGAGTATGATTCTCTCCCTGATGACATCAGGATGGACATGTCCTATAATGAATTTATGGATCATAAGAGAATGAGTAAGGGACAAGGGAGACATTATGAACAAAGAAGAACAACAGTTCAAGGGGATTTGTATCAAGCTGTCAACAAGGTTATACTTCCACACTATGACGGGAGTGATAACAGTTCAGCTCGAGCTTGGATACAGAAGCTGGACAACTATCTAGCTCTTAGACCCATGGTAGAAGAGGAGGCGATTAAGTTCGCTACGCTACACCTTGATGGGGTGGCGCACGAGTGGTGGTATCATGGCTTAGTCACCTTAAGTCATCGGTCTATTACTACCTATGATGAGTTCACCAATAGGCTCATCGAGCGATTTGAGAAAAAAGATCCTGAAATACATTTCAGAGAATTGGCACAGTTGAAGCAGTATGGCACAGTTGATGCCTACATAGCTGAGTTCCAGAGACTTTCAGTGATGGTCACTGGCATCACGGAGAGGCGGTTGGTGATCCTTTTTAGTGAAGGATTGATGGAACCACTCAAGGGTTGGATTAAAGCCTTTGATCCACCATCCCTACAGGAGGCAATGAAGAAAGCAAGAAACATGGAGTGGGCTGCTCCTAAGGCGAAGTTTCAATCCAAGCCGCCCTTTTACAAAGGGGATAAAGGAAAAAGACCTCATCATAGAACTCCTTTAAGACCTCAGCATAAGGACTTCAATCAGCATAATCCTCATGTCACAAGATTGGATCCTGAGACATTGAACGTACTCAGAAGAAAGGGGCTATGTTTTCGGTGTAGAGAAAAATGGTCTCAAGAGCATGTTTGCCCAAAGGGAGTCAAATTTCACCAGATTGAGTACTATTCAGCTGGTGAAAGTAATTCTGATTTTTCAGACCAGCAGTTTGATTCTGAAGATAGTGAAGTGGAAAGAGCTCCAGAAGAGTCCGAAGATGAGAAGGAAAGTGGAGGCATTTTGGCTAACTTTCAAGCTTCCAAAGGAACGAATCCTTCAAAGTTCAAGGGATGATAAAGGGGCAACGAATAGTTGCTTTGATTGACATTGGAGCAACACAACTTCATTGATGAAGTTGTGGTGGCAAAGAAGGGGATGCAAACATAAGAGTTTGAAGGCTTCAAGGTCATGGTTGCTGATGGGTTCCACATCTCATGCACCAAGAAAATCTCAAACATGACTATGCAATTGGGAAACTATGAAGTCAAGGATGACTTCTATGTAGTCAACATTGGAGATACGGATGCCGTTCTAGGCATTCAATGGCTGCGTTCACTTGGAGAGATCTCCTTAAATCTACAAACTATGGAGCTCAAGTTTCAATTTGATGGGAAGAGGATAGTACTAAGAGGAATGTCCAATGGGGGACCTCGGGTCGTGTCATTCAAGAGAATGGCAAGGCTGATCTGTCATGATCAAGCTGAGTGGGTTGCAGAATGTATGATTCTTATTGCTAGTCTGGTTGAAACTAAGAGAGACTATCCTCCTGATGTTCAGTCTCTACTCACAAAGAAGAGCAAGGTATTTGCTGATTTGCCTCCTGGACCACCACCTGAACGGGGTTCGGAACATATCATAGAGCTCAAGGAAGGAGCTAAACCGGTTATTACAACTCCATATCGGTACCCCAAGAAGCAGAAGGATGAGATTGAGAAAAACATTCAAGAACTCTTGAAGATGGGCTTCATTCGCCCAAGCAAGAGCCCCTTCGCTTCAGCAGTAGTTCTTGTGAAGAAGGATGGTACCATGCGCATGTGTGTGGACTATCAGGCTTTGAATCAAAGCACCATAAAAAACTGATACCCCATTCCAAGGATAGATGAGCTCATTGATGAGCTACATGGAGCCAAGTTCTTTTCAAAGATCGATTTGAGATCGGGCTACCATCAGATTAGGATGAGGGGGTCAGATGTTGAGAAGACAGCTTTTAGATGTCACTATGGCCACTTCGAGTTTCTAGTCATGCCATTTGGGTTGACTAATGCTCCTGCTACTTTCCAGTCTTGCATGAACCGAGTCTTTCAGAAACAGTTGAGGAAATTTGTATTGATATTTTTTGATGATATGCTAATTTTTAGCAAGACATGGGATGAACATCTCAAGCACTTGGAGGAAGTGCTTAGTATCCTAGAATTTGAGAGCTTGTTCGCCAAAGCATCCAAATGTGAATTTGGAATGGAGGAGTTATTGTACCTTGGTCACATAATCCGTGCTGAGGGAGTGAAGGTTGATCCAGAAAATATCAAGGCCGTTGTTGATTGGCCACCTCCTGAGAGCTTGACTCAATTGAAAGGGTTCTTAGGTCTTTGTGGATTTTATAGAAGATTTGTGAAAGGGTACTCACAGAATGCTGCTCCTCTTACGGATCTCACGAAAAAGGGGGCCTTTTGTTGGTCAGAAGAGGCTCAATCCACCTTTGATAAGTTTAAGAGGATCATGAACTCTTGTCCGGTTCTGGCTATTTCGGATTTCTCCAAGCCTTTCGAGCTATAGTGTGATGCATCCGGTGAAGGAGTTGGGGCTGTTTTGATGCAAAACAAGCATCCCATAGTGTTTGAGAGTAGAAAGCTAAGAGGTGTTGAAAAAACCTACTCAATTTATGACAAGGAAATGCTTGCCATTATGCATGCATTATCTAAATTCAGACAGTATTTGGTGGGAAACAAGTTTGTGGTCAAGATTGATCGTAACAGTCTCAAGCACTTTATGCATCAGAAGGATCTGAACGAAAGGCAACAAAAGTGGGTGAGTAAGCTCCAAGCTTGCAATTTTGACATCGAGTATGTCAAGGGGAAAAACAACATTGTGGCTGATGCTCTATCTAGGAGACCCCATTTAAGCTCACTGTGCGAGCTTACTACTGATTGGAAGGACATGTTGCTTGCTGATTATGCCAAAAATCAGTTTGCAACCAGCATTATTGAGGGTACTTTTCATGATGAAAGGTACAAGGTGATTGAAGGGCTGATTCACTACAAGGGTAGGATCTTTTTGGTGGCTGATTCTAAGCTCAAAAAGAAGATTTTGTTGACATTTCATGACATTCTGCTTCTGGTCATCAAGGCTTCTTTAAGACATATAGGCAAATCCGGGAAAAATTCTCTTGGAAAGGGTTGAAAGGGAAAGTTCAACGCTACATTCAAGAGTGTCCCACTTGTCAAATGAACAAAAATGAGCACTCTACCAGCCGGTTTGCTGCAACCTCTCCCTATTCCCAATCAAAAATGGAAAAGCATATCGATGGACTTCATCACGGGCTTGCCCAAGGCCCAAGGGAAGGATTGTATCTATGTTGTAGTGGATAGATTAACCAAATTTGCTCACTTTTTCGCCATTACCAGCTCTTTTTCAGCAGCCCAAGTTGCAGATCTGTTTTTTCATGAGGTGTTTAGATTACATGCGTTGCCAAAAAATATTGAGTGATAGGGACAACAAGTTTCTAAGCACTTTTTGGCAAGAGGTTTTCCGAATGAGTGGTACAGTGCTTCCTCCCAGCACTAGTTATCACCCTCAAACCGATGGACAGACAGAGATAGTGAACAAGTGGTTGGAAGGTTCCCTGAGAAACTATGTTTTGGAGCAGCAAAGAGCTTGGGTGAAGTGGCTTCACATGGGCGAGTATTGTTATAATTCTACTTTTCACATGTCAATAAGGATGTCACCTTTCATGGCTCTTTATGGTTATGAGGCTCCTAGCTTTGCTGATTTGGTGTTTGGTGATAGCAAAGCCCCTCAGGCCAAGGATTTGTTGCAGCAGAGTCAAGATATCTTGAACTCATTGAAGAACAATCTTCAGATTGCACAGAATCAGCAAAAGATGTACGCTGATCAGCGGCATGTTGAGCGCTCTTTTGAAGTAGGAGATATGGTTTATCTTCGACTACAGCCTTACAGACAGTCCACTCTCAAGAAAAGTGGAGCTGAGAAGCTCAAACCCCGTTTCTATGGGCCGTTCAAGGTCACTAGGAGGGTGGGGGCAGTAACTTATGAGTTGGAACTACCTTCGGATAGCAGAGTGCACAATGTATTCCACGTGTTTCGCCTCAAGAAGGAACTTGGACACAATGTTGTTGCTTCATCACAGTTGCCACCTTTGGATGAAGAAGGACAGTTAGTTTTGATTCCAGAAGAGATTCTTGATTCCAGGGAGCGTTCTTTGAGGAAAAGAACTATCAGAGAGTATTTGGTGAAGTGGAAGAACTTGCCTATAGAGGATGCGACTTGGGAGAATGATGAGATTCTGCAGCATCCAGGCTTGCAATTGCTTGAGGACAAGCAATCTTGGGAAGGGCAGACTGTAATGTTCCGTTTTCCAGCATGATCTTTTACAGTTGACCGTTGGCCTATTCCGGAGACCTGTAGGCTACTCGGAGGTTGAAATTGGGGTTTCCTGTTTTGGTGGTTGCTTTTATTCGTGGGATGTGGTTTGGTTGGTGGTCTCTTTCTGGGGTTTTCAGTGAGCTTCGCAGGGATGTGTTTTTCTCAACATTCAGGGATTTACTATTTTTAGTAAGTTCGGGATTGGCACTGGAATGGGATTTTGAGAGTGGGGTTGGATTCGTCTTGTCAAGACCTTTCCAACGAGCTATAGATCATTGGTTTCCGACATCATCTTGGCCTCCGTTTTAAAGTCCGTAAATTAAACATTATTATTTAATTTTGGACCTTGGTGCCTAGGCTCAACGACTTAATGTTGAGGTTGAAAAAGAATTAAAGAGGATTATATTATTTTCCCTCTCATGTTTTATCCCATATGCAAGAGGATTTTAGAGACTCCTAGTTGGAAAAGTATAAAAGGAGGAAGAGTGCTCTCATTTTCGATCCGAAAATCTTGATAATGTTATGCTGCCGGGATTGGCCTTGGGATTGCTTCGAGGAATGTATGCCTCTTAGCTTGGCATTGCTTCTCGCTTGAAAGATAGCGACTAGTGGTGAGATCGTATAGTTTGATTGTTTTGTATGCAGGGTTTGTGCATGGTATTCAGTGTTTGTTTTATAGATCAGTTTATGAGAAATTTAGGGTTTTCTTATTCAGTACAGCAGGCTGAGTTTTGTTCACAAATAAAAAAAACTAAAAATTTCATTGTGGGTATTGACTAATCCTATTTGTTGGTAATGGGCGCCCCTATTTTGTAATTTGTGGAATTTTTGATGATTGCTGTGAATTTTAAAAGCAAATCGCCCCCCTTGCTGGACTATACTTGTTGTGTGGGCATTGGGATCCGTGCAAAAATTGTATAAAAACTTTTGGGTCTTTTTTGTGTTCCAATATTGGGTGCCTTGATCATTAGGGTCTTTTGTGCTTCATTTCATGTCTTTTAGATGAGTTGTGTGAGAGATATGTCCATTTTAGTATGATTTCAGGTCGCTATCTTGACATTTGAAAGTGCAGAATTGGACAGACCAGAATCTTGAATCAGTCTTTTGAAGAAAAGAAATTGGTTTCGGCATTTCCATTCAAGCAAGGAAAATGCTCTGTTACAATGCTCTTTGAATGGTTCTAATGCTATGTTCTTGGCAGGTTAATTCTCTATCATATTGTAGGCTGGCAGTAGTACTGACAGCAGATCTTCAGTTTTTTTAATCTTGATTTATAATGCTGATCATCTATTCTGAAACTGCATTGTAATACTTTACATCTCCGTTATATGGTAGCTTCCATATCCTTTCGGGTTGGAAAACACATTCTTGACGTTGAGTATTTTAGCATTCTTGCTTATTTCCTCTTAAAGCATTTTAATAAGTAGCACTCCGCCATATGGTCGCCTCAACTCCATACTGGATTGGGTAGCACATACTTGGTGTTGAGTTTCTTTAAGTATTTTAATTGTTATTACTCCACCATATGGTCGCCTCAACTCCATTTCGGATTGGGTAGCACATACTTGGTGTTGAGTTCTCTTTCAGCACTTGTAGTAGAAGACGCTCTGACCATATGCTCGCCATCATCGGCGACATTCTTGGTTAGAGTTCATTGCAGTTCTGTTTCTGCATTCAGATCCTCTGACCAATGCTCACACCTTGGCCTCTTCAGAACCTTGGTGTACATTTTGGTTAGAGTTACTTCAGCATCGTTTGGGTTATAGACTAACACTAACTATTGTGTATTGCCCTGCTGATTGCAATTGGAAATTATTAAAAAAAAATTGGCTCGGATTATTTCATCATCGGGACATAAATGAAAGAATTCGCACCAAAAAAATGATGGTAAGTGAATCTAAGCAAGTTAATTTCACTTTGTTATCCAAAATTTAGCCTAGAACTTTTTCAGAAGCTAGACATGATAAACATAAGGTTAGAGGCTATTAGAATGTTTCTTGCATATGCAGTGTTTAAAAATTTCATAGTGTTTCAGATGAATGTCAAATTTGCATTCCTAAACGAAAATCTAGAAGAAGAGGTCTACATTGAGCAGCCAGAGGGATTTATTCTATCAAATTTTAGTAGCCATGTATGCAGATTGAAAAAAACATTGTATGGATTGAAACAAGCCCCCAGAGCTTGGTATGCAAGATTTGATAAGTACCTGTAAGATCAAGGTTTCAAAAGAGGATTTGCTGACAGTAATCTCTACATCAAAACAGAAGGTGAGCATCAATTGATTGTTGTGGTATATGTTGATAACATCATTTTTGGAGGAAACATTGAAAAGATGAATTTTTTAATAATATGCAAAAAGAATTGTAGATGTCTACGCTTGGAGAATTGTCATTTTTTTAGGATATAAAATATTTCAGTCAGATAAATGAATTTTCATATCTCAAAATAAATATGTCGAAGAAATGTTGAAAACATTTGGTTTTGAGGATTATGCACCAATTGGCACACTAATGTGTACAAGAAATAAGGTGAGCAAGGATGAAGATTCACCTATTGCAGATCAATCTTTGTATAGATCTATTATTGGTAGTATTTTATATTTAACAGCATCGATCCTAGACATCATGCATGCAGTAAGTATGATTGCAAAATATCAGTTATCTCCAAAAGATAGTCATGTTCAGTTGGTGAAGAGAACATTCAGATATATCAAGGGAACATTGGATTATATATTGTGGTATCCCACAGATAGAGATTTCACTTTGGTTGCTTATATAGATTCAGATTGGGTAAGTTGCTTGGATGACAGAAAGAGTACAAATGGAGGAGCTTTCTTTCTTGGTGATAGCTTAGTATATGGCTAAGCAAGAAGCATAATTCAGTATCACTTTCTACAACTGAAGCATAATATATTGCAACAGTATTGTGTTGTACTTAAGTGCTTTGGATGAAGCAAACTTTGAAAAATATCAAGGTAAAATATGATGAACTTATTTTTATTTTTTGTGATAACACAAGTGTTATTAATATTTCGAAGAATCCAATGATGCATTCAAGAACAAAACATATTCCTATTAGATTTCATTTTTTGAGAGAGCAGGTTGCAGATCAAGTTAAAATGAAGTATATCAGTACTACAGAGCAGATTGTAGATATTTTCACAAAGGCACTACTAAAAAACACATTTGAGTATCTGCAGGAGAAGTTGGGAGTAATTTTTTTTACTTTCTGTCATTGAGGTTCAGCATCAGTTGAAGGAGAGCTACGTGTTAGCTCCAAGTAGGCCCTTTGCCATTGATGTCAAAAGGGGAGAATAACAAGTACAGGTTGCTACTGTAAGAGGGAGGTACTGTATGTTTTTCAAATGATAGTATGTGTAGGGTTCAAGATGTGGCAATTACAATAGGTGAGTTACTTTATGTTTTTCAGATGACAGTATGTGCAGGTTTTAGGATGTGGTAATTTTAGTTTGAGATTGCCATCAATGACAAAGGGGGGGATTGTTAGAAATATTGTCATTGATGTCAAATGTCTAGCATTATTAGTGATAAAGGCCGCATTGCATTTAATGGTGTTTCTAATATTCATATCTTGTCTAATGTGTGTTAATATTTATTTAATATTAATGAATATGTTTTTAGTTGCATATAAGTCAAAAGAGGGTCCATGAAAAAGTCAAATAATCATGGTGTAAAAGACGAAAGAGGAATGTGATGCATTTTCTTATGAAGAGTCATCTTGAGGAATTTCAAGAGTCACCATGTAAAGACAAAAGTGGGTATGGTGCATTTTTTCATGAGGGGACACTTTGAAGAATACGAAAAGTCACCAAAATAAAGACAAAAGAGGAAATGACGCTTTTGCTTATGAAGGGTCACCATATGACTTTTCAAATGCAAGGGTACGAAGTGTCATGCAAGTTTGACACCTTTTCCATGAGGATTGAAGGGTCACAAAGGGTGAACGCCAAAGGTCATTTGGAAAGCTATAAAGAAAGGCTTGAGAATCTATTTGTAATATGTAAAAGAGTGCATAGTTTGTATTTGTTTTCGAAGAGAGAAAAATATGAAATATTGTAGAGTTCTATCATTTGTTGAGTAAGCAACATTGAGAGATAGTTGTGTTTTATACACAAGAGGGGATGGTGGTCCTCTAGGTTTATGCTCACAAATAGTTGCTGTGTTGGTGCTTGGCAAAGGGGTTGGTGCTCTTGCAAGTTGGTGCTTGCAAATTTTGTAATTTGAGTTGGTGTTCATTCATATACTTGAGATTGTTTGCTGTGGTTTTTCTCACTTTGGGTTTTCATGTACAAATCTGGTCTCTCTCTCTCTCTCTTGTGTGACGCATATTATTGTTTCAGTTTTATTGCATATCTTGAACGTGCTGTTAAGTGGTTAAAAAAAAGCAATTTGATTAAGAAATAAGTTATATGATATACTGATTCACCCCCCTTCAGTATATTTTGTGCTTAACAATTTGTATCAGAGCAGGTTCCTTTGAAAAATTTTACAGCTTGAAATTAGATCGAGAAAACACGATCGCTGGATCACATGAAAGTTTTTCTACAAATAAGACACCTTTGTTTGATGGGACAAATTATGTTTTTTGGAGCATAAGGATGAAGACTTATTTGATGGCCCTTAGATTCGACATATGACAAGTAGTGGTAGAGGAATATGAAGAGCCACAAACACTTGTAACTACTCCAGCAGAAAAGAAGGCAAGTGAAAATAATGCTAAAGCTTTAAATGTTATATTATGTGGTTTATGTGAATCAGAATTTGTTAAAGTTATGCAATGTAAATCTGCTCATGAAACTTGAGAATATTTACAAAGGTGATGGAAAGGTTCAGCAAGCCAAGCTTCAGACTTTCAGAAGATAGTTTGAGAGTTTGAAGATGGAAGAGGAAGAAAATATGGCAAGTTATTTTTTGTGGGTTGATCAAATAGTTAATTAGATTCAAGGTCTTAAAGAAAAGTTAGAAGAATCAATTGTGGTTAAAAGAATTTTTGAGATCTCTACCTTCGAGATATGATGCAAAAGTGTCGGTAATTGAAGAGATGAAGAATTTAGCCAAGCTAAAGATGGATGAGCTACATGGTATTCTTACGGCATATGAGATGCGGACTGAACAAGAGAAACCTTCCAAGAGAGACGCTGCTTTCAAAACATCAAAGAAAGAAAAGACTAAGATTCAAGAATCATGTGACAGTTCTAGTGATGATGAATATGACAACAGAGCTCTATTCATTCGCAAGCCAAAAACAACATAAATAAATATCAAGAAAAATTACCTTTCAAATGTTTTAATTGTGAAATGATTGGACATTTTGCAGCTAAGTGCCCAAATAAGGGTAATGGTGATAATGAAGAAGGAAAGTCTACATACAAGAAGAATTTCAAAAGAAAATTAAAGAAGTGATTCGAAAAGAGTTTGTATTCTAAAAATCTTAGTTCAATCGAAGATAATGGAGTCAATGATTCAGAAGAAGAGATTCTATTCATGGCCATACATAAAGATGCCTTCGCAAGCAAAATTACAGATGATCAAGAAGAACATGATGAAGCCGAAGTGAATCTGGAAGAACTTGTTTGTGCCTAAAAGAATTAAAAAACTCTTGAAAAAAAGAATCAAAGATTAAAGCTCTAGATCGAGAAAAATGAAAATGAGTCGAAGGAAATAATTGAAGATCTACTAATACACTTTGAAGAAGCCAAGAAGAATGAAGATCTAACGACAGTTGAAAATAGTAAGTAAAGAATGTGAAAGGTATGTTATTGAAATTGATTATTTAAAAACAAATCTTAAGAAAATAAATAAAGCAATCAATGATAGAGCAACCAATGATTGAAAATTTGAGAATAGCATTAATATGTTGAATAAGATATTGGAAAATCAAAGATCAATCCCAGATAAGACAGATATTGGAATTGAAAAAGAGAAAGAGGAGGCTAGTACTTTCACAGACAAGGGGAAAAGAAAGAACTATGCTGAAGCTCTTACAAAAGAAGAAATAAAAAGGAAAGAAGTTAAAAATATATAGAGGACATCTCAAATAAAGAATGTTATAGGGAACAGAGCTAGAAAAGACAATTAGGGTAGATATGCACAAACATGTCTTATTTTTATGATTATTGTTTTTATTGTAATGGATATGGTCATAAGAAAATAGAATGTCGAAAAAAGGCTAACAATTTCAGAAATAAGAAGGAAAGTCATGCAAAGTCAAGCAGAAGCCACAACTCTTTTGCTCCTCTATCAGGTTTTAATGAAGAGGCAATAATATGTTATAAGTGCAACAACTTTAGACACATAGCCCGGTGTTGTAGAATGTGTTTGAGTCAGTCAAGAAGGACCAGAGTTTCAAGGCTCTATTTATCAAAAAGAAAGTTTAGACAGGTTTATGACAGAGGAAACAACCTGAAAAATTATGTTGGTATAGATAGCTTTGCATGCAAGAAATGAAAAAAAGTTATAGTTCATTGACAGTGGATGTTTGAGGCAAATGACAGGGGACAAAAGCAAGTTCATAACATTGAAGAAGATCAATGGTGGCATAGTGAAATTCAGAGATAATACTACTACGAGAATTGCCAAAAAAGGTACACTATGCTTGGATAATGATAGAACTAAAACTGAAAATGTTTTGTATGTAGGTTATAAGTATAATCTTTTGAGTTTAAGTCAAATGTGTGATCAGGGGCACATACTATAGTTTTATGCAGAAAGTTTTGAAATTAGGAGAAAACATTCAGGGGTATTGATTGCAGATGCTCAAAGAACAGGTAATAATTTGTATATGTTATCAGACATCAAATGTCAAAGATGTTATTTGAGTCAGATTGAAGAAAGTTCGCTATGGCATAGGAGAATGGATCGCATAAATTTTGACAATCTTGTCAACATCAAAAAACAAGTAGTCAAAAATCTTTCAAAGATTACAAAGCCCTCCGACACGCTTTGTGAACCTTGTCAGCATGGGAAACAGGGCAAAAGGCGGTTCAAAACAAAAGAGTACTCGACCACTTAGATGTTAGAACTTGTTCACATTGATCTGTGTGGACCTATGAGAACTCAAAGTACTCAAGGTTAGAAAAATTTCATGTCGCTTATTGATTATTTTTTATGTATGACTTGGGTAATGTTTTTTAAAAAAAAAATCAGAAGCTTTCAGACATTTCAAAGCATTCAAAGCATTAGTTGAGGATGAAATCAGTTTGAAAATTAAGTGTCTAAAATCAGATAAAGAGAATTCATGTTAGATCAATTTATTGAGTTTTGTGAAGACCATGGAATAAAGAGACATTATTCAACATCCAAAACTCCACAGCGAAATAGAGTAGTTGAGTGGAGAAACAGAACAATTCAAGAGATGGCGAGGACAATGCTAAATGAATCCAGATACCAGATAAATATTGGAGAGAGACAGTTGCTACAACAGTGCATATTCAAAATAGAGCATTATTGAGAGTTAATAGTGACAAAACTCCTTATGAGCTATGGAAAGACAAACCAACAATAGTTGATCATTTCAGAGTTTTCGGCAGCAGATGCTTCGTAAATAGAACCGACAAAAAACTTAGAAAGTTTGAATCCAGAGCAGATGAAGGTATATTTCGTGGTTATTCTTGCAAAAGTAAAGCTTATAAATGTTATAACAAAAGAACCATGAAAATTGTTGAAAGTGCAAGTATCAGACTAGAAGAAAATGGAACACAATGAATTTGTGATCCAGTAGACATTCCTGAAATCATTGAAGAGGAAGATTTTGAAGAATTACATGAAGATGAGGAGAAAAAAGACACAAACTCTATCCAAATATGTTCAAAAAAATCATAATGAAAGTGACATGATCAGGGACATAAATGAAGGAATTCGCACCAAAAGAATAATAATAAGTGAATCTGAGCAAGTTAATTTCTTTTTGTTATCCAAAATTCAGCCTATAATTTTTTCAGAAGCTAGACATGATAAGCATAAGGTTAGAGGCTATTAGAATGTTTCTTGCTTATACAGTGTTTAAAAATTTCAGTGTTTCAGATGGATGTCAAATTTGCCTTTTTAAATGAAAATCTAGAAGAAGAAATTTACATTGAGCAGCCAAAGGGATTTATTTTATCAAAATTTAGTAGCCGTGTATGCAGATTAAAAAAAATATTGTATGGATTGAAACAAGCTCCCAGAGCTTGGTATGCAAGACTTGATAAGAACCTGTAGGATCAAGATTTCAAGAGAGGATTTGCTAACAGTAATCTCTACATCAAAACAAAAGGTGAGCATCAATTGATTGTTGTGGTATATGTTGATAACATCATTTTTGGAGGAAACATTGAAAAGATGACAATTTTTTTTAATAATATGCAAAAAGAATTGTAGATGTCTACGCTTGGAGAATTGTCATTTTTTTAGGATTGCAAATATTTCAGTCAGATAAATGAATTTTCATATCTCAAAATAAATATGCTGAGAAAATGTTGAAGAAATTTGGTTTTGAGGATTGTGCACCAGTTGGCACACTAATGTGTACAAGAAATAAGGTGAGCAAAGATGAATATTCACCTGTTGCAGATCAATCTTTGTATAGATCTATTATTCGTAGTCTTTTATATTTGACAACATCGAGGCCAGACATCATGCACGCAATAGGTATGGTTGCAAAATATCAGTTATCTCCAAAAGATAGTCATGTTTAGTTGGTGAAAAGAACATTCAGATATATCAAGGGGACATTGGATTATGGATTGTGGTATTCACAGGTAGAGATTTCACTTTAGTTGCTTATAGAAATTCAGATTGGGTAGGGTGCTTGGATGACAGAAAGAGTACAAGTGGAGGAGCTTTTTTCCTTGGTGATAGCTTAGTATTATGGCTAAGCAAGAAGCAAAATTCAATATTACTTTCTACAGCTAAAGCATAATATATTGCAACGGTATTGTGTTGTACTTAAGTGCTTTGGATGAAGCAAACTTTAGAAGATATCAAGGTAAAATATGATGAATCTATTTCTTTTTTTTGTGATAACATAAATGCTATTAATATTTCGAAAAATCCAGTGATGCATTCAAGAACAAAACATATTTTCATTAGATATCACTTTTTGAGAGAGTATGTTGCAGATCAACAAGTTAAGATGAAGTATATCAATACTATAGAGCAGATTGTAGATATTTTCACAAAGGCACTACCAAAAGACACATTTGAGTATCTGCAGGAGAAGTTGGGAGTAATTTTTTTTACTTTTTGTCATTGAGGTTCAGCATCAGTTGAGGGAGAGTTAAGTGTTAGCTCCAGACAGGCCCTTTGCCATTGATGTCAAAAGGGGAGAATAACAAGTACATGTTGCTATAGTAAGAGGGAGTTATTGTATGTTTTTCAGATGGCAGTATGTGCAAAGTTCAGGATATGACAGTTACAGTAAAGGAGAGTTACTGTATTCTTTTTAGATGACAGTATATGCAGGTTTTAGGATGTGGGAATTTCAATTTGAGATTGCCATCAATGACAAAGAGGGAGATTGTTAAAAATATTGTCATTGATGTCAATGTCTAGCATTATTGGTGATAAAGGCCCCATTGCATTTAATGGTGTTTCTAATATTCATATCTTGGTTAATGTGTGTTAATATTTATTTAATATTAATGAATATATTTTTGGTTGCATATAAGTCAAAAGAGGGCCCATGGAAAAGTCAAAGAGTCACGGGGTAAAAAATGAAAGAGGAATGGGATGCATTTTCTCATAAAGAGTCATCTTGAGGAATTCCAAGAGTCACCATGTGAAAATAAAAGTGGGTATGGCGTATTTTTTCATGAAAAGACACTTTGAGGAATACGAAAGTCATCAAGATAAAGACAAAAGAGGAAATGACATTTTTGCTTATGAAGGGTCACCATATGACTTTTCAAATGCAAAAATACGAAGGGTCATGCAAGTTTGACACCATTTTCCATGAGGATTGAAGGGTCACAAAAAGTGAATGCCAAAGGTAATTTGGAAAGCTATAAATAAAGGATTGAGAAGCCATTTTTAATATGCAAGAGAGTGCATAGTTTGTATTTGTTTTCGAAGAGAGAAAAACATGAAATATTGTAGAGTTCTATCATTTGTTGAGTAAGCAACATTGAGAGATAGTTGTGTTTTATACACAAGAGAGGATGGTGCCCCTGTGGGTTGGTGCTCACAAATAGTTGTGTTGGTGTTCGGCAAAGGGGTTGGTGCTCCTGCAAGTTGGTGCTTGCAAACTTTTTAATTTGAGTTGGTGCTCATTCATATACTTGAAATTGTTTTCCATAGTTTTTTTTTCACTTTGAGTTTCCACATAAATATCTAGTGTCTCTCTCTCTTGTGTGATGCATATTATTGTTTTAGTTTTATTGCATTTTTTGAATGTGTGGTTAAGTGGTTAAAGAAAATGAATTTGATTAAAAAATAAGATATATAATATACTGATTCACCCCCTCTCTTAGTATATTTCATGCTTAGCAATTGGTATCAGAGCAGGTTCTTTTGAAAAAGTTTTACAACTTGAAGGTAGATCGGGAAAGCACGATAGTTGGATCACATGAAGGTTTTTCTACAAATAAGACACCTTTGTTTGATGAGACAAATTATGTTTTTTGGAGCATAAGGATGAAGACATTTGATGGCCTTGGGATTCGACATATGACAAGCAGTGGTAGAGGAATATGAAGAGCCACAAACACTTGTAACTATTTCGGCAGAAAAGAAGGCAAGTGAAAATAATGCTAAAGCTTTAAATGCTATTTTATGTGGTTTATGTGGATTAGAATTTGTTAAAGTTATGCAATGTAAATCTGCTCATGAAATTTGGGTAAAACTTGAGAATATTTACAAAGGTGATAGAAAGGTTCAGCTAGCCAAACTTCAGACTTTGAAAAGACAGTTTGAGAATTTGAAGATGGAAGAGGAAGAAAATATAGCAAGTTATCTTTTATGGGTTGATCATATAGTTAATCAGATTCAAGGTCTTGGAGAAAACTTAGAAAAATCAATTGTGGTTCAAAAAGTTTTGAGATCTCTACCATTGAGATATGCAAAATTTTCGGGAATTGAAGAGATGAAGAATTTAGTCAAGCTAAAGATGGATGAGCTACATGGTATTCTTACGGCATATGAGATGCGGATTGAACAAGAGAAACCCTCAAAGAGAGACGACGTTTTAAAAACATTAAAGAAAGAAAAGGCTAAGATTCAAGAATCAAGTGACAGTTCTAGCGATGATGAAGATGACAATGGAACTCTATTCATTCGCCAGACGAAAAAGGGCACAAGTAAATCTCTGAAAAAATTATCTGTCAAATGTTTTAATTGTGAAAAGATTGGACATTTTGCAGCTAAGTGCCCAGATAAGGGTAATGGTGATAATGAAGAAAGAAAGTCTATATACAAGAAGAATTTCAAAAGAAAATTCAAGAAGGGATTTAAGAAGAGTTTGTATTCTAAAAATCATAGTACAGTCGAAGATAATTGAGTCAATGATTCAGAAGAAGAGATTTTATTCATGGTCATACATAAAGATGTCTCCTCAAACAAAAGTACAGATGATCAAGAAGAACATGATGAAGCCGAAGTGAATCTGGAAGGAGACCTTGTTTGTGCCTTAAAAGAATTAAAAGCTCTTGAAAAGAAGATTAAAGCTCCAGAGTGAAAAAAATGAAAAGGAGTCTAAATAAATAATTGAAGATCTACAAACACACTTTGAAGAAGCCAAGAAGAATGAAGAAGATCTAACGGCACAGTTGAAAATAGTAAGTAAAGAATGTGAAAGGTATGTTATTGAAATTGCTTTTTTAAAAGTAGATTTTGAGAAAACAAATAAAACAATGAATGATAGAGCAACCAATGATTCAAAATTTGAGAATAGCACTAATATATTGAATAAGATATAAAAAAAATCAAAGATCAATCCTAGATAAGACAGATATTGAATTTGATAAAAAGAAAGGGGAGGTCACTACTTTCATAGACAAGGAAAAAAGAAAGAGCTATGTTGAAGCTCTTACAAAAGAAGAAATAAAAAGGGAAGAAGTTAAGAATATAGAGGACATCTCAAACAAAAAACATTGGAGAGAACAGAGTTAGAATAAATAATAATGAAATTATTTTTATGGTTACTATTTTTATTGTAATGGATATGGTAATAAGAAAATATAATGTCAAAAAAAGGCTAATAATTTCAGAAATACAAGGAAAAGACAGTTTCAAGAGTTCCGAAGGGCAGAGTACCCTTCAGAAGGGACACTTACAATAATCCCGAAGGGCACCTACCCTTCGGGCAGGTGGAAGACCAAAATCACAGGGTTTTGCAAAAAGTCCGGGTGCCCTCCAATTTTTCCGAAGGGCACTGCTAGAGGACACTTGGGCTGTCGAAGGGCACATCAAAAAGCAAATCAAAGAAAATGAATTCTTTCGGACTTTTTGTCCGAAGGAATTCGGAAAAGGCCGGATGACAACAAGTCCGAAGACAAAGCCAAGTAAAAAAGACAAGATAAAAGCTAAATCAAAGAAAGTGAATCCTTCGGACAAAAAGTCCGAAGGAATTCGGAACGACTTTACATAGAGTAAAAATCCCGAGAAAAGTCAAAAAAAGTTGCAAAAGGCCAAAACGAGGGAAGGAATGACAACCTTCGGACTTTTTGTCCGAAGGTTGTCCTTCGGACAAAAAGTTCGAAGAACTTCTTAAAACGCTGGCACAAGACAAAATTCCGAAGGAATTCATAAGCTTAGACAATCAAAAGAAATTCGCAAGAATATGACTCAGCGACCAATACAAAAGAGCCGACAGAGAAAAATGACAGAAATAAGCCCGAAATTTTTCCGAAGGAAATATGACAGTTTCCGGTGACGCCCTGCAAGCCGTCAATTTTTTCCTGCAAGAAGTAACCGTTGAGATTAAAAAGATAACAGAAAATCCGAAATAAATGGAAGCCGACTGTGCAAAAAAGGATAGAAAATAGATAATCCGACGAAGAATTGAATACGGAATCCTGTGGTAAATAGACACGATCAAAATTAGAACGAAATACATGCAAACGTTGGAGCTATTTTCGAATGTTGGAGCTATTTTTGAATAAACGGTCAAAGTTTCAGTCGACTGATCATTAAAGACCTGTTCGTCTTCGTTCAGCACATGCATCCGAAGGATTAAATCTGACTTCAACAGGAGTTCCGAGTTCTAACGAGGAGTTGACTAGTCCATATTTAGAGTTGACTAATTGATCAAACGCCGCATCCACTAGAAGATTTACATATTCTTTCATTAGATTTCACTGTTGACAAATCTTCCACGAGTCAGGGTTTTTCTTGCCACTTGGAAAGTTCTCGTCTCTAGTCAAGGAAGGAAGATATTATTGTTTTCCTTTGTTGATTCTAAGGACTCACTCAGAGAAAATCTATGGACTCACACTCTGGAAGATATCTACGAACTCACTCAGAGGCAGTTTCTACGGACTCACTCAGAAAATCTAAGGACTCAGTCAAATTTTCTAAGGACTCACTCAGGTAGTTTCTACGGACTCACTCAGAAAATCTACGGACTCACTCAGAAGAAAATCTACAGACTCAGTCAAGCAATTTTCTACGGACTCAGGCAGTCAAATTTTCTACGGACTCAGTCAAATTTGTAAAGCACTTAGAAGAAATTTGGAAAAGTTGCAAAAGGAAAGGAAAAGACAGTTTCAAGAGTTCCGAAGGGCAGAGTACCCTTCAGAAGGGACACTTACAATAATCCCGAAGGGCACCTACCCTTCGGGCAGGTGGAAGACCAAAATCACAGGGTTTTGCAAAAAGTCTGGGTGCCCTCCAATTTTTCCGAAGGGCACTGCTAGAGGACACTTGGGCTGTCGAAGGGCACATCAAAAAGCAAATCAAAGAAAATGAATTCTTTCGGACTTTTTGTCCGAAGGAATTCGGAAAAGGCCGGATGACAACAAGTCCGAAGACAAAGCCAAGTAAAAAAGACAAGATAAAAGCTAAATCAAAGAAAGTGAATCCTTCGGACAAAAAGTCCGAAGGAATTCGGAACGACTTTACATAGAGTAAAAATCCCGAGAAAAGTCAAAAAAAGTTGCAAAAGGCCAAAACGAGGGAAGGAATGACAACCTTCGGACTTTTTGTCCGAAGGTTGTCCTTCGGACAAAAAGTCCGAAGAACTTAAAACGCTGGCACAAGACAATTCCGAAGGAATTCATAAGCTTAGACAATCAAAAGAAATTCGCAAGAATATGACTCAACGACCAATACAAAAGAGCCGACAGAGAAAAATGATAGAAATAAGCCCGATAAATTTTTTCGAAGGAAATATGACAGTTTTCGGTGACGTCCTGCAAGCCGTCAATTTTTTCTTGCAGGAAGTAACCGTTGAGATTAAAAAGATAACAGAAAATCCGAAATAAATGGAAGCCGACTGTGCAAAAAAGGATAGAAAATAGATAATCCGACGAAGAATTGAATACGGAATCCTGCGGTAAATAGACACGATCAAAATTAGAATGAAATACATGCAAACGTTGGAGCTATTTTCCAACGTTGGAGCTATTTTTGAATAAACGGTCAAAGTTTAAGTTGACTGATCATTAAAGACCTGTTCGTCTTCGTTCAGCACATGCATCCGAAGGATTAAATCCGACTTCAATAGGAGTTCCGAGTACTAACGAGGAGTTGACTAGTCCATATTTAGAGTTGACTAATTGATCAAACGCCGCATCCACTAGAAGATTTACATGCAAAAAAAGAGGTGGACGGTTCATGACAAGGATGGGTGCGCTTCATCAAACGAATAGGCTTCATGCAAGGACAAAGAAAAAATATTTATATATATATATATATATATATATATTTTAAGGCCAAGTAAAGCTCGGAGTTAACAAAAGTAAATCTTTCTCTTCAAGTTTATACGCCTATCTTTGGCCTCTTGTAATTTGCTATATAATGGCTTTCAGCCTTGATTAAAAATCATTCAATCTCTCTTGGTTAGACCAAACTCTGCCATTAAGAGTTGTGTAACCTCTTCGATCAATAAGGACTGTACTTTCAGATTTCAAGCGTAGCATAGTGTATATTTCTTCAGCAATTTGCATAAGTGGTAGAGTTTTCTCCCTTCCCAAATTCTATTTCGTACCTAGTTGCTATATTGTCCTTGTGCAGGTCATGATAAAGTGTTCTTTATTGTCTTTCACTGAGACTGTAAGTGGATGTTAGGCGGCTGCAAAGTGTCTTTTATCAGACCTCTCTCCACCATTTCCCTCAGGTTTTAGTCATTGGACCGAACCTCTGCATGAAATACTTATGCACAAGTGATTAATTGAAGTCGAAGGTCTTCCTTCTCTCTTGTTCGCTCAGTGTTCAAGGTTCCAAGCTGAGTAGGATCATAATTCTGGTGTATCACCCCTTTTTTTTAGGGTAGGATTTCCCCTTTTAAGTTTTCTTTCGCCCTTTTCCATGGTAGTCAACAGCGTAGAGTAGGAATCTTCATTGATACATCATACAAGAACCAGCCTTCTCTGGAGGTTCTTCTCACTATTGAGGCACCCACTCTCGTGAGAAGATCCCATTGTTTCAGCCAGATAGAGGATTGGCCGTTTTGCGCACGTCCTCGAATTAGGGTGCAGCTCCAGGTTGACAACATTCACCACGAGAATGTAATTAGTGATTCAGATAAAACACTCTAAGTATGTTAACTATAAAATAAGCATGTAACATCTATCTTTCATTGATCACTATCATCAGATGAAACAAATCATAATTGAATATAACAAGTAATTACAGTTTTCAATCATGGCTGGTACAAACATCAATCACTATTGCCAATGTACAATGAGTAAATAATTACATCTCATCAGGGATAATGTTTCAATAATAATAAATACAATACAAGATACAAGGCTCCACGGAGCATGAGTTTCCTGAACTCTAGTATTTATGGCAATATTAAGTATAGTCTCCAAATAAGTATTGCTGCGGGGAGGGAGAGCATCATTCGAACGCTTTTCCATATCAATCACAGACCATCAATCCCCTGCACAATCCCCTATCAGGTAATGGCTCTCTACGGATGAGTAGATAGTGATGGTGCGGGAATCTAGAGAGACAAGTTAGTACCCGTAAGCTGTAAAATTTCTAATACATGATGTGTATCATAAACAAAATACGTTCCAACATGATATCACGCAAACATGTAAATCATACATATGAATTGACAATGTCTAACTAAACATTACTTTGGCCAAAGTTTATAATAGTTAGTGGTCTCTAGGATCAGTCAAATTCATACACACCACTTGGTCGGATTACCTTCATCTGGCATTGGTGATGCAAGTAGGCTAGTGAAGTCTGTCTCACTACTTAGTACCAACAATACGAGATTTTGTTAACGTGTGGATAACCAACATATTCATACAGATTACTTCCTGCCAGCAAACATAAAAAATGCTAAACTCAAGAATAATCAAAATGCATACATTTAGTTCGTCAAACGTATGAATGAATCTCTATTATACTATTTATCACATAAATAATAATGAACATAACACGCACAATTTATACCAACTGGGTATAAACTATATTTAGTTTGCATATTTCTAATTTTTGTAAGCAGGTTCAATTATAGTACATTCTATGACGAACAATCATAGTCCATTATTTATATGTATAACCACTCAAATTCAAATACTCTGTCATAATAAAGTCATAATTATCACGAAAACATAATTTTTCGTTTAAACTACTTATTATATATTTAGTAGACTACATTCGTATAGTATAGTTCCCTACTCCTCGGGATCCTATGACTTATTATCAATTATAACAGATATAGGCACACCCCTATATGTTGTTTATGCACGAGTATCAGAGTCCTCATATTGATATTTTTCATTTATACGAGCACTTGTCCATATAAAATATATTCATAATATGTACCATAAATAAATACCCAACAATATAGAAATACTGTATATAATATCAACAGTCATTTACAATTCTAAACAAGAACTTCATATGATTTCAACATCCATTATAACTTATTCACAAAATACATTGACGATTTATTATAAGATATTAATATTCCCGATACATTAACAGACATAGTATTATAGTCAATAGACTATTTATATCCATAGTCTACTCTTCTCAAGCCAAATCGGCCTTAAACACTCACAAGGTTTATACACGTTTTTAACCTTCCTATGCTCAGTGCAATATATATATATTTTAAGTAACACATTTCACAACTCAATAAGTGACTACAGGCGTATTATTTGAATAATCCATATGTAAGATCCTAGTAAATAGCTATCAAATGATACTAATAATCACTACTGGTATATGCTATTCAATACCTCTATTTAATAGCTAATTGATTTAGACTTTGTTTGTCGAACTAGGTTTTATACGAATTTGCACTTAGTGCTAGTATTTAAGATCATAGCTTCGTAACAAATAAACTCAGTGTTGGACTAATCGCCAGCATCCCCCTTAGGGATTCGTGACATGGACTAACAGCCTCCCGTGGGTACTTATCTGGGGTTTGTATCGGGCGTTAATAGGTCGACCTTTTGGTGCAACGGCAAGCATTCCTACAATTGGTATCAGAGCCGTGGTCACGGGTTCGAATCCCCTCGGGTGATGCTGAGGGGGGGATTGTTGGACTAATCGCCAGCATCCCCCTTAGGGATTCGTGACATGGACTAACAGCCTCCCGTGGGTACTTATCTGGGGTTTGTATCGGGCGTTAACAGGTCGACCTTTTGGCGCAACGGCAAGCATTCCTACACTCAGACCTCTATATATACTCGATTTGAATGTCTATTACACAACCAGCTTTACATAAGTTTGCAATTGGGACATCAAGTTATACACAGTCCGGTTTTTCTTATGTTTGCTATTTTGAATAACATAATACATAGATCGCTATATTTACATGTTTGCTTTCTTGAATGATATGACACACAGATCGCTATATTTACACAGTCATATATTTTCATGGATTTAATAACAATTAACATTAGTTCATACATATATCTATATCGCTGTTTTTAGATGTCAAAGCACACAATATATACATTGTTGTTTATATATATATATATATCGTTATATTTATAAAAAATATATAAGAACAACTAACCTCAGTTTATTTTTAATCATCTGTGCCATTCTTTATAACAAGATCATATACTAGAAATACAAGAATATTTTACACAGTTCGCTATTAGAATAATGATATACACACAATCCAAAATTCACATTGTTTGAATATTAAACACCCAGTCCACTTTCACTTAGCCACACGGTTTTATATAACAAATTTATATAGCGTCTATACATATATGGTTTGGGAACAATAAATATCTATAGTCAGCCTTCATTACTACGACTTATATACTCAGCTTTCATTACTACGATTTGTATACTCAACCTTCTATTCCTATATTTATTACTACGATTGTAGAACAAAGGTGCGCCGTATGTATAGTTATATATCCGCATTTTTTTTTAATTACCAAGATCCTATTCATTCAAAACTGTTTTACTCTCATAAATTGATAATACACAGTTCGCTGTAGATATATGTATTTCAAACATTTAAATGAACACATAATTTTACCAAATTCCACACAGAATTTAACATGACTTACCTTGCAGAAGCGCCCAAGCTGAAATGGCACAAATCCGAAAAACTTCGCTTGGTTTGATCCCTTCTCCACGTGCTGCCCTTCTCTTCTTCACTTTTCTCTCCTCCCTCTCTTCTCCTCTTATCCTTCCACGTCGCCCCACTCTTCCTTTCTTTTTTCCATTGCATGACTATTTTTTTTCCTTTATTTTTTTAAAGCGCTTGCTCTTTTCTAAAGCTCGCTGCTTTTCCCCCAAAATTCCTTAATCATTGCTTTATTCAAATTTGCCCCAAAGCAAAACCAATTTTTTTTGTTTTATTTTATTTTATTCCCTATATGACGCTTTTCCTATATATATATATATATATATATTTTTTTTTTTCTAATGACTTAATAATAAATAATCACTTAGTATAAATAAATAATCATAATGACTTAATAATATGACTAATATAAGTTGATAATATTCTTTTAATCCGAAATGGTAAATCAAATAAATATTATATCAAAACACAATGGTTTTTATAACAACGTAATTGTCGTGTCATTAATACGTTATATAGATTTTCTATATATATTTTTTGTTATCTTTATATATATATTAAGGCTTTTAAGCCATATAGTGATATTCCCGAATATTATAAAGATAACTAGCTAATGTCTTCTATATATATATTTTTTATCTATATATATATATATATATATATATATATATTAAGGCTTTTAAGCCATATAGTGATATTCTCGAATATTATAAAGATAACTAGCTAATGTTCTCAAACATTACACAGTCATGATGGTTATTCTACATACGGTAGTCCTAGATACTATTAACGCAAATTTACATTTTCGAAAATATTAATAATCATGAATACATTAACACGACAAACGCACAGTAACATTATACATCCAAATCTACTTATAACAACCACAACGAAATAACATGAGATTAATTCCACATAATCATTAAATTGAGCCAACACACAACTAACATGCAAAAACAATTATCTAAATGCAGACAACAAAACATATACTAATGATAACCATTCAAACTATGCATATAATGAGTACCATTAACGTGATGTGTGCATGGGTTCTAGCCATTCCTCTGTCATCCCTCAACACCTCCATCTATGCCACCCTCTCTGATGATGTGCTCCCTCTGTCATGCTCTGAGGGATGAATCTCTCTTGCGTCTAACTCATAACAAGAAGGTAGTTAGTCCGTAACATTGTGACATATATCACAAAATACGGCTGTAATAACAAATCAACATGATCATAATGTAAATAATATACAATACAACTAAGTCATAGCAATAAAATTATGAAATCAAAGCAATATACAACTGTCCCATAACAATATATGACTTATAACTTAGTTAAATAATAATCAAATCAAATTTTCAATCATAAAAATTCACGGATAATCAAGTAAATTTGCTTAGTGAGAAATTGAGATGTAACATCCTTCCCTCCTAAAGTTGGTCATTGTTCCGATGACACTCATTCAAATATTAGTCTTGAATTAAAACATTATTTAGCAGAAAAATAACATAATATGAATCATCATATCAAGCAAATAAATGTGAAAATTGATTGTAGAACTCATCATAGTCCTCCCAAGTAGCATTATCCTCAGAGTATTGGTACCACAAGACCTTGCACTATGACATCTTTCTATTATGCAAACGAAGTTTGCGAGTGTCAATTACTCTGATTGGTTCTATCATGACCACTCCGAGATCTGAAACCTGCAAAGCATTCCAATCCAACACATGTGAAAGATTAGCTATATACTTTTTAAGATAAGACACATGGAAGACATTATGCAATAGAGCTAGGGTTGGTGGCAATGCTTGTCTATACGCTACAGGTTTGACCACCTCTAAAACCTCGAAGGTCCCACATATATCGGTGAAAATTTTGTTGACTTCGCGAATTTAATTGAGTTCTTCTATGATTTAACTCGTAAGAATACTTTATCACCTACTGAAAACTTTCTGTCTGTTCTCTTCAGATCAGCATAACTCTTTTGCCTATCATTGGTCTCGGCCAATCTCTCCCTGATTGACCTGACTTGATCTTCCATTTCTGAAAGCATCTCAGGTCCAAAGGCTAATCTGTCTTCCAACTTGTCCCAACTGATTGGTGTCCTGCACCTTTTTTCATACAATGCTTCAAGTGGTGCCATCTTCAAAGCTGATTGGTATGAGTTATTATAAGCAAACTCAACCAATGAAAGATAATCTTCCCACTTGTATTGCTGATCCATGCAATACATACGAAGATCCTCTTAACACTTGATTAACTCACTCAGTCTGACCATCAGTCTTTGGGTGATATGCAATGTTGAAATTTAGTTGTGTACCCAAACTGAATTCAGAGTTACTCAAAACTTAGAAGTCATATTCGCATCACGATTTGAAATGATCTTCTCTGAAAATCTATGCAACTGATACACTTCCTTAACGAACCTCTTCGCAAGAGTAGGTGCATCATCTGTTAAATTCTCTGATATAAAATGAGCCACCTTGATTAGTTTATCAACTACAACCAAGATCATATCGTGCTTGTTTTGTGACAATGGTAAACCTTGGACAAAGTCCATGTTGATCAACTGCGACTTCCATTTTGGTATTTCATGTGGATATAACAATCCAACCAAATGCACATATTCAACTTTCACTCACTAACATTTCAGATAACGTGACACAAAGTCCACTACATCTTTCTTGATTTTCTTCCAGAAATAAAGTTGTCTAAGCTCTGCCATAAGCTTGATTACTCCTGGATGTCCTAAATATGGGGCATTGTGTAGTTCCTTTAGCACCGTGCTCCTCAAATTCTCTCGATTTGGCACATACATCTTTCCATTGTATCGCAAAAGACCATCATTCTCTAATGTGAATCCTTTATACGAAAGATTTTGAGCATTCTCAGACAACGTTTTCATGACTTGATCGTAGAATTTATCTCTGGGCAAGAATTCGATCACTCGATCCTTGAAAGTACTCTTGATAATAGCCATGGTTGCTATGTACCTCTTACGACTTAGGGTATCAGCTACTCAGTTTTCTTTGTCCTTGAGATAGTTGATATTGAAATCATAGTCAGACAAGAACTCTAACCGTCTTTGATGAGCATTCAAATTCGGTTGGGTGAAGATGTACTTGAGTCTCAAGTTATTAGTCTTGAGCTCAAACGGTTTTTCCAACAAATAATGCCTCAAAACTTGCAAGGCATGCACAATTACGCAAGCTCTAGGTCATGAGGGGCATAGTTCACTTCATAAGGTTTCAGCTTCCTTGATTCATAGGCTACCACTGCACCATCCTGCATAAGGACTCCTAGTCCATCCCTAGACTCATCTGTGATCACTAAAAATTGATCATTGGGGTCAGGAACTCTTAGCACTAGTGCTGAAGTAAGCTTTCTTTTCAATTCCTGAAAAGTTATTTCACACTTATCTGACCAGATTAAACTTTGGTTCTTACGTTGCAGAAAGGTAATCGGATTAACTATCTTAGAAAAATTCAGAATGAACTCCCTGTAATAACTTGCTAATCCCATGAAACTCCTTATCTCGTACACGTTCTTTGGTGCTGACCACTCCATAATGGCTCTTATCTTTGCTGGATCTACTGAAATACCATCTGCAAAGATAATGTCCTAGATACTACACTTTCTTCTAAAAAATGAGCACTTAGATAATTTGTCATACAACTTGTGCTTCTGCAACCGTTGCAAACCCAGTTCTAGATGTTGAAGATACTCCTCTTCATTCTTAGAGTATATAAGAATGTCATCAAGAAAGACCAAAACCAAATGATTTAAATAATCTCTGAACACACTGTTAATGAGATTCATGAATGCTGTCGGAACATTTGTCAACCCAAATGGTAACACTGTGAACTCATAGTGCCTATAACGAGTTCTAAACATTGTCTTTGGAATATCCTCATCTCTTATCTTCAATTGATGATATCCTGCTTTAAGTTCAATTCTAAAAAAGATTGTTGCCCCTCGCATCTAATCTAAAAGATCATCTATACGAGGTAAAGGCTACTTGTTTTTGATAGTTGCCTTATTCAACATTTTATAATCAATGCAAAGTCGAAGAGTACCATCCTTCTTGACAAGACAACTAGTGCACCTCATGGTGATACACTTGGCCTGATCAACTCCTTTGACAACAATTCTTGGAGTTGAGCCTTCAATTCAACCAATTCAGTGGTTGTCACCCTGTATGGTGCCTTAGACTGTGGTTTCGATCTAGGCATGATATCAATTGAGAAATCAAACTCACGTTTAGGAGGCAATCCTGGCAATTCCTCTGGAAACACATCATGAAAATTCCTAAGGAATGGATAATCTTCGAGGGATGGTTCCTTAGATTCCTCCATTTCATTTATTTTGACGATAAATGCTTGGCATTAATTTTCTTGAGCTTTCTTGAGTTGCATTGCAAAAATTTGCCTAAGCCCCAACTCTCTTTTCTCGCCCTAAATTTGTGTCTAATTTACAAAATCGTCCAGACACTCAACCTTCTTTAGATAGCAGTCAACCTTGGCTTTATGCTTCTAAAGTCAGTTGACCCCTAAGATCACATCATATGACTCTAGTGGTGCTACATAAAGATCCACTATTGTTGTGAATTTGAGCAACCTAATCTCGGCTTCGACTAAACACTTGTCAACATTGACTTTATTCTTGTTTCCATATTATACCGACCATGCATTTGCCATTATCTTAGTTTTTTTAGATAACTTATTAAGCATTCTAGGATCTATAAAACATTTTGTAGCCCCTGTATATATCAAAATAGAAACTAGATATTCAAACAAAATACCTGACAGTTCTATGAGTGAAGCTTGGAATTCGGCTTGTCGATTATCAACTACTGCATGAACATGTTGCTGAAACATTCCCTGTTGAGGAGTAGAACCTCTGTTTTTTGCCTTATCCAGAGTACGCTCATGAGCATAATGGTCACCTTCATAAATGAAGCAACGTCCAGGTGGTCCTTTCTCCTCAGACTGTTGGTTTCCCTTGAAACTGCCTTTGAAACCATTGCCTGGTTTCTTGTTATCTAAACCATTGTTGAATCTAGAATTCTGATTTTTGAACTGACTCTTAGAGTCTCCACCCCTTTGCTTCTAGTTCTTTTTTTTGAAAGTTGGTTTAAAACTTTCAAACTTTTTCTTAAACTTGTCCCTGACCTGAGCAAGAGATTTTAACTTTTGTTCCTGCTTGACTACCTTCTCGAAAACCTAGTCCATGGTAGATGGTCAATGAACATCCATCTCTCCACCAATTTGGGGTTTTAATCCCTTGATGAAACTCCTAATTTTGAACCTCTTATCTGCGTGATATTGAGGTACATACTTCAAAAGTTTGGTGAATTGTTCACAGTACTCATTCATCGATAAATCTTCTCTCTTTAGATTCTGTAAATCTATAAGCTTCTGGTCAAAGTATAACTGCGGAAGCCACTGTGATCTAAACAATATCACAAACTGATCCCATGTAGTGGTGGTCGAGTTAAGATTCATTTTCAACTTCTTACTGGCCCACCACGTAGCTGCTTCACCAGTCAACTAGTAAGCTCCCCAAACTGTTTTGGTAACCTCAGAGTAGTTTTGAATCTCGAAATGCTTCTCCATCTCAGCTATCCATGCTTCAACTCCATCATCCAAAACAGTTCCATCGAACTTAGGTGGATTCACCTTTTTCATATCTCTAGCCAATTCCGCAGCTACCTATGCTCTTGTGTCCTGAGGGTTTTCCTACTCAGTGGGATGCTCTTCAGGTACATCTTAATGTACTTCCTCTTCATGGCCATGAACTCCCTGTTTTAGGGTTGAAATTTGATTTTTGGTTTCGTTCATAGCTGCGAGAGTCTGATCCAACTTTGTTGCTTGCTCAATGGCAAATCGATTAGGATTAAATGGAAGGTTATTGTCATTGATATTTGAAGGACCCTCACCAGATATTCTGGCTTCACCATTCTCCTTTCTGATAAACAGAAGGATACAAAAATGTTAGTGGTCTCATTAAGTCCTAGAGTTCGAGCCGCAGCTTTGATACCCCATGTAACATCCCCACTGGGATTGACTTAAAATAACATGATTTTTTTTAAAATTTAAACAATGTATTCGTTCTTTAGATTGCACCACGAGAATCTAATTAGTAATTCATATAAAACACTCTAAGTATGTTAACTGTAAAATAAACATGTAACATCCATCTGTCATTGATCACTATCATCAGATGAAACAAATCATAATTGAATATAACCACGACTGATACAAACATATCACTATTGTTAATATACAATGATTAAATAATTATATCTCATCAGGGATAATGTTTCAATAATAATAAATACAATACAAAATACAAGGCTTCATGGAGCATGAGGTTTTCGAACTCCAGTATTTATGGCAATCTCAAGTGTAGTCTTCAAATAAGTACTATTGTGAAGAGGGAGAGCATCATCTGAGCGCTTTTTCACACCGACCACGGACCATTGATCCCCTATACAATCTCCCATCAGGGAATGACTCTCCCTTCACAGATGAGTGGATAGTGATAGTGCGAGAATTTAGAGAGACAAGTTAGTACTCGTATATTGTAAGATTTCTAATAAATGATGTGTACCATAAAGAAAATACGTTCTAATATTATATCACCTAAACATGTAAATCATACATATGAATTGACAATGTCTAACTAAACATTACTTTGGTCAAAGTTTTCAAAAGTTATTGATTTCTAGGATCAGTCAAATTCATACACACCACTTGATCGGATTACCTTCATTTGGCATTGGTGATGCAAGTAGGCTAGTGAAGTCCGTTTCACTACTTAGTACCAATAATATGAATTTCGGTTAACATGTAGATAACCAACATATTCATACAGATTACTTCCTACTAGCAGGCATAAAACATGCTAAACACAAGAATAATCAAAATGCATACATTTAGTTCGTCAAACGTATGAATGAATCTCCATTATAATATTTATTATATAAATAATAATAAGCATAACACGCACAGTTTATACCAATCGGGTATAATCTATATTTAGTCTGCAGATTTCTAATTTTTGTAAGTAGGTTCAATTATAGTACATTTTATGATGAACAATCATAGTCCATTGTTTATATGTACAACTATTCAAATTCAAACAGTGTGTCATAATAAAGAAAGTCATGATTCTCACGAAAACATAATCTTTCGTTTAAACTAATTATATTTTTAGTAGACTACATTTGTATAGTTATAGTTCTTTTGACGCAGTGGATTGCACCCGGGGCAGGAGGCCGAGCTCCTGCCTTCTACACGTCAAAATGGAAACTCCCCTCTCACCTGTGGGACTAGCGAAGCTGGAGGGGAGAGTCTCTAGGTAAGGGCTAGCTCCCTTTGATGCATCTGAGTTGTTCCAATAAGTGCTAATACATATATATAGATATATAATGGGGGGGATGGAAAGGGAGAAATATTGCAAGAAAGCAAAACTACTCTAAAAGAGGTGATGCACCAAATGATTCGACCTACTCACACTCACACTTGAAACCATACAAACACATACGTACACTTTTAAATTGGCAAAAGGACCAGGCTGCAAGAAACTTAACAGGGAGGCTTTAATGGAACACACAGAAAACAGGGACTCACCATAGGTGCTGTGGAAAGGGCACACTATATAGTAGCTTCTTCTGTCTCTGCGCTTCCAGGTGCAGCTTTACTTGTCACTTGCAGGAATGGCACCTTATAGACACTAGGTACGTCGGTGTTAACCATGTGAAAGCATTAGAAAGCAATGACTAAACACAAAACTAACACTCAGACACACACAGAGATATCTAACCAGAATAGAGGTAAAAATGTGTTTATTGATTATAGGTGAATTTTTGCCAGGGCTTTGCCTTACAAATGTGACAAATCTTTTTCCAAATGACAAGTCTACAATATATAGAGGAAGAAAGGAGGCCTTTTGGCGCCCTTTTTACAAATGACCCATGTGCGTTCCGATCATTGGTAAGAGCAAGCCGCTTAAACATCATATGAAAAATTATGGGCCGTGCCGTTTGTCTGCAAACAAGACCGCTTCTTCAAGATGATTTACGCAGCTTGTCTGCTCATTAATGCAAAATGAAGAAATCGGGTCGCGTCGTTAGCCATTTGCACCTCCTGATGATCAATTCGCAGACACTGTATCACCTGTTGGAGTAACTGCTTGAGTAGACGCCTTCCTTCGTCACTTGGAATGCTTGCCCGTTTCTGCACTTGGTCTTTCTTTTGCCTTTAAGCCTTTGAGTTCCTTTGGGTTCGCGCTTTTCTTGACAATTCATTCGTGTCTCTCCCGCTTGCCTTCGCTGTTTTCCGCTGATTCCAATAAGTGACATATGGCGTGTTCTGCTGCTGAAACTAGCAGGACACGTGGCAGCGTCCGCTGAATTTATATAAGCTTCAAACACCTTTGGAGAGTTCTGTGAAAAACGACGCGTGGCAGCTTCCGCTCTCTTCAGCAGTTCATCGGGGCCCACCACAGTGCTCGCGGGACAAAAGGGAAGGGACAGCGGGTGTTGACACTTGTCAGCTTCTGCCGAGCCTTGCAGGGAATACGTGGCGCGTTCCGCTTCTTTTAGAGAAAACATGTCAAATCTTCCGCGGTTGCCACTTGGCGCTTTTCGCGCTCTGGCTTTCCCTGGTTTTGTCACTTTCTAGCTCCTTCAGCCCTTGGGCTATCTTCTTGGCGAGTCGCTGGCTCCTTGGCTCTTTTCTGGTTGGCGCTCAGGTATTTTGAAAACAAACGGCTATTTCACCGTCTTAAATTAGACGTTCGCGCACCCGTCACTGCGTTTGAATACCCAACGGCTAGTTTGCCGTGTTCAACTTTGAGGTCCTCGGGCTCATCACCCTTGGACCTTCCTTCGGCTTTCTGCTTCGGCCCTTTTGCCCGTGGGCCTTTTCTGCGGGCTTTTTGCGCGAACAATTTTCCTGTGGACAAAAAGTCCACAAGAATTGTCCCGGTTGCTTTGACTTTTGTCGGAATTTTCCCCGGCTTTTTCTCTCTCGCGGCCCTTCCGAATTCCTTCGGACAAATCCGAAGGAATTGCTTCAGACAAAAAGTCCGAAGGATTCAATGCCTTAAGACTTTTTGCGCGTTTCTTGAAATCCTTTGGCTGCCTTCGAAGTGCTCCCTGCCCTCTGCAAGGGCTTTTGAACCCAGAACTGCCCTCCGCAAGGGCACTCGTCTTTTGGCTTTAGGACGCTCCCTTGAACCAAGCCGTTGAATCGACCGATTGAACCCAAAAATGGTTCAACGGTTCAATGGTTCAACACTGCGCGCCACTCATTCGTTGAACCGAGCCTTCGAACCTGCCGCTTGAACCAAACGCTTGAACCCCAAAAGGTTCCATGGTTCAATGGTTCAATGGTTCAATGCTTCGCGCAATTTGTTGAACTTTGCCGATTAAACCAAGCCCCTTTGAACCTTCCGCGATGAACAAAGGCGTTGAACCAAGTGATTGAACCAAGCGATGAACCGAGGCGTTGAACTGAAACTGTTGAACCAAAGCGATGAACCAAGCGATGAACCAAGGCCGATGAACTTGAGCTTTGAACTTGCCGATTGAACCAAGGCGTTGAACTTGAGCGATGAACTTGCCGATTGAACCAAGGCGTTGAACCAAGGCATTGAACCGGTTCAATGGTTCAATGGTTCAAAGATGCCAACCTTCCTTGTGAATTTCTTTAGACAAGAGCCTGAAGAAGCCTTGTAAAACCCAACACTCTCTGAACTGATTCTTCATGCGCCAAAAGACTAACTTGCAGAGTCCGTAGAAAAATCTTCTTTGCAGAATCCATAGAAACTTCACATGCAGAGTCCATAGAAATAGACCTGCAGAGTCCGTAGAAATTCTTGGACTTGTGCAAAATCAAAAAATGAATTGGCCTAGAACAGAAGGGGAAGAAGGGGACCGATTTTTGGCCGGTTGGGCAAAAAATGGTCAACAAGTTCCTTGTCCCTCGGGATCGTATGATTTATTATTAACTATAACAGATATAGGCACACCTCTATATGTTGTATATGCACATGAATATCTAAGTCCTCATATCGATATTTTTCATTTATACGAGCACTTGTTAATACTAAATATATTCATAATATGTACCATATATAAGTACTCAATAATATGTAAATACTGTATATAATATCAATAGTCATTTACGATTCTAATCAAGAACTTCATATGATTTCAATATCCATTATAACTTCCTTATTCACAAAATGCATTAACGATTTATTATAAGATATTAGTATTCCCGATATATTAATGGACAAAGTATTATAATCAATAGACTATTTATATCCATAGTTTACTCTTTTCAAGCCAAATCGGCCTCAAACACTCACATGGTTTATACAAGTACTTAACCTTCCTATGCTCAGTTCAATATATATATGTCATGTCCCCTTCTCAGTGACATCTCTCGGAGCACAGGATTAGCCTATCATACGACCCTCGTAGGCTGATCGTTTGGATAGAGGGTCACCTGGGAGCTTGGCACATGCTTCAGATCGGCAGAGTTTGATCAGTTGGCTTTCGTTTGGGCTCGATCGGACACTTTTGGCAGAAGTTACTATTTTTAGCAGTTCTTGGTGGTCAGTGTGGGACCCCTGCTATTTTTGGCAATATGGGTTGACAGCATTCGGAATCACTCCAGTATATGACCGCTTCAGACGGTTCGGTCATCGGGCGAGTAACGAGGGAAATATTAATATTTAATTGCATTAATTAAATATTAATATTACGAGATTATTATATTAAGTTATAATTAAAAATTATAACTTAAGTGATTTAATGCTGAGGGGGCGCCCATCATCAGGAAGGGGCCAAATTTAATATTATTATAAAATTTGGCCTAAGTTGAAAATATTAAAATAATTAAAGAATTGCGATTTTTAATTAAAAAGTCCTATTATAGTGGAAATCGCACCTCTTTGGTTATATATACTTCTGCATTGGGAGGAGCGCCATTATGTCATTTGGAGAATTGAAAATTGATCAAATTTGTCTGAGCTAGAGCTTCAGGGGTTCGAGTTCATTTTCCTTGGAGAACGTGCCATCTCCATTGGAAGCAATTCAGAGGGTGTGAAATAACCCCTGATTTATTGCAGCCGGGGTTTTCTTCATTCAGGGGAAGACATTGATTTTCAGAGGTTATCATCACAGGTTTTTCATCAGGGTTATTCCTTCTTCAGTCAGGGATCATTTAGGCGCCCATTTTTGGAGGTTGAAATAGCCAGAGGACAGGCGTATAGCAGCATTAATTGCTGGTTTTATCCCAGCCGTACCTGTACCTGGCCGTACCATTTACAGCAAAGGACAGATATCATAAGAGCAGGGCGCAGGGTTTTTTCTGAAAAAAAAAAAAAAAAAAAAAGTACCTGTCCGTACCGTACGGACAGCATCCGTACGGCGCCCGTACGGACTGTACCGCGCCTGGTTTTTGGCAGCAGTCATCAATTTTATTGGGCAGCGAACAGTCCAGGTTTTTCTTGAACCAAACAGCAAGTTTTTTTTGTAAACTCATGCAACTAGGGTTTTATTTTTAATAAAAAAATAGTCTTCTCGATATTCAGTAAATTTTATAGGATTTATTTATCATTTTATGCAAATCCGCATTTCTTTCAAAAACTGGTAAAAAACCCAAAAACAATAAAAAAAATTCAAAAACCTCAGAAAAAACATATAAACCGTCAGTTGTCAGAATCAGAGGGAACTTGGGGTTCCTACAATATATATATATATATATATATCTGAAGTGTAAAACACATTTCTCAACTCAATAAATAACTATAGGTCATATTATTTGAATAATCCATATGTAAGATCCTAGTAAGTAGTTACCAAAGGATACTAATAATCGCTATTAGTATACGCTATTGAATACCTCCGTTTAATAGCTAATTGATTTAGATTTAGTTTGTCGAACTAGGTTTTATATGAATTTGCACTCAGTCCTAGTATTTAAGATCATAGCTTCGTAAAAAGTAAACTCAGACTTATATATATATATATATATTCTCGATTTGAATGTCAATTACACACAACCTACTTTACATAAGTTCGCAATTGGGACATCAAGTTACACACAGTCCGGTTTTTCTTATGTTCGCTATTTTGAATAACATAATACATAGATCACTATATTTACATAGTTTGCTTTCTTGAATAATATGACACACAGATCGCTATATTTACACAGTCATATATTTTCATGGATTTAATAACAATTAACATTAGTTCATACATATATCTATATCTCTGTTTTTAGATGTCAAAGCACACAATATATACATCGCTATTTTTAGATGTTTATATATATATTGCTATATTTATAAAGAATATATAAGAACTAACCGCAGTTTATTTTTAATCCTCTGCACCATTCTTTATAACAAGATCATATGTTGGAAATACAAGAATATTCTACATAGTTGGCTATTGGAATAATGATATACACAGTCCAAAACTCACATTGTTTGAATATGTAATGCCCCCTTCTTAGTCAGTATCAGTTGCAGAGGGGGTTAGCCTATCATTTTGACCCTCGTAGTCTAATGGACTTGATTTGAGGGTCTATTGGTAGTTGTTGCCTGGTCATATAGGACATTACTTCTCATCAGTGCTTCATTAGGTTCAGGTTCAGGGCATTGCAGATATTTCTTCTAGCTTAGTTTGATATACTTACTATTTTTAGTAAGTCATCTTTCCTGAGATACTATTTTTTGGCAGGGCACCTGGACATATGTTATTTGTAGTGTTGAACCTGATTTTCATTTGACTTAGTGAAATAAGTCTTTTTGAGCAAGTTATTATTATTTAATTATATTAATAAAGGTAACTTTATTAATAATAATTATTTAAGGTCAATTATAAAGTGTTTTTAATGAATGGGGCCAAGACATCAATTAAAGTGTTTTAAGTGATTATTTTATTGGGGCGCCCATACCATGGTATTTCCTAAGTCAACATTAAAAATAAATAATTTAAATGATTATTAATCCAAGAAGGATCGACCCATTCCTTGAGAAGTATAAAAGGCATCAAGAGGCAAATCAACCTCATTCATTCATTCATGAGCATTTGACTTTGCAAATTGGTGTCTTGGAAATTTGTGCATTTGAGACCAGGGTTTCAGCTGTACCAGGGATTGGAGAACGTGAAATCTTCAGTGTTTATGCATTCTAAGGTGGTGAGAGATCCATTGAAGATTGCTTACAGGGTTGGCTGCATCCAGGGGCCAAATTTGTGCAGAAATTGATGAAACACACAAGGGTTTATAGACTGGATTGGAGATTCATTAATTGTTTGCTTGAGGCTGCAACAAACACCATTGCGAGCAATTAATATAGAAGTTTTACTGTACTTTCCAGGCCTCAAGCGTTGCATTCCAACCAAGGCGTCTATTCTCCAAGCCAAATTGCCTCCCCTTTTGAGTGCCTATCTCTTGCATATTGGTCGGCCAGCCTATTAAAGGCATTTGGCATATATATTTTGGTGGAGAAATCAGTCCTTTGTGCAGATCGATTCAATGATCAGATTTATATATTGCTGCAATATTTTCCAGATTTCTATATATGTGCATTGTCATCAACAATCGGGTATGCATTTCTCTTGTTAAGTCAATAAAGATAAATCTCTGAGTATTTGTAATCATCTCTATTCATTACATAGTGATAGACTTGAATAAAAGGTTTGGTTGAAGGTTGCTTGCCAAGTGTTTGTAAAAAACATCTTGCCGTTGTAGGTGTAGATTTACATAATTTTCAGTCACTTATATGCATTGGAAAAACACAAAAAAATATCTTGCATTACATTTCTATTTCATTGTTAGTCTATTTGCATCATTGAGAAACATTCAAAACATCAACGACATCAAATAAAACCAAAATCAAACAATCAGACATTCATAACAGCAAGTTCTGACTTTGCAAGACAAGTGTTTGATGAAATTCCCAAGCATACAAATCTGAAAATTAAGGGCAGATTTTGCAAGGAATCTTATAGAATATTAAACACCCAATCCACTTTCACTTAGCCACGCAGTTTTATATAACAAATTTATATAGCATCTATACATATATGGTTTGGGAACAACAAATATATATATATATATATATATATATATATATATATATACATATACTCAGCCTTCATTACTACGATTTGTATACTCAGCCTTCATTACTACGATTTGTATACTCAGCCTTCTATACATATATTTATTACTATGATTGTAGAACAAAGGCGCGCTGTATGTATAGTTATATATCCGTAGTTTTTTTTAATTACCAAGACCCTATTCATTCATTCCTGTTTTACTCATGAATTGATAATACACAGTTTGTTGTAGATATATGTATTTCAGCCACTTAAATGAACACACATTTTTACCAATTTCCACACATAATTTAACATCACCTACGTTGCAAAAACATCCAAGCTGAAATGGCACAAATCCAGAAAATTTTGCTTGGTTTGATCTCCCTTGTCCACGCGCAGCCCTTCTCTTCTCCACTTTTCTCTCCTCCCTCTCTTCTCCTATTCTCCTCTTATCCTTTTACGTCGCCCCACTCTTCCTTTGTTTTTTTCCATTGCATGACTTTTTTTTTTCCTTTGTTTTTTTAAAGCTCGTTATTTTCTAAAGCTCGCCGTTGTTTCCCCAAAATTCCTTAATCATTGCTTTATTCCAATTCGCCCCAAAGCAAAACTAAAAATATTTGTTTTATCTCTGTATTCGCTTTTTTTATTTAGATATATATTTTTGCTAATGACTTAATAATAAATAATCACTTAGTATAAATAAATAATCATAATGATTTAATAATAATATGACTAATGTAGGTTGATAATATTCTTTTAATCCGAAATGGTAAATCAAACAAATATTATATCAAAACACAATGGTTATTATAACAATGTAATTATTGTGTCATTACTACGTTATATAGATTTTTTATGTTTTTTTAGTTGTCTTTATATATATATTAAGTTGTTTAAGCCATATAATGATATTCCCGAATATCATAAAGATAACTAGCTAATGTTCTCAAACATTACACAGTCATGATGGTTAGTTTACATATGGTAGTACTAGATACTATTCATGTAAATTTACAATTTCGAAAACATTAATAATTATGAATACATTAACACGACCTAAACGCATAGTAACATTATCATCCAAATCTACTTATAACAACCACAACAAAATCACACAAGATTAATTCCGCAATCATTAAACTGAGCTAACACACAACTAACATGCATAAACAATTATCTAAATGCAGACAACATAAAAAATGTACTAATGCTAACCATTCAAACTATGCTTATAATGAGTGCCATTAATGTGGTGTGTGCATGGGTTCTATTTGTTTCTTCATTGTCCCTCAACATCTCTATTTACGCCACCTCTCTGATGATGTTCTTCCTTCGTCATACTCTGAGGGATGAGTCTCTCCTTCGTCTAATTCACAAGAAGGTAGTTAGTTTGTAACATCGTGACGTATATCATAAAATATTGCTCTTATTATAAATCAACATGATCACAATGTAAGGAATATACAACTCATAGTAGTGAAATCATGAAATCAAAGCAACATACAATTGTCCCATAACAAAATATGACTTATAGCTTAGTTAAATAATAATCAAATCAAATTTTCTACCATAAAAATCAACAGATGATCAAGTAAATTTGCTTAGTGAGAAATCGGGATGTAACAATCCTCCCCATGATTCTACATGCTTTGGTAGTGATTATTACCCTACTGCATGTATCTGGTGTACTGGTCAGGGGGCTTGGGTTAATGGGCCTGTCACCTTCTTGCTAGCCCTCAAGGGCATTGGATTGAAAACTGAGGTTTGTTGCCACTTGAAAGTGTATTGGGACCCATGGGGTTTGGCATGCTTACTTTGTGTTTAGACTTCAAATAGACTCGTTGGTCTCATGACTGCCCCTTGCCAATTGAGTGGGCAAGGTTTGAGACAAAACAGTGGATATCTTTGCTATTTGTATGGCTTTGAGGTGACCATAGACATCTTATTCCACTCATGACCATCCTCTATACCCATTTTCAAAGTGTAACTATGCTTATAGAGGCCTCAAATCATTAAACTTTCCCCTGACTAACTGTCTGAGAATTAGGCTTACAGGTCTAAACAGGGCTTTGAACATTTTGTCTTCAATCATCTGGTTGAGATTTGAAATGAGACATTCATGACATTATGAGACCACTTACCAACTTCATCTCTTTCAAACCTAATCACAATTCTTTACTCTCCTTCAATCCAAGCAAAATGTAATATCCTTAAAATTGCAGTTATTTATTCAAACATAGTAGTTAAAAGATGGAACTTATTACTGCGAACAAGGGAATTCATCACAATCAAAACAAGGAAAAGGACAAACCAAGGAAAAGGATAAACTAGCAACATGACAAAACGAGGAAAATGACAAACAGTAAAAGAAATCATAACAAGGAGAAATTACAATCCCTGTATTTAGCATGGAGAAATTACAACTGCAGTAATTGTCATCAATTTAAATCGTAGCAGCCTTGCATTGAAGGATATCAAAGACAGCATGACAATTAAGATAGCGTGGCAATTAACATAAAGTGCAATAGTTAATAAAGCAGTTAAATAAACATTTAATTATTAGTTCGTTTAGTGACAAGTCACCTTTTTGAGAAAGGGTGTGTCATTTGGAGGAAGGGCAGGTATTTAAATCTAGCGAGGACAACCATTCAAAGCATTATATTCAATTATGTATTCAATCATCTAACTTCATATAAGCGGCATGCTATACAACAACTCTCAAGGACGAAAACCCTTGTGATTATAATAGCCCAAGGACGAAACCCTTTGTGGACTTATATTTTATTTAATTTATTATTTTAAATGCAATATTTATATTTATAAAAAATATTATTTAAAAAAAAAGGATTTCCGAGAAAACCAAATTAATGTAAAATACTCTAATTTGGAATATTACAGTGGTATCAGAGCTTTCCATCCTATCAGCCTGTGAAACGGAAATCTTACGATAATAATAATATTATTTTGTTTTACGAACAAAGAAATGGGAATCAATGGAAATATTGAGCGGATAAATAAATTCATCCAAGACCAAGAACAATTGGTTAATACAATGGCGCAATTGGCCCTTACCATAAAAATGGCGATGGTTTTGAATACCCAAAGGATAGAACCAGCCGAAAAAATTCCAAAATCATTAAATGATGATATTATAACTTGGTTCGAAGAATATCAATCATTACCGGAGGGGATCCAAATGGGAATTACCTTACAAGCTTATATAACAATGAGGAAAAAATGTCCACCAGATAACCTTGATGCCTTGGAAGACGGACAATCATTAAATGCACCTCACTTGTTGAAGGATACCGAAGAGACTTCCAGTGATATTATGGATAACAAACAAGACTCTACATGTGCACCTTTTCTTTTAGATTTGCCTGGCTATCTTGGAGTAATAGGAAATTCACATGTTGAAAATGGAGAGTCCTTGGAGGTGTGCTTAAAACATTCAAAAATCAATAAAGGCAATCAAGCTGTAGCTGTTAATCTTGGAAATGCTGCAATTGAGGGCTGTGACTTAGAGATAAATTACATAGCCATCCACAACAAAAGATGAACGAGAAGTTGATTCGATGCCTGCTTCTTCGGTAGGAGGGGCCCAAGTGATATTGGAAGAAATAAACTATGATGTTGGGCTATTAAAGGATGTTGATGAATGGCATGCCAAGGATGTTGTGAACCTAACAACTGGACAAAAAAGTCCAAATTTGTTCATATTAAATATAAGGGTTGTGTATCCCTACATCAAGCTATTAGAGGATGTAGGTCCTCAAGCGTGGATTTTTAAGGAGCTTGAAGTTATCAATAATTCAAACTTTATATTCCCAGAGTTACAATATCGCGAGTCTCAACAGTTTGAACTTGGCTTTGCATCTAAAATGGTTAAACCTTCGTTACTGTATAGGGAAGATGACATTCTTCATGGGAAGTTTGTATTCAAAACATGGGACCCAAACTTGATATTAAAAAGTTTAAGTTTCTTAAAATCACAAAATATGCGAGTTGAGATAGTGACCCAATCATTGCCATATGAATTGTCAAATGTCCTACATAACCATGGTTTGGTGGTCTTTACATTGTTGAAAACATTCTATTTTCTATTTTAGAGGAAAGGAAAAGGCCCTTGTTGAGAGACTCCACTTTACATCTGCCACTTAAACATAATTATATGCCGGAGCATTATTGTACAACAAACTTAATTAGCATGAAGAATTTTAAACATAACCTTGAAATTCCAAAATGTGTAGTAGATGATCATCCTATCAAAGTATGGCATCATCAAGTAAATAAAATTCCTAATACAGAGGCCTACTTCATCATAAATTGTGATAATATATTAGGGTTTTCACCGATAAAGTCCAACTTACTGTGAGAAATTTATGCTTCACTATTTTTGGATGTTCTTCAAGAGATTTTCGTATCAAGCAAACGTGGCTCTGCTAAATAGCAGAATTTGTACGCTTGGAACTTGCATTTCTAAAATCAAGATATATGGTTTGAGCGAAAAGCTATTGCTCTTAGCATTTAAATTTGTCAAAACATTTCAAGCCACAGAGGGAAGTTTTGATTTTATAAGAGAGAACAGAGAAATGAGTTATAAAAATGCTATTATGGAATCTAAAACGCACTCACAATATTCGAGCAAACTACCCAACATTGATAACTAGTTTTCCTACCTCCTTTCATGGTTTCTTCTAGACATGGCAACATTTCTTTCAGATTTGTTTAGGTTCATCAATATCATCGGCCTTTGCCATGGTAAACTATCAAAGGCAAATGTTGATAAAATTATAGATTCGTTTGAAGATACATTTGTATCAGCATTACTTACACAAGTTCCGATCGGTTATCAAAAGCTAGATCATCTGCATAGAGCCCAACAAGTAAAGAACAAAGTTATTAAGAACAAGTTTGATATGAATGCTTCTGTTCAGATTATTTTTCAACTAGATCCATTTTCTACAAGAGCACATGCTATGGTAAACTTGTTTTGGTATATTGTTCACAAGCCATTTTACAAAGAGCGGCTAGGATATTCTGTTTGGTGTTCCCCTACAGTCTATCATAGTCATGTGGGATTTCATTTCACCGTTAAATCTTCCAAGCATAGCTCACTATATTTACTAGAGAGAATAGATTCATTTCCCTCGAATTCAAAGATGCAACCATCTTCCGACAAAATGGAATTAGTTGTGAAGTCTGGTATATCATGGTTGCAAAAAGATTATCAGTCTGATAATTTTAATGAAGTTATCTATAGAAGACTCTACAGATATAATATATGTGATGTTGAATGTATAGGAATTCCTTTATACATTTATACTTTTCTATGATTCTGAACAAGAGAAAATCATGGATCGACGTTAGGGCATCGAAGGATCTATGTTTGCATTCCATGGAAATTCTACATGTACTTGGTACTCTATCATAAGGAATGGCTTAAAGGGTTTGTGTAAGATAAAGTACATGCCTGCTGGAAATGTTTGCATCTACCTCTCGATTGACAAGAGCTATTCATATTTTTTCTGCTATCCTTTGCTATTGAGTGAAAACAAGAAACCTAAAGATTTCAAAGTGTTGGTTCTTTGTAAAATTGTCTCATGGAAAATGTATACAAACTTTTCTGACATTTTGGTGGTTCCCAATGAGGCTGAGGTTGTCATATAGTATTTGCTAATATGGAATTCATATGATCCTTTTAATTCTGGATTGTCAATAGAAGATGCAACGTGGGGAGGAGCCTTACTTCTTGAACGTTCCAATTTGCAATTGTCTGAGGACAAGCAATTTGAGGCAGGGAGGTTTGTAATATCCTTAAAATCGCAGTTATCTATTCAAACACAACAGTTAAAAGATGAAACTTATTACTGTGAACAAGGGAATTCATTACAGTCAAAACAAGGAAAATGACAAACCAAGGAAAAGGACAAACCAACAATAGGACAAACCAAGAACATGACAAATAGCAAAAGAAATCATAGCAAGGAGAAATTACAATCGCTATATTTAGCACGGAGAAATTACAACTCCAACAGTCTTCATCAATTTAAATCGCAACAGCCTTGCATTTAAGGATATCAAAGACAACGTGGCAATTAACATAAAGCGCAACAATTAATAAAGCAATTAAATAAACATTTAATTATTAGTTAGTTTAGTGACAAGTCACTTTTTTGCAAAAGGGTGTGTCATTTGGAGGAAGGGCATGTATTTAAATCTAGTGATGACAGCCATTCAAAGCATTCTATTCAATCATCTAACTTCATATAAGCATCATGCTATACAACCACTCTCAAGGATGAAAACCTTTGTGATTATAATAGCCCAAGGACGAAACCCCTTTTGGACTTATATTTAATTTAATTTATTATTTTAAATGCAATATTTATATTTATAAAAAATATTATTTAAAAAAAAAGTTGGAATATTACACAAAAGCTCTCAAAGAGCAAGCATACCTGTAGTTTATTGTTTGATTGTGTATGGGGTTTGAAACCTAGTTTGATCAATCTTTTCATGTTTCCTTTGGTCTCAAAATGACCTTATGACTTGTTGTCAAACCTGGAATAGGCCTCAGATTCTTTTAAACACCACTGTTCTTCCCTTTAGGCTTAGCACCAACCTATTCTCATCTGCAGCCTGTAGGTGTTTAGTAGGGTGTTTGACTATATTCTTTGGGATTAAGACCTCACCCTCACACCAATAGCCCTTTCAATGCTCTTGAACCTGTTTGCAGTCTCAATTGGGTTCAATGTTCTTTTCAAACATACATCTGCCCCTTCCTTCTTTAGTCTAAAACTATGTTGATCCCTCAAATAGCCCTGTAGGTGGCATTTTAAGGTCAGGACTGTAAATAGGAGTTTTGAAACTTAGTTCTCTCTCTTTCCATTATGTTTGAAGGATTCAAATCAATAAGAACTCATTCCACTGTCTATAGGGTCTGTTTGCTACCTCATGGCACTTTCAAGTCACTTCTCATTTACTCATTCCATACAGACCTGTAGGTGGGTATTTGACTGTGAACTCAGTCTATTAGTTATCCTTTGATTTGCAAGTGGTCTAGCTCTTCTATGGTTGGTATTCTGTCTTCATATGCCTGAAGTTGAATCTCCTATGTGGCTTGTTCTTTCTTATTTGGAAAACAATGGACCTAAGTCTACAGTGAGGACCTACAAGCCTAGGGCCTGTAGGTCTCTTTTGCTTTCATAGGTTACTAAGAGATATTGATGGGTCCTTGGACTTTTTCAACATATTACCACTGTCAAACTTGTCTCATTAAGTTGTCACTCCTTAAATGGCTTATAGGCCTTCTGACAAGCCTCATATCATCTTCAACTTTCCTCCACAGTCCGTACAGACCTATAGGTGCCTATTAGCTCATATATAGGGTCTGTGTGTATAGAATTGGAGCTTCTAGTCAGTTTGTGTCACTTTTGATGCTGGCAGTGAAGCAGTCAAGGCTATATGAAGGCATGAAGATATGTCTCAAGCCTCTCCATGACTCTGAGCATCTACCATCTACTCTTACAGTCCGTACAGGTCTATATCTTGAAGAAACACTTATGACTTCTCATTGGAGGGTGTATTGGACTACCATCTTGATTCTCTCATGCTTCCAGTAGTACAATATCATCTTAGAACCTTATACTTATGATATACCACTGGTATTTGAGCCAAAATGGCAATCAAGCATGTAATGGACCATTCAAACATTGACAATGTTTCCAAAGAGCAAACACTTGAAGATTATGAACAAGAAACACATCTCAGACAAGTAGCACATGAACTCCATGAAACTAAGGGATCTTCTATGAGTGATGAAGCATTCTGAGAGTGATCACCATGAAGACAAAACAAAACTTGCATAGGATTCACTGAAACAACTTGTTCATCAAGACACTTCCTCCAAGTGAAGACACTTCATGGAGATGAGTTGGTTGATGAAACCACCATGAAAGGGAGCTCTTTGACCTCTACAAACCACCCTCAAAACCATTCCTCTCCATCGAATTCTGAAGTGGAGAAACAAATGCAAGAACATATACCTCTCCGATGGCTAGGCCATAGAGACTTGCTGTCACTCTTAGTGATTGTTGATAAAGAAGAGGCCACCAATCTGCAAACCAATGCCACTGATTTCAAACTTACTAAGATCCCTAACAATGGTCAAAGCTTCAACTCCTAACTCTCTCTCTCTCTCTCTTAGTCGTACCATTTAGTTCAAATTTGCCTTCCTAAACTTGTAAAGGCAACGATAGAGGTGAAAAACTGTTTGAAGTGTCAGTTTGCCTTGAAACTTATTTCAAAGCTGAAAAATGATCTGAGGGATCCCAAGAGACAAGTCATTTCCCACTGAAATATGATCTTGCAAGGCTGTACAAGTGCTTGTTAAGTGTCTTTTTGCTTAGTTTAGGCGTTGAACTGCAGATGATGTCAGTCTCTGACTATCTTTGAACATTCTCTGACTTGTTTATGACACCAGGGATGTTGGGAATCTTCTTGAAACGTTTCCTTCTTGGAATGGTACATCCAATTCTTCCACATAGGCCAAAAGGTGGCCAAATTGACATTTTTGTATATGAGAGTCAAATAAAAGATTAATGCATGATATTATGACATTAATGACACTTCAATAACCTTTTATAATGACCTTATACCATACCAAACCTTTGTGACCATGTTTGACAACTGCAAGACCTTGTACTTGACCCATAGGACTAGACAAGTGAACATAAGACCAAACTTTGGACAATGTTAGATAAAGACAAATATGGAATTCTTTAGGACCATTTAAGACCATGACAAGACCATGACAAGCTTTTGACAACCTTATGAGGTTTCAACCTAGTGGGTGATCATTTTTGACTTGAGGTCAAAATTCGGTCCACAGTTCATTTTAAAGATGTTGGAGCATCTTGTTATGCATAAGAGGTTGAGGGATGATATTCCCATTGGCATCTCTAAGAGAAGGGGAACAAATTTTTGGTTATTTTGAGGCATGATAATAGGGGATGACTAGCCATTTGCAAAATGTGATTTTGCATTTGGAGTATTTTATAATTGTTAGTTGTTTACATAACATTCATTTATTGAACCATTTGAACAATAATTTGAGTTATATTGATAGGTGTATTTGATTTCTAGTTGTAGAAGGTGGAATGTTTGTGTTGGTAGGATGTGGAATGTTAGTGTTGGTAGGAGAAGCATTTCCAAGATTAGGGATAGGAATGTTCCCTATGGGAGGGTTCTCTATGTGAGTATCAATTGCTCTAATGGTATAATAAGGAAGTTTAGATAGGGTATCATTTGTGTTAGGATTCTCATCAAGGGTTTTGAATAGGTTAGAATCATCTAGATCATCATTTTGGGTAATATGTATTGTGCTGCATTTGATTAATCTAGTGGTGGTGTTGACCATTTTGGTCTTGCCGGCCAAAATCGGTCCCCCCTTTTCCCCTGTGGTTCTGAGCCAGTACATTTTTGATTTTGCACAAGTCTTGAAAGTTTCTATGGACTCTGCAGGGATTTCTACGGACTCTGCAAGGGCATTTCTATGGACTCTGCAGGGATTTCTACGGACTCTGCAGGTGTTTTTCTATGAACTCTGCAGGGAAGTTTTCTACGGACTCTGCAGGTAGAGACAAGTTCCCACTTAGGCGCAAAATGGACCATTCCAAGTGCCCTTGCGGAGGGCAGGGAACATTTGCAAAGAGGCCATAGAGAAAGCCGAAAAGGTAAGTTTCCTTCAGAAATTTGTTTAAGGCAAAGAAGAGAATTTCTTCGGACAAAATGTCCGAAGGAATTTCTTCGGACATTTTGTCCGAAGAAATTCTTTGGAAGAAAATCTTGTCGTGGAAAAGACAAGGCAAAAGACAAGCGATTTCTTTCGGACTTTTGTCTGATGGAATTTTGTTCGAAGAAATTCCTTCGAAAGAAAATCCCGCCGTGGAAAAGACAAGGCAAAAGACAAGCGATTTCTTTCGGACTTTTGTCCGATGGAATTCCTTCAGACAAAAAGTCCGAAGAAATTTGGGAGAAGTCGTGAGACAGGAAAAAAGCCTGGGGAGAAACTCCAAAGAAGCGAGCAAGGCAATTCTTGCGGACTTTTTGTCCGCGGGAAAAGTAGCCGAGAAAAAATCCGCGGGAAAAGTGGCCGAGTGAAAAGACCCAGGGAAATATAAGCGAAAAGCGAAGAATTTCAAGACCAAGGAGCCGAAGGACCCCGAAGGGCAGGTGCCCTTGCGGGGGACTCTCGGCTGACGAAAGAAAGGCACTTCTCCAAAGCCGAAGGGACATCTTCCCTTCGGGAGGGTCCAAAGCAAAAGCCCGAAGGTAAGGGAGCAACAAAAGGGCCGAAGCAAAGGAAAAGGCCGAAAGAATTCCAAGGGGTGACGGGCCCGAAGACGTCAAAATCAAGCACGGCGAACTAGCCGTTGGAAGTTCAAATGCGGTGACAGGTGCGTAGATGTCAAATTTAAGGCTCGTGAAATAGCCGTTGATTTTGAAAAGCTTAAAGAAGAGCCCAAGGAACTCAGCGACCCACCAAGAAGATAGCCTCGAGGGCCGAAGGAGCCAGAAAGAGACAAAACCAGGAAGAGACAAAGTGCAAAAACGGACAAACAGTCTAGGTGGCAAAGAGAGGTGTCGACTCAAGGATTTATTCCTGCAGTTGGAACAGTGCTTGCCAAGTGGTCATCAAATGGCGCAAACAGTAAGCGGCGCGCCCTGTTTTCTCCACTTTGCATTTATGAGCAGACAAACCGCGTGAAGGAGCAGTCTTGTTTGCAGAAAAAGAGGTGCGGCCCATGTGTTCACATTAATGTTTGAACGCCAAAGTCAAGACCGACGATTACATAGCATGGTTCTAGCAGGTCTCTTCTAGAAGGATGATATCAGCAACAGTGACTTCCTCTTCCCGATGCTCTCAACGCACATGGGCCAACTTGTCAAAGAGCGCCAAAGTCTTTTCCAAAGGGGCGCCTCTTCTTCTTCTCTCTTTATATATTGTAAACTTCAAATTTTGAAAAAACATATCTCTTAGCCTATAAGACAAAGCTCTGCCCAAAAAATCTCTTGGCTTGTAAGGCGGAGCTCTACTGGATTTTACCTTGAATCAAGACTTAGCATTTTTACCTCTATTTGAGCTTGCACTTTCATATATGTCTATGTTTTTGTTTTGTGTTAAGTCATTTTCCTTATGCTTTCACAGAACGATCCCAGCATATCCAGTGTATTGTGAGTTCTTCTTTTGCAGGTTAGCCAGAAGTGTCCACAACTGGAATATAGGCGTATGTGAATAGGCTGCCAAAGTGTGTCTTAGAACGCCTCTGGTAGTTCTTCCTCCCTATATCTCCATTGGACCCCTAGCTCACTGATGCAGAAGAATTTCCCGTATCAAATGAAGTGTATACCAGCTTGTTCTTGGTGGAAAGTGTAGACTCAAGCTAAGTACATCAACTTTTTGGTGTATCACCGTTTTAGTTTAGGTTCTATTTTTCAGCATCCTTCTCTCTTTTCACCCCCCCATTGTTAGCAGTAGGAAATCCAGGACCACAGAGATACATCAAAGGGAGCTAGCCCTTATCTAGAGACTCTCCCCCCAGGTTTGCCAGACCCACAGGCAAGAGGGAAGTTTCCATTGTGATGCGTGGAAGACAAGAGCTCTGTCTCCTGTCAAGGGTGCAATCCACTGCGTCAACAGGTGGTCGAGAGTATTTGCACCATGAGGGATTGTTCTCTTGGGTGGCTAAATTGGGTAAGAAAGAACAACCCATATAACATTTGAATGGATTAAGACTGTTAAGAAAGATTTTTATAGGTGATTTCATGATGCTAATCAATGTGGGAAGAGAAACAACAGACTAAAAGGTTGAAAAAGAAAAAGGTTGATAAAATGAATTAAGTCCGCCACTTAGTAGACTAGGTCGATCAGGGTCGACAGTTGTTTAGAATTCTTCTAGGTCGACAAGAGCTATAGGGTCGACCGGGTGGATCTAGAGGATTTATGGAAAAAAACATTGTAGTTGTAAATTGTACTAGGTTAGCTAGGACCTATAGGGTTGACCAAGTCAATCTAGTGTATTTTTGGGAAGAAACACAATAGTTGCAAATTGTACTAGGTTGACTAGGATCTATAGGGTTAACTAGGTTGATCCAGTGTATTTCTGGAAAGTTGAAATAATAGTTGAAAAATGTACTAGGTCGGCCAAGACCTATAGGGACGACCAAGTCGATCTAGTGGATTTCTGGAAAGCTGAAATAGTAGTGGAAAATTGTACTAGGTCGGCCAAGACCTATAGGTTTGACTGTGTTGATCTATTATATTTATGGGAAGAAACACAATAGTTGAAAATTGTACTAAGTCGGCCAGGTACTACAAGGTCTACCAAGACGATCTAGTGAATTTTTGGAAAGATGAAATAGTTTGGAGACCTATTAGTTTGAGCTGGTTGGGTAGACAGAAAAATAACAATTTGGAAACCTACTAGGTCGAGCTGGTCAACCTAGTTGGGCAGACAGGGAAATACATAGATTTGACAACCTACTAGTTCAAGCTGGTCCACTTAGTTGCACATGTAGGAAAAAATAGAGGTAGACTAGGTTGAGCTGGTCGACTTCGCTGAATCTGGAAAACATTTAACAATAATTTGGATGATGTAGTTTGGAAATAGAAGTAAAACAAATAGAATACAAAACTAGTTGAAACACAACACATAATTGTATCAATGCTGATCGATACAGTCTGCAATACAATAGAAAATAGCAAGCAACAAACATAAATTATAATTTTGTAACTACTAATGCTAACTAATTATTTGAAAAGAAGATCAGGAAGTTGTACTAAATGGTTTTGTTTGATAGAGGAGGCTCTGAAAGATGTTTGTCCGTTGGATAATCACGACCCAATGTTTCAGAGCGTTGACTATAGAGGTAGTACCATTCCCATAGCCCACTGAACCCAATTTCAAGGGTAAGTTGGAAGTAATTTCTCAGCACTAACCACTAATTGATGCACTACAAGATGAAATGGATGGATGGATTTCTATTCAACACAAAGGGAAATCCTAGGCATTTTCAAAATACCGTGAGGTACGTGGAAACTAAAGATTGTGTTTAGCTCTGTACTATGGCCAAGTATTGGGGCAAGCTCCTTACCTCATAATAATTGTAAATGATAGACAAGGACTATAAATAGAGTATCGTATAGCCTTTTACAAGAGTAACGAAGTAGTTTAAAAATTGCCGATACACAGTTTCTAGAGAAATCAAGATAGTGAAAATAAAGGTAAAAAACCAAGTGTTGAAAATCAATTTGCAATTTTAAAAAGTAAATAAATAGGCAACCAACTCTTTTAAAAGCAAAAAGTGATATTAATTACTACAAAAATAAAGTGAATTGCCTTGTTTATGCTGAAAGTAAAACGCACAGAACAAGGTCAGCCAAGTCAATTTAGTTGAACAAACATAACAGGATAAGGTCGACGCTGTTCGACAGTCTGTTGTAAAAACATGTCAAAACAAATAAGGTCAGCCAGGGCGACATAGTTTGTTGTTAGGACAAACAGAGATAGAATTAAGCCGGCCAGGTTGACTTGATTGACTGTGTGATACAATTTTACAAAACTAAAAAACTGGTAAAAACAAAGTGAAATTTGAAACACCGAGTAATTTTATTGAAAAACAAAAATGACAAACTGAGATAATTGACCAAATTTGAAGTATGAAGCTAGTTACAATGAACTTGAGGAATATAACTAGGTCAACCAGGTCAACTTAGTTGGTTGACTAAGAGTGTTGAAGATCTGACTACTGACTGGGTTGTGCAGGCTTGATTAGTCTTGTAGAGGCAAAAATTTGAAAAATACAGAGGTTAAACAGGGTGGGCTAGATCGACTTAGTCTGTAGAAAGCTAAAAATTGAAAATAGTAAAATAAGACTAGGTTGACCAACGCAACCTAGTTCGCTGAAAACTGAAAAATAAACATTGCAGAAATGAACTAGGTTGACCAACTCGACCTAGTTGATTGTAAATGAAAATTTAGAAAACAAGTAAAATAATTGGGTCGACCAATGCAACCTAGTTAACTGGAGATGAAACTCTACAAGCAAAGGACAAAACTGGGTCAACCAATGCGACCTAGTTGATTGTAGATCCTAGATCTGCAAATAGAGAAAATAACTGGGTCGACCAACGCGACTTAGTTGACTGCAGATGGAACCTTGCAAACAGAGTACAAAAATGGGTCGACTAACACGACTTAGTTGACTATAATTGGTTCGACCAATGCGACCTAGTTAACTGGAGATGAAACCCTACAAGCAAAGGACAAAATTGGGTCAACCAACGTGACCTAGTTGATTGTAGATCTTGGATTTGTAAATAGAAAAAAAATTGGGTTGACCAGCACAATCTAGTTGACTGCAGATGGAACCTTGCAAATAGAGGACAAAAATGGCTCAACTAGCACGACCTAGTTGACTATAGATATTGAATTTGCAAACAGAGGATAAAACTAGGTTGACCAACGCGACCTAGTTACCTTAAATGAAAAATAAAAAATGCAAGGGTTAAATGGTTCACTAGAATGTATTCAATAGATTAAGATAGATCTACAACTCATCCTACTTAGTAAATCCAAGATTGGAGAAGGTAATCAATTAATCATCTATTACAATACTTTGTATATCGGGGGCATGACCAAATTGGATGCATTAAACCTAACCAAGGGATCTCTTATCACACAACACTAAAGGAGAGGGTTCCAAATCCTCTAGAAAAATAACACTATGTAATAACCCTAGCTAGGTCTTCTAATACATAAAATAAATATTAATCTAGTGCTCACCAAAGCTTGGGGCACAAACAGGGATGGTTTAACACAAACAAACAATCAAGGGATCATGGTAGGCAAATGGGGGCCTAGATCACCTAAGGTGGAAGATGGCAAGCAAAAAAGACTTTATAGGTATAGTAAGTTTAAGTATAGAGGTGATCTAATCAAGGAGTTATACATTCAAAACCTATTACTTTGTATAATATCTATTTATCAAATGAAATAACAAAAGTTAGAGATACTTACCTTTGGACAAACTTATCGAGTCTCAATCTCTCCCTTGGTCAATGGTGCTTTACAAAATGATGTTGTGACTTTGTAAAGATCACACTATAGAAATCAGCTCTATGCTAAAAGTCTCTTACTTTACATTCAAAACTTCCCATAAGACAAGCTATCTTCCCTCTAAGGCAAACCCTAAGCAATGGCTCCTTCAAATGTAGATGTAGTAGAATTGCGAGTTGTAATAACACGAAAATGAATGTTTCTTACTATTGGATTGATATAAAGGTAGTATTTATAGCAATGGATAGGTGCTAACCCTTCCGAAATTTCCAACACGACTTAGTTCCGTAACTGCGCTTTAACTTTCATAATAGAGTTGACTACGCTGACTTAGTAGGAAAAGAGGGTGTTTGCTTTGTTAGGGGCTATTTGTTAGAAGAATTGCTTAGGGAAATGGATAAATGGAGTTTGTTTGTTTGGGGAGTTAGATAAACGAGATTTGTTTTGAGTTTACGTAATAATAGTGGGTTTAGGTATGATATAATTAACCAACAATCTTGTGAAGCACCAATGGACTACCCACCCCTATCCCGGTGCACCTTTTAAGGTGTGCACTCAAAGAGATTGAAACTCGACAGGTTCTTGCAAGAGAGACCGTCAGTAAATGATAAAGTTTAAAAATATTGTGTGTATACACTCAACACTCGGGCTTTGTTGACATGGTCAAATAACTCAAAAGGTGTCTAGATAGATAACCCTATCATGGAAGAAAGTGACACTGATGGTTCCCCTATTTCTATTATAGGAGACATGTTTTCTAGTTTGAACTCTACATCAGATTGATCGGGGGTACCCTCATTATCAAACTTTGAGTCTTGCTTAGATGAAAACACATCTTCTACCATATAAAACATTTTTGTGTTACATACATGACCTTTGCTCCATGGTTGAGAGCACTTATGACAAGGGTTTATTATAGTGGATATATGGGTAAACCGACGACCAATGTTTTTTAAAAATGACGAATTAGATTTCCTCTCATCCTCGGGTTTCCTATCTAAAGTAAAATACTTCCGGAAAGCACTTCCCACCATTTTATATTTTAGGGTATCAAAATGTTTTTCTATTCTTCTAGCTACAATAATATTACTTTCAAAAGATTCTGGTTCAAACATCCTTATCTTTGTTTGAATGTCAGCTTGCAGATTGGAAATATAGATCTACACTAGATCCAAAGACAACTTGGCCTTGGACTCAAAACTTGGAATTTCTATGTACTCCACGAACATGACAAGTGCATGAATTGGGTATCATACGACTCATTACAATCAGATTCTGCTCTTCGGATTAGAGCATGGAAAAAATCAGCAGACTCCCCATCCAGGGTTTGCAAAAGCTCATCTCTCTCTCCATGGGTGGGCAACACCATCCAAATGTTTTAGGGCCACATTCAACTTGTCATCTTGCTTTTTAATCTTTTGCACCCTAAAGGTCAGTGTGAGTTTGCTCAACCATGTGTGGAACTCTGTTCCACGTCCAAACTCATATTGTGGGATCTTCATTTGTAGGTTAAAAGAGGGATATTGTGAGCTTTCTTCCTCTTTCTCTTCCTCATCTCGTGGGTCATGCTTAGAATCCCCCCTAGGGTTGACATCCTTCTCTTCATCATTTGGTTGCTTCAGTTACTTTTCCATGGAATGAATTTTTCTCCAAACTTCCTTGGCAAATTCAACAAATAGCCCCTTTATATCATCCTTGGTCATGAAATTCAAGTTGCTTCTTGGATAAACTTGCCTCAACATTTTGGTAGTGGCTGCAAAAATTGATTGAAGCTTTGATACCACTTGTTGTGTTCCAAATAACAACATAAAATGGAATTGTAAATATAAAGTAAAATAAGAGATAAAACAAAAAAAATGGGGGCATTGGCTCACTTGAGAGTGGATTGCTGCTGCAGATACATCTATAGCATAGGAGTTCTCCCACAATGGTGGCTCTTTGTTTGCATTAGAAGTTGAAATAGTAAAAAAATATATCAAACCCACAAAAAAACCTACTTAACTCATGCCCCAACCCTTTAATAACTCTAACCATTTGAAATATAACATAGTCAATGCCTTGTAACATATGTTGTGCCTAGAGAAGCCATAACACAAACATTGGTGGCTTTAGAGAAGCCCACCACCATTGAATTGGTTAACTATGGTCAACAAATGCTCAAGGCAATTAAGCAAAAACCTTATAGTTTAAGGACATAGGGAATGACTTTTAAAGAACTAGTGGGGTTACAAAATATTCCATTTCATCAAGTGGTCAACACAATCTTTCATGAGTTGACTCTTCTTGACCACATCATTTTTGTGCTGTCCTACCCACATTTATATAACTTAATAATCCATTTGACTTTGTTCCTAAGAATTCCTCGTGTCATCCCTTTTACTTACCATCGCCCTAGACACATTTTTTTCTACTATTGTGGATTTATTACTAAAACATCCTTTCTATCATCGAATTTATTTCCCTTAACACCTTCCCAACCACCCCTCCTTTCTCCCCTTTCACCTACTTCCACAATGTTCCCATATATCACTTAACCCACTGTATACACAATATTTTTCACTTTATCATCTATTGACGCCTTCTCTTGCCATGACTTGTTGAGCATAGATCTCCCTGAGTGCACGCCTTAAAGGTTGCATCGGGAAATGAGTGGGAAAGGCTTGTGGTGCTTTGTGAGATATGTTGATATTATACCATAATTACACCATTCCCATTATCAGTCTAGCTTCCTCAGAGTGTCTTACCATATCTCCTTCCATTTCATCCTCATTCAGTTGTGCTAGTTTCCTTATATCCTACGGCATCAACATGGATGATACCGTCTGTTTAGTGCCGTTTACCCTTTCTGTATTGTATCGGTCAGCCCAATGTAGTTCTACATTTGTCTTCTGACATCTTTAATGTAACTGTCTGACCGATACCATTTTGTGTTAGCCGACATCTTTTAACTAATCAATTGGATCGATATCGTTTTGTGTTAGCTAACATCTTTTAAATGTATCGGTCGGGTCGATACCGTTGCCTTAGAGTTTAGGGTTGGTTTTGGGTATTGGATCAATATATATAGGGGTCAAATTTCATTTCAAACATATAATATACACTCTGCTTTCACTCACACTTCTGCCCTAAGTCATATATGGAGGAGTTTGTGGTCTAGAACCTTATCTTGAGGAAGCTTGTCTTATAATGTCTTTGAAGCTCAATAGGACTCATTGGGAGTTCCTAGTTGAGGATATCTTAGGTCTTTATCCAACCATTTGAAGTCTTTAACTCACATCTCTGGCAAAGCTCCACTTGAACCAAGGGGGAGATTGATGCTCGATGGGTCCACTCTAAGGTAAGTATTTCTAACCCTATACTCTTTCTTTTATTTACTCAGTAGATAGATGTTGCTTATTGCTTAGTGAATGAATGTGTATGTATCCTTGTCTACGTTTTCTCTACATTGAATAAAGTTGGTGTGGCTATAGGGTTGCTTAGATTTGTCATATTCCATTTTAGGTTGCTTAGACCCCTATTTGGTTGACCTTGGCATCATACCTTTTATGAGCATTCTAACTCTTCCCCTTAGTTTACTTTATGTACATACTATCATTTACTTGCACATTTACTTTCATAGAGGTCTACTGAGAGCTACATCCGTGTGTCATAGGCTTAGGCTTTGGAACCCTTTCCTCTTGACATTTGTGACATAGGAAACCCTCTACATCTATAAAATTCATTGGTCATTACCCGAAAAAACTATCATAGGTTCTATTTGATTGAGTTTATTCGAGTCTGAGTCTATTGAGATATGATAATTGTAGGTTAATCTTAATTCGTGCATACAAACCCGATGTGAATCTTATCTGACCTTTGGCTGGATCAGATTCATATATTTCCTTTCTAGATTCTTAGTGAAAAATATTTCAAGCCTTTAACAAACTACATCGGGCAGCTCAATATAGTTTTTTGTCTGCCAATGGTATCGGCCAACGCGATATCATTGTGTCTTTCTAAATGCATAGGCCAGGCAGATACAATTAATTTCTATCCAACTGCCACTAGCACCGCCTTTTTGTTGAAGTGTATTGCCCTGGCCGATACAGTATGTTTTCTGAGACTCGTTACCTAACTCTATCAGCGAGTTTGATACTGTCAGTTTCCTATAGCCAATCTTTTCATCAAAGTATTATGACCACCATTGAAGACCACTCCTCACAGTGCAATTATCCACATACCTTTTTTCATGGCCTAGGATCCCAATGATACTCTTCCCACATATGATGAAACTTCTAGTGAGAATGAATATGGTCCTCCCATTTATGACGATCCTTATGAGGATCCTAATGACATCAATTTTGACACTTCTAGGATTGGCGAGGATCTCCATGATGATCTTCCCCTTTGTGACTAATGATCTTTATTGTTGGGGAGAAAATCTCAATGATTATATCCCTAATCTTCTTCCCACGATCTTGATGATCCTTATAGTTATTTTCCTATTCATGATGATCCTAGTTGTCCCACCTTCATCACTTCTTACATGTTTGAAAATCAATATCATGATTTTCTTATCTATGATGATGATTCTGATGGAGGTGAAGACACTAACATGATAGCGGATCTTCCCATTGGTGATCCATCTTATGACTTTCCCATCTTTAGCACTCCCAATTTCAAATCAAACAATGTTGAGCATGGTTTTCTTGATGTCTACCCACTCTCTAACTCGCCCTTGTAAGGCCCTAGGAGAATAAGTCATCAAACCTCTGCTCACATTCAACCAATTTTTGTCAACTCATCAACCTATGAAAAACACTTAATTCAAATGCCTACCACATTGCGCATTATAGGTGATTCTAATCTTTGAGCTTTTACGAATCTTTATAATTATCGTACTTATTATATCTACCCAAATTATCACCAAAATCACTTCTTTGCAATGGTATCGGCCAACTTGATACCATTTACTTCAAGAATGTGCCGATACAGCTTTTTCCTTCAGCTATCTACATCGGCCATGACACAGAATGTGCCAATACTATTCAATTTATTTCATCAAACTATATTGACTTGGCCAATATAATTCATTTCAGTCCTATTCTATCAGATTGTATCGCCCTGATTGATACAGTTTTTTTAGTCTTGTTTCATTAAACTGTAACGACCTGTCTAATACAATTCCTTTGTCTTATTTTATCATCAGACTGTATTGACCTATCGATATAGTTCCTTTAATTCCTATTATATCACACTTATTGACCTGGTTGATACATTTTTTTTACTCCCGTTTCTCTAGATTGTATGGCCCTGGCTAATACTGTACACCACAATTTTATTTCACCTCCCAAAGATCACGACATTGCATTAGATGACACATTCCTTGTTGTAACACCACTTTACATAGATTTTGACATCATTCCTAGGCTTGTCGATCTTTAGGTTAACTTCTATCTACCTATATCCCACAAGTTATGGCATCTTGCGATACCTACCCTCTTATTATCACACATGTTGGGGCAACTTGCGATGCCCATCCTTGATCTTATGCATGCTTTTGGGGCATCTTATGATACCCATCCCCATTCTCTTGGCTTCTTGATCTCTCATCGTTATCATGAGGTAGCAATCAAGAACTTTTCACATATTACAAACAAATGAATTCAGCTCCAAGAAACTTTTTGAGACATACAGTGGTATTTCACATGTTCGTTTGATATAGACATTAGCATAAATTTTGCTTGTTATTGTCTCATGTTTCTTTGCTTTTTTACATTTCATTTACTTTCCCTCTCTTTTGGGATGACTATTTATTTTCCCCCTCTTTTGAGATGACTACTGCATTCACTAGTGCTTGTGCTAGATCCTTTGTAGTTTAGTACAACTTCCTTAGTGACATGACTATCATAGCATATCCCCGTCCCTTTCGAAGCATTGTTTTCCTTATGATTAGCTATAAGCATATTCCTCATTGTATCATTTTATTACATGGACGGATCTTCCACGATCCCCATCTTTCCCTTCTTTTCTTTCACTTGAGGCACACGTAGGTCGGTTTTGAGCTTGAACACTTACACGTGGGCAAGTCTAGGAGTCTTTAGGCACCATGGTCTTGAGGTTTTCTCTTCTCATGACCAAATGCAAGTTCTCTTGTGTTAGCCATTTTTTTCATCCATGTTTGGTTTTCTAAATTTGTATGGAGGAACAGAAAAATCCAAAAGAATTACTATCAAAATAAGATCAAAAGGCAAATTATACGACAAAAGTCAGATCACACCAAAAGACATGATCTTTGTTTGGCACATCTCCTATCTTAGTTGACGCTCAAACTCCACAATTGGCCTCATAATAGAGCCGAGGTCTATTGGGGTACAGTAAGTGAGTAGACTAGAGTAGGAGGTCTTATATCATTACGTCATTATATCTTCCTACATTTTAGTGCTACCTACTTTCTCACATAAGCACTCAATCTTGGCAGTAGGCCGACGACTCTGTAAGGGATCCTAAGGAGCGGGGAACATGTTGTGGGAAGATACACTTTACTTTCATGCATATAACTTTTATGGGATGATCTATGTACTTCACTTGTTAGCCCAAGCTTTGTGTTCACTAATTGGAGTGTTCTAGGTCCTTGGTGTCGATAGTTCTTAGCATTACCCATTTTTTTAGAGTGTCATTCCCATTAAGGATTTCCACATCACCCATGTGGTGCCTTACATTCCTCATTTACATCATATTTCTTCCTGATGTCCCCTTGATGGATATCGCTTTTAGCTGATCACATCCTTGATCACATCTATTTCACATTTTTATTTTACTTACGCCACTTGACTTTCAGTTTGTGAGTTACAGTGTAAGACCTGGGGAATCTAACCAAGCCTTCCTCACAAACACCTATCACCTTTGCTTTCCACACCATCTAATTGTCATCTTTGTCATGTCCTTAGGTAGTTGTGCTTTCTTACATTGCATTTTAGAGCGAACACTAAGTTTGATTTGTCATTCTTTAGAGCTTTTTGTATTCATTTATCCATCATTTTCTTGTTAGATTTTCTGTGGACTTCACTTATCTTACATAGGACATTTTGCATACTTTCATATGTGTTTTTCTTTATGTTTGACATGACATACTTGTCTTACATTTTTCTTTATAGTCTTTTGTGTGTTTCTCTATGTTTGACTTGACATGCTTGTCTTACATTTTTATTTACATTTTATTTACAATCATATATGCCTTCTTCATGTTTGATTTGACATGCTTATCTTACATGAGATCATATTCTTTGCTTACATATCTTGTTTGACTTTTCTTACATTGATATTTCATCTATTTACAATGTTTTACATAACTCCTCTTTTATGGTGTGTTTTACATTCATTTTTATCATTTACTTCATCATTTTTGACATCTTTTGTTCGTTGATTTTCTATCTACTTATTTAAGATGTCACTTTTCATCACTTAGCTTTTGTTCTTTTTGGCCATGCATTTTCTCACATTTTCTATAAAACAATAAAACATCCATCATCATACTTAGCATTATCACTGTTAGCTTTCAATTATTTATAATGAGATTCCCCTCCTTTTTCATCCATTTATTTGTTTTCGTAGGTCTTTTTCACGAAATGAAAGAAGCTTTAGAATCCTGACGAAATAGAGAATTTTTAGGTGCTAACAATTTTTTTTGCATTTTTTTTCAAATTTTATCTTATTTTTTAGGTCCACCTCTAGTTCTGCACATTGGACGCCTTCCATTATTTGCTACACACAATATCATCTTCGATCGGCAAGGTAAGTGAAGATAAGTATTTTTATTTTATTTACTTTCAATTATTTCAGTCATTTCATTTCAGTTATATTTTTGTGTTGCTATGTTCTTTTCCAAAGCACCATCCCATGTTACACTATTGTGGCATGTGATGAGTTTCAGGTGGGACATGTATACACAATATTTTTCACTTTATCATTTACTGACACCACTTTCTCTTGCAGTGACTTGATGAGTATCGATCTCCCTGAATGCACATCTTAAAGGGTTCACCAGGAAAGGGGTGGGCAAGGCTTGTGGTAGTTTGCGAGAGATGTTGCAATTATAATTACACCATTCCCATTATCAGTCTATCTTCTTTAGAGTGTCCTACCATTTACCTCCTTCCATATTATCCTCATTCAGTTGTGCCAGTTTCCTTATATCTAATGGCATTGACCTAGACAATATTGTCTGTTTAGTGCCTTTTACCTTCCTGTACTGTATCAGCCAACCCGATGCAATTCTGAGCCTATCTTATTACATTTGTAATGTATTGGCTTGGCCAATACTGTTTTGTGTCAGCAGACATCTTTTAACTATATTGACCTGCCCGATACCGTTGGCTTAGAGTTTAGGGTTGGTTTTGGGTATTGGATCAGTATATATAGGGGTCATATTTCATTCCAAACATACCATATGGAATGTATTCGCTTTGCTTTCCCTCACACTTCTGCTTTAAGTCATATTTGGAGGAGTTTGTGGTCTAGAACCTTATCTTGAGGAAGCTTGTCTTGTGGTGTCTTTGAAACTCAATAGGAGTCATTGGTATTTCTTAGCTGAGGATATCTTAGGTGTTTATCTAACTATTCAAAGTCTTCAATTCACAACATCTCTTGCAAAGCTCCATTTGAGCCAAAAGGTAAGTATTTCTAACCCTAAACTCTTTCCTTTATTTACTTAGTAGATAGATTTTGCTTGTTGCATAGTGAATGAGTGTGTATGTAACCTTGTCTAGGTTCTCTCTACACCGAATAACGTTGTTGTGGCTATAGGATTGCTTAGACTTGCCATATTCTATTTCCTTACCTTTTATGATCATTCTAACCCTTTCTCTTAGTTTACTTTACCTACATACTATTATTTATTTCACTTGAACATTTACTTTCACAGAGGTCTAGTGAGAACTACATCGTTGTGTCATAGGCTTAGGGTTTGGAACCCTTTCCTTTTGAAAATTGCTTTATAGGCAACCCTCTGCTACATCTGTAGAATTCATTGATCATTACTCGGACAAATTGAGAATCATAGGCTCTATTTGATTGACCTTATTTGAATCCGAGTTTATTGGGATATGATAGTTGTAGGTTAATCCTAGTCTCGATGCATACACCCACCATCTTCATTCTAACTTATTTTCCAAACCCACTACTACCCATTGTTATAAAACTACTATTGTTTACCCTCTAATAGTTTATTTGTATGATAGTCCCCTTCTTTACTACTAACCTAAGTTACCAGGAAACGGAAACAGATCCAAAATGCGGAAACGTTGTTCCAAGAAACCTCGGAAACGAAATGGTACAGAAATGTTTGTACAACTAGTTATAAAAAATAAAAATATATATAAAAAGTAAAACACTTAAAAATATGGTACTTTTTAAAAAAAATTCTAAGTTTTTAAATTTTTTTAAAAGCGATTGGGAATGCCTCAGAAACGGCCGTGCCATTTCAAGGACATTTTCGGTAGGTATACAATTTTCTTTTGATTTTCCCGCTTCATTTCAGTTTCTAGGGGGGAAACGCCCTACGCAGGGGACATTTCCAACAACTTAGCTACTAACCCTCTAGGCAGTTGTAATGTGTTGACTCGTCATCATCCACTCTTTTGCAAATACGAATTCCATAAAAAGTGAAATGTTAACTCTCTCCAACACTTATCATCACAATCCCACTTGCTTGATGCTAAGGTTTTCCTTCCAATTCACAATATTCGAACAAATTGTTGTCTTCTTTATGAAAGGTATGATGGGGAAAAAACAACATAGCGCCTAGATTAATTGTTGTGCCTACATGATGCCTCCATATCTCAGTAGCTATTATTATGGAAATCGACATTGCGAAGCCTTTTGTGATTTGCCTAAAAGGTGAAAATGGACACTCACAATAACTCCATACATGTTGATTGGGTGCTAGTCGATAGGGTTGGTGACAAATTGTATATTCTCAACCATCATGGCCGTCACAATAGGGGTTTTATCTTGCTTCTATGTTATTTGCTTGTTGCTTCATTCCTTTTTGAGCCACTACCAAAATTTCCTCGAGAATTTGGAGGAACTTTTAAGTGTCCTTGTATATACAACATAAGTAGTGCCTCAAAAGGAGTCATCTTAGGTGTTGTATGAAAACTAGAGTTATAGGACCATTGAGCCGAAGGAAATCATTGGAGCCATTGTGATTGTTTATCAAAAGAAAACAACGGAGGTGGTCTTCTAAACATTTGTTGAAAATCTCAATCTGGCCATATAATTGAGAATGGTATGAAGAACTATAGCCTAAAGTGGTTCCAAAAATCCTAAACTAGAGTTATAGGACCATTGAGCCGAAGGAAATCATTGGAACCATTGTGATTGTTTATCAAAAGAAAACAACGGAGGTGGTCTTCTAAACATTTGTTGAAAATCTCAATCTGGCCATATAGTTGAGAATGGTATGAAGAACTATAGCCTAAAGTGGTTCCAAAAATCCTAAACTTTTGGGCACAAAAATTGTCAGTGATTATAAAATCTCTATCACTAACAATGATCACAGGAGTCCTATGAAGCTTTTGAACATGCTCTATACTTGGTTAGCATGTCATCCACTACTAAAAGAACACCCTTGCCTTCTAATTTAGAAAGGCCTGTAATGAATTCCATGGGTACTGCTTCCCATTGTTGGTTAGAAATAGCTTATTATTGTAATATTCCCGGTGACTTGACAATGTGACCTTTATTGTGTTGGAAGACTAAATGTTCGGCCACAAAATTATTGATATCTGCTTTTGGTCCTTCTCAAAAGATGTCTCTCTTAACTGCATGATACGTTTTGAGGAAACTTGTATGACATCTTATTGGAGAAGTATCCAGTTATGAAAGAATCTGGTGTTTTAGTCGAGAGTTTGACATAAGTACAATCAATCATTTTACTATGGAGATTCCGCTTTCCACGAGAATTTATTAGATGCATATGGCTGATTTGTAGTTGTTGGGTCTTTTTGTCATTCAAGTTGGGGTTGATGCCATCAAATTAGGACTTATGACAGAGAATTCAGTGAATATATGTCTGAGCTGTCTGGGAGAGCACCGACCACGACTTTTTTCTTCCGTTTTTTGTAAACAATTTCAAAGTCATACCTCATCATTTTGGTGATATATTTTTGTTTTTCTGTGAATAGCCTTTGTTCCAAGTAATATTTAAAACTATCATGGTCAGTTTTGACCTTAAAGTGTCTATCCATCAAATACAGTTTCCAATAACTGACTTCAAGCAATACAGTCATCATTTCCTGCTTATATGTGGATTTGGTTAGGTTCTTACCCCTAAGCTGACGACTTTCAAATGCTTATGGTATGCTTCTTGCATTAATACATTGAATCCCATGCCCAAAAGCATTACATTCACTATAAAGAATTTGCTGAAATCAGGCATGGCTAAAACTGGTGAAAAACATGACCCTCTTGACTCTCTCAAATGCTTAGGTTGCCTCTTCTTTCCATACAAATACATCATTCTAAGTAGTACCATGAGAGGTGCAGCTATGCAACCATATTTCTTAACAGTTTCTCAATGGTAAGCTATGCGGCCCAAGAATCCTCAAAGTCTCTTGATGGTCTTAGGAATTGGCCATTCTACTATAGACTTGATCTTTTTAGGATGAACCTCGCCTCCTTCATGAGATATAGTTGCCCAAGATATTTCACTTCTTGCATGCCAAAGGCACACTTGGATTATTTGGCATGTAGTTGATGTTGCTCCAACACTTGTAAATATGATTGACATACTTTAAGTAATCCTCCCAAGTATTTTGCGGAGAAACGGATTGTACACAGACATCATTAAACATTGCAAAGTAGAAGGGAGTTTGAGTCCAAAAGGCATCTTCAAAAACTCATAGTGGCTTGCATGGGTAGAAATGTTAGTTTTAGGTAATATCTTCGTGAATTGTAATTCAATGGTGGCTAGAATGCAGGTCGAACTTTGTGAAAAAAACTCACCACTCCATTCGTCTAATAAATAATCAATAACATGAACGAGAAACTTATCTCTTAATGTAGGCTTACTCCCAATAATCTGGACACATGCGCCATGCAAAGTACTTTTTGTGAACCATTAATACTGGTGCACAAAAAACACTTTGATTGGGCTGAATGATTCCTACACGATCATTTTTGGACCATGCACTCAATCTTACTCTTCTGAGAATATGGGAAGCAGCATGGCCTGATGTTAGGTGGTTGGCTACCTAGAGGTAACTGAATAACACAATCATGCTTTGGGATCAGAAGTAGCCACCTAGAAGTAATTGAATAACATGATCATGCTCTCGGATTAGTGGTAGGCCTCTAGGCATATCTTGTAAGACCATGGATTGCTTGTCAAGAATGTCTTGCAGATCCCATTGCAGGGTACTTTCTCATGTTGTTCTTCATTGAGAATATTTGAGCAATTATCCCTTTGGCTCCCTTCTTTAGCATTTTTTACATACAATGAGATGTAACCACTTGTGAGGGTGGACCTTAAACACCATTAAGCTGATACTCGTTCCCATCTACTCTAAAATTGATAAAGTGCTCATGTAGGTTCATAGAATACATGCCCAACATTTTAAACCATTAACATCTTTAGTAGAAATCATGAGCATGGGGTCAGCCATATCATAATTACCCATAACAAGTTTGATATTATGTCATTTTCCTATATAACTGATGGAACCCACAATAGCTATCATTACCTGAAACTTAGGAGCAAGATAAACAACGCAGTTGAGAAGATCAACCATTTATTTAACAATGAAATGTTGTGCGTTCCCTGAATCAATCAACACCACCACTCTTTGTTTTTTGATGAACCCTCCTATTTTGAGACATTGAGGACTGCTGACCCCTTCCAACACGACATGAGATGGTAGGTGCTGGCCATTGTTTGGCCTACATACCAAAATTTTTGCCTAAGTGTGAGAGGGTGTGCATTCAAGCAAGACTTCGGGTTTTACACAGCAGAAGACTTCAGGATTTTTTTGGAAGAAGTCTTTGGGTTTTACAAGAGACAACTTATTTCACTTTATGAGTAATCAGCAGTTGAAACCCCTCAGCAGAAGTAATCTGGGTTGGAAAACCTGAATTGCTCTTGATAGTGCAAATCGGGTTTTGAGAAGTGCTTTGCTTATGAAAGTTTTATCAGCAGAAGTAATCCGGGTTGGAAAACCCGAAATACTCTTGACAATGTAAATTGGGTTTTGAGAAGTGCTTTGCTTATGAAAGTTTTATCAGCAGAAGTAATTTGGTTTCTATTGACGCTGTGGATTGCACCATTGACTGGAGGCTGAGCTTCTGTGTTCCACGCGGCACAATGGAGACTCCCCTCCTACTGTGGGTCTGGCAAAACTGAGGAGAAAATCTCTAGATAAGGGCTAGCTCCCTTTGATGCATCTCTGTGGTCCTAGATTTTCTACTGCTAACAATGGAGGGGGATGAAAAGAGAGAAGGATTACTGAAAATAGGACCTAAACTAAAGCAGTGATACACCAAAATGGTTGATCTACTTAGCTTTGACATACACTTTACACCAAGAACAAGCTAATATACACTTCATTTGATACGAGAAACTCGTCTGCATTAGTGAGCTAAGGGTCCTCTGGAGATACAGAGAGGAAGAACTACCAGAGGTGTTCTAAGACACTATGGCAGCGTGTTCACATGCGCCTATACTCTATTGTGGACACTTTTGGCTGACCTGCGAAAGAACTCACAATACATTAGACATGCTGGAATCATTTTGTGAAAGCATGAAAGAAAATGACTTAACACAAGACAAAACCATAACATATGCAAAAGTGCAAACTCAAAATGGAGGTAAAAATGCGATGTCTTGATTCAAGGTAAAATCTTGCAGGGCTTTGCCATACAAGCTAAGAGATATCTTTCTCAAAATGAGAGAATACAATATATAGCATCCAAAAGAAAGACTTTGGCACTTTCTAGAAACGGTGGCCCATGTTGCATTGGAAGTCTTGGAAAAAGGAAAACTTGCTCATGCTGATGTCATCCTTCTAGAAAGCCCTAAAATAACTATGTTGTAGATGTCGCCAGTCTGGACTTTAGCGCCTAACCCGTATTAAAAATCAATGCAAAAGCATGGGTTTTACGCGACTGTTTGCTCATTAATGTAAAACAAGGAAAAACAGGCTGCGCCTTCACTGTTTGCGCTCCTTGATGACCATTTCGTAAGGACTGTTTCAACCGTTGGAATAACTCCTCTGTCGACGCTTTCTTTTGCCACCTGGGCTGATCTGATTCGTGTATGTGCTTGGCTGGGTGCGTCTTTTGGAATATTCCAAATGTTGTCGTATGTGTGCATGGCCGTGTTTTGGATTCTCTATTTTGTTCCGTCTTTCCTTGCTATTTTTTCTCTTTCTGGGAATTTGAGCTCTCGGGGCTATCTTCTCGCCTTTTGCTGACAATTTGAGCTCTCGGGCTCTCTTCTCGGCGGGTCGCTGAGTTCACTTGCAGCCTTCGCTTATGAGCTCTTTCGGGCTCTCTTCAATTTTTAACATGCGCGGGCCCATTTTTAAACATTTAAGAATCAACAACTATTTCACCGCCTTGAATTCGACATTCGCGCACCTGTCACCGGACGTTTGAACCTCCAACGGCTAGTTCGCTACGCTGAAGTTGACGTCCTGGGGCACGTCACCCTTTGGCAATTCCTTCGGCCTTTTCCAATTGAACCTTTCCGCAGCGAAGGTGTCCCTTCGAAAAACTGGAAAAGATCCCTTTTTGGTTGCTGAGAGTCCCTAGCCTTTCGGGCTCCTTGTCTTCTCAATTCCTTCGGACATTTTACCCGAAGGAAGTCTTTCTTTCAAGTCTCGGCCCTTCCTTTCGGTCTCTTTCCCTTTGGATTAATTCCTTCGGGCATTTTGTCCGAAGGAATTCATCCCTTGTCTTTTACATGAATTTTCTTCGGACAAAAAGTCCAAAGAAATCCTTTGCATTTTTTCCTTATGAATTTCCTTCGAACAAAAATTCCAAAGGAATTCTTCATCTTTTGCCTTGGATTTTTTCCAAAGAAAACTTACCTTTCGGCCTTCTCTTTTATTCCTCCGCAAGTGAAGTTCCCTACTCTCCGCAAGGGAACTTTTGGGTCCATAATTGCCCTCTGCAGCTTGCTGGAACGGTCCAGTTTGTAACCCGATTGCCCTCCGCAAGGGCACTTTGTCCTTGGAGCTTCGTAAAAGACTTATATCTCTTTGAAGTTGGCCCATTCCTTCGCTAAAAGGCTTGTGATAACTAGCTGTCCACAACAAAATAAACCTCCGGATCAACCCGAAACATCTACAAAGCTCAAGTCATTTGGTTCAGAAAACAGGTCTATTACAAAAGGGGAAAAGCACAGCAGCAGAAAGGTGGATACATGACTGACTGCCCAAGATAGTAGGGAAGGAAGGGAGACCAATTTTTGGCCTGCAGGACCAAAAATGGTCAACAAATTTGGCGATTCCCAGGGGAAGCATGCCTGCTATGCTTGGGAAGACTGGTAGCCTCTAAGTCCATTGGGCACGGAGTCGGAATACAGCTTGAAAAAAATTTAGCAACAGGCTTCTAAAAACCTATGAACCAGCAAAACTTTACCTCAAACACAAAGGAGAACACACAACAAAGGTTAAAAAACTACACACATGCAAACAACACTTAGGGAAAACAAAAGACAAACAACTGAAAGCAAACTATTATGTACAACTAACAAGATACATTTGCCTCCCTCCTGGATCAAAGGGAAAACTTTTTAAGTCTCCTTCATGGCAAGAAAACTTATGGTGCCAGACAAGTGGTTGAATGGAATGGAGATTTGGTGACTTGCTCTTCTTGCCTGCCACCTTGATTGGCTTGTATCCAAGTGGATCAGGGTCAAACATGCTTCCAACATATATGTATTCACCTTGCTCTCGGAAGCTTGCCCAATGCTGGTCCTTCATGCTGGTGTGTTTCATCAAGAAATCAATGGCTGTTAGCTTATCATCATAGGGATCATCTAGCTCATAACCCCCTTGATATGCATCATGGACTGACTTGTCCCCTACTGCTTCATTGAAAACCCGGTCAAACTGATTCTCTACTTAATCATTGCTTTCGTGAAGAAGGGTGATTGTTGTGATGTCTGAAATGAGATCACAAACTGATTGCTCATCCCACAGAACATCACCTTCTTGTTCAAGGCTCTCTTCTTCAAAGCTTTCCTCAAGATGGACAGGCCTCTCCTTTTCTTGCTCAAAAACCAGAGTCTCTAGTTGTTCAAAGACATCCTTCTGATTCTCCTCCAACTCGGTTTCCATGGCATGGTCATATTCCTCATCAAAGCAACAAGGAAGTTCATCAAACAAGGGAGGGGAGAGCTCACCATGCTTACTTTCCTCAACATCCATTGTTGACAAATAAAGTTTGTCAACCTCTTCTTCATATTGCTGGAACATCCGCATGTATGCATGACCTGTGTCTTCTCCATTGTTGATGATGTCTTCAAAGGGAGCATCTATGATGATTTCATCTTCATTGTCGCTCATGATAGCCTCTTGGGCAGCTGCAAATTGGATCCTCTCTTCTTCAGTTGCCTCCTGTAAAATAGGTTACTCCTTGAGAAGGGATGAAGTGGAAAACTGATGGTTAAACTCGTGTGGTAGAGGAGGCAGTCCTTGAGCTAGAATCGAATGATTCTCTTCCTTCCATTTGGCCAACACTTTATCTATATCAGATGTGGATTGATAGCTCTCTTGGAGGAGTGTAGATGGGGTGTGTTCAGACGTAGGATCTTCTGCTTGGCCTGAACCATCCATCACACTTTGGTTGAGGAACCTCATTCTGGACTCCAATTCTGCAATTTGCTTGGCTATATTCTCTTGAAAGAGTCTTTCTTCGAGGTCACAAGCATCATCATGATGAGTAGGAGCAGCTTCATCTTCGTCAAGGCTTCTATCAAAATGAATATGCCTCTCCTCTTTTTTCCTACCGCATGATTCCATTGTTTGCTTCCAACTCATGACCTTGGGATTAAAACTTTTTCCTTGTGAACAGGCAGCAACTTTATCCTCTTCAAGGACCTGAGCTGGTTCATGATAGGCACTCCTATGCTAAAAGATTTGAGGAGGTTGAGGGAGACTGGGAAAGGTCTGCTCATGCACAGGAAGAGCTGCTTCAAGAGAGACGTGTTGCTTTCCAAAAGATATAGGGTGATTCCCATCAAAAGAGGGTCCACATTCTAAAGAATTGAGAAAGTTAGTCTCCATGAGAGGTTGCTCTAATGCCCTTTGATGTTGGAAAGCTAGGTGCAAGGGATTAAGAGCAGGAGTGGTTACTGCATCAGATGAGCTAGAGTGAGCAAGTGCTATCTGGTAGAAAGGATTTGATGCACAAGAGGGGGCTTTCTTTAGAATAGGAGGGCGCTGCTTTGGAATGGGAGAAGGTACACAAGGTTGATTGCCTTGAATGAATGGACTCTTCCATTTTGCTACCTCCTTCGTGGATTGCAAGGCCTGAGTTTGCCTGAACAAACACTCCTCTTTGTACAGAAGCTCTTGCTGATATCTATATTGCTCATCCAATCTGTCTATCTCCATCACTTGCTTCTCAAATTCCAGTGTTATTTCCCTTACTGTTGAAGGGCAACTAGGAGAGCTGCTTGAGGTGATTCCATGAACAACCTAAGCTTGATCAAAGTTGTATGAAGGAACACAAGGCCCATGACGCTGAGCCATGGAATTATACATACCAAAAATGTGATTTCTTGATGGTACGAGGACTGCTTAACCAGCTGATTCAACTCGGAGTTGCCATTGGTGTTGATGAAAAGCCTCCAAACGTTGATTGGTTGAAGAACACACCAAAATTCTTCAACTCTTTGTATAAACACTAGTCCCACCGGGCGTGCCAAAAATTGATGCTGTGGATTGCACCCTTGACAGGAGGCTGAGCTTCTGTCTTCTACACGGCACAATGGAGACTCCCCTCTTGCTGTGGGTCTGGCAAAACTGAGGGGAGAATCTCTAGATAAAGGCTAGCTCTCTTTGATGCATCTCTGTGGTCCTGGATTTTCTACTGCTAACAATGGGGGGGATGAAAAGAGAGAAGGATTACTGAAAATATGACTTAAATTAAAGCAGTGATACACCAAAATGGTTGATCTACTTAGCTTTGACATACACTTTATACCAAGAACAAGTTGATATACACTTCATTTGATATGAGAAACTCTTCTGCATCAGTGAGCTAGGGGTCCTCTGGAGATACAGGGAGGAAGAACTACCAGAGGTGTTCTAAGACACACTATGCAGCCTGTTCACATGCACCTATACTCTGTTGTGGACACTTCTGGCTGACCTGCAAAAGAACTCACAATACACTAGACATGCTGGAATCATTCTGTGAAAGCATGAAAGAAAATGACTTAACACAAGACAAAACCATAGACATGCAAAAGTGCAAACTCAAAATGGAGGTAAAAATGTTGTCTTGGTTCAAGGTAAAATCCTGCAGGGCTTCGCCATACAAGCCGAGAGATATCTTTCTCAAAATGAGAGATTACAATATATAGCATCCAAAAGAAAGACTTTGGCGCTTTCTAGAAACAGTGGCCCATGCTGCATTGAAAGTCTTGGAAAAAGGAAAACTTGCTCATGCTGATGTCATCCTTCTAGAAAGCCCTGAAATAACCATGTTGTAGATGTCGCTAGTCTAGACTTTAGCGTCTAACCCGTATTAAAAATCACTGCAAAAGCATGGGTTTTACGCGACTGTTTGCTCATTAATGTAAAACAAGGAAAAACAGGCCGTGCCTTCACTGTTTGTGCTCCTTGATGACAGTTTCGTAAGGACTGTTTCAACTGATGGAATAACTCCTTTGCCGACGCTTTCTTTTGCCACCTGGGCTGATCTGATTCGTGTCTGTGCTTGGCTGGGTGCGTCTTTTGGAATATTCCAAATGTTGTCGTATGTGTGCATGGCCGTGTTCTGGATTCTCTATTTTGTTCCGTCTTTCCTTGCTATTTTTTCTCTTTCTGGCAATTTGAGCTCTCGGGGCTATCTTCTCGCCTTTTGCTAACAATTTGAGCTCTCGGGCTCTCTTCTTTGCGGGTCGCTGAGTTCACTTGCGGCCTTCGCTTATGAGCTCTTTCAGGCTCTCTTCAATTGTTAACATGCGCGGGCCCGTTTTTAAACATTTAAGAATCAACAACTATTTCACCGCCTTGAATTTGACATTCGCGCACCTGTCACCGGACGTTTGAACCTCCAACGGCTAGTTCGCTACGCTGAAGTTGACGTCATGGGGCACGTCACCCCTTTGGCAATTCCTTCAGCCTTTTGCAATTGAACCTTTCCAAAGGGAAGGTGTCCCTTCGAAAAACTGGAAAAGATCCCCTTTTGGTTGTTGAGAGTCCCTTGCCCTTCGGGCTCCTTGTCTTCTCAATTCCTTCGGACATTTTGCTCGAAGGAAGTCTTTCTTTCAAGTCTCGGCCCTTCCTTTCGGTCTCTTTCCCTTTGGATTAATTCTTTCAGACAAAATGTCCGAAGGAATTCCTTCGGGCATTTTGTCCGAAGGAATTCATCCCTTGTCTTTTACATGGATTTTCTTCGAACAAAAAGTCCGAAGAAATCCTTTGCATCTTTTCCTTATGAATTTCCTTCAGACAAAAAGTCCAAAGGAATTCTTCATCTTTTGCCTTGGATTTTTTCCAAAGAAAACTTATCTTTCGGCCTTCTCTTTTATCCCTCCGCAAGTGAAGTTCCCTGCCCTCTGCAAGGGCACTTTTGGGTCCATGATTGCCCTCCGCAAGGGCACTTTTGGGTCCATAATTGCCCTCCGCAGCCTGCTGGAACGGTCCAGTTTGTAACCCGACTGCTCTCCGCAAGGGCACTTTGTCCTTGGAGCTTCGTAAAAGACTTATATCTCTTTGAAGTTGGCCCATTCCTTTGCCAAAAGGCTTGTGAAAACTAGCTGCCCACAACGAAATAAATCTCCGGATCAACCTGAAACATCTACAAAGCTCAAGTCATTTGGTTCAGAAAACAGGGCTATTACAAAAGGGGAAAAGCACAACAGCAGAAAGGTGGATACATGACTGACTGCTCAAGATAGTAGAGAAAGAAGGGAGACCAATTTTTGGCCTCAGGACCAAAAATGGTCAACAGTTTCCCGGGTCCAAATTGCTCTTGACAGTGCAAATCGGGTTTTCAGTTGTGCTTTACTTCCAAGTGTTTTACAAGTAAGAGCAAGTGGGTTTTCCGAACCCGACTTGCTCTTGTTAGATCAAATCTGGTTTTGGGAGGTGCACGACTTCTCTCTTTTAGAAGTCTCGAGTCATGGAAAGTTCAAAGTTAAGGCCCCTAGATTGTCCGAGGTAGTTGCAGGCAGGAGCAAGTCTGAGAGAAGGAAGAATACAATTCCCGCGGACATTTTGTTCGCGGGAAAGTAACAGGACTCTACAAAAAGTCCGAAGGATTCCTTCAGACATTTTGTCCGAAGGAATACCTTTGGAGGATAGCACAAGGGACAAAAGCAAAAATCCCGAAGGGTAGGTGCCCTTCAGGAAGGTACATTTCAAATGTCGAAGGGACAAAATAAAAATTCCCAAAGGGTATGTACCCTTCAAGAAAGTTTAAAGGACCAAAGTTCGGGAATTTTCAAAAGCCGAAGGGGCAGATACAAAGTCCCGAAGGGCACTTGCCCTTCGGGAAGGATCAAGACAAAAATCCCGAAAGGCAGGTGCCCTTCAGGAAAGTTCAAATGCGAAACACAAGGACAAATTCAAAAAAACCCGAAGGGCACTTGCCCTTCGGGAAGGTGCAACCAAAAGTCCCGAAGGGTAAGTACCATTCGGGAAAGATCATTTCAGAGATTTCGAAGGGCACCCGCCCTTCGGAAGGAGGCAAAAGGACAAGTCCCGAAGGGAAGGAAGACTTCAGAAAGGCTTCGGGAGGACTTAAACAAAAGCGAGGGTAATTCTCGCGGACATTTTATCCGCGGGAATGGAAAAAAAATGACATGGGAAAATTGTCCCGAGAAAATTAAACTCGGAAAAATTGAACCTGAGAAAATTGTCAGAGACAAATTCCCTCGGATGAAAAGGAAAAAAAAAAAGCCCTAGGAAGCAAGGGACCCGGGAAAGTCACCCGAGAAAATTGTCCAAAACAAATTCCCATGGACATTTTGTTCGTGAGAGTAAAAAGAAAGTAAAAGGGCCAACACACAAGTAACCCATGGAAATAATGAAACAAAAATTCCAACAGGGAATAAAGGCTAAGGGCAGGAAACAAAGAATCCTGAGAAAAGTAAGGCAATGGTGAAGCCAAAATTCTGAAAGAATCAAACCACGGGAAGTTGACCTCAGTTTAAGCGACGGGAAGTTGACCTCAGTTTAAGCGACGGGAAGTTGAAACAAGTCAAATGGAGGAAATATAGACTAGATAATCCAAAAATAGGAGTCCGTAGAAAATAGACATGACCAAGTAGACCAAAATAAGAGCAGGTACATGCGAACAAGGGTTATTTTTGGCGGATTGCATTCGAAGGTCTAACTCAGCTTCAAACTGAGCTCTCAGTCCAAGTTTGGCGTCGTTTTCATGCAAACGAGAACAACTCAAGGGGAGTCTATTTTGGAAACTTGACATAATCTCCCATGCAAAGATAGATTAGACTTTCAACAGTTCCACCATCCATTTTTCAACGCCAAGGATTCTTCATGCAAGACAAAAAACAAGTAAAGATAAATTTGAAAGACTCATGCAACGTAATTTAGACTTGGACTAATGAAGAGTTAACTTCTATTTTCTACGCCAATCTTGGTTGTTGTAATTCTCTATATTAATAGCTTTCAGCCTTGCATTAAAGGATCCTTCTTTTGGCAAGAAGTTTTTCTTCCAAAGATTGTGTTGTAACTTTTTCAAAATCAATAAGAACAGGACTGTTTTTTCAATTTCCAGCAGCTGGTATAGTGTACTTTTGTTATAGATTTGCCTAAGTGATAGATTTTTTTTCTTCCTTGTCAAATCTGGATCACACATAGTTACTAGCTGGTTATTTATGCAAGTCACGTTCTGTGTTCGAATGTCTTTTGCTGAGTTTATAGTGGATATTAGTGGCTGTTTAGTGTCTTTCATCAGGTCTATTTTTCCATTTCCCTCAAGCTTAGATCATTAGACAGAACCTTTTCGTGAAAGACTTATGTGTATTGATCAATTGGAGTTGAAGTTTTACCTCTTCCTTGTTTGAATCAGTGTTCTTAGAAGCTCGATTTGAGTGGATCAAACAAATTAGGTGTATCACCATTTTAACTAGGATTTTCCTTGCAAGTTCTTTCTTCCCTTTTCCCCAGGCATCTTGTAGCGTAGAAGTTGAGATCCTCGTTGATACATCTTACAAGAACCAACCTTCTCTGGAGGTTCTTCTCACCATTGAAGCATCCACCCTCGTGAGAAGATCCCATTATTTCAACTGGAGCGAGGATTAGCCATTTCAGCACGTCTTCGATCAGGGTGCAACTCCAGGGTGACAACAGTAGGTGTGATCTCTTTGAAATCTAGTGCATTTTCAATTGGTCTTGTATTATCCTTAGCTTATTCTTCCCTATCATCTTGTGGTTCATATTCCATATAAAGGAGTTTCTTATCTGTTCAATTGTTGCCCTTGCTTCATTTACTAGTTGCAGTTGAAACAAAACCCTTTTGCCTTCCTTTCATCCAATTGTTGTGATATTACTCATGTCGGTTGGGACTGGCCTTGTGAATTAATGCCACAATCATTGAGTGCCATGAATGTTCTAAAAGTGAATTTACAAGAGGCTACATTAGTTTTTACACATATCTCCTCTTGAAAATCTTGGAGCTTGTGTATTTAAACTTCATACTAGATGACCTCTTCATCCCTCTCAATAAACAAATCTATAATATTTGCATTTGTAATATCATCTACCCTTGTAGCAAGATTTTGGAATTGTGATGTATTCTGTTATGGGTCTTGTTGATAGAGACTGGGCATTTAAGAGAAAAAAATTAGGTCATAAATGCTGACCGTTAATAAAAAGCACCCTTTTCTGCATTGACTACCACCATTGATATTGCTCCCCCTTTATATATGAGGAAGCCAATGACACCCTTTGTTCCAACTGATTTTTTCGTAGATCAAAGAACTGATCGAAGATGGTGCATTGTTGCCACCAGCTTTGTGGATATCCAGCTTAGGAAGCATGTGATTTCATGGTGCAAAATTCCCTGTATTATTAATTTGCATCTTTCTATGTTCACCTTGTGAAGATGAAGTCTTTGAATGATATTCTTGGCACATTGTGTTCATTAGTTCGTCGCGCTCCTTTTGGAAGGACAAATCTTGCTTAGTGCTTTGAATCTTAGACTCCAAGGCTGATATCTTTCCATTCACTATGCTACACCTCGACCTATTAGATTCCACTACAACCCCCTTAATAGTCTCTTGCACAGTATCTTATTTTGTTTCTCACAATGGTCAATTGCACCTATGTTTGCTTTTGAGCTATTCTATTCCAATGGATTTTCTTTTTTTGCAGTGTCCTTACCTTTACCTGATGTCTTTTCCAGTACTTTTTTCGTTTGACTAGGCACATCTCAAAGGGCTAGAAAGGGAAAAACAAGAAAAAAACTTGCAAAATAAAAGCTTGCATGGATGAAAAGAATGCAAAAAGCTTGCATGCTGAGAAAAACAAGGGAAGAAACTTGCATGCACAAGAAAACATGGGGCTTACGTGCACCAGAAAAGAAAAAGGAAAATAGTAAGAAAAGTAGGATTATTTTAATAGTTGAAGGAAACTTCTCTCTAGAAAAGCATTGCCACCAAGTTCCTATCCATGGATCCTTGCTTTTGCTCTGCAAATTTGGTGCCAGATCACTGCTCTAATACTCACTTGGAATGCTTTGTTTGTGACCATCGTCTCCACAATAACAATGCTTCTAATGCAATAATGAAATGTAGAGCAATATAGAATTGTGTTTTATCTATTTAATGCACAAGGCTATTTAACCTAAGAAAAACATGCTAAAACATTGGCACACGAAAAAACTATGATGTAACAATAAATTACAACAATCAGATCTAACTCATGCTTTAAAATAGCAATTGAAAGTAAAGCACATGATTGAACAAGCCATGAAATTGAAGGAAGAGTGAAAAGAGATGAAAACAAACACACCTGGTTGTTGTTCTGATTTTCTAAGACTGGAATAGAGATTTTAGAGTTGTCTGAACTGTAATCCTGCAATCTGGACCTACGCCACGTTGGGGGTTGGATTTGACGAGATTCAGCAGGATGCCAAATCAGCACTGGTCAGATCTGGCAGGCCACTGAATGTGCACCCATACAAGCACCAAATATGCACCTTGCCTCTGAATCTGTACCCTTCTACTTTTCAGATTCTGCAGATTTTTTGGCTGATGCCCTAGCAGATGACAAATAGGATTGCATGCTTGCTTTGCTGAATTGGTGGCCAAAATGTCTTGTCTTTAAACTAATTTGCCACAAGCATTGCAAGGGGATTGGAAGAAGTGTAAGGTTTGCTGGCTCGGACAATCTTTAGAGAGTTGTATCTCCATATCCTTCATGTATGGAATTAGAGTCAATGTAGTTCTTGTGTGTGTGAGTGGAATTTTGAGAGTAAGGTCTATGTCTTCTCTCCCAAGAAAATCAAGTGCAACTGGTGGCCAAAATGTCTGCCTTGTCTTCTCCTTTCTCTTTAACCTGATTTTCCACCAGCATTGCAAAGCGATTGGAAGAAGTGTAAGGTTAGCTGGCTCGGACAATCTTTAGAGAGTTGTAAATCCATATCCTTCATGCATGGAATTAGATTCAATGTAGTTCTCGTGTGTGTGAGTGGAATTTTGAGAGTAAGGGCTATGCATTCTCTCCCAAGAAAATCAAGTGCGAATACAGAGCATTTTCTTGGTCCTTTTGGTACAAGATGCAACTAAAACCTTGTTGCAAGTCCTTAAGAGGGGAAATATAGCAAATTAAAGTGTGTCTAGACTTGAATCCTCTTGATGCTTCCTTTTTGAAATACCTCTAGGAGGCTTTTTATATGTAGTCATCACAAGCTTGAATTAAGAATTTATTGGCACACAAGTCGACCAAGAAAACACACAAGATTTGACAATCACGGGTCCAAACATTGATAAGAAATAAAAGAGGGCAGAAGAGCCCACAAAAAGACTAGGGATGGATTCGGTGGCTTGGAACAGATTTGGTGGGTTGCCGAATCCTACCCAACAAAAGAAAAGGGACAAAAAGAAGAGGGGAGATATATAGGCCTCCAGACAACAAAAATAGAGAAAAGAGAGAGAACAAAAGAAAGGGAACAACATAGGACCACACAAAGAAGAGAGGAAGATGAAAGCACATTAAAAACATTAATAAGATCTTAATCTGAACCAATGGACCATGTACACAAAACGATACTAAAAACATTTCAATAATAAGCCGTGTACCAAAATTAAGTGTCTACATAATGCCCTAACTTTGATGTATGAATGTGATGTGAATGCATGCGTGCATCAAAATAAAATAATAATAAAAATCTGCCCCTGTACTGACCTAGGGAAGGAAGGATGCAATGTTTGAGTAAGACTCCACCCACACTTTGATTGTTTGCAAAACTCTGGTATACCTGTAAGCAATGGCCAATTGCTAACAAGTTGTCAATGTCGTATCAAATCCGTGCGAATATAGTAAATTAAAAATATGAGGATAGGAATGAATACCCCTAGTAGTACATGAACCATGTTACCTTAATTTGAAAACAAAACCTTCTTATGCTCTTTCAATGCTCACTCGGGTACTAGAATTTTTATATTAAGTTCTTACAACTAAATTCTGCGTTTTGATCAAGGAAGCATACAGTGAGCCATTTCTGATGTTCTCGTTTCGCTCAATTCGCGCAATCTTTTTTCTTAGTTTCGCGCAATGCTTTGCTCAATCTTGAAAAATCTGGATATATGCCCCTCTTTTTAAGTGAGGGATTGTAAAAACCTGCTCTTGAAAATCACATAATTTGTCATCAATTAATATATCCGAGGCTATTAGAATATTTGAAAAATCACTAAAAACACATGTAAGTAACCATCAGAAAATATCATGTATGCTCAATGAAAGATGACTCAAGGGTGTATGGGAATGTAAGAGTGAGGGTAAATTATATGCCCCACTATAAATAATAGGAGAGACATATAATATGTCCATGTAAAACCATATAGTATAAATAACATCGTGTAAAGCTCGATAGGTGTGTGCATCCTTATATAAGGATGAGATAGTGAGGGGCCCACAATATGCCCCTATGTAGTGGTGTGATGGAGAATAGAGTTGTGCGCCAATGTGCAAGATATAGAGAATAGTAAGCTCAAGGAGATAGTTAAGAGTATGATGCCCTTAGTGGTAAATCAAGCAATACAGCCCAAAATGGTCAGATTTATCAATTGTATCATATGTAGAAAACCATCATATGACTAGATGTATGTTGGAATATGTTATGACCTGATATATGTAATATAAGATCAATAGGCACCAAGGTGTGATAAGGCTCTATATGTATAAACTATGTACTAACAACGATCATGGAGAATATGGGGGTATGATCCCCCCAAAGGCAAAGGATATAGATGTAATCTATGAAGCTCAAGAGATGTGTGGTATGATGCTCCCATGGGCAATATCTGTGGTATGGAGAGTGTAACTATAGTAGAATGTCCTTGTCGGTGTAACATATAATATGTGAATAACTCCTGAGGAATGTGCAGGTATGATGCACCCGATGGTAGAGTTGAAACTTGTGCAGAAACAACGTGAGTGAATGATGTTCATTGGATTCTTCAAGATTGTGCCTTCTAGTGTAGCATGGTGATAATCCCATGTTCCAAGTTTCTCTATAACAACAGAGGGACATAGCCAATTAGGTTTGAATTTTCCCTTATGTTCCTTACTTGCATTTGTATTCTTTTAATTTTCTTTTAGGACCAAGTTGTCAATATAAAATTCTCTTGATTTTTTTGCTATAAGTTTTCTTTAGTTGATTCTGATAAATCGGCAAGTGCTGAAGAGCATATATGCGTGATTCATCTAACATTTATAATTGATGTCATCGCTTTTCTCTATATGGATTGTCGTTGATAAGACCTTTAAGGGATACCAGAGAAGGAATCTCTAGCTCAAGAGGGAGAACTACCTCCACACCATAAACAAGAGAATATGAGGTTTCCCTCGTAGTTGTCTTGATACTTGTACGATAAGCTCACATGGCATAGATAATATGGATATGCCAATCTTCACCATGTTTAGCAACCGTTTTCCTTAAGATGTTCACAATTGTTTTATTTGTAGCTTCGGTTTGACTATTCCCTTGGGGGTAATAAGGAGCATAAACCGTATGTTGAGTCTTATATTTTGCACAAAATTTCTTAATCATATTCACTTTAAAGATGAACCATTATCCCTAATAATTGAAGAAGGGAGGCCAAATCGAGATATGATGTGTCATTAGAAATCTATAGATGTCATCATCCATGGTAGATTATAAAGGGATTGCCTCAGCGCATTTAGTAAAATATTCAATAATTGAGAGTAATGAACTTGTGACCTCCTTCTAACGATGGATTAACTTTGCCAACTAAATTGACACCCCAAATAGAAAATGGCAAAGGAGACACAATAGATTATAATTCTTGAGATGGTGCATGTGTTAAATTACCATGTCATTGACATTGCTCACAAATCTCTGCATATTCTTGACAATCGTGTTCCATGGAAGGCCAATAGTAACCTTTTTGTTATAATTTATATGAGATTACTTTTCCATTGAAATGGCCACCAGATTCTCTATCATGAACCTCCTGTAAGGTATTTTAGCTTCATCACGCCCAAGGCATCTAAGTTACTGACCATTGAAGGACGTCTTGAAAAAGGCATCACCAATGATAACATATTGAATGGCATCCCTTCTCAATTTTCTTTTGTTATTTCGCAAAAAAATCACAGGGACAGTCTCATCGAAAAAAGCTATATATGTTGGTATACCACTCTTGGTTGTTGGTGTCGCTATCAATAGCAAACACATCTAACCTGTCTAGAGATGGTAATGAAAAAGTCGATTGTTGTATTCTCCTAATAGTAAGTATAGCATGATTGTCTGTAATATCGATAGGAATGAGGGAAGCAACACTAACCATAGCATCAACATGGCGATTAACTCTTCTACGAATGTTACCAATCTCAAAGTTATCGAAGTAAGTGATCAAACTATGTACAAGATCTCAATATGGCATTAGTTTCTCTTCCTTAGTTTGGTAAATTCCTATCACTTAATTTATGCACGTTGAGAATCATAGTAAACTTTTATAGAATTTATCTTTAGAGTGTGAGTGTCGTGTAAACCTAGAATCAAGGCCTCATATTCTATTCAATTAATGGTACATACAAAACTCAATTGGTATGCTAATGGCATGGTTTGACCTTGGGGTGCCAATAAAATGCCTACCCTGTAACCTAAAGCACGTTTGGACCCATCAAAGTACATGGTTCAAGTTTTGTTTGCATTGGTATACATAACGAACTCATCTCGAAGAGTGTCATTCATAGGAGTATGGTCCAACAAAGGAGCCGCGACGAGCTGATCAACAATAACTTGTTGTTTCACCAATTTTTGTTGTATGAACTTTAGATCAAACGCCATGAATAGCATGACCCACTTAGCTATGCATTGAAATAGATAAGGCTTAGACATGATGTACCTCAAAGGATCAATCTTTGCAATAACACAAGTCTCAATATTAAGCATGTAATGTTTAAGTTTTTGTGTAGTGAACACAATAATTAAGCACAAGTTTTTATTTGAGCTATAATTATTTTCATAATCAACAAATGTGTGATTGATGTAATAAATAGCTTTCTCTCTCTATGTGCATCATCGTATTGTGTAAACAAGTTACCCAAAGCGTGCTTAGTGGAAAATACGTAGAGTAAAAGTGGTTTGTCGAGAATAAGTGGCATCATAACTAGTGGATTAGTTAGATATTTTTTAATTTCATTGATCGTCCCATTCAAATTTGGTGCTTATGCATAATAATCTAGAAAATGGTTGGGTTTTGTTAGCCAACTGAGTTATAAACCGTTAAATAGCTTGAATTTTTTCCTTGTAAACTTCTCAATTGTTTTAACCCTATAGTTGGACGCATATCAACAAATTAGGATCAACCTCGATACTGCGTTGAGAGATAATAAACCCAATAACTTGCCAGATGTAACACCAAAGACACACTTCCTCGGATTCAATTGAACATTGTATTTTTGTAATTGCTCAATATTTTTTGCAAGTCTTTAACATGGTCTTCATGTTTCTTTGATTTTCCCAAGATATCAACATAATGCTCAACAATGTCATGCATGTAATCATGAAATATGAGCCATAGCCCTTTGATAAGTAGCATTGACATTTTTAAATCCAAAAGGTATGACACCATAGAAAAATGTGCCCCATGGGGTAGTGAAAGCAGTTTTATGGTGATCAACAGGATTTATCTTAATTTGATTATAATTGACAAATCCATCCACGAAGGAGAGCATTTCATACCTATAGGTGGAATCAACAATCATATTAACATTGGGTAGAGGAAAGTCATTCTTGGAACAAGCCTTGTTCAAGTCTCTAAAGTCCATACAAATGTGAATGCGTCTATTAGGTTTTGCAACCAAAATGATATTGGAAATCTAAGGTGAATAATCTATGGGTCATATAAACCCCGCATTTAATAACTTTTCGATTTCGTCTTTAACCAATAAAACAACTGTAGGATGTATCTTTCTAATCTTTTGCTTAACTAGTTTAGCATTAGGGTGGACAACTAGATTATGAATTGTGATGAATGGATCGATATTAGAATAAGCCCAAGCAAATAATTTAGGAAATTATGTCAAAAAACCTCTATGGTCTTTATCTTCTTGCGATGTCAATAATGCACTAAGTAATACAACTTTAGTATATTTTCTGGTACATAGTTAAATTCACTTGTCGTTTCATTAATGTGGATCGCTCCTCAATGTATGGAGTAGTAGGCAAAGAGTATGGATCATCTAGTGGGGGGATGCCATTTGAGATAGGAGAAGGCTTGCATTTGCCAAAATATGCATGGTGACTAAGTTGATGAGGGAATCTTGCTTTATGATGACAAGATGGTAAATCAACATAAGATCCCACATATTCTTAAAGGCTTCATCATTAGCAAAATTGTCAAAAGTAGGTAGCTTAGGTGAAGCGTCTTCATCAATTAGATTGGGATCTACAAGTTCTAAAGGTGTAACATAATAGACTTTGTCTTGGTGAGATGTATAGAGTTGGAAAAGTGAGCATGTAAAGGTTTATACGTTGAAGCACAATACTGATCATAAACATTAAGAGTCTTTTGATATGTAAGGAAGGGTTTCTCGTTAGCTGTAATGTTTGCACTATATCCAAGGCCTAGTTTGAATTGGTTCCGATTTGGTGCCATTGTATCCCCTATTCTTAGCATGTGTATCCTTTTCATATGGTTCCAAAGTAGCTTGGGATGGACCGATAGATTGTGTTGGTTGAGTAGTATTTACACAAGTGTTAGTCATAGGTTGCTTAATCCTACTATTGGAAGGTGGTATGTTATTAAGCATGGAGGATGGGAAAGGTTGCCCAAAATTTTGGGGGATACAATATAATTCACCAATACCAAATGTATGCATGTCATCTCTATATTCACCAGGGCCACATGCTATAAATTTAAGTTTTGATAAATGTTTGTCTATGATATCAGGTTTGTAATCATCATCATTGTCATCATCTTGAGCATGAATATCATCATTGGTTTTACTAGTTTTGCCCACATCATATGTATGCATTCGTTTCGTGGGAATAGATTGTTAAGATGCTATGATTTTTGGATGAGATATGTTGATGTGTGGGATAATAACTTTTGTGGGCCTTGCATTTTGACAAAATTGGGAGGGGACTCGTCCGTAGGACAAGTATAAAGATGGTCCTCATGTACAAATTTCAAGCATCTATGTAATAAAGAAGGAACTGATTTATAACATGTATTCATGGTCTACCAAGTAATAGATTGTAGCTAACTTCATTAGATATTACTTAACAACCCGTAATTAGAATCATAGGCCTAACATTTATATTCAATATAATTGTTCCTAGGGGGCTTCGTGGTTCATTGTCAAATCCTTTGATGACCATATCCGAAAGTTTAAGAGGCTTACGATCCATCTCTAGTGCATTAAAGAAGGCCTCCCTACATATATTCAACCTTGAACCATTGTCCCCGAGGGCCCTCTTGATTTCTGTATGATTGATTTTTACTTGAATGTACAAGGGAAGGTGTTGTTCAATAATGTCTTTAGATAGCAAATCCTCAAGTTCAAAGAGATTGTGGTGTTCACTATTTTGCAAAGATCTAATAAGAGAAACAAAATAGGCTGGTTTGGTATTGCTTAGTAGAGTAGCATCACACAAGGCGTCATTCAATATGTCTTTGAAAATAATTGATTGTTTAAGTAACACTTAAGTTTGAAATCTTGGCTTGAGTATTCTGAAGTTGGGCTACAAGATCATAGGGTTTGGGCACTCAAATCCGAATCCTAGGAGGGGAGGGAAGATTAGAGGCTTGAGGAGGGTGTTTTGGTTAACCCCAGCTTGGACTTGAGAAGCAAGAGGAGAGATAGTGACATTGCATGCCCTGCCTCTTAGGGTGGTTACAACATCCATCTCATAGCGAATCATCATACAATCAACAATATAAGGACCAATTTAAAAGCTAATATTGTATGATAAATGCAAGGAAAGAAACATGGAAACATTGATAAATATTTGTATAACAACCATATGAGCAAGCCCATGAACATGCAAAAACTAACCAACCCCCATGCCATTTCAAAAATGAATGAAATATGAAAATCTAATCTACTTGTGAGAAATGAGATGGAGATGAAACACAAGCCTAAACACAAGCTATCATGGGAAAGCGAATCAAAGCTAAGCAAAGCTGGCATGTTTCAAGCCAAAGGAAGCCTAATAATAAGGCACAAGCAAATGGGTTTTTTATGAAACCCTAAAGCAAATAAGAAATCAGAAAATTAGGGAAAAATCAAACCCTAATGGATCAGGGTTTATGAAACTCTAGGTTTTATGCTAGCTTAGGATTAGATCCACAGAAATCTGAAAAGTGAATGTAAATCCAAGGAGTAGATATCAATATGAATGAAAATACTAGGCTAATGTTAGGTCCAAAGAATAAAAAGATAGATTTGAAAATCAGAACTAAAAATGGAAAATCAGAAATTAAACCCTAGGAGGAAACCTTAGTTGTAAGTGTTTGAAGAATGGAGGGGTTCACCAAAATGTTCTAACTATTTAGTGCACAAGGTCATTTAACCTAAAGAAAACATGCTAAAACATTGGCAAATGAAATATCTATGATATAACAGTAAACTACAACAATCAGATATAACTCATGTCTAAATATCGTAATTAAAAGTAAAGCAAACGAATGAACAAGCAATGAAATTGAAGGAAGAGTGAAGAGATCTATAAACAAACACAACTGGCTCTATTTTTGTAGACTTGAACAAAACCCTGAGAGTTGTCTGAACTGTAACCTTGCAATTTGGACTGGCACTGTGCTGGGGGTCAGTTTTGGTAGGTTGCCGAATCTGCACCAGTCAGATTCGGCAAGCTGCCGAATATGCACTTGTGTAGACGTCAAATTTGTATCCTTCCGCCGAATCTGTACCCTGTTGCTAATCAAATTTTGCAATTTTTTGGGCCGATGCGCTGATAGATGATGAAAAGGGTTGTGCTCTCGCTTTGCTAAATTGGTGGCTGAAATGTTAGATTTGTCTTCTCCTTTGTCTTTGACCTAAATCTCCACAAATGTTGCAAGAGGATTGAAAGAAGTGTAATGTTAGCTGGCTCGAGCAACCTCTACGGAGTTGCAGCTATACATCCCATATGCATGGAATCAGAGCCAATGTAGCTCTTGTGCATATGAGTGGAATTTTCTTCTCCCCCTAGTAAATCAAGTGCAACTACATGTCATTTGCCGAGTCTTTCTTTTGGTACAAAATGTAGTGAAAAGCTTGTTGCAAGTCCTTAAGAGCAGAAATATAGCAATGTAAAGTGTGCTGAGACTTGAATCCTCTTGATGCTTCCTTTTTGAAATGCCTTTAGGATGATTTGTATAAATAGTTGTCACAAGCTTGGATTAAGAGCTTGTTGATGTGCAAGCTGACTAGGAAAACACACAAGAATTGACAATCGCAGGTCCAAACACAGATAAAAAACATAAGAGGGAAAAAGTGCCCACGAAAAGACAAGGGACAGATTCAGCAGGTCACCAAATCCAACCCAACAGAGTAAAGGGGACAAAATGAAGAGGGGAAATACATAGGAGGCCTCCGGACACAACCAAAACCAAGAAGAGAGAGAAAACAAAAGACAAGGAACAACAGAGGACCACACAAAGAGAAAAGGAAAGCGAAAGCACATGAACAAGTGCCAATAAGACTCTAGTGCAAACCAATGGACCAAACGACACTAAAAATATTTCAATAGTAAGCCTTCTACAAAAATTAGGTGCCTACAAACTGAAATATGGTAATGAACTATGCAAAGTAATTAAAGAGTAATCCAAAGTGTACAAATGTGATAAACTGATGAGTCCTTAAAGCTATGCGACCTGGAGGAGGCAATTCATGGTATCATTTAAAGAGAATTCCACAAATCATGCTCCCAAATGAAGTCCTACATCCTACTTAATATAGTGGGAATTAGGTTAAGGTAACCTTTAAACCCTAAGTAGGGTGATTTAACATAAAAAGAAAGTCCATGAAGATAATTGAAACTATTCTAGGGATAAGTGCTCAAAGTCAAAAAGTCCATAACCTAAACATAATAGCAAAGATGAGAACTTTAATAATGGTTAGTGGCATAACATGCTGTGCGCACGCACATGCAAAAGGTGTCCTGCTCTGTCTATATCAGTAGCGTCCTATGATTTTTATTTATTTTTAATGTTTCCACATCCCAATTACATATCTTCAACCTAATTCTTGACCATCATCACCGCAATGATTTAAACCACCTGCAAAGTCAGATACTTGAATCCTCTATAAAATTATCTGAATGAGACCTCTTAGCAATCAATAAATTGCCTTCAAGGCCTCTTGTTTCACCATCGGGCATCTACTTTCTGGTAATGCCAAATGTTTCTTGTTTCAACTGTTGGATAGCTGAATGTCATGGAAATCTTGATATGGTCAATAATCAACTTCTGTTTGTAATGGGAGGTGCAGATGGCTTGTGCTTCATATTTCCTTATATTTTGGTTTTCAACTCAATGTATCGTGATGTAAAATGTTTAGCAATTATAATACAACTTGACTTATCAAATTACTATTTATGAATCACATGCTTTATGTCCAATATTTGTTGTTTCTCTGACATATCTGAGATAGTCTTTTCCATTTTTTTTCTTTCGAACCTTAATTTTTCCATAGTTTCATATCTGACCAATTTAAAGTGTTTTCCTGCCAGAGGTGCCTTCCCCTGTTTTTATCCAGGTTAATTCAGTCTATACGTTTCTATTTTTTGTTTCCCTGATGACTGCAGTTAAAGTGTTCTCGTCCTCTTTGGAGTTGAACTAACAATTTAACTTTCATATTGAGCATTATTTCTTCAATTGTAGAAGATGAATAAACGCCTTCAGTCTAGATGTCCGAAAGGAAAATGTCTTTAAGTATAGAATAGACAAGCTTTAGAAGTTTCATCACGACTCTAGTCAAAGGGAAAGTGGTTCTTAACTTTTTAGTGACATATTTATTTTTCAAGTTGGTCCTAGACCTATTACATAAAATGTTGGTGCCAGTCTTGTAAACAGATATTCTCGTATAGAATTTATTCACAAAATATAGCATTTGTCTATTTTACTAGATTTTATCTTTTTTTCCAGCTTTCGGTGCAGGTATGGCATGAGCAGATCCACTTGTTTGCTCCTTGTATGTTTGTAATAGTTTCCCTGTGCCTCACACAATATGAGGATTTTCAAGGAAGAATTCAGATTATAAAAGAGTAGAGGACCATAGAGCAAATCACATTATAAATGATAACATTTTGAATTAAGAAATTTATAATAGATATTTATTGTCTTTCAGAAAGAAAAGCATGTATATGGGTAGCTGATTGAATAGAGATTGGTATTAGATACCATGAATTGAAAATGGTGGAGACTTTTATTCGTTCTGTTTGAATTTCGTTTGCAGACAATTCTTGCAGAACGGCCACGTGTGATATCTTCTGCTGTTGGTCATGCATTGGATCTACCAGCAAATACATTTGGTGCAGCTTATGCCAAATTCATGGGCTCTAGGAACTTCTCTCCTGATGATCGTCCCCCTGTTCGTTTTATGGACACGGAAGAGCTTGCATATGTTGCAACACGAGCAAGGGAAATTCATGACTTTTGGCATGTTTTGTTTAATCTTCCAACAAATATGTTAGGTGAATCAGCTCTTAAAGTTGTCGAATTTCAGCAGATGCATTTGCCTATGTGCTTTCTATCCATAGTTGGTGGTTCAATAAGATTGAGGGGAAAACAGCGGGAAAGGTTTTTGAAATATTATTTTCTATGGGCAATTAAAGCTGGGATGAGCTGCACAGATATTATGTCAATATATTATGAAAAACATTTTCACGAGGATTTGGAAGTTGTAAGGAAAAAATGGGGCATATTACCTGCACCTGACATAAGGAATTTGGGAACTTCATAGTATATTCAAGGGAGACATTGGTTTTATGTCACAGAAATAACTAACTGCTAAGGGCCTCTTTACTGGAGTCCACTTAAATAATATCTATATATTTTAAAGCTGCTTTTGAGGTATTTCAAGTACCGTACAATTTAATCTCATGGGGCATGCTAGTGCAACCTGCTCCTTATCTAAAGCATTTGGAATCTCATGTATGCATGTATAATGGGATCATCAGTTTACATACACACAAATAACTACTATTGGCCGCTCTACAGTGTTAATGCATATTTATTGAAGTTCTGTGTTGTTCAGGAGATGTAAAAGTGTGTATTTTCATATAAGTTGCAAGATAGTTTAAGAACTATCCAACCTTTTAAACAAACTCTTATAACAATTAAAAAGATCAGAAGCAATAACAGTCTCTGCTATTGCTTCTGATCTTAAAATTGTCACATGGAATGTAGTGTCTTCAAATTGTGTCATATTCAAAGTGCATGTCAACCTGAGGTGAGATCTCTTGGATAAAATTAAAATTCTGCATAGCATTCTGAGGGGCATACTATACCACGAGTCTTCAAGAACTCCAATTATCGTGCCACTTTAATACAACTCGTATTTCAAAATGCAAGTAGTTTAGGGCATGCAAGAATAATATAATCCGCTTTGGAAAGTAAATGCACTTAGTGGTTATATTGTTGTCTTGAATCGCATCTGATATCCGACATCTCTCATGAAAGTTTTGAAGGAATTGGACATTGTATATTGTTATAAAAATTTAGCCAAAATATTGTTATAGAAATTGAGCCAAAATATCTGGGATTTTGAATATAGCCTTGAAGTTTGGAAAATGCTATGCAATATTACCTCAGTTATTATAAATTGTAAGTCACTGTATTTAGTACATGGTCATGTGGCTACAATTTGTTGTGTAACTTGGCACGGTTCAGAACATTGTTGTAATGAAATTATTTAAATGATTCACAACAATAGAATTAAATATCACATAATTAAAAAAATAATAAACAAATTTACAACAACAATTGACGAAAAAGTAGAATACTTAAATATAATGACTAAGCCACTTCGAAGAAGCAACCTCCACAACAATGCAATAAAAACAAAATTCACAATATGATGATAAAAGACTAACCACTACCTCATATATATATTTTACTTAGCCATGGTTATTCTGTGACTGACTATACTAAGTACATTGACAAATATAATAAGATAATATGAAGGTATGTAAGTTACAAGTCGGTCATACATGTTCTTAGACACACTATAGGTTAAGGGCGTAGCATGTCCTTTCTATTCAAGACAACAATGTCTTCAATGTAGAATTAAACCAAGATGTTTTTGCAAGAATGTTTCATCCTCTCCGGTTGCATTTTCAAAATGCAGGTTCTTCCATTTGATCAAATACTCCTTAATATCTCTAGTCTGCATTTGCTTAGTGCGCATGTGAAGTTCTTCAGGGTCTAGAATGCCTCGGTCTTCTTCATCCAATTCTGAAAACTCAGTTGGAGTGGAAACTCTATGTCCAATTACCTTTTTTAAGCAAGATACATAGAAAATCAAATGTATGTGAGTGGATGGGGGCAATTCTAGTTTGTAAGCCACACTACCAATTTTTTGCAAGATTTGAAAAGGGCCATAATACTTAGGTGACAATTTATCCCTTTTTCTATTGCTTCAGAGATATTTGCTTATATCGTTGCAAACGTACAAAGACCCAATCACCTACGTGAAACTGCTTCTCACTACAATGTTGATCTGCTTGTTAATTCATTTTATTTTGTCCCATTGCCAAATTTTCTTGCAAACTCACTAGTACCCCATGTTGATGGTGAATGTGTTCCTCAATAGTTCTAACCTTGGGTGCACCATCAACGAGGAAGTGATGGATGGGAGTTGATACCCATACAATACCACAAATAAAGGCATTTTAAAAGAAGTGTTATATCGCCATTTGCCAAGTGGCAACCAATGAACCCATTTGTCGAAAACAAAACAATGAAAATATTCTTTTAGACATTTGTTAACTACTATTTATCCATCAGATTGAGAATAATAGGATGAACTATGAGTCAATTGGGTGCCCAAACATACAAATAATTTAGTCTAAATTTACTAGTAAATATGAGATCTTGGTCGCTTACAATGATCTTTGGAGTACCATATAATTTTTGAAATGTATTGAGAAAAATAGAGATTATTGTACTGGCAATAGAGGGTTGTGATAATGAGTAAAAATGAGCATACTTGGTGAGTTGATCCACAACTACCATGATAACATTTTTTACCTTCAGACCGTGATAACCCAATAATGAAATCTATGAAAACCCCCTCTCAGCGCTAACTAGGGATGGATAAAGGTTATAAAAGACTTAGGGTCTTAATGGTTTCATCTTTGTTCTGTTGACATACCATGCATTTAGTGACATATTCTAGACATCTCATTTGAGTCCTCAAAAAAATCTTGATTGATTCTATTATATGTTTTCAAAAATCTTAAGTGACCTTGTGGAGATGCATAAAGTTCCTGAAGTATTTTATTTTTAAGGGGAGATTGTTTACAAAGGTATAATCTATCTTTATACTATAATGCGTTCCCCTTCCATGTAATTTTTTTAACTCCCCCATAACATTGCTGAAGATTTTGAATCAAAACATGGGAAGCACCGTCATTCTTCCATTCTAATCTTGCTTCCTCTAACCAATCTGTTTGCCAAATAGTCATTGCATATAATAATGCCTCAATTGATTCATCCCTATGGGATAGTGCATCTGCCATTACATTCTCTTTTCCTTTCTTATAGACTATTTCAAAATCATAGCCTAACATTTTAGTAACCCATTTTTGTTGTTCTTTATATGACAATCATTGTTAAAAAAATACTTTGAGGCTATCATGATCAGTCTTTACCTGAAAGTGATGACACATCAAATAAGATTTTCATTGCTTGATTACATACAGAATAGCCATCTTTTTCTCATAAATTGGTTTGAATCTATTATTTCCCTTCAATGGGCGACTTTCAAGTGTTAGTGGTCTGTCTTATTGCATGAGTACAACTCCCATGCCATGCCTTGATGCGTCACACTTTACAATAATTTTTTAAAAATAATATGGAGTAGCCAAAACTGGGGTTGTGTAATAGTCATTTTCAATTGTTCAAATGTCTTGGTCGTTGAATCAGTTTATTGGAAGGAGTCTTTATTCAACAAAGAATTTAGTGGCGCTGCAATGCTACCATAATTTTTGACAAACATGTGATAGTAACCTATTAGCTTCAAAAATCTTCGGAGGGTCTTGAGGGTCTTGGGAGCCCATCACTCCATCATCGCTTAGATTTTTTAGGATCAATTCATTCATGTGAAACACTATTGACCCAAGTACTCCACCTCGTGGACATGAAAAACACATTTGGAAGGTTTTACATAGAGTTGATTTGTTTTAGAATTGAAAATACTCATTTCACATGTTCCAATTTTTGTTGTAGATGATGATAACATAAAAAACACCAATACAAACTTTCTCGAAATAGTCTAAAAACAATATTCATCAAACTCTGAAATGCAAATAGTGTATTTGTGAGGTCAAAAGACATGACCATAAATTCATAATGGCCTTCATGAGTTTTGAAAGCTATTTTATTTATATCTTTATTGTTGATTTGAATTTAATGATACCCAGAATGAAGGTCTAACTTGGTAAAATAAACAACACCATACAATTTATCTAGAAAATCATCAATTACTAGAATAAAAAATTTATCTCTGATGGTGTATTTATTAAGTTCTTTATAGTCTGGGCACATCCTCTGAGTGTCATCCTTCTTCCACACTATGATCACAGGGGAGAAATATTCACTTTGACTGTGTCGGATGATCCCTACCTCCAACATCTCCTATACCATCTTTTCAATTTCACTCTTCTAGGCATAAAGATGCATGTATGCTTTGATGTTGGGTGGTGTACTTCCTAGAATGAACCTGATGGCATGCTCATGTGCGTGGCTTGGAGGAAGTCCTTTTGGCATGTCACAAAAAAAACAAAAACAGAATGGTCATCCAACACCCTTTGCAAATTAAGTTGTGTAGAATCCTCGGTTGGTTGAACCTCTATGGAAAATAAGTGTGCCACAAATCCCTCAACACCATTTTTGAGAATCTTCATCATCTAATGAGAACTGACCAATTGTGGAGTTTTACTTTGTAATCCACACAGTTAAAAGGTCTTGCCTACTGAATGGAACCTTATAAATAGTTCTTGAAAATTCATTTCAATAGTGTCCAAAGTGGTGAGCCACTGTGCTCTCAAAATAGTGTCAGCTCCTCCAATGGGAATAACATAGAGGAATCTAACAAGTAGTCTCCCATAGCAAGCTTAATGCTATGACATTTTTTAGAATAGTTGACGGTATCACCATCTACAATCATGGCTTGAAATTCTGGAACTAGATAAATGAAACAGTTCAAACGAGTATCCAACTTACTGTTGATGAAGTTATGTGTACTTTTAGAGTCAATTAATACAATCACCCTCTGTTTCTTCAATAAATACACCACCTTAAAAGTTTGAGGAGTACTAATGCCTGAAAGTGTATGATAAGAAATAGGAGGTTGAAAATCTTTAGATTTATTCTCGAGTTATTCCAAATCTGCCCTTGAATCCTCATCATCTTCGTCATCTTCATTGGCAACTTTAATGTAAAATAACTTCTTTTCAACACATCGATGTCTTTTGCTCCATTTGTTATCCTAGCCAAAACACAAACCTTTTGCACTTTTTTCTTCAATTTACTGAGGTGTCAATCGGGTAGACTACGAAAATGATGGTGCCGAGAAGGTGCGTTCATGAATATTAGTGAAAGGTCTTTGTTTGATCAACTCTTGTTCCTCAGCTATGCGTGCCCTTGGTATGGATTTAGATACATTACTGGGATGAAACATGCAAACCTCCAATTGGTTGCTACCTTTTAGGCCACCTAAAAATAGGTTAGTCAGATTTTCTTCAGTGATGTTTGCCACATGTAAGGAGAGATTCTGAAATTGATGAATGTAATCTTTTACAGTCCTGGTTTAACACAACTTGGCTAGTTCGCTATAATAGTTTTTAGAGACATTGTTGTGATAGTAGAACTACAACTCTTCAAAAAATACCGACTATGAAACTAAGACACCCTTCTTTTTATTTTGAGTACACAACCATCAATACCAAATGAACTGTTCATGTTCCAAATAAAGAGAGGCCATGACCACCTTTTATGAACAGGGAGTTTGATGTTGATCAAATAATTTTTTAATTTGAGTAATCCATGTGAGTGGATCATTACCATCAAATTTACACAGGTCCACTTTTGGCAACAATGACTTCGTACCATGGTTGGTGTTGTGATTGTTTGGAGGAGAACCAAACTAGAGTGGTGGAGGGATATTTTGCAATTGCTGAGCTGAAAAGTTGGTCAATTGTCTAGTGATTTGTTTCAATTATCTTGCAAGCCATTCAGGGCCCCTCTTAGCACCGTGAGATTCTCTTTAATTGCATCAAGATCATCTTTCTGCACCATGCCTTGAAACTTCGACTTAAGTTGTTGAACTGCCTTCGACATACTCAGATCAGAAGTTTCTAATTCTATGTCATCTTTGTGAAGATTTTTAGACGTTTATTTCCCTTTCCTGCGACCACGAGTGTTAGGCCCTACCATGCACAAACCTTAGGAGGGTTACGACCCCGAAAAAAAAGTATTGACAGATGATAATGTTGAGATCGTCTTGCCAAGACGAATCTAACGACTACTAATGTGCACAAGGATGAAAAATTTTGACCCAAAAAAACATACTTGTAGGATATACCATTTCGACCATCTCGTAGAGACGAATCCAACGACTGCTAATTTGCACAATTTAAAAAAAATCAGACTTTTTTTTTTATATTTAAGAAAAAAAACTCATGAACAAAACCATGGTGACGAAAAAATTCAATTCATTCTATATCACAAGTTATGTTTTTTTTACTTTCTAGTGCTCAAGATGTTAGATACGTAAAAACTGACACCCAAACTTACCCAAATAGAAGCTTTTATACTACTTGTAATAAAATTACTTAATTCATTCACAACAATAGACTTACATATCACAAAATTAAGAATAAAATAACCAGATCTATAACAATAATTGACGAAAGAATATGATACTTGGATATTATGATTGAGCCACTTCAAAAGGACAATCTCCACAACAATGCAATAATAACAAAATTCACCATATGATGACAAAAGGCTAACCACTACTTCCTATATATACTCTACTTAGCCATGGTTATTCCATAGGCCGACCATACTAGGAATATTGAAAAATACAATAAGATAATATGAAGATATGTAAGCCACAAGTTGGCTACAAATATTCCTAGATGCACTATAGATTAAGGTCGTAGCAATTGTTCTGTCTCTTTAGATGCGACAAAATATGTAGTTGGTGTGGAAATCTTGTTTATCTAGTTGTATATGGATGCATGTGGATCTATCATGGCATTGGCCATATTATTATGTTGATGGGTGTAACCTACAATGGCAAATGGGGGTGGTGGAGTGTAATAGTGTGAGGTTTCAATAAAAAAAGGGTCAACCTTAAATTTGATGTTCATTCAATTGACATTGGGTAGTTTTGATCTTAATTTTTACATATAATTGATTATCATATGAGAGTTTTTCTTCTTCCTTCACGGAGAAGGTGATTGGAAAATCATGATATCTTGTGCATATGGTGGAGTTTGGAGCCTTTTATTTTGCCTAGAAAGATTTTTTGGAGTATGATGTAGTGGTATAGCTAGATTGAATCCATCTGTCACCAATCCAAAGAAATGTTTAGAAAAGATAACGGAGTAATTAATCAATATGGTATGTGACAAATCTCATATATGTGCCATGAGATTGATATCTCTCAACATTTTTTAGATAAATATAATTAAATTATTGTAATAATAATATATTTTAATAGCAATTATGATCATTTTGTAATTAATTTAAAGTTATTGGTTTGTTATGAGGGCCTTATGTGACCCTTTTGATAAGCGTCATGTGCTTATGATTGGACTACAACCCAAGAGGGCGGCAATGGATCCAAATCGAAATAATTCATTCATTTCCTTCATGGGGACATAATTGAATTTTTATGTAATCGAATTCATTGTCAAGATAACTGATTCGTTGATGAATCATATTATCATTTAAAGAAGGCTATAGAAATAACCCCAAAAAAACTAATGTAATGGAATTTGATTAGACTTCCAAAGGACATGATTCGAAGGTGGAGGTGGTTGCTTTGTATTTTCGACCCTATGTATCCTTTACAAGGTGCAGATACTTGATTTCAAATTCAAAGGAGTAGCAAATCATTTTCTTTTTTCAACTGTTGCCATCAGTTCACTCGATTCAAAACCCTACGCCTACGCTTAAAATCCATTAGAGGTAATTGATACAATTTTAAATGTCACAAATAATTAAGGTCTTTTATATTATCAAGTGAGTTGTAGTTCTATAGTGAGGATGATGGTATAAAAGGTGTTGCTTAACCATCTACCAAGGTAAAAATTCTACGAGATATCAAAAAGGGATGAGGCCAAGATTGTGCCCTGGATGAATTTGATGGAATAGATATCGCTCAAAAGGGATGAGGCCAAGATTGTGCCCTGGACGAATTTGATGGAATAGATATCGCTCAGTTCTTAACACTAAACCGAAGAAGCATTTTGTACACCTAATCTATGTGAAAAACAAAATTTCAATTTTTTTTAAAAAAAAGGTCTCTTATCAAATGAAAAAGGGATTTAGAAAATTTCTTAATAGGCGATGAACACCCATAAGTGACTTTGTGAGCAAAACTAGCAGCTAATATTTTGCGGCTAAAGAAAAATTTCAGTACACGAAGGTTGCCATTGCCATTTAGTAAAATAAATTTGTAAACCATCCTAGTGACTAGGTGCTAAGATTTTTTTTGGTTAAGATACAAAATTAGTTTGTAATTTATAAATCGTCTGCTCATTGAATATGGGAGCAGAAGCCCTGCCATGCATCAACAGATTCGGTGTTTCTTTTGATTCTGAAGAAGAGGCTCATTTATCTATTCACTCATGAATATCATTCATCATTAACCTATGTAATGTGGATGACCTCGTTTGCTTTCTCACCTAATTAAAATGATGTCTTCTAATGGGCAAAAGTTACGATTTATATAATATGATCCCAATACAAATAAAAATATTCTTAAATTCTGAATCAATTAGCAATAATCCTATAATATATCTATTTAATAAAATCCTTTAACATAAACTAGAAGTAAGAATCCCATATATGATCAATCTTCATTATATGGATAGATTCCTTCAAAATATTTAAAATGTACCTGTCAGCAAGTTTTATAATACAAACTTCATAAATATTGTCTGCGGAATAATTTTAAAAATTATTTTTAATTAAATTATATTTAAAAATTGTAAATTATTATATTAATACAGTATATACAATTACAAGAGATTGTACAACTTTTAATTTTTTATATATTTTTAAAATAATAAATGTTAAAATAATTAAAATTATGACAATACAATTAATCACCTGCTCTATCCCTTTTCATTCACATTTTACCTTTAAAAAAACTTCCAATGATCTATGAATTTTATACGATTTGTCTAAACACAATTTACTTTTACTTGTCCTATATATAAAGTATGATTACCCTAATTTGTTGTTAATTCTATCAATTACACTATAACTTCCATAATTTAGGGTTAATACCATCGATTGGACCTTAAGTTGTTAATGATACATACGTATGGATTTTTTAAAGTTATATATTTATTTTAAATTATTATTTTAGACTTTTATTCTTTCACATCATAAGATCATGGATAATTTATTATTATTATTATTATTATTATTATTATCATTTTTTCAATTTTAATTGATTTCTTCTTTTTTATTTTAGAGAGGACAATAAAAAAATTGTACATAATTTATTGTTACATTTTTTTTCAAAATTTAAGTGATTTATATTGACCATGTATGCAACAAGAGTTTCTAGGGACATAAACACACAAACTCGATCCCCTGGAAATGATTTCACATTATTTTATATATGCTACATTCATCCGCGTATATATAGGGGATTAGTACAAATTTGGCATCATTGAACCATTATAGAGATTTTTGATGGCTTGAAACCCATCACAACAATTTGTACATCCCATTCACATTTTCTTATGTCATGTATTGAATTAGATGAGCCCAATATATTTTTTGCCTTTCCCATTTCTAATCATTAAAAGTAAGTCACATGTACAAATTTTGTCAAAGTTTGAATTCAAGTCATCTATAAATAGACAAGCCATTGGGTTCATTTGATCATTGTGAACTTAACTAATCCTTATTAAATAATCTATTATGAAAACTATTAGGCCGATTTGTTGGACTTATTTTTGTTATGCAATTTATATGTATTGACTTGTCATTTCTTTGTTATCATTGAGGGATCTTAAAAACTAGAAGCAAAAATGGTCAACACTAACCCTATCTATGCAAACCCCCAAACCAAATCCTTACCCATTTCAAATTTGCAGGATTTTTTGATTTCAGGGGGACATGAGTTGAAGTACACAATTAGGCAAAAAGCCATCACAAGGGATCAAGAGTGAAGCTATTTATTGCAGTTTGTAAGTCTTAAATAAGACCCTTTGAATTAAAGTCATATCTAAATAAATAGGTGATTAGGTTCATTTGATCATTGAGAGCTTATTTAATCCTTATCAAACATTTTATTATGAGTAGTCTTGGACCACTTTGTTGGAGCTATATTTGTTACCGAAATTCTATTTATTGAATTGCCATTTATCTTTTATCATCATAGGGTATAAAAAATTAGAAGGCAAAAGGGCCAACACTAACCCTATCTATGTAGACCCCCAAAATAAACCCTTATCCATTTCAAATATGTAGGATTTATCGATTTCAAAAGGATAGGAATTAATGTACGCAATTATGGAAAAAAACGGTTGCAGTTCAATAAGAGTGAAAACATTTGTGTAAACACTAGAAAACTGCACACAAGTAGTTCTAGATGTCTGAATGCCTCGAGACCACCTAAACCTTCTTAACCCTTAACCCAAACCCTCTTAACCTAATCAAGTCATTATTAATTCATCTATCACTATTCAAAAGTACTATTTGAAAACACTATTCTAAATCACTATTCACTAGTACTATTCATTGGCATTATTCATGATGACATGGCATGTCACTATTCATGGTGACATGGTAGGTGACATGACAAGTGACTCAGCAATGACATGTCAAGTGACATGGATTAGAAGTGAGGTGGCTTAGAGTGGGACATCATACCCCACTTGGGACCCTTGCCAAAGGTGCCTAATGACGTCATTAAGCATTACAGAGTCCACCCTTTGAAGTATGGCACATTTTTCCTTATGAGATCATCATAAAGCATGTGCTTTTGTCCTCATGGATGAAAGTGGCACCAAAGTATGTGGGGCTCCTTGGTAAGTGCTTGGAAAAAGACAGAAGTGGGTGGTGGAAAGTATTTTGGACTCATTTGGCTCCATGGGCATTATCTCCTCCCATTTTGGACACATTAGCAAAGTGGGAGGCGCTTTAGCAAAGTGGAAGACACACTTTGTAAAGTGGAAATTCCACCACCTTTATCCCCTTAACCCACTTATCCACCCACTTGGAAAATGGTGCCATATTTCCACTATTTGCTCCTTTATCATGTTTCTTGGCATTAAATGCTATAAATATGACCCCCCTTTCACCCATAGAGGGAGGTCTTTGGTTGGAGGAATTCATCTTGCAAGTTTTGGAGGTCATTCATCTTGGAGGAGAGGAGCTCAAAGCAACAAAACTCTGCCAAAATTGTAAGCCATCACAAAGCATCAACAACATCTTCATCAACCATCTTCATCTTGAAGCATGAGGTAATATTGTTTTATTTTATAATTTCGATTTACCTTTACCATTTTGACTTCTTCTTTCTTGACTTCTAAACCATAATCACTTGACCTTCTTCTTTTCTTGACCTCCAAACCTATACCCCTTAACCTCTTCTTTTCATTTACCCTTTACCTTCTTGACCATCTACCCCTTTACCCTCTTGACCATCATTTACTTCTTCTTCACCATTTACCCTCTTGCCCATTTACCTCTTTACCACCCAAACCTTCTTGACCTCTTAACCCATTACCATTTACCCCTTTGACCATCCTAATCATTTTACCACTTTAACCATCTACCAACCCCAACCAAAACCTTCTTTTCTTATCCCTTGTCTCATTACCAAACCAAAACCACAACTTTGACCAAACCAACTTTAGCATTAGCATTGAAAAACTATTGATTTATTTAATCATATTTTTAGCAAAGCATTCTTGTACTTAATTTTAGTATTTTGTTGTTATTTAGTACAAGTACCTTTCTTTATCATTTATAAACTTGATAGTTTAAAGAAGGTGGATTGACAACCTCCTAAGAAGCTCTCGCTTCTAGGTTCTAGCTCACGCTCCTAGGATCTAGCTCACGCTAGGCAATCCACCAAACTACTTGTCTAATGAACAAGTTTCCTTTAAATGTTTTCTTATCTGCAAGGTATTCCTTCCTAGCCAAATAGGAGTTCTCAACATTCATTTGGATCACACATGCACTTTCAACTAGGTATTTATACCACACATGTAAATAGTTTCTTTTCTTTCCAAACTAAGAAAAGCAAAAAAATTAAGAGAAACAATTTTTTGTAATTTGAAGGACCTAATCATGATTGTATAGTTTGATCAGGATCAATTTTACAATTTAAACAATGATTGTATAGTCATGACATTGTTCTTTAATGGGTTCAGATTTAGTAGGTGCACAAGTTCAAATATCAAATTGTCTATCAACTTGAACAATTCATATAACAATGAAAAGATTAGAAATGAATCAAAAGCCCTTGCAACATCAATCTAAAAAATTAATAGCTCTATATCATTTTACATGTTGGATTGCATAGTTAATTAAACATTGTTTATTGTATTTTACATGTTTTATGATGCTAAATTTAAGGTATGCATACATTTTGATGAACCCAAGATCCTCACACCTCCTAAGTTTCATCTTTTTGTTATCTCTCTTTGTGCCTGCTCCTAAATCTATATTTTGAATTTTTTCATGCTTGATGGTAAATGATCCCAAACACTAGATTCCCTCTAATTTTTGACAATTCTTTAAACCCTAGTGAGTATGGATTTATGTGGTATATTTTATTTCTCGTTTGATTTCATTTTATGCCATCAAAATTAAAAAAATATTAGATTCCAAATAGAAGTGATATGAAAAATATTTTAAAATAAATTGCATGCAAAAATTTGCCTCAAGATGTAGCAATTTCTCAACCATCTTCCAATCTTATCATTTCCTAAAAATTTCTTAATCTTTCTATTTCCCAACTATCTTCCAATCCTACCATTTCCAAACCATATTTTAATCCTTATATTTCCCAAATCCTTAATCCTTACAAGTATCCTCTCAAATCAAACAATTTATTCCCAACCCCAACTACAAATCTCATTACCTCCCATGCCTATCATGGCTTATACCACTCCACCCATTATTCATATGACAATGTCATAAATCCCTTTCAACATTCCACTTCTTCATTTCCACATTCACTCTCATTATCATTCCCTCTACCCTTATATTCTTCCATCAATATTCATTCTCAGAACCCATGCCTTCAAAATCTTGAAAGGGATAATGTGATGCAAACACTTCACTACTACATTTTGTGCAATTTACGCCTCAATTTGGGTTGACATTTAGTTGGAAATCGATATTTTTTTAATGTTTTTCATTGAAAATTATAGAAAATCACATCGAATTTTGCAATAGAAACTTGATGCGACTAGATTTTTTCTGTGCCTAGTTTGCATCATGTTTGTGCTGAGTGTGCAGCATATTTGTACCTTAAATGAGGTCGAGTTTAAGCTAAAATTGCACCTGATTTGTACCAATTACTGGATCAACATTATCCATCCGATCCCAAAATTTTGTAAAAAGGAATCGACGTAAATTATGGCATTAAAAATGATATATATATATATATATCATAATCAAATATATTATATAATAAATAATATATATATTTATAAACAATATGTACCAATTGCTGGGTCGACATTATCCATCCTATCCCAAAATTTTGTAAAAAGGAATCAACGTAAATTCTGGCATATATATATATATATATATATATATATATATAATTTTTATATATTCATTTTAATATTTGTAAATATAATATCTTATATTATAATTCAAAGATACATATACATTTTCATATAAAATATTATAATTGAACTAAATAATAGTGTTATTTAGAAAAATGATATATACATCGTGCTCTCTTACATTAAAAATATTGTTGTAAATGAGAACTTAAAAAAACTCTCAGATGTATACAATAACATTAGAGGGAGTGAAAATCATGTATTATTTCTTTCAAAATAAAAATAAAAATAAAAATAGCACAACATGATATCATTGTGATCATTGTCTATAATGATATCATCATGATCATCATTTATCAGGTCATTGTCTATGTCATGTTCATTCACATTTGTACATTGACTAATCCTTGTAGTAATGCTCATCCTCATTTTATTCTTCAAAATCATGGCCATCAATTATCATAGATTGGTTATTTATTCTACAAAGATAATTTAAATAATTATCACAAAACTTGAGGTTAAAATATTGTTAAATATTTAATTACAATGCTTTTAAATTAAATAAATGGACGCTACTTTTTTAGAAGTTAACATTGACTAATATCTTACCTAAAAAACACATTAGTGTTCCATGCAAAGGCTTTCCGTTGCTCCCAAACTTAACACTTCTCCTGTAATAAAATATAAATTCAGGGTTTGCATTCCTTTAACCTATTAATGGTTTGATCTTTTTGATTCATTGAAACCCACAAACCAACCAAAAAATTGAAAGCTTTGCTAGTGTGGGATTAAACTTGTAGATCAACTTCTAGAGCTAGTTGGTTTTATTTCCTGCTCTAGTACTGATATGCCTAAACTAATGTGCGTAAAATGGAAAATTAGATGGTGAAAGAATTAGAAAATGCATAAATCTAAATGGTGATGAAATAGAAGGAAGTGGGAGGATCTCTTACCTATATGAACAAAATGCTAACAACATGTAAGAAGGAAAATGAGCATAACTTAAAAGAAATGAATGCAAAGGGAAACATACAACACCAAGTTACAATAAAAAAATAAAAACAAGGGGATAAAAAACAAGAGCCATAAAGATTTTTACTTGTAGAAATTATGCACAATTTCATTATACTTAATAAAATGGCATGATTTTTTATTACAAAGCAAAATAACAAGGGTTTTGATATGAATTCTAGAACTTACTTAGTGTTCCATGCAAGGGATTTCCGTTGCTCCCGAATGAACTTAGCACTTCTCCTACAATAAAATGTAAATTTAGGGTTTGCATTCATTCAACCTATTAATTTTTCAATTTGTCTGATTTATTGCAACCCACAAATCAATCAAAATATTTAAAACTCTGCTAATGTGGGACTAATCTTACATAGCAACCTCTAGAGCTAGTTAGTTCTATTTCCTACTCTAGTATTAATATACATAAATTAATATGCATAAAATAAAAAATTAGATGGTGCAAGAATTAGAAAATGAATAAAACTAATTGGTGATGCAACAAAAGGAAGTGAGAGGATCTCTTACCTATATGAACACAATGCTAGCAATATGTAGGAATGAAAATGAACACAACTTAAAATAAATAACACAACTTAATGTAAATGGAAAGTCACAATAATAAGATAAAAACAAGGGTCTAAAAAATAAGACCCACAAATATTTTTACTTGTAGAAACGATGCACAATTTCATTATACTTAATAAGAGGGCTTGGTATTTTATTACAAAGTAGAATAACAAGGGCTCTGATATTGAATTCTAAAATTCAATATCCTTAGAAAGCCACAAAAATCGATAACTTTGCTCAAAATGAGCTCATTTACATGTATGGAAGAGAGTAAAGGAAAAAAAAAGGAAACAATATTAAAATTCAACTGCCCATTGCCCAAAAGGGGGAGAATTGAATGAAAATTCTAAATTTTGCTATCCAATTCTGCCCAACCTTGCTTGTTATAACTTCTTTATTATTTTGAATGGCTCAAGAAATATCCCCATGATGCCCATTTCCATGCTCTCTTACTCAACCTGCAAATATTTGACTTTACTTACTTCAATATCATATTAAAAGGAGAGAACCTAATTTTAAATTTTAAATGATTGTGGCCTCTAATTTCATTTTTTGTAGCCTCTTCCTTTTGAATTCAAAAGCTTTAATTTTTATATATTTATTATAATATTTGTAAATATAATATCTTATATTATAATTCAAAGATACATATACATTTTCATATAAAATATTATAATTGAACTAAATAATAGTGTTAGTTAGAAAAATGATATATACATCGTGCTCTGTTACATTAAAAATATTGTTGTAAATGAGAACTTAAAAAAATTCTCAGATGTATACAATAACATTAGAGGGAGTGAAAATCATGTATTATTTCTTTCAAAATACAAATAAAAATATCACAACATGATATCATCATGATCTTCATTTATCAGGTCATTGTCTATGTCATGTTCATTCACATTTGTACATTGACTAATCGTTGTAGACATGCTCATCCTCATTTTATTCTTCAAAATCATGGCCATCAATTATCATAGATTGGTTATTTATTCTACAAAGATAATTTAAATAATTATCACATAACTTGAGGTTAAAATATTGTTAAATATTTAATTACAATGCTTTTAAATTAAATAAATGGACGCTACTTTTTTAGAAGTTAACATTGACTAATATCTTACCTAAAAAACACATTAGTGTTCCATGCAAAGGCTTTCCATTGCTCCCGAACTTAACACTTCTCCTGTAATAAAATATAAATTCAGGGTTTGCATTCCTTTAACCTATTAATGGTTTGATCTTTTTGATTAATTGAAACCCACAAACCAACCAAAAAATTGAAAGCTTTGCTAGTGTGGGATTAATCTTGTAGATCAACTTCTAGAGCTAGTTGGTTTTATTTCCTGCTCTAGTACAGATATGCCTAAACTAATGTGCGTAAAATGGAAAATTAGATGGTGAAAGAATTAGAAAATGCATAAAACTAAATGGTGATGAAATAGAAGGAAGTGGGAGGATCTCTTACCTATATGAACAAAATGGTAGCTACATGTAAGAAGGAAAATGAACATAACTTAAAAGAAATGAATGCAAAGGGAAACATACAACACCAAGTTACAATAAAAAAGTAAAAACAAGGGGATAAAATCAAGAGCCATAAAGATTTTTACTTGTAGAAATTATGCACAATTTCATTATACTTAATAAAATGGCATGATATTTTATTACAAAGCAAAATAACAAGTGTTCTGATATGAATTCTAGAACTTACTTAGTGTTCCATGCAAGGGATTTTCGTTGCTCCGGAATGAACTTAGCACTTCTCCTACAATAAAATGTAAATTTAGGGTTTGCATTCATTCAACCTATTAATTGTTCAATTTGTCTGATTTATTGCAACCCACAAATCAATCAAAATATTGAAAACTCTGCTAATGTGGGACTAATCTTACATAGCAACCTGTAGAGGTAGTTAGTTCTATTTCCTACTCTAGTATTAATATACATAAATTAGTATGCATAAAATAAAAAATTAGATGGTGCAAAAATTAGAAAATGAATAAAACTAAATGGTGATGCAACAAAAGGAAGTGAGAGGATCTCTTACCTATATGAACACGATGCTAGCAATATGTAGGAATGAAAATGAACACAACTTAAAATAAATGAATGTAAATGGAAAGTCACAATAATAAGATAAAAACAAGGGTCTAAAAAATAAGACCCACGAATATTTTTACTTGTAGAAACTATGCACAATTTCATTATACTTAATAAGAGGGCTTGGTATTTTCTTACAAAGTAGAATAACAAGGGCTCTGATATTGAATTCTAAAATTCAATATCCTTAGAAAGCCACAAAAATCGATAACTTTGCTCAAAATGAGCTCATTTACATGTATGGAAGAGAGAAAAGGAAAAAAAAAGTAAACAATATTAAAATTCAACTGCCCATTGCCCAAAAGGGGGAGAATTGAATGAAAATTCTAAATTTTGCTATCCAATTCTGCCCAACCTTGCTTGTTATAACTTATTTATTATTTGGAATGGCTCAAGAAATATCCCCATGATGCCCATTTCCATGCTCTCTTACTCAACCTGCAAATATTTGACTTTACTTACTTCAATATCATATTAAAAGGAGAGAACCTAATTTTGAAATTTTAAATGATTGTGGCCTCTAATTTCATTTTTTGTAGCCTCTTCCTTTTGAATTCAAAAGCTTTAATTTTTATATATTTATTTTAATATTTGTAAATATAATATCTTATATTATAATTCAAAGATACATATACATTTTCATATAAAATATTATAATTGAACTAAATAATAGTGTTAGTTAGAAAAATGATATATACATCGTGCTCTGTTACATTAAAAATATTGTTGTGAATGAGAACTTAAAAAAATTCTCAGATGTATACAATAACATTAGAGGGAGTGAAAATCATGTATTATTTCTTTCAAAATACAAATAAAAATAACACAACATGATATCATCATGATCATCATTTATCAGGATATTGTCTATGTCATGTTCATTCACATTTGTACATTGACTAATCATTGTAGACATGCTCATCCTCATTTTATTCTTCAAAATCATGGCCATCAATTATCATAGATTGGTTATTTATTCTACAAAGATAATTTAAATAATTATCACATAACTTGAGGTTAAAATATTGTTAAATATTTAATTACAATGCTTTTAAATTAAATAAATGGACCCTACTTTTTTAGAAGTTAACATTGACTAATATCTTACCTAAAAAACACATTAGTGTTCCATGCAAAGGCTTTCCGTTGTTCCCGAACTTAACACTTCTCCTATAATAAAATATAAATTCATGGTTTGCATTCCTTTAACCTATTAATGGTTTGATCTTTTTGATTCATTTAAACCCACAAACCAACCAAAAAATTGAAAGCTTTGCTAGTGTGGGATTAATCTTGTAGATCAACTTCTAGAGCTAGTTGGTTTTATTTCCTGCTCTAGTACTGATATGCCTAAACTAATGTGCATAAAATGGAAAATTAGATGGTGAAAGAATTAGAAAATGCATAAAACTAAATGGTGATGAAATAGAAGGAATTGGGAGGATCTCTTACCATATGAACAAAATGCTAGAAACATGTAAGAAGGAAAATGAGCATAACTTAAAAGAAATGAATGCAAAGGGAAACATACAACACCAAGTTACAATAAAAAAATAAAAACAAGTGGATAAAAAACAAGAGCCATAAATATTTTTACTTGTAGAAATTATGCACAATTTCATTATACTTAATAAAATGGCATGATATTTTATTACAAAGCAAAATAACAAGAGTTCTGATATCAGCAAAGAGGAGGAATCTGAAAATAGTAAAGAAGAAACTGAGGAAAATTAGAAAGTGTCGGAGGAAGATATTGTCCAGGATGGCCCTGTTGAGGACCCTGTTTCAAGAAATGAAAAGGAAAATACAGTTCAAGATGACAATCAAGAAATGGACATGGAAATTCAAACTAGAACCAAAGAACAGTATCAAAGGGGCCGAGAGGATCACTTTGAAGAAGGTGGGAACAGTCCCAATAAGAATTCTGAGGAATGGAGAGAGAAGGGGCAGAACGATGGAATGCACACACCTATGAGTTGGGTTAATTGCAAAGCAGAGGCTTCTCTCCAACTTGATTCTTGGATGTGTAAGGAGATTAAGGATCTCAAAAGGAAAGTGGAAATTATGGAAGATAACCAGAAAGCTGCATGGAACAAAATTAACATCATGGAAAAATAGATAAGAGATATCCCCGTTAAGCTCAAAGATTATGAGAATAACCTTCGGGAACTCATTAAGGAGAACAAAACGAAAATGGAGGAAGTAACATCCAATATTTGTGCTGTAGCTGTCAATATTGGAAAAAGAGCAAACGAGGAGACCAAATCCTTGGAGGGGCCTAGCAAAAGGATGAGACAAAGCTCTAGAAAGAAGGCTACACAAGAGGGAGCCAAGTTGGTGGCAACTACTACTCAGGATACTACTGTTGTGAAAGGTAAAGAAACTGTAAAAATAATTTTGGAACTGGAAGAATAGTCTGGTTCTTCTTGTTGGTTATGTTTAGTAGTCCTGTTCTCTAGTTTCTTTTTGTAATCTTCTGTCTATGGTGCAGCCAGATCTTTGTTAAATCTGGGTTTTGACCGGTGGTCTCTCTAGTGGTTTCATGTCCATATAAAACCTGTTTTGCTACTTCTCTGGAGTAGTTTTTAGGTTCTGCCTGTGGTCGTTGAGGCTTTATCTTTCTTTCTTTGTACTTGGGTTTCGGGGTCCCTTCAAAACCTGATTTTACCTTAATCGAAAACAAGGGTTCTGATATGAATTCTAGAACTTACTTAGTGTTCCATGCAAGGGATTTTCGTTGCTCTGGAATGAACTTAGCACTTCTCCTACAATAAAATGTAAATTTAGGGTTTTCATTCATTCAACCTATTAATTTTTCAATTTGTCTGATTTATTGCAACCCACAAATCAATCAACATATTGAAAACTCTGCTAATGTGGGACTAATCTTACATAGCAACTTGTAGAGGTAGTTAGTTCTATTTCCTACTCTAGTATTAATATACATAAATTAGTATGCATAAAATAAAAAATTAGATGGTGCAAAAATTAGAAAATGAATAAAACTAAATGGTGATGCAACAAAAGGAAGTGAGAGGATCTCTTACCTATATGAACACGATGCTAGCAATATGTAGGAATGAAAATGAACACAACTTAAAATAAATGAATGTAAATGGAAAGTCACAATAATAAGATAAAAACAAGGGTCTCAAAAATAAGACCCACGAATATTTTTACTTGTAGAAATTATGCACAATTTCATTATACTTAATAAGAGGGCTTGGTATTTTCTTACAAAGTAGAATAACAAGGGCTCTGATATTGAATTCTATAATTCAATATCCTTAGAAAGCCACAAAAATTGATAACTTTGCTCAAAATGAGCTCATTTACATGTATGGAAGAGAGTAAAGGAAAAAAAGGAAACAATATTAAAATTCAACTGCCCATTGCCCAAAAGGGGGAGAATTGAATGAAAATTCTAAATTTTGCTATCCAATTTTGCCCAACCTTGCTTGTTATAACTTCTTTATTACTTTGAATGGCTCAAGAAATATCCCCATGATGCCCATTTCCATACTCTCTTACTCAACCTACAAATATTTGACTTTACTTACTTCAATATCATATTAAAAGGAGAGAACCTAATTTTAAAATTTTAAATGATTGTGGCCTCTAATTTCATTTTTTGTAGCCTCTTCCTTTTGAATTCAAAAGCTTTAATTTTTATATATTCATTTTAATATTTGTAAATATAATATCTTATATTATAATTCAAAGATACATATACATTTTCATATAAAATATTATAATTGAACTAAATAATAGTGTTAGAAAAATGATATATACATCGTGCTCTGTTACATTAAAAATATTGTTGTAAATGAGAACTTAAAAAAATTCTCAGATGTATACAATAACATTAGAGGGAGTGAAAATCATGTATTATTTCTTTCAAAATACAAATAAAAATAGCACAACATGATATCATTGTGATCATCATTTATCAGGTCATTGTCTATGTCATGTTCATTCACATTTATACATTGACTAATCGTTGTAGACATGCTCATCCTCATTTTATTCTTCAAAATCATGGCCATCAATTATCATAGATTGGTTATTTATTATACAAAGATAATTTAAATACTTATCACATAACTTGAGGTTAAAATATTGTTAAATATTTAATTACAATGCTTTTAAATTAAATAAATGGACGCTACTTTTTTAGAAGTTAACATTGACTAATATCTTACCTAAAAAACACATTAGTGTTCCATGCAAAGGCTTTCCATTGCTCCCAAACTTAACACTTCTCCTGTAATAAAATATAAATTCAGGGTTTGCATTCCTTTAACCTATTAATGGTTTGATCTTTTTGATTCATTGAAACCCACAAACCAACCAAAAAATTGAAAGCTTTGCTAGTGTGGGATTAATCTTGTAGATCAACTTCTAGAGCTAGTTGGTTTTATTTCCTGCTCTAGTACTAATATGCCTAAACTAATGTGCGTAAAATGGAAAATTAGATGGTGAAAGAATTAGAAAATGCATAAAATTGAATGGTGATGAAATAGAAGGAAGTGGGAGGATCTCTTACCTATATGAACAAAATGCTAACAACATGTAAGAAGGAAAATGAGCATAACTTAAAAGAAATGAATGCAAAGGGAAACATACAACACCAAGTTACAATAAAAAAATAAAAACAAGGGGATAAAAAACAAGAGCCATAAAGATTTTTACTTGTAGAAATTATGCACAATTTCATTATACTTAATAAAATGGCATGATATTTTGTTACAAAGCAAAATAACAAGGGTTCTGATATGAATTCTAGAACTTACTTAGTGTTCCATGCAAGGGATTTCCATTGCTCCCGAATGAACTTAGCACTTCTCCTACAATAAAATGTAAATTTAGGGTTTGCATTCATTCAACCTATTAATTGTTCAATTTGTCTGATTTATTGCAACCCACAAATCAATCAAAATATTGAAAAATATGCTAATGTGGGACTAATCTTACATAGCAACCTCTAGAGCTAGTTAGTTCTATTTCCTACTCTAGTATTAATATGCATAAAATAAAAAATTAGATGGTACAATAATTAGAAAATGAATAAAACTAAATGGTGATGCAACAAAAGGAAGTGAGAGGATCTCTTACCTATATGAACACAATGCTAGCAATATGTAGGAATGAAAATGAACACAACTTAAAATAAATGAATGTAAATGGAAAGTCACTATAATAAGATAAAAACAAGGGGCTAAAAAATAAGACCCACGACTATTTTTACTTTTAGAAATTATGCATAATTTCATTATACTTAATAAGAGGGCTTGGTATTTTCTTACAAAGCAGAATAACAAGGGCTCTAATATTGAATTCTAAAATTCAATATCCTTAGAAAGCCACAAAAATTGATAACTTTGCTCAAAATGAGCTCATTTACATGTATGGAAGAGAGTAAAGGAGAAAAAAAGGAAACAATATTAAAATTTAACTGCCCATTGCCCAAAAGGGGGAGAATTGAATGAAAATTCTAAATGTTGCTATCCAATTCTACCCAACCTTGCTTGTTATAACTTCTTTATTATTTTGAATGGCTCAAGAAATATCCCCATGATGCCCATTTCCATGCTCTCTTACTCAACCTGCAAATATTTGACTTTACTTACTTCAATATCATATTAAAACGAGAGAATCTAATTTTAAAATTTTAAATGATTGTGGCCTCTAATTTCATTTTTTGTAGCCTCTTCCTTTTGAATTCAAAAGCTTTAATGGAGCATGGGCTAGCTTACTTAATAAAAGAAAGTCTTTTAAATTATTCCAAACCATTTGTGACATACCCTTTTTTTTGAGTTTTCTATGAATTTTCCAATATACCATGGGTTAATGTGGATGATTTTATATTTTAAATACATGGGATTTATTTGAATTAGTGAGGGAATCCTACATAAAATCTTTTAGCTCAAATTTAAGCATGTCATGCTAGAGAAAGATTTCAGTTAAGAGAATTAGGTCGAGAAATATTAAGCATAGTGCCAAGTTTCTCAATACAACCTGTTGAAGTTATCAACCATGATAATAGACTATAATAACATAATACAAATTGATAATTCACCCACATAATAATAATGGTGTGGAGCCTCATTTTTGCTCATTTTCCCAAAGTGATGATTCACTTGTCTCTCTTGAATATAGAGAATCACAAGGTAAAAATAATATAAAAATATTTAATATTAATAGAAATATTCAATTATATGTAAGAAATGAGAGGAAACCATTTTGGGAATTTTGTCAAATAGTTTGCATTCAAGCTAGATGTAAGTAAAACCAAAGAAATCAGAGATGTTACTGTTGTCACTCAAATCTTGCACCCCTCGAATTGGTAGATGGTTCGATGAGACAATCGGATCATCCCCCCAAGTGTGGGACTCTTGCAGCCTAAGATGAACCTCTAAAGAAGGCTAGCTTCATTCTAATCTAAATGCATCTGATTTAGGATCAACATACATGCCTACAAAGAGCATACGAGAAACCTACTAGTAACATTAAGTCTAAAATATTTTGAGGGTATAAGGGAGAAGGAATGCTAAAAGGGAAATAGTGATGCACCAAGATTTGATAGAACACCTTTATAGGCTTTGAAGAACACATTACAACTATATAGAATGAGAAACTATCACAAAGAATTCAAAATAGACACTTTAATTGCATAAGTAATTTGCATGGAGACACATGATGCAATACAACACCAAGAGGGATGATAAATGATCCATAGGTGGCATCTGTACTTATGTGCACACAACATAAAACCTATAAGAGAGAGCCAAATTATTCACAAAGGTGTTGGGGGATGGACGACAATGAGGGATGAGGATTACCCACATGCAAAGATAAAAAAACTAAAGAAATATACATAAAATGCAAGAATCATGAAGAGAGGCAAACTCAATTCTCATTAATTACAAGATTCAGGTGTTACAGGGCTCCTAGAGGGTAAATTTTAGTAGCATTAATATGCTAAAAAAATTTCAACCTTTTTACAATGTAAGACCCAAGTTTTTATAAATAATGGAAAGCCCACAGGTCATTACTTAGTCTTACCCACTATTGGGGCTATTATAATAATTTAATGCCGAGTGGGAAGTAGTTGAGACTCTGACTAAAATGGATGCGTACCCATGCTCAATCATAATAGACATGAATGGGGTGGCTCAACCATTCTGATCACTTCAAGAGTGCCCTTGGCCATGTCTACGTATCTGTCTACTATGCTTATTTAAGGTTGCATTCATCTTTGGTATCCTCTTGCTCCCCATGCACATGATACCATAATGAATCAGTCAAATTCTACCATTTTTTCCACCCACTCCATGAGTTGCAATTGAACCACTATATAAATATTGCCTTTGATGATTTTGATGGCCGAACGACTCATCAATTTTAAGCCAGTGCACTATTGATGTTATCACTACCACATGTCTTCCTTTCAATAACCTTTTCCTTTTCTTTTGCTACGCTATTAGTTTTGCTTCTAGGGGCTCTTGAGTTTCCACTTGGTTGCTCATCGACATCTGCAAGCTTTAGCTTTATAGCTTACCTTTAATATCTTTATAGCCATACAACCTCCTCATGTCATCCCAAGATTGGCTTTACTATTGCCACATGTTTCTCCTCTGATCTTCATGTTTTAGGCTAATGGTCATTGACTTCATGCTTTTGCACTTTTGGGTTTTCACATAATCTTCTTGACTTTTGTTTTAAGTCTTCAAAACTTTTATTGTCGTAAAAGTTACGACTAGTATTTGCAAGTTTTGTCTTCGTAAAAATTCTGACTAGTCACAAATAATTTTATTGAAGACATAAATACTTAGAAAATTCTTGTGAAGTCTTTATAACTTTTGTATACTTCATCTACAAAAAAGTTCTAACTCATTCATTTTGAAGACCCAAGCCTTAATCTTTTACGAAATTTGTTTTTGAGAATTTTGTTTTGAAGACCTTTGAAGACACAAGATTTTGAAGCTTTTATTCAAAAGTTTAGTTTCTAAGCCTTTGCTCAAAAGTTTTGACTTTTACTCCTTTCTTTTCTAATTTTTTCTTTGGTCTTCAAAACTTTTGTTCTGACAAAGTTGTAACATTTTCTCCCAAGACCTAAAAATTTGAACAATTTTTTCAAAGTCTTTGGAAATTTTGTAAACTCTTACTTATGCAAAACCTTCGATTAATCTTTGTTGAAAAGGGAGAAGGCCAAAATTTTTTAAAAATATGTTATCTTTTTTCCCTTTTGACTTAGCCCCTTTTTTCAAAATTTGACTAAACTTTGAGAAGCCTTTCTTGTTGATCCTGAAGATTTGAGCTAAATTCAGATGCTACTCCTCTATGGTGACCTAAAATGGTCAACATTATAGTGACCTCTATGGGTCACTTGATAAACAAGAACTTATTAGCTTTTAAAGTAATCCATTGGGTGCAGAGTTGTAAGATTTTAGAACACTTGTTTTTGAAAATAAAACCCTTGCTATAAATGACTTGACCAATTCTGAGAGCAGACCAAGAACACATTTTTACCAACTCCATGAATATTCAAAGTCTCATGCTTTGCCCTATAAATAATTGAGAAACATCTCCAAACAAACAAAAAAAGTAAATAACATAAACAAACAAATGTGCCACAACACTTAGGGAAAGGGAAGAACAACTAAACTAATGTGCCATAGCACTTGGAAGAAATGAAATTACAACTAACATACCTTAAACTAGTCAAGTAGAAGGCCACCTAAATGAATCCATTGATTAGTTCTACAAAATAAATACCTTTTATTACCAATTTAGAATGCTTTTCATGTTTAAGGGCAGCCAACTAGAGGTGAAAGAGGATTGGGTGATCAATGAACTAGTGAAATACCTCTTCAAGGATGCAAATAAACTCATCTACCCACGTAAGTTGATTGGAAATGAAACTATCTTGGAGTGGATAGGTAGGTTTATTTTGGCCTTTTTGATGCTCAATTTTGTGCTCTGGGTCCAAAAAAACATGTGATGGCTTCTCCTTACCAACCTCTAACCAAGCTAGGTACTTGATAGGGAATCCTCTTATCAAAACAAAGTTTGAGTAGTGAGGGCTGCCCTCGAACTTGCATTTTATTTCCCCTTCATTTTGTTGATTGGGATGCTCTTGTCCTAGTGATTGGCTTGGAAACACATCCACTTCCACCTATTGTGCATGCTTATTATGGGTTTATTCCTAAAGGGATGATGGTTTAATGTTGAGGCTTGAGCAGAAGTCCTCTAGCTCATCTCAAAAGAAGTCTTCTTCCATGTTCTTCACTCTTTTGCATGAGAGGCCTCATTGTAGCTTCATAATAACTCTCCTAAATGTTTGGAGAAGTTTAGGGTCCTCCACTTGAAGCATATATTCTTGTCAAACTTGATGAATAGCCTTATGCACATCAATCTCCTCTTTCCCACAAACAAGATGATTTTGATGCTCTTTTTCATGACTGAATGACATCTAGTTAAATAGAAATACCAACTCTTGATTCTCATACTTACCCATTTTCTCATTCTTCTACTATTCTAGTGGCTTAGGTACATCTCCTTATTGCAATAGGTTTAAATTTTTTGGTTTGGTGGCACAGAAAGGGCTACCAATAATTATTTTTTCATCATATTCACTCAACATATCCTCTTCTTCATAAAATGGTCTTCATTTTCTCTCTATACGAGGGGTCATCCTTTGAAAAGGGAAATGGTGGGAGGGCAAGAGGCTTCAATTGATGAAGTAGGAGTGCCCTTAACAAGGTTGGACATCCTAAAATTAGGATGCCTGGTCTAAGAAGGTTACCAAGATTGAGTAGTTTGGGGATCTCGAGGAAGAATGAGATTTTGAGGAGGCTATTCCTGAGGGATAATAGGATGAGTTTGCACAAGAACATGTTCCTTCAAAATATGGAGACTTCTAAAACTTGGGATTTTAAAGGAAGGAGAATTAATTGAAAGTTCAAAAGGTTTTCCCTACTTGAAGCTTGGGATCTTGAATGTGGGAGCCTCATTTTGAGTGGGTTGATCTTGAGCTATGGTGGGAGAAGATTTTTTGAAACTAGGAATAGAGGAGGATGACTAAGGATCAATATTTTTAGCCGCATAAGTAGTTAACACATTTATTCCTCTTTGGCTACAATCTGCCTAGCCAAGAATTCCTCATGATGCCTTTATTGCTCGCTCACCTCTTGCTTATGGAGATAATCTTGATAAGCAATCTCTTCCTACTACTTACTATACTTATGATCTCTTTCAATCTCCATCAGCTGTCTCTCAAAATTTAGACACATATCTTTGAGACTTTCTTGGGGTTGATTAGGAGGGTTATAATACTGATTTAGATAAACATAGCCTTCAAAGGGATGATTATAAGCATGAGCAGGTTGCCAAGAATGTTGAACATGGGTGGGAGGGAAGTAAAAATTATCTAAATGAGGATATTTTGCTAAGACAAAGCCATTTAGGACAAAACCAACAACATTTTCAATCTGATATGGAAAATAAGAAGACAAAATAACATCATTTTCATGAAATGGAGTGTGAAAAGACATATCTTTAAGCACTTAGACTACTTAAACTAGTATATTTGATACTTGGAGTCACCATGTGTTGAAGGAAATACCCTAAAAGACAAGATGCACTGAAGAAAACACCAATATTATTCAATGGATGATGTAAGGATCATCAAACTCTATCCCACTAGGCATGACAAAAATTGTTGTAACTCAAACCTTGCACCTATTGAATTAGAAGATGGTTCAGTGAGACAATGGGATTGTCCCCCAAGGTGTGGGAATATTGTGATCCTTAGGATGGATTTCTAAAGAAGGATGGCTTCCTTCTAATCTAAATGCATCTAATTTAGGATCAACATGCATGCTTACAAAGAGAAGAAAAGAAACCTACTACTAACACTAAGTCTAAAATATTTTAAGGGGAAGGGGAGAGAATGTTGAAAGATAAATGGAGGTGCATGAAGATTACATAGAGCACCTCTACAAGACTTGAAGAACACATTAAAATTGCATAAAATAAGAAAATATCACATAAAACCCAAAATGGACACTTAATTCCATAAGTAATTCACATGGAGGCATAAGATACAATACAACACCAAGAGGGATGGAAAATGATCCACATGTGGTGTTTGTATAGACCTATGTGCACACAACATACAAATTACAAGAGAGAGCCAAGTTTTACACAAAGGTGTTAGGGGATGGATGACAATGAGAGGGGTGAGGATTACCCATAGGTAAAAATCAACAAATCAAATAAATGTACACATAATGCAAGAATGATGAAGAGAGGCAAACTCAATTCTCATTAATTGTAAGGGTTAGGTGGTAAAGGGCTCCTAGAGGGAAAATTTTTATAGCATTATTGTGATAAAAAATGTCAACCTTTTTATAATGTAAGACTTGGGATTTTATAGATAGTGGCAAGCCCATGGGTCATTACTCAGTCTCACCCACTATTGGGGTGGTTAAAATAATTTAATGTTGAGTGGGAAGTAACTAAAAATGTAACTAAAATGGATGTGTGTGCATGATCAATCGTAACAAACATGAATAGGGTGGCTCAACCACTCTGATCACCTCAGGATTTCCCTTGGCTGTGTTTTCACAACTATCCACCATGCCTCTTTAAGGATACAATAATCTTTGGCATCCTCCTACTCTCCATGCACATGCTACCATAATGACTCAAATAAATTATATAATTTTCTACCCATTTTGTGAGTTGCAGTCGAGCCACTATGCAAATCTTACCTTTGATGATTTTGATGGTCAGATAACCTATTAATTTTAAGCCAGTGTATTGATGACATTATTACTGCCACATGGTTTTTTAAAAACCTTTTATTTTTCCATTACTATGCTATTGGCTCTGCTTATACGGGATGTCATTTCACCACTTGGTAGCTCATCGACATCTATAAACTTTAACTTTGTAGATTGCATTTAATATATTTATAGCCATGTGGCCTCCTCATGTCCTCCCTAACACCTTAGCTTTTGGATTTACTACTTCTACATGTCATTCCTTGTCTCTTCATGATTTAGGCTAATGGTCAATGACTCTGGGCTTTTGCACTTCTAGGTTTCCACACAATTTTCATGAATTTTATTTTAAGTCTTTGAAACTTTTATTATCGCAAAAGTTTCAACTAGTCTTCACAAGTTTTATCTTCACAAAATTTTTGGCTAGTCGCAAACAATTTTCTTGAAGACCTAAATACTTAGAAAATTCTTGTGAAGTCTTTGGAACTTTTTAAGACTTAGTCCATGCAAAATTCATGACTCGTTCATTCCAAATACCCAAGCCTTAATCTTTTAAGAAAATTGCTTTCACAAATTTTGTTTCAAAGACTTCTAAAGATACAAGCTTTCAAACCTTTTGTTCGAAAGTTTTGTTTCTGAGCCTTTGCGCAAAAGTTTTAACTTTTGTTCCTTTCTTTTCCTACTTATGTTTTAGTCTTTGAATTTTTTTTTCAAATTCTTTGAAACTTTTATAAACTCTTACTCATGCAAAACCTCTGACTACTCTTTTTTTGAAAATATCAAAGGCTAACCTATTTTAAAAATATGCTAAGTCTTTTTTCCCTTTTGACTTAACCCTTTTTTCTAAACTTTGAGAAGTCTTCCTTGCTGATCCTAAAGCTTTGAATTGAATTCAAATGCTACTCCTCCATGGTGAGCCAATATGGTCAATAGTTACTATGAATTTCATCAAACAATTTGCATTATATTTAAAGATATGAAAATAGGGTTTTTTTATGTTTAAATAAATTTAAAAATAAAATTTAAAACAAGGGGGTTTTATGTATTTTTTTATTTTATAAAATGGATTTCTTCCTAGGATGTACTTCCTAATTTGGTTGCAAGTTTTTTGAATAATTTTTTTTTTCCAAATGTGTGGTATATTTGTAAATTCCTCTCTAAGATATTCTAACATGTATAAAATAGTTTCTTGAATGATGTATTTGTATGCATCTAAATTTTATCGCCTCGTACCTTGCCACTAATTTTATTATTAGTCGACACTAATTTTGCCTATCTCATCTAATCTCATTTATCTCTTTTAATTTTACCCCTTCTAGTCATTTTTCTATTATGTCCTTGCTTCATTCTTCATCTACTAACCTTATATCCTCCCACATTTATTAATCTTCCTATTATCCTTCATTTAATCATTTAATCTTATCCTAACCACACTTATCCATTATATGGGACTTAAAATTCCCATGTCCCACCTACCTACCCACTCCTAGGCTTTCATAAAAGCCTACTCCCCTAATCACATCCTATCATCTTCTAATCCCACATAACACTCATTTAACCTCCCCTTAATCCTCATTAAGTCCCATAATGGATTCTAGAGATCTCTAACTCTATAATCTCCCTCTATTCTCTCCATCCTCTCTAGAAACCTCTAAATCTAGAAGCTTCTTGGGAATTTTTAATCCCATTTATTCCCTCATATTTTAAACTAGCCAATCCTCCATTGAAATCATAGAGGAAATTCATGATATTTCATGTCAATCTTATGTTCAAATCCATGAATCAATCACTAGTCTACTAATCAAAATATTGTCAAGCTATTTACACACTATCAAAAATTTGAGTCTATGGTAAAAATCCTCCATCTATAATCATTTAGTCTCTTTTTTGTTTAAATATTATTTGAAGCATTTAGTTTTAGGTTATAATGTTGATATGGATGCTTAATTTGTTTACATTATAATCCTACTGACTCTAAATTTTGAAGTAGATTTGTGTTTTGAGTGTTTTTGATATAAATGCATATCCAAATCTCATTTTTCAAAATTACCATCTTACAATATCATTCAAATATTAATCCCTTTTGACATGCTAATGGATTCATAAATGCATTTAAGGTCTTCATGCACCTCTCTAACCAAAACATCCTTCATGTGTTTACTACATCTACCATTTGAAGAACATCAACCAAATGTATGAGTAAATGCAATTGAAAGTCCATGAAAGAGGTATTAAGTTATTTTTATAAAATATAATATATATCTATAATATTTATTTTATCCTACTCAATCCTTTATTTAGATATATATTTTGAAGATGACCACCTATTTTAAAAACAATGTTAGGAATAAAAGTTACTCTAATATTTATTACAAATTTTTTTAGATATGTCAAAAAAATGGAAAGTTTATACAATGCCATTATTATATTATTGGTAAGATTACAATATGACCCTCTTAATGCTAAGGAAAATATACATTGCACAAATAAAAAAAATTCAAATGCAAAGTTACTAAATTACATCTTTAATGTAAGGCCAAAAAACACATTGATTAATTTTGATATTATTATCTTCAGAATGTTATGTCAATCATCTATTTTGAGGCATGTTATGTTTCCATTAAAAATGAATGCACATTTCATAGATGACGCATAAACATTTTGTGTGTGAATCTATCACATTGTTTGATTCACCAAATTGAGTTAGTCTTTACTTAATATCCATGGATCAACTACTTCATTTCTTAGACTCTTCTTTGTCTAGGAAGCTTTCAAATCTACTCTAGAACTTTGTATCTTTGTCTTTTCTAGAGATGTGATTCTATATATAAACTTACAAATTCTTAAATATATGCATTGGATCAAAAATATTTCCAACTAATAATTTCTTCCAATATGAGAGACTGTAAAAGATAAATGGTTTTTCCATTTCTGTAGGCATTTAAATCTTTTCATTAAAATCTGAAAGCCATAACCAATCTCTCCACCAATAATGAGGAATGCCAACATTTATTTTTTTACATAATTATGTAAATAATTTGTACCAATCCCCAAGTGACATAACCTTTATAGGTTATCTAGGATTAGGTTTTACATCAAACCTAATTTTCTTTTTAACATGGTATCCATGGTCCATGGGCAAGAACCTATGATGGCCTTTGTTATTTAAGGTTATTTTTGATTTAACAATGAAATGCTAAGAACAAATAAAATGTAAAAAATTGATTTAGATATACAAATATGATTATGAAATACAAAATTTATAAAATTAGAAATGATCTATAAATGGTAAATTGACAAAGAAATGTGCAAATTTAGCTTAAATATGATTTATGCTGACTATGTTGGCTGACCACTTGTGGGAAACTAGTGAGAATGATCTATGAATCATGTCTCAAATTTTAAAATGTGTTGGGACAAGGGCACATTAGGAGGATAGGGTCACAATATGACTTTGTGCTTTAACTATGATATTTTTTGGGTTGTCTTTATAGGTGATTTTTTGATCTGGGTACATGTGGCCATCTAAGAGGGTCTATTGATAATTTTTGGGTGCTTATTTGATGTGTGGGAGACTTGAAAAATAAAAACCATAGCTCCTACACATAAACACAATAGAGATCAAATGAAAATGTGGGGAATAGGGTTAGTAGAATACTCGATCTATCCTTAGAAAACCCTACATAATTTGAGTGATGTATACATAGCCAAAAAGGGCCTAAGGTTGATGTAGTTCTCTCTCCTAGTGTAAGTGTGTGAATCTTGAGTTTTAATAAATAAATGCAACTAGATAGATTGAATTGAATGATTGAAAATGAGTGCGCTTGAAATGTGATAAAATAATTTTAGACTTGGCCTAGATCTATTAGAATGATTTAGAATTAAAATTAGAAAGATTAACGTACTTTCACTCAATGTGCAATGTTTTTTATAAGGTCCTTCAGGTGGTGTATTGTGTGACTTTGATGTGCTTATATAGTGGTAAACCTAGAATATTTTTGTTAACCAACTTTTATAAAATCATAGGTGGCTGACATGAAGCATCTCAAATTCAAAAAGTGACAATTAGATCACTAAGGTTAAGGGCACACTAGTGGACAGGGCCGACCTACAGTACTGTCTGCTTAGTGAAATCTTGTCCCAAAAGGATAGGGAGTGATGAAATTTGTCTAGTAGAATTTGTAAATAAAATAAATATGTTTGAATAATATTTTTTAGTGTTTTACAATATAATAAGTAGAATAGTGATGGTTCTTATATATATTTCAAGTTAATATAATGGAAAATAGGTCAAGTGAGGTAAATATGTCAAGTGTAAACATTGTCAAACACTTAATGACTTAAAATAAGTGTCTACATTTCCCTCCACTTTATTAAGTGATGCAATGAATTGAAATTACTAAAGTAGATTCGAACCTAAGTGTGTATATATATTTTATATTTTTATGTGAAGTTTGATCATACACGGTGTCCTAATGAAAATCCTATAATAATATCACTAAAAGTAGTTATTGTCCATATTTAAAGATTAAAAATATGAAACATGTAATTTTAAATTTGAAAAAAGAGTAAGGAAATAATACACCTAAAAGAGTATGCAATCTAATTACCTAGCAGCTTAAAAGTGGAGAAGTGCGCATGCCCCCTTGTTGAGACTTTTTGAGAAATGATAAAACCTATGGCTAATTAAGAGTGATCAAGTCTCAATTTGAAAAACTAGTGAAATACCTTGAGTTGAAAATATTGTATGCTCCAACTCTCATTTGAATATGTAGAGTACTTTGTAAATAATTGAAGGGTGGAAGCACAAAATGTGGCTTGCTACTTTGAAACTAAAATAAAGGGTGGAACCACCAAATATGGCATGCTACATTATAAAAAGTGAAACATAGACATTAAGTGTCACCATAATATAACATGGCCCACTTTCAACATGAGGATGAATGACACTACTGTAGATGAATCTATATACAATTTAAAACTTTACAACTTTGAAAATTGAGAAATTTTAAATCATCATATAGTAACTTAAACATGAATGAATATCATGTCCCTTGTACTGTACTAAATTGATATTTAATGCCATTTGAATTTGTAACTATTTAAACTCACAACTGTATAAAACATGTAACTTGTAAATTTAAGAAAGATTGCATATTCTTGGCATATGCCCCCATATCTAAAAATGATAAATTATATTACAATCTAAAAAATGAATTCTATCATAAATATAAACTTTGCTACTCATGAGGCTTGAATTATCAATACAAGCCCATTGTGATGCCTCCTTTTGAGATGGGAGTCCTAGCCTACAAGTCACTTATCTCAACATAAAATATATGTGAAATATATAATCATGTAGTAGCACTTAATTGTATTACACCATAGTATTTAATATAGCATTGAAGTTTCATGTGAAACATGTGTTAAGGAGATATAACATTGACGCACATAAGTAGCATGTAGATCATATGTATCATGGCACATGAATAAAAATAGAAATAATGCATGATATGTATCATGACACCATAATAATAAGTAATCAATATACAATAAATTTCATACAATGTCACATAATTTTCATATAATGTCACACAAAAAGTTTAAAGGCTGCATACAATGGACATGTGAATGTCAAATTAACACATAAGGCCAAGGGACACATACAAATGATATGATAATACCATTAAAATAAGAACATGTATATGTTTCACACATAAATCGAAGGGCCACACTTAATAAGCAATCAAGTCCTAACTTATCATGTAGTAAAGTAAGAATGTAAAAGAAGCATAGATGAAATGAGACTAGTTTACATCAATCATATGTAACAATGTCATTATTAGAAAATAGCATATCCATGTAACATAATGTAAAGTAAAAATGATTAGCAAAATATTTGTATGATATATAATTCAACATGATAGAGAGGTTGTGGATAGACAAAATCTATTGAAGTGTTCACATAAAACGAATAAATGCTCCAACTTAGTAAGGCTATTAGATAATAAGGGAAGTCTAACATTGAAAAACCATGTGAAAGTATGTTTTATATCACACTCACATACCTAGTGAAAAGCATTGTGTATTGAAAAATAAAATATGCTATGTACTTGACATGAAATAAATAATATATGTAAATAAGTAAGATAACAACATTTGAAAATGCTTGTAGGTCTTGATTTTGAATTTTTTAACATATATGATATTTTTAAATTTTTTTCATATTTGATAATTTTTTGAATTTAAAAAAAAATTGAACATAAAATATTTGAAAAAGTGTTAAGAAATAAGGCTTAAAAAAGAGAAGAAATGGGAGGGATTTAAACAACTCGCAATAAGGTGCTAAAGGATATTGTGTCAAGAAGGAAGACAATCAATATGCCCCCAATGTATGTGTAAAGAAGTCATAACAATGTAGCACAAATGTGGATAAGAATATACATGCCATCCAATGGGAAAACATGTATGTGTGCTCATGAAAAAGGTAGGAATAGCTAGAGGTGATCATGCATTTGAAAAAGAAGTCATGGTATGATAGATTACCAATAGTAAGAAAATGGATTACCATAAAGAGTAAGTATTGAAAACAATGTAATGTGTTTTTAGATTGTTCAAATTAGTTTGAAAATGCAAGAAGGAAAGTGCCCAAAGTGAAAACAAATCCAAGGGATATAAGAATTATTGTACAAAGGATATAAACAATAAAAGTGAATTAGAAGCAAATAAGATATGTATGAAGAAAGATATACGAGTAGCTAAATAAGACATTCATCAAAATCAGTGGGTTGAGAAGAAGTAGGAGGTTGTGTCCAACCAAGGATCTCATAAAGAGGATGCTTATATGTATACTTAATTGCATTGTATGGAGTGAATTCTTATGAATAGGAAGTGCCAACTATAGATGCTTCTGAATCTAAATAAGAACTATATGTTATAATATAACCATATGAATCACTACTCATATACCCATGTAGACCTGTATCCTCATTTTTAATATGAGAACATGTAAAAAATTGTAACCATGGTGAAACTCTTTGAATAAACTATGATGCCTTAAGAGATGGAGACCTTTTTTTAGGCACCACTTTCTACTTAGGATATTGGACCATGCTCTTTGGAACTAACTAATTATGCTCATATGTAACTGTATCATACTCATAAGTAAATGGTGTAACTATATCATGCTCATAAATAGGTGGAGAAATTGATTATGTAATATGGTATTGAATAATTATATAGACTATTTCATTACCATATTTCTCAATTTATGTGCTTTCCATCTATTATATAGGAGAAGTAAATACCATTGGTTCCAAAGGATATTCATATTAAATTCTTAAAATTTTGACCACTTGATTACCATGAATATATTTGAGACATTTATGCACTATAGAAGGTATTGTTATAATCTTTTGTATTCAAGGACATCCTAATAATATTTTAATTTTAAATACCCCTGTGCTTAGTAAAACTAAGATTGGAATGGGCATTAAGAGAGGTCCCACTTGTAAGGGTAATACTATATGCCCAAGAGTATCCTATGTATGAATATGCGATGATTCTACAACTCTAGAAGTATCTTGTACATATTTCTAAGTATAACCAAGAGTGTAGAGGAGTGTTATGGTGCACACATTTTTGCTTGATCCATTATCTACCATAACACTATATATGGATTTATTTGTAACATATGCTTGAATAAAGAGTGTATGTCTATCTGAATCATCCTCAAAAATTTTAGTATCATCAAATGTGATCATAGGAAGTGATGTTTTTTTAATTATAATTGTACCAATGATGTTATCTAGTGGATTCCCATATGTAAGGAGGATGAACATTATATGCATATTATACTTTAGAATTATCCTTATTATTTGATTCTTCATGATTTGGAAATAATTATTTATACATTTTAATATTTGAATTGTCATTTTATTATGGCTTAGCCTCTTTAGTATGTGTGTCAATTAAATAATTTTATCATAAATAAGATATTGAATATTGTTCTTGAGATTTAAACATATATTTGTGGAATTCCCATTACATATATGGTAGTCACAATATGCATTGCCATCAAAATTTCTAGACTGGGGTCTAGACACATCTAATTCCATTGGTGAATGAAGAGTGATTAGATTACACTAAATTATATTTTGTAAAGATATATGAAGAGGTGAAGATAACATTTACAATTTCTTCCTTGGTGGAACTTGTAATTGAAAATTTTGTGTAGGTTGTGAAATAAAATTAATTGTAACCTTATCTTCAATATTGATTTCATTGGTTTTGCTCTTATAATTTGGCTTGATTTGAAACTCAACATTTTAATTAGAGGGAGAATTTGAAGTGTATTTGATCTTGTTAAAAGTAATTTATTTGACCTCACACTCTAAAAATGTATGGTATATTTCATCAAAATATTTTAACTTATCAAACATAATAGACTCTTGAAGTGGAGATAATAAAATTTGGGTAAATATATCTTGGAGCTCATTATCAACCATTTAATTTTTCATTTTCTATAGCATAGTCTTATATATTAAAACATATTCACTAATTATTTCATTATACTTATTGTCATGTTGAGATGCACCCTTTGAGGAGGTGTTTCACATCTCCTTACCCAATTGACGCAATAGGAACATCCTAAGGCTATGGGTCAGCTATGGTTGTAGTGAACCTCTAGAGAACACTGACTTAATTTGATAGATCACCTTAGATTAAAACTAGAAACTAAACTTATAAGGAAAAGGGAGAAAGAGTGTGTAAAAACAAAAAAATTGAAAGCAAAAGGGGTGATACACCAGAAAATTATGATACCCTCTACTCACTTAAACATAAACAATGAACATAAAAGAGTTAACAATATGCATAAATCATAATGTAAAAACCCTTCTACATAAGTGTTTTATACAGAGGCAAGGAACTCGAGAAATCACTTAGAAAGGAGGCACTTCACAACTAAACACTACTTGAACTAAATATCACACAACCTATAAGCTTTAGATGTGTATCTTCCTACATAAAGGTGAGGAAACCAGAAAGTAAATCAAGGAGAAATAACCTTATTCACAAGATAAGATCAAAAATCCATGAATTCACACAAGATATAGAGATATGTGAAGGCAAAATCAAATTTAATATTCATTTAAAGGCATAAAAGCAAGGTATAGGGATCAAGGATGGGCCAATTTCTACAACATTTCTATGTTAAAAGGGGTCTTCTACTATAATGATAGTTATACCTATTTTTTATAGGCAATAAATCTAGAGCTTGGGGTCTTGACTCGATCTTACCCACAATTAGGATGGTTATGCATTTTAATGATGATTAGGGAATGGGGACTCAGGGAAGTGGAATATCCTCAAGATCACCATGGCCATGCTTATGTAATTTCCTGTCACATCACCTTAAGCCTAAAAATTTATTCTATGTGCTCTTGCTTCTAATCTTCATGTGTTCATTTCCATGATGACTCAGGTCAGATTTTATCACCCTTTTCCCCACTCTACCAATTGGAGTTGAGTTGTGATATGATTTGCACACTGATCCACTCTAAAATTGATTTTGTGAATCAATGCAGTTACATATACTATTCATGAGTTGACATATGAATGGGAGGAATGGGCTATTAAATTAGTTTCAGTCAGTGTTAGCATGGATGCCAAAAAAATCTTTAGTGGTGGGCTCTAGACACGTGGCTTACCTCTCAACTTCTCCTTCTTTTGCCTTCACTACAGAATTAGCTTTGACTCCACAGGGTCCTTGCCATGTGGTTCTCTCTCGGTGCCTATGGGATTTAGCTCTACCATTTAATTTCATCATTTTCATGGATATGTGGCCTTTTCTCAATCTCCCAATACTTTTATGTCTTTGTATTCAATCATCACCATATGTCATGGTCAGTAGGTCAAGCTCTCCCAATATTTAACATCTTTTTTAGGTCTAAGAGACTGGCAAATCTGATAGTGGGGGGAACCCATCAACTTTGGATCCTAGAAACTATGATCACATGTCACATGGCATTATATGATTATTCCCCAGGTTTGACACTTTTAACATCATGTCATCCTGGGAGTTCGAATCTAGGACTGACATAGTGTGTGTGTTATGCATTTATTGGTTCCTGGCCTTTATCAAATTCTAAAGATTCTACCACATCAATATTTTTCACTATTTTATTGCTTAACTTGGGGCTTTGAGTATAAAGCTAAATGTTCTCTCCATGGTGAAACAAGATTTTACCACATGGTAACATCTCGATCACCCACTACCCTAACATACTGCTATGTTTTCACAGACCACCTAGGGGCTATGGAGTAATGAGATTGTTAGAAATAGTTATTTACATGAGTGGTTATACTATGATAAATAGTACTACAGATATATTACGTTAGAATATAAATTATTATTATATTATAAGTATGTTGTTATTATATATATTGTTGGTAACAACAATATAATACCTACAAGTTATTATAGGAGATTGTGAGATGTTCTTGGGATATATTATGAGTTGTAGGTTTCCTAGATTATATGATATATTCTCCTATATATAGGTATAGTGTTGTTTGACAATGCAATAGGATATAATAGAGTGAATAGAAGTTGATTATTTATTGTGCTGATATAGATTTTGTATTTGGCTCCTCCATTTTCTATGTAAAGCTTTATATAGGCTCTTTGAATTAATACCATTGGTATCAGAGTAGGGATGGGTTATACTAGAGATAAAAATTCATGAGTAGCGTAATAAGAGTTTAAGGACATCTATAAGGCACTACATTTGATTATTCAAGAGCAAATAAAATTAGCTATGTTGAGTGCACAAACTTGATCACATACATTGGATTTGTTTATCCAACTCAATGTTTCAAGCCTACAAAAATATGGATTTGCCAATAAGCCACTAAATCACACAACATTTCAATCCAAGTGTAAAAATTTCCCACTAAACTATAGTTTATTTTTATGACTGGTGATTAAACGACATTAGTTTATTATCAATGGCATTGAGTTATAAAGTTGTTGTTATCTAACTTTGAAATTCAAAAGTTTAAAGATTAAGAAATGTACCAAAATCAAATTAGATATCTGTCATATTTTATCCAAATTCAAATGTTCAAGGTCAGAATAAAAAAATCTATTGTTTCATGCCTACTCAATCCTACGTACAACCATAATTTCATCTTCCAACATGGTACAGAGGCATGTTTTCAACATGCATTCAGATTTGATAATGGCATTTTGTTTAAATTGGTGACCTGATCCTCTTCATGCATTATTTATAGCCACGTGCTCCATGAAACAATTGTCATTTGTGTAATTCATATTTTTTAGTCTTTGAGTTTTGGAAGTTGATGATAAAAGCATAACGTTTATAATTATTATTACTTTATCTCTTTGTGCATGTATTGTTAGTCTTGGTCAGTATTCAAATAATTAACTTGGGTCAGTTTTAAGTTTGTTTAAAATTCAATTTGTTTTTAGCTATTTTATTTAGAGTTTTGACCTTTATTTAGCTTAGTATTAATAAGTTTTGAAAAATTTGTGTCATAATTTAGGAAAAAATCATTTAAAATTCCTTAGCTTTAGTCATTGTAGAAATTATGTCTTTTAGAACAATTTTTTTGTTTTATGTCAAAATAATATTAAAGTGGTTTGTGTAAAATATATATGAAAGATTTAGATTCATTATCATTTTTCTGTAAAATCAAAAAGTGTCTTTGAGTTCTATTTAGGTGAATATTAGGGTCTTGTTTAGGTGATTACTAGGATTTTTTTTTCAAATTATTTGTATGGACGCATTATTGGTAGAAAACCAATGTCCTATTTTTGGATAAAATGAGTAAAAGAGAAAACAAAAATAATAAGGTAGAAAAAATAAAAATAACTTCCAAATCTACATATTTAAGGTACTAAAGTAGGTACACCTAGATGTTAACATTTATAGCAAAGGTATGTGTACGATGAATTCTTTCATTAACAATATCTTTGCAAAATTGTCTCAAAAGGCATCTGCTCACTCATCACAAAAAGAAGCCAACCATTACATCCAAGGAGATATAGATATTAGTATGTCATGTCTTACTAAGAGAGCTCGCTAAACATGTAGTTTTTGTAGGAACTAAAGCTGTCAGCAAGTTTACTAAATCTTGAGTAAGCTTCACCTACTGGAGGAAGGAGGAGGATACATGGATGTTGGAGGTCTTTCAATGACCTCTTGTCAGTCGCTAATGATGGGGCTACACCATTAATTTGGTGACATTTTGTGTGGTATGTTATTTTTGGTTGTGTAGATTTTAATTTTTTAATGTAGTGTGGTAGTTACATTTGTTTTTTAGCATGTGTGAAAAATAAGAACTATTGTACCTGTTCACTTGTGAATAATATTCTCATGTAATCCCTTTTGTATATTTACATTAGAGAATATTGATTTAAAAATCATTGTAGTAATCATGAAGAAAGGTTAGTGGTAAATCTATGAAAATCATGTTGTAAGGTTAGTGGTAAACTTGAGAAAACCATTTTATAAGGTTAGTGGTGAACCTAAGAAAACCATTTTGTAAGGTTATTGATGAACTTGTGAAAATCATTTTGTAAGGTTATTGGTGAACCTAGAAAACTAATTGTAGATGAGTGTGAAGGAAGAGATGTGTGATGACACATGTATGCAGAGAAGATCATGAACACACAGAGGTGGCACGCTAAAATTAGAAAATGAGATATATTGTACCATGTAAAAACTAGGGGGGGATGTTATGAATAGTTATTAACATGAGTGGTTGTACTATGATAAATAGTACTACATATATATTACATTAGAATATAATTTATTATTATATTATAAGTATATTTTTTGTTATATATATTGTTGGTAACAAAAATATAAAACCTATGAGCTATTATAGGAGATTGTGAGATATTCTTGGGATATATTACAGGTAGTAGGTTTCCTATATTATAGGATATATTCTCCTATATATATGTATAGTGTTGTTTGATAATGTAATAAGAAATAATAGAGTGAATAGAAGTTGTTTATTTATTGTTTTGATATACATTTTGTGTTCAAATCCTCCATTTTCTATGCAAATCTTTATATAAGATCTTGGGATTAATATAAGAGATTACACCACATGGTGCCATCACTCTCACCCACTTGACTAGGGATATGACATCATGTCTGGGCTACACCAAATTTGTTTATAGAGCATAGCAATAGGATTATGCCACGTGGAAGCATCCTAATAACCTGCTTGCCTATTACCTTACTGACATGGAGATTGTTGGGAAACTTCATAAAAATTGACTGTCTAAAGGAATTTAAAAAGGGTTTGATACCATTGGGAGATTGACACAAGACACATGGAAACTTTTGAAAAATTGACTAAGTGTTGAAAGTATTTTGAAAGAAGCACAAGTCATTGGGAGATGTAAATGATTGTCATGTGGTGTCATTTGATTAGCAGAATCCCATTGTGACTAATAAATCAAAAATCCATCAAGAGGTCGCTAGGGGCCCATAAAATTAGTTTTTTTTACCTCCTAAAACCATCATCGAGAGATAAAAGAACCTTGAATGGCTAAGTGTCTAAGTGTTTTCTTTAAAACATGGATCTATTGGGAGACCACAAACCATAGATCCTCTAAGTGTAGAACTTATCTTTGGGCTTACAAGTGAATACATAAAATCAACTAAGTCTTTAAAAGCCTATGAGTTATCCCAAATATTTGAATAAACATTAGACGCTGCTCTTCCAAGGTGACAAAAAATGGTCAATATTCTGGCGACCTCTATGGGCTGCTTGCGTGCTAAGCAAGAATCTAGTAGCCTTTGGAGCAATCCATTGGGCATGGAGTCACAAAATCATTTAAACTTCTCATATTATAAAAATATAATATAGATGCAACCTACTTGACCTGCCATTGAATAATTGAATCAAGAATTGCTTACAAAACATTTGAAAAGATTTTCAAGTTTATCTTTGATATACTCCCTAAATTTATCAAATCTTCATGATCTCCTTTAGACACCATTCCATTTTCTGAGAAGATATAATTTTAAACTACTTTTAGACTTGCTCCCTAAGCAAATTATGAAACTAAAAATTTGACCAACAAAATAGAGAAGGAAACACATAAACTATGCATAGGCACTTAGAGGAAGATAAAAACAACTTAAAACTATTTACAATGTGCATGCAGGCACTTAGGGAAAATAAAATGTCTAACCTACGCTAAACTAACCAATCATAAGGCTATATAAATATAGCCATTGATTAGTTATAAAAAAATAGATGCCCTTTCTTATCAACTTAAAATATTTTTTATATTTGAGGATAACCAACCAGAAATAGAGAAGGATTGGGTGCTTAATAAACTAATGATATGACTTTCCAAGGATAAAAACAAACTCACCTACCCACATAAGTTGACTGGAACTAAAATTATCTCGGAGTGGATAGGTAGGTTAATTTTGGCCTCATTGATGCTCAATTTTATGTTCTAGGGTAAGCACAACATGTGATGGTTTCTCCTTGTCATCCCCAAACTAAGCCATATATTTGATAGGGCATCCTCTTATCAAGACAAAGTTTGAGTAGTGAGGGATGCTTTCATATTTGTGTTATGATATTCCATCATTTTGATGATTAGGATGTGCTTGTTCTAGTGATTGACTTGGAAACACCTTTATTTCCACCTATTGTGCATGATGCTTGTGGGTTTCTTCCTGAAGGGATGCTAGTTTAATTCCAAGGCTTGAGAAAACATCCTCTAGATCATCCAAAAATAAGTCTTCTTATAGCTGCTCATCACTCTTCTACATGAAAGACCTCATCATAGCTTCATACTTCTCTCATGAATGATTGAATAAGTTTTATGGTCTTCCACTCAAAACATGGATTCTCATCAAACTTGATGAATATCCTTATGCACATCAATCTCATCTTTCCCATAAATAAGATTATTCTCATGCTCTTCCTCATGGCTGAATGGTAGTTTTTTTTGTCTAAGAGAGCACCTCATTATCTCGCCACTGAATGTAGCCTTGATCAAATAAATTTGTCCTTTCCTCATCAGGACTATCTTCTTCCTCTCTATCTTTTCCTATTTGCTCACTATTTTTTGCTTTAGCTGATCATATTCATATTCTTCTAGCAATAGGGATAATTTATTTAGTTTAGTGACAAAAATAGGGCTACCATTGATTATTTACTAATCATCTTCACTTGAAAACTCATCCTCTTCACCTAAATGATCTTTATTTTCTATCCATACAACAGGCCCTCCTTTGAAAATGGAGATGATGGGAGGGAAAGAGGGTCCAAATAATGAAGTAGAATGACCTTAAAAAATTTTGGCATAAATTGATATCTTTGGTTCAAGAAGGCTGACATGGTTAAGAAGCTTGAGGCTCTTCTAAAGGATGAGGAAGAATGGGATTTTGAGAGAGTTGTTCCTGAGGGATAATACACTGTGCTTGCATGAGAACATGATATTTCAAAGTATTGGGACCTCTAAAACTCAGGATTTTAAAATAAGGAGACTTAATTGGAATTTCATAGGGTTTACCTTGTTTGAAGATTGGGCTTTCAAATGTGGAAGCCTCCCTTTTTATAGGCTGGTCTACAGTCGTAGGAGCAACTTGTTTGAAATTAGGGATGGAAAGGGTTGATCGAGGCTCAACCTTTTATAGTTGCATAAGCATTTGACACATCTGCTCTTCTTGGATGTAACCTACCTAGCTAAGCATTCCTCATGATGACTTTCTTATTCGCTCACCTCGTGATGATGGAGATAATAATGATAAGCAAGATTTTATTACTACCTATTATACTCTTGTTCTCTTTTAATCCCCGTTAGTTATCTTTGAAAACATAGATGTATATCATTAATGCATTTTGGGGGTTGATTAGGAAGGTCATAATAGTGATTGGTATAAACATATCCCTTAAAAGGTTGAATATAAGCATGAGCAAGCTGCCAAAAATGTTGAGTAGGGTTGGGAGGGAGGAAACACTATGAAAATGAGGGTACCCTACTAATGTAAAGATATTTGGGACAAAACCAACATCATTTTTGGTTTGATATGGAAAATAAGAAGGCATAATAACAACATTTTCATGGAATGGGTTGTGAAAATACATATCCTTAAGCATTCAGATTGCTTAAAATAGTAGATATGATACTTGGAGTCACCATGGTGTTGAAGAAACTACCCCAAAAGGAAACATACACTTAAAAACACACTAAAATTCTTTAATGGATGATGTAAAATTTATCAAAATCAGTCCCATTAGGCATTTCAAAAACTATTGTTGCATTAAGTTGTACCCTTTGAAGAGGTGTTTCATGTCTCCTCACCTAATTGACACAATGGGAACAACTCAAGGCTATGAGTCACCTATGGTTGGAGTGAACATCTGGAGAAGGTTGATTTTTTGTGATGGATCACCTAGGACTAACACTAACGTTACTGCACTTGTAAGGAAAAGGGAGGAGTGCCTAAAAATAAAGAAACTAAAAGAAAAAGGGGTGATACACTAGATTATTATGATACCCTCTACTCACTTAAGCATATAAAATGAACATAAAAGATTTAACAACATGCACACATCACAATCTAAAAGCCCTTCTACATAAGTGTTTTATAGGGAGGCATGGAACTCGGGAAAGCACTTAAAAGGGAGACACTCCATAACCAAACACTACCTAAACTCAATATCACACAACCTAAAAAATATAGATGAGTATCTTCATGCATAAAGGTGAGGGAAATGGACATCAAATCAAGGAGAAATAAACTTCTTCACAAGATAAGATCAATAATCCATGAATTCACATAAGATACAAGGATATAAGAAGGTAAAGTCAAATCTATTATTTTTTCAAAGGCATAAAAACAAGGTATAGGGTTCAAGGATGGGCCAATTTTTATAGAATTTATGTGCTAAAAAGGGTCCTCTACTATAATGATAGTTCTACCTATTTTTATAGGCAAGAAATCTAGAGCTTTGGGTCTTTACTTAGTTTTACCCACTATCCGGGTGATTACAAATTTTAATGATGATCAAGAAAGGGGGGTCAGGGAAGTGGGAATCTCCTTTGGATCACCATGGCCATGCCTACATGATTGATTCACATGTCCCCTTAATCCTACAAATTATCTTTTACATGCACTTGCTTTTGATCTTCATTTACTTATTTACATGATGACTAGAGCTAGATTATATCACCCTTTCCTCCACTCTACTAGTTGGAGCTAAGTTGTACTATGATTTGCATGTCGAGCTGATCTAAGATTGATTTTACAAATTAATGCAGTTACACAACTTTCTCATGAGTTAAAAATTGAATGGGAAGAACATGCCATCAAATTAGTTTTAGTTAGTGTCAACATGGATGCCAACAAAATATTTAATGGTGGGCTCCAACCATGTGGCTTCTCTCTCAGATTATCCTTCCTTTCCACTTTGCCTCTATGGAGTCCCTACCATGTGGCTTCTCTCTTGACACCTGTGGGCTTTAGTTCTGTCATTTGATTTCATCATTTTCATGGATATGTGGCCTTTTCTCACTCTCCTAGGCCTTTTATGTCTTTTACTTCAATCATTACCATGTGTCATGGTATGGTAGGTCAGGCTCTCCTTGGATATGATATCCTATCAAATCTATGAGACTGAAAAATTTGACAACAGGGGGATCCCATCATCTTTAGATCCTATCAACTCTAATTATAGGTTACATGGCATTTTATGATTAGTCCCCATGTTTGACACTTTTAACACTATGTTAGTCTAGGAGTTTGAATCTGGGACTGACATAGTGCATATGTCATGTGTTGATTGGTTCTCAACCTCTAGAAAATTCTAAATATTTTGCCATGTGAATCTTTTTTTCTCTTCTATTGCTCAACTTAGATCTTTGAGTACAAAGCTGATTATTCTCTCTGTGGTGAAGTGGTATTTCACCATGTGATAACATCTCACTCACTTGCTACCCTAACATATTATTATGTTTTCACAAACCACCCTGGGGATATGGAGCAACAAGATTGCACCATGTGGTGCCATCCTTCTCACCCACTTACTTTGGGATCTGACATCATGTATGGGTTGCACATAAATCTATAGGAGAGTAGAACAATGGGATTATGCCATGTAGAATCATCTCATTAACCCATTTGCCTTCTACCTTGATGACATGGAGATTATCAGTAAACTTTATGAAAATCAACTAAGTGCTAAAAGGCATTATAAAAGAGCTTGGGACCATTAAATATTGACACATAGCATTGGGTAACTTTTAAAAAATTGGCTAAGTGCCAAAAGTCTTTTGAAAGAGGCACAAACAACTGGGAGATGCGAATGATTATTTCATGGTATTGTTCAATTGGACTAGAGTCTTGTTATGACTGACAAACTAGAAAGCCATCAAGATGTCATTGGGGGCCTATCAAATTAGTTTTGGTCACCCCTTGAAGCCATCACTAAGAGATAAAAGAATTTGGAAATAGGAAGTGGTGAAGCATTTTTTTAAAAATTGGAGATATTAGGAGACCATAACTCACAGATTCTCTAAGCATAGAAAACAAGAGACTACATAAAATTGACTAAGTCTTGAGAATCCTGTGAGTGATCCCAAAGCTTTGAATGGAATTCAGACATTGCTCTTTGAAGGTGACCAAAAATGGTCAATAGAACTCTTATTTGAGCTTTGAAATTTGAGCATATGATATATTTTCACCAATGTTGATAGACAAATGTGTTAAAAAATGGTTTGCCAAAGGATTAAAATCCTTCACTAATTGAAGAGGAAAATCATGAAACCACCTAAGTATATTTTTTAAAGACTTCTTGGAAAGAGATTTGTCAAAAATTTGTCATTATCTGCATAGTTTAGATAAGCCACATAGAATACATATAATTTATATTTAAGATCACTTTTTCTTCATATAGAGAAAGCTTAGGAGACACAAAGCCAACTGCTAATGGATAAGATGCAATTTTGGGTGCCAATGACTTATGTAACAAGGAACATGAGTCCATAGAAGGGCTAACATGAAAAATATTTTGATCAATTTGAAATAACTTAGCTTGTAGGAAAGAATGGTATGTTATTGATTAGAATTTTTAGAGGTGATTGGTCGAGTATAAGTGGCATAAGTATAGGTATGTATATTTCTCAAACACTAAGTGATGTTCCCAAACCAAGGGATGATGCTATGGAAGTAATTAGAGGTGTGGAAATAAGAATAAATGCAATAGTGGAAATGGAAGTATTAGAAGATATGCCTTAGGCACCTTTCTTTTGTTCATCTCTAACAACATATAAGAGGGAGTCAACCTTTTATGGATGTTCACAAAGATATTGAATAAATTTTGCCTCATCAGTTTCACTATATTTTTCTTGATTATTGGATTCTTTAATAAGTTCCATAATTCACCCTTAAAAAGGGTGTAAAATAGGTAATGGAAGATCCCTTGATGTTAAATAATTGATACAATGTATAACATATGCTTCCTCTTAATCCTAGGTCATTTCATATTTGACAAATGATATAGTAGTGTAACCATGAGAAATAATAAGGCCATGAAACTGGGCCTTGTTTAGTATAACTTCTCTATTAATTTGACATTTAGTCCATATAATACATAATGAATAACATGTTGAAAAGTAAGACAAGATGTAAAAAAGAACTGATTAATGTTATGTAATATATGAAAGAATCATTCATTCATTGATCCCATTATGAACACAATACAAGCAAAACACAAGGTATAAAAGGTGATCTACATAAGGGTTTGTATGATTATGTAGGATTTAAAATATACTTGATCATTTGTAGATTAGTGTCAGCCTAATATTTCAGAGCACTAACTATAGAGGCTAAACCATGTATATATCTGACTATCCCATCTATGAAGGTACAATGAGAATAACTAAATTAAAAAAACCTATTGGGTTTGTTCATGATTCTTCTCTTGTTTATCTACTACAAAGGTCTCTCTATGGTATTAAACAAGCTCCTCAAGCTTTGTATGAAAAGATGGATTATTTTCTTCTATCTATTGGCTTTTTTTCATTACCATTTCGATCCTATTATATGTGTGTGTGTAGCATGTTGGAAAGGATATTGTTATACTAGTTTTGTATGTTGACAATATTCTTCTTATAGGCATCTCTTCTTCTTAGATTCAGGCTATTTAATAAGATATTTTAGTTAATTTTGATATGACATATATTAGTCTTTTTCATTTCTTCCTTGGTTTGTATATTTATCAATTATATTTAGTGATTCAATTAAGTTAGTAGGAGTACACACTTGATATTATTTAGTGTTTTGGAATGGATGTTTCAAGCTAAGTTCCTTTCCTTTCTAGTTTGGAGTCACTCTTAATTCCACTTGCACTACTCCTCTTTGTGATCCTAAATTATGTATGTGGTTGGTTTGAAGTCTCAGTTACTTTCCCCATACTTACCCTGACATTTATTTTATAGTTTGACTTGTATATCAATTTGTACATGGTCCTCACGATAGTCACTAGTAGACTACCAAAAGGATTTTGAAATATCTGAGGGCACTTACCACTTTGGATTATACTACACTAAGGTCTACTCAATTGGTTAGATATACTAATTTAGATTGGGTAGGTTCTATTAATGACAAGTGTTCCACTTTTGGATACCTTTTTTTCCTTGGTTATTATCCAGTTACTTGGGCTTTCAAGAAGTAACATGCTATTGTAATTTCATCTATAGAGGTAGAGTATAGGGAAATAGTCACAAGTTATAGTTTCTTATGCTTCATCAGTTATTGATATAGTTTAGATTCATGTATGATTCACACATTTTATTTTGTTCTGATAAAAAAAGTATAATTCACGTTTATCACAACCCTATTGAGCACCAATGGACCAAACTTATTGATATTCACATGCACTTAATTCATCAACATTATCATGATGGATTTATTTGCTTAGAGTACACTCAAACTCAATAACAAGTTTTTAATTATATAAGGTAGAAAACCAGGGGCCAAACCCTTACAAAAGTAGAGGAACCATGAAGGCAATCAACATAAATGATGCCTTACAATAGGAAGGACATGATCAGTGTACCAATAGACACAACAAACTAAAATAAAACAAGAATAGGAAAAAATGAGAGATAGAGAAATCTCTCCTTAGATAAACATAGATTTGATGAGGTCATTCAATTTCTCAGTGTTCTCCACATTGACAATAGAAGTAGTATTACCCAAGTCCTACAGCATAGACATGTTCAGGAGAATAGAATTTTGGAGCCTAGTGGTAAAGTTTTGCTCCAGTTTCTAGATGCGACCCTTCAAGGCAGCAATTTCAACTTTAAAACCAATCTCAATTTTGATTTCCTCATTAGCTTCCTCCACATACATCTTTCCCTCTTTATCAACATTTTTTACAATATCAGTAACATCCTTCGTAGTAGCCTCAAATTCTCTTGTCTCCTGCTTACCTTCAGTATTCTCAGAGATTTTTTGAACTTCCAATTCCTTATTCTCCTTCTCGTGGGTGGATTCCTTCAAGGTGCTCTCTGAGTAGTCAATAAGCCTAGCCTTAGGAGTAGTTTTTCTAGCAATCCACCTCGACTGTTGAACTCCTGAGGAGAGGCCCTCCTTACTAACCTTAGTGGATAGATGGGATTTACTACCTTGACCCCTAGTGGTCCTAAAAGGATTTTTATAACATGTTACCAACATATTTATAAATCCTTTTTCATCACCTCGTTACCTTGAGATGCATGGAATGCATGGGATTTTAGAATTTGTCCTTGGGGAGTATTTATGAGAACATATTCCTTATTGATTTATTTATGGATATATTGTATGTGAGTACTTGATTAGGCCTTGTTGTAGAGACTCATACTGTGGATATGCCACTTTATTTTTGGCTATTTTTAGCCCCTATCTTCACTTGGGGGGTGTTAGAGTAGGTTATTTACCTTATCTCATGTTCCCTATGTGATTTATTTAGTTAAGCATTATTTTTCCCCTACCCACTTAGGTATGGATATTAATTTTTATTTGTATTTTAACTATAGTGGATTTTTATCACTAGGTTATCTCTTAGCCTTATCTTATAGCTATGATTAATAATCCTTGCCTATATAATAAAACCACTTGCATTTTACTTGCATGAACTTTTAGAGATATTTAATCTGATATTGATCTTTGTTTTTCATATTAATTTGTAAGTCTATTCTATCAGATTCTCCTTGTGATGTTTTATTGTTAACACCTGAATATCTTTGTGGGATGTAACACTTTATCTTTCATTATTTTCATAATTTTTGGTGACATTAATTAAATTAATGAGGCTTGGATACCAAGACATGCAAAAAATTCATAGTGTTATTGACTTTTCATCTGAAAACTAATTAAGTAGACCATAGAGAATCTAGATATTCTTATATAAATTGATGAACCTTAAACATAGGTGATTGATTATTGGTTTCAATCCACACTTAATTACTTTATAATCATATGTGATCTTTGAGGTTGAATAATAGTTGACATAAATAATAATTTTTTTTTGGATGATTCATAAGGCAATTTTTTTGGAGCACCACTTCTTATCTATGAAGTATTTGTAGATAAGGGGTTGTTCAATGAAGTAAAATATTACCTTCAAGGACTAGGCACTTAAGTGATGGCATTCAAATATAAGAGGGATCATAAAGAGATGAAACTTATCTAAATATCCAAGCTAAATGGTTTTGGGATTTCAAATAAGATGTAGGGGAAAGAATAATAAGAACTAGATTAGGCAAGGATTCTTTAAGAAGAAGAGAGAAGACGTAATAAGTTAATATTAAAAATAAAATAAAAAAGGAAGTTGACAAATAAAGGGATGAGTAAACAAAAAAAATAAGAAATACTTAGATCATAAGTGAAAAATTATGTTTATAGGAAAGAGATATAAGATATATTGTTGTAGATAATTATAATAGTAGCAAATAATACTATTGCCTCCACTAGTGAATATACCAGCATTAAAACTCTAGACACCACTAATCTAACTAAAATAAATCAGCTAGTATTAACACCCCTAAGAAAAATAGAAGAAGAAAAATATAGGAGTATTATAAAATATTATTATACACCACTTATCTAAGTAAATAAATCAGCTAACATTAACACCCTTAAGAGGAATTGATGAAGCAAAAGATAAGAGTATGATATAATAAATATTGTACTTTATGTATGGATAGGGAGATACAATTAAATGCAAAATTTATATTAGAACATGTCATGTAAATTTAAGAATGAGAAATAATGGAAATTAATATAATTGAGACACTACATGAAAATATAATTAAAGGAAAAACCATCAAAGAACTAAATGTGTAAATAAGGTAAGACAGTGTATAATAAACATTAAATAATATTAAATATAATGTAGAGGGATAATAAGGAAATCTAATGAAAAATTTAATTCATAAAGAGAGAGATTAGTTGACCCAATAAATATAGAAGAAAATGTAGAGATATAAAATAGAGAAGAAGAGATAGGAAGAAATGACCTACATCAAAAACCCAATTGGAAGAGACCACATGAGTAAATTAACCTTTTGGACTAAACACCATTTGTCATGTCATTTCACATCCAAAAAGATTCCATTTCATAAAACAATAAGAAATACATATAGGAAATGAGGTGAGTAAAGTAGAGATATTAAGGAAATATATTTTCATGATGAAGTGAAGAGAGATAAACGAAACATTATAACCTTAGTGAGAAAATATATGGACACCCAACATATAATTTTAAATAATATTTCTATAACAAGTAGTTTGAGTGATTGGAGTAATAATAACTCAAGTACAAAATTATTTACTTAAAAAATGACTCAAAATAGAATGAATTTGCTTTTGTTTTTTAAAGACGCCAAATATGTGAAAAAATATTCATTTATGTTAGATTATTATTTGAGAAGTCACAATATCAATGATGAAAAAATGATTCTTTTCAATTTTATGAGAAATTTGTGGGATGATGCACCTAAATGGTATATGAAAACAAATACATGATATAAAAATTCATGGACATAACATAACAAGGAATTTAAACAAGATTTTTATTTTCTAGATATACTTAATGAAAGTGTTAATAATATGTGATAATTAATGCAAAAGAGGAGACTACAAAAGAATATGATCAATGATTTAAAATAATAGTGAAAATTTTGGAATAACTCCTTCACTAAAATAATGAATAAAATGGTGTTTATATCTTAGTGCCTTATCTAAGAGCCAATGTGGATGGAAATATTTTTAATACATGGGTGGAAGCATTGGAGATGGAATTTAGACTAGAATCCCAATCTTAGAGAATGGAAATGAACTTCTCATTCAAATAAAGTACAGACTAATTAAACTAAGAACTAGTATAAATAATATTGAAATAAGAGATATGAATGAAAGGAGATTATTTTATTCCATCACAGTTAATGATTAGTTATACACAACCAAAAATATAATGTAATAAATATTGTAAAAAATAAAACTCCATGATGGAGTGCCCTCCCCATGAGATAAAAAGAGCGTAAACTACTAGAACGTCATAAGCACTAGTTGGTATGTCACCATTAGTCCAACATCCTATCTATATGGATATAAAATATTATGGAATATGTCAAATGTATGATCAACACTCTAAAAAATTATTCCCAATTATGGAAGTGGAACTACTTGTCAATCAACTTACATATTTCAACACATGTGGATCCTTTAAAAATTATACATATGCCTATCTAAGACATGATGTCATGGAATATATTGAAAAAATTGAATATAAGATGATTTGCAACATTTCAACAAATGACACCACCGCCACCACATTCACTATGTGAAAACTAAAAAAATATTACTATTACCACCAAAAATATAAAACATAGTGCCCTAAAATTAGTAGAATCAAATTATTAATAATAATCAAAGGGGGTATAGAGGGTGAAATCAAAATAGAAGTAGAGAATGGTATCATAATGGAAGAGAAGGTTATCAAGGAGGGTGGGGGTAAAACTAAGGGTATAACTAAGGATATATCTAGGAACACCCTCCTTCTATATTAATAAATGTGTAAAGACAAGACACATATGAAAGAAACTTCATTGAAGAATTATAGGTTGAATGTAGGTTTTTTAAGGAAAAAGGAACACATGACTCATTATCATTCCCAAAAATAATACTAAAGAATTAAAAAATTTCCCACCTCAAAAATGATCTAAATATGTTAAGAAGGTTTAAAATATATTAAAAAAAAAGGGTGGTATAATGAATTAAGACACAATAATGAGGATGGTAATATAAATTATGAATAATAATTCTTCAATGTAAGGTTATTCTTGTTAGATAAAATAAATGATTTTCAAGCAATTGTTATAAAACATAAAGAATAAAATAATAAAAACAACTGGGTATAGTGATGAACCAAAACAAAGAGTGTCAAGGATTACTCAAAGTTGAGTTACCATCAAAAAGGAGAAAGAGAAAGTAACAAAATCCAAAAAATACTCTAAAAAATAAAGTGATGAATATTATCCAAACACATATGAACATGATAAAGACTAGTAATCAAGAAAAACAAGATATTGAGAATAAAAAATCAGCATTTTTTTGATGAGGATGAGATTGAGAACTTAAAGAAAATGCTAAAATTAGTAAAAAGGAAAGAACTTTTGAGGAAATTAACATAATTTTTAAAGTAATGGAACAATATATAGGACACATATTGGGTAATGAGAGTATAAAAAATAAGTAAAAACCCAGTAAAAAATGTATTTGGACTAATTTAAAATGTAAAAAGACAACCATGGACTAAAAAATAGGAAAATATTATTAGATCTTGGGACTTATACCAACTTTCTTCCATGAAGTACATGGGAAATTCCATGGAAATGGAATTTACATGCATAAAACTATGATATCTAAATGGCAGATGGGACCTTATGGTCACCAACAAGAACACTCCATAATACACCAACTAATTTCATAGGAATAAAGAAAAAAGTAGACATTCAAATCATCAATATATGACATTAGATACTTTACATTATTAAACTTAAAATAGTTCATAAATTTTAATTGTATTTTAAATATTTAACATGAGTAGATGTATTTAAAATTAAATGGATTAGAAGTTGGCATGGTACCTGCATGGTCTAAATAATTAAGACATGGTGATAAAGACACATGTTTTGGTGAGCTATCAGGACTCTATAAACTTAATAAAAAAACCAACCTAAATAAGGAATACAAACCAAATTAAGATGATGGAAAAATCATATGAAGTTAATAATTATAAATGGAGTCAAATGAATACATTGGAGCTTGGTTATATGGGGATATAGAGACAAGAGTAATGAAAATTCTTCATATAAAGAAATTACATAAAAATAACCACAAAAATAAATTTGATACTACAAGTAAAGAGATTATACTACATTGAAAGAGAGGGGATCCTCATTTATGTTTTAAAAAACTTAGTGTAATTTGAAATTTTGAATAATATTTATAACATATGTCAATATTTTTTAGTTTAGAAGAGATGTAAATGAAGGTTATATATGATACTCTCATTATCACTACCACAAGTTGGTAGAATACTCACAAAGATAACATTATAAACTAAAAAACCTCCAATTTACTATTAAAAGTAAAATTTATTAAGAGAAATGATATTTAAAATAAATAATGACATATACCAAATCATATATTATGAAACTACTATTTTAAATTTTGGAAAACACTAAACCGTGAAAGGTGAAATTGATAAGATATTTTGGAAAATATTAATCTACTCAACCTTAGACACATATCCAAGTATAATTTGAATAAGTAAATTATAGGAAATTAGCAAACAAAGAACTTTAAGATGAAGAAAACAAACTAGAAAATTTGAAAATAGAAATTTAATAATGAGAATTTGATTTTCTATTTAATAATGAGAATTTAATTGAAACTTTAGAGGATATGATGTAGTACTTATATCAACCCTTTAAAATTAAGAGGAAAATATAAGGCTAAAATAATAAATTAATGGACTAAATACTTATTTCTTAGAAATTTCATAGAACTCAAAAGGATTAAATAAGAAGTGTGAATGACTAAGATACAAGTCAAAGAATATGTTAAACCATTAAGGAAGATACCTTATAACTTTAATCCAAATGTTAAATCAAAGGTAAAAACTAAAGTAGATAAAATGTTAGGTACTGGTATTATCATGCTAATATAAGATCCATAATGGATAAGTCTGGTGATTATTTAGAAAAATAAAACATGATAAATATACATTTATGTTTATTATAGAGAATTAAATAAAGTGTGTGTATACGATCCACTCCTCACACATTTTATAGAATAAATTTAGATAATGTGGAAAAAAGAGAGATACATTATTTCATGAATGGGTTTTTAGGATATCACTAGTGAAGATAGCTCTAGAAAATCACCCAAAACCACACCTTTGATAGAATGGGGATCATTTATTTCATGTTAATGCCATTTGACTTGAAAATGGTACATAAGGTATTTAACCTTGGAAATGATTTTAGAGAGTTTATCCATGAATTTTTAGAAGTATATTTAGATGAATATAAAATATATGGAATAATAAAGGATAGTTTTCAAGCATTTTGGTTAATGTTTTTATGACATGAAAAGTTAAACATTTCTTTGAATCTATATAAATGTGTCTTCTCATCTCTAATTGGATCATTTATAAAACATATCATTTATAAGGAAGGATTCATGGTGTATCTAATAAAAATAACCATAATTTTAAACATACCACCTCTAAGGACAAATAAAGAAGTCATGGCACTATTGGGATAAATTGGATATCACCATAGGTTCATCTAAAACTATGTGTTAATTAATGTTGTAATCAAAGAACTATTAAATAAAAATAATAATCAGACAATTACATCGACCTTACAATGCCAAAAATTATTTGATATACTAAAGAATACATTTCCAATGCACCCATAATTCCTAATTTATTTTATGATTTATAAACTAACTAAAGCATAAATAAATTACTCAACTACATAAGGAGAGGCATTGTAAATGGTGTATGAGGTAAAAAAAACAAGACATTACCTACTATTCAAACCATTTTTATTTTTCATATATCACAAAACTTTAAAATATCTAGCCAATAAACTAGTGATAGAAGGTAAAATATGTTACAGGATAATGTTATTTCAAGAATTTTATTTTAAAATCATAATGAAACTAGGATGGATAAACAATGGGATTTATCACTTATCAATATCATTACTAAAGAATATAATGTACCAATTAAAGATGAGTTCCCTGGAGTTCATCTATTCTACATTGAGGTGTTTCTTAAAGATATGAAAAATAAAGATAATTTTTTAACAAGAGAATTTTTAAAGGGATATGTGAAAACTAACTATAATAGATTATTGATAAAAGCATTCCCATTAACACTCATATAAGGATATTTAGATAATAAATTAAAATATGAAATTTTGAGAGTAGCAGTATTGTACAAAATACAATATAGTATGTGGGAAACATATAATAAGATACTTCAAATGGGAAACATATAGGTGGACATAATTTATCAAAAGGCACTTCAAATAAGATATTAGTATTAGGACTATTTTTTCCCACTATATTAAAATACACACACACTAAGAGGTTACCAAAAAATATAAAAATATAAAACACTTTTGAAAAAAATAGAAAAACACAAAACATTTTTGAAAAAAAGGAAAAATAGGAAAAATTGGGGAAAAAGAGGAAAATATAAAAAATACCCCAAAGGGATAAAATGTAGGAAATAAAAAATAAATAATAAATAAATTACTTGTAGGGTTGAAAACTAGAAAATAATGGCTTAGCGAAGAGGCAAAGTGAAAATAGACAAACATCACTTTCCATAAATAAAAAGTTATGAATACATTTGTTTATGCACAAGGTAAATTTTTGGATTAGTTGAAACAATAAGGAAAACCAATGAGATAGAAAATGGGTGGTTGATGATAAAACTAAAAAAATATTTTATAAAAGATAATGAAATGTATATAATGATGTTAAAATAAGGTTAGATTAAGTGAGCAATGAAAATATTAACTAGAAGGAATGAGATAAAAAGAGGACAATACGTTAGGTGAAAAATTGAAAAAGAAAGTAAATGTAAGTAAAAAGATATGTTTACACTATGGATATAATGGACAAATAAGTAAAATTATAAATAAAATATTACCTTCCATACAAAATCATAAAACCCTCTGTACTAATGAAACCCTACTAAAAATTTCCTATGAATGAATTTATTACAAATTAAACCCTACCTAAATAAGATAAAATAATGGAGTTACCCCAAGTTGTCATAGTTGATCAAATAAATAGGTTAAAGTATAAAATCATTCAACTAAATTGGAAATGCCAAATCCATAAGGTTTTTTTTTTCATATTTTCTCTACTTTGGTATCCCATTATCAGGGCACTTAGAAGTATATTCACTCTAAGTTGGAATAAATTAAACACACAATGATGGATCCTAAGCACCTTTCCATGATGAATCCAAACCCTCCAACACAAATATTATAATAATTTTTTAATATATAATAATTAATAAATTGAGGTTATACACTTTGAGTAAGTTCCCCTTTTCAACATCACAAGGAGCTTGATAAAAGTGTTGTTAATAAGTGCTAATGCAGATGTCTTGTCTATTGATATACCTTAATACATCACCCTTGAAGTCATCCATATAATGACAATGTTAATAAGGAAAGGGCACATCACCATAAATATGACAACAAGAAATTTTAAAAGTATGAATGATGTCATAACACTCACAATAATAAACCCTAACTGGAGGGCCCTTTCCATTAAAAGAACTTAAAATGTAAAAACTCCATAAGAAATAAAGTAAATAACATGGAAATTATACAATACCATTTTATAGGATTCCATAATATCTAGAAGAATAAATATTGAATGGGACATGGTGAGGAGTCACATGCAATACAAATTATTCAATGTACGCTTTAATAAATTCTTGGAAAAACTCTGTAAAATTAAATCTAGTACTCATGAATTATGTTATGGTTCTCTAATCATGTTACTTATAATGCATTTCACTTATACTATAGTTATGTAGAAATAAAAATTCAGTAGGACCTAAATATAATCATAGAATAACAATAATAAACCCACTTTAAAACATACTACATGTGGGATGGGATCATATCAAATATATTTACTTGGAGAGGGGAATAAGAGCCATGATTTTAGGGAGGTATAGAATCTTTTCAAACATAGTTAAAAAATAATACACAAAGTTTAGGTTGATTATAGATGTAAATATCTTATATATATAACCCTTTGAGAAGAAATTCACACCTCTCCCACCCCTACCTTATGAGGCTAATGATGAAAATCCCACAACATTATTAATAGGAGCTATATAATTTCCCTTTGATCCTTAGATAACATAATTTATAGACACTATAGAAAAATAAACACCTACATTAAAAACCCAAACACATGAAAAACAAGTGAAAAAGTCCCAATACTAATTGATCTCAAGAAAAAAATAACAAATAATGGAGATAGTGGGCACTTAAAAAATAGGTATCACATTGTGTAGATCAAATTATTTGAAATAAAACAGCCCTGAACAAAAACTAAAATATAAAAACATAAGGAGGATATTTATAGGTTTTTAGTAAAGTATTCTTATATAAGAAGCGATGGTAAAAAATGGGACTCCACCCTATTCTTTGAAGATAAAGAAAAAAATAAATCAAGGTAAGGAACATCAATGTCTAGAAAGAGAAATATAAAAATAGAGGAACAACTAGAAGTTTCCACCACTTAATCCATGTAGGATGTTAGGGATGCTCTACTAGAGATGAGTGAAATAAAAATAAAGGGGAAACCTTCACCCAAAACTCAAGATAAGGGAATCAGAAGCAAAAATTAATAATAAGGAAAAAATATCATAAATAAAAATTTGGTTTCCTACCTATAATCCTATTCTTTATAAGAATAAAAACATAGACAACAATAAAAGATAGAGGAATAAGCTATTGTAGAAAGAGTACATTACGTCAAAACACTAATAGAATAATGCATAAATAAAGTGGGAGTGAAAAGAATAAGGAGGATGTATGATGGGGTATACAATGAATGAATGTGAGGGATAATAAAAATATTGGTGGATTATGTAGAAATTAACCCATATACATGTTATGATGTGATATAAATATTCAACACATGCACCTCAATAACATATGATTAACACCCATAAAAAAAGTAAAGTGATAAAATCAACAACAAAGTAATACCAACAAATCAAATTAAGGAAAAAAATACTTCATTAACTTCAACATAAATAATTAAGGACAAACCAAAAAACTAAATTGATAGTAAAGAATTAGAAAAACAAAATAACTACAAGCCCTGAAAGAACTAAAAGAAGATACCACACAAAAAATATGAGTTACTAAAATAATTGGAGGTTAAAAAGAATAAAATTTAGAAAATAATGGATTTGGTTACAAAACAAGCCCAATAAATTATGGAAACACAAAAATAAAATAGGAGAAAGTAAAGAAATAAAATTTAGAAAAAGAGAAAATAAAGAAAGAAAGAACGGAGAAGGAAAAATTAAGAATAAAAAAGAAAATAGATAGAGAATAGTAAATGAAACAATAGAAGAGGAAAGAAAAAGAAAATATGAGGAGGACAAACAATAGGAGGAAAGATTAAACAAAGAGTATAGAGAGGAACAAGAGAAGAAAAATAAGGAGGAAGAAGAAGCAAAGCAAAAGAAATAAAAGAATAAAAGGAAAATCAGGATAAAATGGGTAAGGAGGAAAAATAAATAAATGATTATCAATAAAATATAAAAATTAAAGAAAAGAAGAGGGATAAAGGAAAAATTAAGAAAAAAAAAGGAAGCCAAAACTTCATCAAATAATGATGTCGATACATAGAAGGGAATTGAGGGTGAAGTACATGGTGCTATGGAGGATATAGGATCCATTACATATTCTTTAGTAAAACCTAGGGACCCCCTTAGGATAGTTAAATAAGAACTATCAAAACATAAATAACTGACTTCCAATAAAATGGTACCATCTAGACTTTACTTATCCACATCAGGAGGATAACTTAATATGTCACTATATAAATTGACACTGATATACAATTAAACCATTGGTAAAACATTTATTTAAATTATGAGGGTGGATAGTATGGATAGGTGTGTGAATTTTGAATAAAGGATAAAAAAACTCTCACTGCCTTAATCAATGCTAGGCTGCAATATGATTTAGAATCAACATTTTTAATTGAGAAATAATTAGAGGAAATATTGGAGAACTTCATTAGTCATACTAGAAGGAAAATTGACCAAAGTGATATAATAGAAAAATATATATAATAATATGAGGTATAAGTGTTAGTACCACTCTTAGGAGAGAATAATACAAGGAGGAAATTGAGAAACTATGGAAAACCATGGGGCATGAAAAAACATTATTTTCATACTATATTAGCTTTCCCATGTGGACCTAGGATAAAAATAAATAATTGGAAGTAAATAGAGGTAGATCAACATATCCTCCACTATTTATGATCCTAGTAGAATCCCTTAAAAATAAGAGAAAAAAAAATGGATCACTTAATAGGATGAATACAAAGAAAAACAAGCATAAAGGATATCTATCCTTGAAGATATGGAAGAATATGGATCACTATTAATCAGTAAGTTATATAAAATGGAAACCATGATAGTATAACAAGAATCCTATTGTAAAAAATTAGAAGTTACACCAAATTCTAAAGATACTATGAAAATGACTAGGGAAAACACAATGGTAAAATATAAGATCTTGGAAGAAAAGGACATAATATTAAACTAGAAGAATTTGTCCAAAATTATGGTATAAAAATATGAGAAACTTCTACCTAAAGATGGGTAATCATTAGCTAGAAGGAAGTCAAAAAAAAATTATATAATGGGTGGAAGTGTCTTATAAATCTAGTCAGGTGATTCAATAAATGATACTATTGCATCTTTTGCTAGACATTTAATTTTTTGGTTATTGATCATATTACCCTCCCACATCAAGACATTTTGATTAGTTTTTTCACCAGGAAGTAATGAGTTGATATTTATTTTTACTTACAATGATTCTTAAAATCTATCTCGAGGATGAGATAAAGTAATAAAAGATGAATAAATTTTGGAAATATTATTCAACAGAAGACAAGGTTATAAAGAATAACCATAGAGACTCCAAATTTACTATAATAGAAAAATACATCTCTAGGTCAATGTGATAAAGGATTATATCAACCTAGGAAATGTGGTGAGGCTCGTAAATTTTTGGGTAATATAAGGAATGATGTATGAAGAAGAGTCATGTGTTACAAAGACAAGACCATCAGATTGTAAAGGTACCTAGTTGGTATTTATATTATTGTGTTGTATACAATAGAGATATATGATAATAAAGGATAATATAAAATAATAACATATTATATGAGATAAAATCATAGTGATAAAGAGTGTGGAGGTGTAGAGTAAATATACATGTAGAATGTAACATATGTTTTATGCTTATAGATATGAATAACAAGAGTTAGAGTAAGAAATATCTATGTATTTTGTATGTGGATGTATGCACTAAATTATCATTATATTAATCTAAAATACCAATCTCTATGAAAAATTATATCTAATTTAAGCCATCTTGAACCTCATAAATATTTTTACCCAAGTCATAGATTTTATGTCAATAAAATTCACAATGTGATCCCTCACACACCCTCTACCAAATGATAGTGGCTTGTTGTGTGTGTGTGTGTGTGTGAGTGTGTTTATACATACATACATACATACATACATACATACATACATACATACATACATATATACACACACACAGAGAGACACATACATACATACACATACATACTTACGTACATATATACATACATACATATGTATGTACGTATATAGGTAGGTATGTATGCATATTAAGAAAATTAGTGGTGTGTGAGATATCATACACCAACAAAATAATCCAAACAATCCCCCAAAAATGAAATTGGACAAATTTTCATATACACTTGATATGGTTAATTATTCTTTCCTGAGTTATGTGCTTATTGTGATGGTAAAATTATGACTTAATCCTCTTTACTTAAAGTGTATACCACTCAAAACAAAAATAAATTGGGTGATGATCAAAAATAATTCCCTCTACAACCAAACTAATAATGATTTTTATAAATCTATAAAAATATAAGATCTCTTTTTTCTACTAATATTACTCTATCTATTATTTTTAGTACCCTACCATTTCCTTATGTGTGGTTAGATGATGTAAACCAAGCTAAGTTGGAGGTGTGGATCTGAAAGTGGATATGATTCTAAAACCTTAACTTGAAACACATTTTAAACCATGCCTAAATTTCATACACAACCACCACATGGATACATCCCTCTTTGTCTTTCATGGAATTAACCATATTAAAGTCACCACATAGGATGCAATTAAAGTTAGGTAGTGAGTTAAAAATCTAATGCCAAAACCATGACCTCTAAATGATATATTTATAGGCATAAAATATTAATAATACAAAGGGAGCAACCATTAAAACAAAAAAGGTCCTAATTCACATGATGAGTTGTGTTATAACCCCAACTAAAAATATGTGGTGCCAAGTCATACACAAGTAATGTGACCACTCAGCCACATCCAAGATCATGGTTGTAGACATGGCACAATGCTCATGCATAAATAGTTATGGTGATAGGATGGAGTAAACACCCTAGGATCTTAAGTTCTTACAAAAATACTAGCTTCATAATAATTAAAAAACTAATAGTTACCCTTAATCATATAGTTTCAAGATGGGTCAGTGAGGCCACAAATATTCCAAGAATAAACCAAGATAGAGAAACATCAAGGTTCATGTTTTTACCTTTTTATAAGACATATAGGGTGGTGAAATTTTTGGGTATTATTTTTGTTTGATCCACATAAATTCACCTAGTTGAAAATATTTTTGTTTATTTTACACACACTCACTAGTATTGTGAAGTTGTGAGGGACTATGTGAGTTTTGCATGACCATTTTGTGTTTGAATGTCACCAAATTATCTATCTTTCCAAAAACAAATTCCTCAGGTAATTTGTGAAAATTTATGAATATAAACCTAATTATGAGGTCCCAATAATATCTTTATAACCTATGGGGTATGATAAAGTACTTGAGCTACCTAGGTACCACTAAGATCTACTTGTTTACTAGATACAACAAAAACTTAAGTGATTTTACATAGTATTTGTCATCTTAATCATTCCTTAAAATTTTTGGTTATATTTCTTATTTGTTATGGTGGCATCCATCAGATGAAGAGGCAACATTTTTATTCATCTCTTATGAGGTTTTGGGTCATGTAGTTGGCTAAGCATTAACCATAATAGTGTTATCATGAATATTATGGTTGGCTTGAGACCATATACATGTGTTGGGAAAGTTAATATGTAAAAATTGTTTTGAAATTTTATATTCACTATATACATGTAGATAATTTCCTTGATATCCTTTGAGAGGTATATCTGAACACAAATGTACTTTTATGGCCTAGTAGCATAAAACTTGTTCTAATTATGGTAGATAAATTGATTTAAGAGTTTGATTATTTAGTTAATGAAACCCAACATGGGGAAATGAAGACAAAGGAACTCAATTCAAACAAGGTTTTTAAATTTTGGATTGGTTTGACACTAAAAAGTCCCTAGTCTAGTGAGAAAACACAATAAATTTATTATAGATAAACTACAAGCCATGTATAACTATCACAACAAAGTGCTCAACATGGGAAATTTTTAAAATTAAAATCCATTTGTTACATTTACACAACCTCAATATTAACACCATGGGGATGTCAACTGATTTTCATCCAATTCTTAAAGATACTTTCTAAGAGGATACAACCAAGAAAATAACATATAATGGTATTTTTTTAAACTAATAACATGTATTGTCAAATTTATGAGAATCAAGGATAACATTAGGCATATATCAATATTGATATTTGCATTAACACGTGGAACACCATTGGGATAAATGAATAAACTTCAAGACTCATTTTAGTGTTATGATCACTTTGAGATTTGTTATAAACACATGCATTAGATGATGTAAGTGTCTTGGAGTTAGTCTTAATATGGGAAAGAACATAATTTCCTCTCAATAAGCAAATTAAACATTGTTTCAACACAATAAATGTATGATCAAAAAAATATCCTAACTAGATCACCATTAATAGGTAGTATGATGGCTAAACCAAAGCATTGAGAAACCTATAACCCTATTATATCCCAAATATTTTTATCTTTCTATTTAATTTAGAAAACAAATTATGCTTAATATCTTTATTAAATGGTCCAAAAAATATTATCCTATAGTTATATAATTGGGTAAGAGTGTATAAGGCCATTGGAAGGAGGTGGTATATTTTATTGTTTAGATTTTTTCTTATTAAATATGTTGTGTACATATTAAAAGTGTGTTTTAAAAAAAATATATTTAAAAATTTGGTTATATGAAAGGGTCTTGGAAGTCATTTAATGGTAAATTTGGGGACGGGTTTATTTTAAAATGCCACCCTAGTTCAATATCTCCATATATATAGAAAATAACAAAAGAATAAACACTCTTTCTCACACACATGTATATAAACAGTTTAAATAAATTTAGAGCATTAAATTAAATGAAAACTAAAATCAATAGTTCATTGATCTGAATGCTATGTTAATTTATAAAAGAATGTTATAAAAAAATTGTCTTTGAGAAATTGAAGTTGAAGCCATGGTTAAAATTTTATAAAAAAATTATATCAAGAAAATATTGAAATATTTTTAAACTAATAAAACCTATTGATTAACGTGTTCCACCTAAAATTAACACTCAATTTCACATAATTTATTCCTTTTCTAATTTTTATTTTATTCAAAAATTAAATAATGGGTATTGTTAAAAATAATGCCACAAAATCCTTTCCATCAATTTTGATTTAATCATTATAAAATTTTATATATCTTATTTCCTTGATTTTATAATTTTAACAATGCAAAATGCATAGAGAAAATGTTAGGTGTTATTGATTGTTTATAATTTCTTATCTATTGGTATATTACAATTTACAATGAATACAATACTAATATATAAAAATATTTATAAAAAAATAAATAATTATTATTATTTTAATTTGTAAGTGTCTATGAAAATATACGACTACTTAAATTTGTCATTGATTGAACTTGAATTTGGAATGAAGAAATCTCAAGACTATATTTATGGTATTGGTCAATATCATGATTATAAGGATGTTATTGGTATGGGTATATGTAATATATGAAACATTCTAATAGTCATGTTCACCTACATCATATTTCATGATTTTCACTTGAGTTCACATGCTTGAAGTTCAAAATATTTATAGTGAGAAAATCTTAAAAATTAAAAAAATTAGAGGGTTTGGTTTGGGGTATGTGTGAACAAAGGTTATTTATTTACCTTATATTTTTTTATACCCTTCAAAATTTTCACAAAATTTTAGAATAGAATCATAAAGTAAATGATTATATAAAACATGTATCCAATATGTGCTAGATATGTTTTAGATGATAAATTGAGCTAAGTCACTTCTCTATTTATAGATGAATAAAGACATCAATTTTATTATATATAAATATTATTTTTATCCTTCAACCAATCAAAATAAAAAAATTGGTCACAATTTATTATTCATAACATATGTAAGTTATATATTTTTGTAGCTTTCTAAGTATTTATATGCTAATTTATAATTTTAATATATTATATTTTAAATTAATAAATTGAAAAATATAATATTTATTTATTTTTTAATTTTTTGAAATAAAGTAATGTGATCATATTATTGTCTTATTCCTTACTCATTTTAAAGTTAAAAATGCATTTTTTTAGTTTTTTATATTTTGAATTATTTCTTATATATGTATTGTAGAAATGAAAAAATTAGGATAACACATTAAAATATCATATCAAAATATAATTTTTAATCAATAATGACATAAGGACTACATTCATCATTATCATGGGCAATAAAGGATTATGGATATAAAAAAATAAGTTTAGGTATCTGCATATAATTTCAAAATTTTATAAAAATTAATTGACATTTCCATTAATTTTCTTGTAATCATAAATTGAATTAATTATTCAAAAATTATCATGCATCTATATTTGTTGTAGAAAAGTTTGTTTCACCTATTGAATTATAATAAATCCAAGAATAATAACAAAATACAACCAACTTATAATTTTATAATTTGAATTTTTCTTATCTCACCAAAAAGGAATAAGAAACATTTCAATTTCCAAATTGAAAGAGATTTTCTTGAAGTCATATTAAAATACAAGTATCTCATTATAGACTTTCACAACAAACTTAACTAGGATACATGTAAAATGAAAATAATAAAAGTTGGATGGAAAGTTCTTTATGTGATTAAATACATGTAGGAATAATGATTTATGGGATTGGAATACCACTAGGATATTTGGTGTAGTAATAGTAAGGATTATCAATGAAGATATGTCTTAGACATTACATATTTTAAAATTACATAGAATAATAATTCAATAAACTATAAAAACCAATAAACACATCTATTTATTATATATTAATGGCTATAAATATAACTTGTACACACAATGAAAAAAACATATAAATATTTTATGAGATGTGTTACACCATGTATTTAGATATTTGCTTGTTAACTCACTTTTTTTGTAACTTTAGATATTCCTCAAAATACTCACATATAATTTTTAAGCTCATTGACTATTTGACTCAAGTGTAAGGGAATGTTTATATAATCATAATACTCACCTAATTTTAATAATTATCACAAAAAAATACTACAAGCATTATATATTTGTAATAAATCATCATATTTCAAAAAAATTAAATGTTCATTACAATCCCAATCCACCATAACACTTCATAACATAAAACATAATGAAAAATCACATCATAAGAACATGTGCATCTAGAACAAGATATGTAGATATCAAAACCTTAGGAGGTTATCATAATGATTTGTAAAATAATGATGCATATAAGACTCCTTGTATTCAAATTATTTTTTACCAACATACTATATATGATGTCACAAGATTCAAAAGAAAAGATACACACCATATTCTCACAAATTCAAACTTTTTTTTTAAAATAATGAAGGATATATAGATTATTTTCCAGAAAATGATAATATTATAAACATTCATTACTAAAAATAATTGAACCAACATTTCACACATACATTGATTAAATTTATTGTGAAAATAAGTTGGGTCTAAAATATTTTTTCATGTAAGTATATAATAGGCTTTCATTTGTCTCAAGAACTTGATGTAGTAAATATACATAAAATACCCAAACAAGATAAAATTGCATCCTATGTAAATTGAAGTGAATTATGGGGTGATGGATTCATGTAATATATCCCCAACTAATAAAGGGTGTTAAATTATTATTTACCATCTATCATTAAATTAGAATTACTCAAGTATACTTAAGTTTAGTTATGAAATAATTAAAAAATATTACTTCAACATTTTGGTTGAAGGTTTTAAACAATACCAAGATATCTATATCTTATGATTTTAGTGATTGTATCTTAATATAAACACCATATGAATATCTTATATAATATTGTCAATTGGTAATAAAGAATATTAACAACTAAAATAAATAATCATTTCATATATTCATTATCAAAAATCATCATTAATAAAGTAGATTAGTCCACAAAATATCTCAAATAATCATTATCCTTCATACAAAATAATGTAAGGTATGATTCCCAAACAAAAATATTAAATCAATAGATAATTATATGATCTTCATATTCAAACATATTCTTACCAAAAACTAATGTTGTAATAATACTATTGTGCCTATCAATACAATTAGAAAATATCATTACATTAACACTTTATGGTTTAAAAATTAATTTCAATGTGATCTAAATTAATTGAGATGGAAAAATATAATATACAATATCCTTTTTAAACATCCATTATTTAAAGTCAAGTATAATATATAACATTAACACCAATATGTAATTTCCATCATCTAAAACCCAAAAGAGAATGCCTTTAATCTCCTCACGATAAAGACATGCATCATAAGGCTAATAAATGATCATAATATAAATTACACTTTATTTAATCTCCATTCAATAAGTATGATTTAACAATAACTAAGTTCACAAAAATTATGCCAATTGATATATCTCAACAAGTCCATATAGTAACTTAATGCCTAAGACATAGAAAATATTAAACTAAATTATTATTTCAATCATTATGTTTATACAAAGTAACCTTTACCAATAAATTCCAAGTCACTGATTTATAATTCATATCAAATTTGGAAGTTAGACATGGGATTATAAATTTGGATTCCAACCATAATATCATTTAAGTAATATTTAGTGATCAGCCTCATCATACTATTCACTAGATCCATATAATAATGAACACACTTTTGTTATAAAACTTGAAGTTACAACATCAATAAAATTTATTACAACCTAATTTAAAAAAGTATACTTAAATTCCATGGTTTTGGTATTAAGTGAATTAAATATGTGGGGGTTTGCATAACCTTAGCATGGTATAAAATAATGATTCAATTACATTAAAATATAGCTAATTATCAATATTTAACTTAATCAAGAGTTAATTTCACATCAATTTCAATAGAGTAGAATAATCACACAAAATAAAACATAATAATATGCAAACCTCATCAACCTTAAATTTATCCAACTAGAATTTTTATAAGAAAACATAGTTTACTATACCGAGTAACATAAATATATAATTACACTCTAGCATTCATCTTCTAAAGAACACTACTAATATAATGAGGATGTAGTCCTCTTGATGGAAGAGTATCAATAGAGTATCCTTATACCTTATGTTAATATCTAAACCTATAAATTAGATGATAAAAAGGATACAATCACTATCCCATTCAATGCACATAATGACCTTCAATTGGGTACTGTAGCCTAGAAAAAATCTTATGTTACCTATTAATGTGATGCATTGATTTGTTATATGATTTTTATATTGGATACCAGGAAAGTATCATTTTAAATTTGTTTTAAAAATATTTATTTATTAAATTTACTTTGAAACTTTGATCTTGGGTTACTCCTTTTTTCATGCAGGTTCAAAGGCTTGTTCATAAGTTCTCACACCTATTCGTGCTTGATCACACCCTATCATATGGCATCAAAATTGACTTTATATTTTATTTAGAACTTGGTTATTTTTTAATTAGTCTTTTTTTGGATTATTTTTTCACTAAATTTGTTTTATTGGTCACATGGAATTAAATGACTCAGTCATCTATTTTCACATTTCCTCTTATCACTTTGTAATGATTCACAACTTTTAAATGTAGTGACTCAAATCTTTTAGTTAGTGTGGAATATATTCATAGTGTTCATAATTAAATGTATAAAATGGAATGTTGTGAAGGGATCGAGTCTTATAGTATCTCCATGCATCATCTTCTCACATTTTTGCATCAATGACATCAATTTCACTTACTCTTTCACAATAGTCATAAAGTATTTTAAATAAATAAAAAAATGTAAGGTTGGGAAACAATCACATGCCACCATGTGGAATGACCTATAATTATTTAGAGCATAAAGGTTCATTTTAAAAAATTTAGGGATTCAACTTAATTAAAAGTTTTCACTTGTCATCATCACATACCACTTTTCACTACTAAGCAAATTTGAATTTGTACACAAAACTAGATTAGTTTGGAAATGTAAGACTCTGAACCAGTTAGATTAAGCCACATATATTAAACCTATTCCACATGGAATTTTTTCATGCTCTCACATCCTTGTAGTTCACAAGATATCCTACACTAATTTTGAATCACTAGTCATGGTATGCCATCTGACATCATGCTTTTACTCATACACCTCACATTTGTTATAACATTTCACTTATACAAAGGATAGTGAGCCATGATCCAACCAAAGGAATACACATGTCTCATCTCAAAGCATTTATATGTTGATTTATCTCTAGCAAAAATTATAGAATGGGAAAATGAAAGCACATAGATGGATGGCACCATCCAATGAACCTAATAAATAAATAATATTATAATGGGAAAGATATTTTAAATTTAATACATGGGTCACCTTGGCATTTAATCCACATGAAAAAATAATTCCACTTAATGTGCTCAAATATTTGAAACAAACATAAAAACCAAGGTCACCAATTCATCCAATCACCATTACTTTTGAAAGCTCTTTGCAAACAATTAATTATTAGTTATCTAGATCCGAATGTCTACATATAACCAAGGGATAATTATCATAATTAAAAACTTATAAGTGATGGCATCATGATGTAGATGTCATCATAAATCTTTCATTAGTTATAAATAAAACATAATACAAACATATTCCTTTAAATCTGCTTATACTAGTTGACACTGATCTTTGCTTTGTCTTTTTTGCCTTCACACCTTTGGTTTCAAAATAATTTATACTCTATCTTCTTTTCCCTTTAATACTCCTCAATACTTTTGGACATTCACCCATCAACATGCACTGCTCTTTGACAACTTATTCTTTCTAAACATATGCCTAAAAACAACTCTTCATTAGTTTCAATTCTTCAATTAATGATTCAAAGACTAATTGTATATATTAATGTGATTGATTTATTTCATAAGATAATCATACTCCTTATTTGAATCTTTAATCAATCCTAATTACCTCTCATTACACTTTTTGCACCTTTCACCTCTTCACACATTTCAATAGGCTCCTTTGTAGCCTTTTTTTAAGGCTTTTCTCTTTGTACGAATATGTACAAATTAAAATTCATAAACTAATCACCTTTGGAGTTATCCTCTATTGTATTATTACCTTCTACAAAGTTTCATGCCACATCTCACCCTTTAGACCCCTTTTTCAATCTCTATAAGGTCACTGATTAGGTCTTTTAGGTCATTTTCACACTACAACATACATAATCTTCAATATTTGTACATAACTATATGAAAACACTCTAAAATTCTTATAATAAATTAACCTTCATTTAAATCTAACTAATGATAAATTTTTAGGATTTATTGATGGTTATAACTCTATAGAGAGGCTTTTTCCTTCCTGATGCACAACTATGAAAAAGAATAACTTCTTTAATACAATTGTTTATTTAGATCAAAATTTGCATTCCATTTTCAAGATAAAAGGTGAACATTTATGAGGAACCTCTAGATAAAATTTTAAAATTTCACAGTTAATCTAGAAATTTCAAAGCAAAGCTTCAAATCTCCTTTAATTATAAATTTTATATATGAATTTATTGTTAACAGGAACAACTATTCTCTTTCATGAGAATTTTTCACAGAATATTTCTAATAATAATTTATTAAAATTAAACTCAATTTTCAATCTCCACCACAACACCATTCATAAATTATAGTCTTCTTACAAGATTACTCTCCATGTTTCCTTCTTTTTGTTACTTCTGTGCTTTGAATTCACAATCTTTCCCTCTGTAATCTCTAAATAAACAAGATTTTGATTAATTTACACCTGTATTTAATCTATTCTCCTATAAAAATATCAATTTCAAGCTTAAATATTAAACAATTTTAATTTTATGACTATATTCTCCTCAATTCTCATTTATAAGCTACTGCAAATTCCTTCTTGGAAGCTTTCTATGCCCACTTTGGCTTTCCACCTTTTATTTAAAAAAATTATACAATTTATAATAAAAATAAATCCCATTTAGGCATTGGAATAGAATATAAAAATTATTCAACAAGATGTCTTGCTTTAACTTGAGTTGACCACTTTAAATTCTTTGCATGTGTTCAATGTTTTAAATAATTAGTCCCACCATGCAAATTCCATGCCATATTTCAAGAGGAGGAATTTAATTATAACCATGAAAATTCCCATGATTTTTTTCAAGGAGAATTTATTTTATTAAATAAATGTTATTCCCTTCCTCTTAAATAAATAAATTGCATGCAAACTCTAATAATTAATTCCTCAACCATAAATTTGTGAAAATGACACTTTTAGGAGAATATGGAGATAAATAATTTAATATTTGAATTTAATTCAATACCACTTAAACTTACATCTTCTCATTCAATGGTTTCACCTCTTATTTGAAGAATTAAATATAATTCCACTTTTAAAAATTGTATCTCCTTGTTTTCTCTTGAAAGTGATATATTTATTTATTATCCATAAAATAAAATCCAAACACATTCTATAGAAGCTCCAAATCTTGTCTTTTTAAACTCTCTTCATGTCTGGTGAATTTTTGAAAAATTTCAAGTTGAAGCATATCTATTCTCCCTATTATTCTCTTGACCTGTCTAAATAAAGGAGATAAAATAACAATCTTTATCTATAATTCTATTTTTAATGACCTAATTATCTACTCTAGATACCTAGACTCTCTATAATACTTCTAGAATTTACTACAATTCTTCATGTTCAGAATAATATAATTAATAATTAAATTGGAAATATGAGCCAAAATTAATTATTCAAATGTTTTTCTTTTAAAATAAACTAAATGGACTCCAATAAAATTATTTGTTTCATCAATCTTCATTTTTCTTCTTTGAGTTTGGATGCTCTTGCATCAATCACCAGGGTTTAAAAGAAGTTTTCTTGATTTCTTCTTTGGTACTTTGGTACTTTTGTGTCTTCTTATCAAATTGCATCCTCTAAGATCCCATGATTCATATGTTGATATAAAATCCATTTCACCTTCAATGAATTAAATGTGACTTTTATTAAAACTATGGATGTCTTTTATCAGGTTCTGAACACTACCTAGTTCTTTATTATACCTGCACAGTAAACAAACATGCCAAATAAAACAAATTCATATTTTTATTTTAGACTTTGAATTCCACTTAGTTCCTTTGAAAACATAATCTTTCCATTTAGTACATCAATATGCACTCCCTATTGTTCTTTTTCCTTCTTTATACTTTCATCTTCCTAGATGTCCACTAGCTCTTTTCCATCATCCAATTTAAAATTTTCTTTGTTGTCTTTCAAGACAACTTCCCTTATTTTCTATATCTCTTTTTCCTCTATCAATTTTATAATTACATTGCCTTCCATGGAAATTTTATTTAGTAAAATCACCTTTTATTCAAACCCTTTAAGGAATTCTACACTTTTTATGAAATTCAAACTATTAGACAAATTTGAAAATAACCTTTCAACATTTTTTTGTGAAAAAATTCTAGGATTCAAAGATAAATTACCTTGTTCATTAATTGTATCATTTATCTCAGGATGATTAATTTACATTTCATTCACCTCTTGCTGCTACAAAAATTCCTTTTCACCTACAATCAACACCTTATAAACATGCTCAAAAATTACTATTTCATCTTTCAATAACAATAATGTATGTTTACACCCTTAATTTTCAAAAGTATATGTATTTATTTTTCCATCATAGATTGCCTTCATGTCATACTTCCATTTCCTTCCTAACAAGATATGACATACATTAATTCACATTATGTCACATATAATTGTATCTTTATAATTTCTTATTTGAAATTCTACTTTACACTATTCATTTATTAAAATTTGATGATCTTTTTGAAACCATAAAAATTTGAAAGGAGTAGGATGTCTTACCTTATAAAAGTTTAATTTACTTACCATTTATGTAGACACAAGGTTTTTAGTGCTTCCACTATTAATAATTACCTTACAAACATTACCTTGTGCTTTGTAGATTGTCTTGAACAATGCTTTCCTCTGAGGAGGATCTTCTATGAGTTCCTTATTTGATTTGATTAGAATCCTTTTCTTAAGTAAGGATTCTCTAGTTTAAAGAGCATATTCATACAAAGTAGATGTAATATCTTCTTCATCCTGAGTATCTTGAGAATTATGAACATTTCCCTAGTTACTAGATGCATACTCTAGACATTCATAAGACCTATGCCCAAATTTACCACATTTAAAGCACCTACAAAGGAAACCAATGCTTCTACCTCTGTCAAATTGTCTCTTACCTCTAAATTCATGACCACCTCTTACAACTAATTCTTGTCTTTGTAGGCTACTTTATTCATTATGCATTTATAACCATTTTCTTCCACGTGACTATTCACTGGATTGTCCTTTGCCCCCTTGCATACTAGATATGTTTTCTTGAAACTTTTTTTCAACCTTTAAAGCAAGTTGATAGGACCTTCCACTAATCTAGGTGCTAAGAGAGCAATTTCATCTTGTATATTGTATCTTAGTCCATTGAGATACTTGTCCACCTTTTTTGCATCATATTCAATATGCAATGCTCTGATTGTTAGTTTATATAAATCTTTAGTATACTCTTTTACTAATTTTTTTTGCTTTAAAATTTGCAATTTTAAAAACAACTCAAATTGATAATATTTTGGAATGAATTTACCTTTAAGTTTTTCCACTGTTCTATCCCAACTTTTGATTCTAAACTTTCCCTTTCTTCTTCTTTCCTCTTGCACTCCATCGCACCAAATGGATGCATGACCCTGCAATCTGGTCACAACAAATTTAACATTCTTTTCATCAACAACATTATTTATCTAATGAACTTACCCAGTCAATGATATCTTTAGGATTGAGGATGCCTTCATACACTGGAACCTCTATTTGAGACCTTTCACCAATAATCATAATTATTCTAATAAACCTTTCCTTTACTATCTATTCTTCCATCACCAATTCCTCATCTTCATCTTCTTCTCTATCACTAACATCTCCTATGTCAGCTCCTTTTTTATGAGCTAATTCTAATTCTTATAATTTGGTTCTCAGGTTTTTATTTCTTCCATTATTGCTACTTGTCTAGCTTGGCCTAGTTGCCTCCTTCCTCTACCTCTTGCTCTCATTGCCATTTTTATAAATTGCTTTGCTTCAAAATCTCTAGATCTTTTTATAGAGCCTATTGCTCTGATACCAAAATTGATGCACAACTATGAAAATGAATAAATTCTTTAATATAATTTTTATTTAGATCAAACTTTGTATTCTAACTTTGAGATAAAAGGTGAAAATTTTTAAGGAACCTCTAGATAAAAATTAAAACTTTCACAGTTAATCTAGAAATTTTAAAGTAAAGCTTCAAATCTCCTTTAATTGTAAATTTTAAATATGAATTTGTTGTTAACATGAAAAACTATTCTCTGTCATGAATTTTTCATAGAATTTTTCTTAAAATTCAAATCAATTTGTAATCTCCACCACAACACCATTCACAAATTATAGTCTTCCTACAAACTACTCTCCATGTTTCCTTCTTTTTTTTACCTCTGTGCTTTGAATCCACATTCTTTCCCTCTATAATCTCTAAATAAATAAGATTTTTATTAATTTACACCTATATTTAATCTATTCTCCTATCAAAATATCAATTTCAAGCTTAAATATTAAACAACTATAATTTTATGACTATTTCTACTCAATTCGTATTTAAAAGCTACTAAAAATTCCTTCCTAGAAGATTTCTATGACCCTTTTGGATTTCCACCTTTTATTTCAAAAATTCTTTCAGTTTATTATAAAAATAAATCCCCTTTAGGCATTGGAAAAGAATAAATAAATTATTCAAGAAGATGTCTTGCTTTAGCTTGAGTTGACAACTTCAAATTCTTTGCATGCATTCAATGTTTTTAATAATTAGTCCCACCATGCAAATCCCATGCCATATTTCAAGAAGAGGAATTGAATTCTAACCATGCAAATTCCCACACCAATTTTCAAGAAGGATAATTTATTTTATTAAATAAATGTTATTCTATTTTTTCTAAATAAATAAATTGCATGCAAAATCTAATAATCAATTCCTTAACCATAAATTTGTGAAAATGGTGATTTTAGGAGAATATGGAGATAAATAATTTAATATTTGAATTTAATTCACTACCACTTGAACTTACAACTTCCCATCCACTAGTTGTACCTCTTATTTGAAGAGTTAAATATAATTCCACTTACAACAATTGTATCTCCTTGTTCTCTCCTGAAAGTGAAACATTTATTTATTATTCATAAAATAACATCCAAAAACATTCTACAAAAGCTCCAAATCTTGTCTTTTTAAACTATCTTCATGTCTAGTGAATTTTAAAAAAATTTCAAGTTGAAGCAAATCTATTCGCCCTATTATTCTCTTGACTTGTCTAAACAAAGGAGATAAAAGAACAAACAATCTTTAACTAGAATTCTATTTTTAATGATCTAATTATTTACTTTGGACACCTAGACTCTCTAAAATATTTCTAGAATTTACCATAATTCTTCATATTCAAAATAATATAATTAATAATTAAATTGGAAATATGAGCCAAAATTAATTATTTAAATGTTTTTATTTTAAAATAAACTAAATGGACTCCAATAAAATTATTTTTTCCATCAATATTCAATTTTTTTCTTTGAGTCTGGATGCTATTGCATCAATTCACTAGGGTTTAAAAGAAGTTTTCTTGATTTCTTCTTTGTTACTTTAGTAATGTTGTGTCTTTTTATCAAAATGCATCCTCTAGGATCTCATGATTCATATGTTGATATAAAATCTATTTCACCTTCAATGAATTGAAAGTGACTTTTATTAAAATCCTAGATGTCTTTATCAAGTTCTGAATACTGCCATGGTTCTTCATTATACTTTCATAGTAAACAAACATGTCAAAAAAAACAAATTATTCTTTTTATTTTAGACTTTGAAGTCCACCTTGTTCCTCTACAAATACTATCTTTCCATTTAGTGAATTAATATGCTCTCCGTATTGTTCCTTTTCCTTCCTTATACTTTCATCTTCTTAGATGTCAACCAACTCTTTTCCATCATCCAATCTAAAATTTTCTTTGTTGTCTTTCAATAAAATTTCCATTCTTTTCTCTATCTCTTGTGCGTATATCAATTATATAAGTACATTGCTTTCCATTGAAATTTTCTTCAGTAAACTCACCTTTTCTTCAAACCTTTTAATAAATTCTATGTGTTTTATGAAATTCAAACTATTAGACAAATTTGAAAATAAATTTTAACATTTTTTTGTGAAAAAAATTTAGGATTCAAAGATAAACTACCTTGTTCATCAACTGTATCATTTATCATAGGCTGATTAATTGACATTTCATTCACTTCTATTGCTGCAAAAAATCATTTTCACTTGTAATAAACACCTTAGAAGCATGCTCAACAATTTCAATTTCATATTTCAATGACAATAATGTATGTTTACACCCTTTCTTTGTAAAAGTATATGTATTTGTTTTTCCAACATGGATGGCCTTCATGTCATACTGCCATGGCCTTCCTAATAGGATATGACATACATCAATTTGCATTACATCACATATTACTGCATCCTTATAATTTCTTATCTAAAATTCTACCTTACACTGTTTATTTATTAAAATTTGATGATATTTTTATAACCATAAAAATTTGTAAGGAGTAAGATGTATTACCTTATACAAGTTTAATTTACGTACCATTTATGTAGACGCAAGGTTTTTAGTCCTTCCACTCTCAATAATTACCTTAAAAACTTTACCTTGTGCTTTGTAGGTTGTCCTGAACAATGCTTTCCTCTGAGGAGGTTCTTCTACGAGTTCCTTATTTGATTTGATTAGAATCCTTTTCATAAGTAAGGATCCTCTAGTTTTAAGAGCATCTTCATACAAAGTAGATGCAATATCATCTTCATCCTGAGTGACTTGAGCAATATGAACATTTCCCTAGATACTATATGCATACTCTCTAGACATTCATAAGACCTATGCCCAAATTTACCACATTTAAAGCACCTACTAATGAAACCAATGCTTATACCTCTATCAAATGGTCTCTTACCTTTGAATTCAAGACCACCTCTTACAACTGGTTCTTGTCTTTGTAGGCCACTTTCTTCATTATGCATTTGTAACCAGTTTGTTTAACTTGACTATTCATTTATATTATCCTTTGCCCCCTTGCATACTGGATATGTTTTCTTGACACTTTTTTTCAGCCTTTGAAGCAAGTTGATAGGACTCTTCCACTGATCTAGGTACTAAGAGAGTAATTTCATCCTATATATTGTATCTCAATCCATTGAGATAATTGACCACCTTTTTTACATCATCTTTAATATGCCATGTTTTGATTGATAGCTTATAAAAATCTTCAGTGTACTCTTTTAATAATATTTTTTTGATTTAAATTTTGTAATTTTCTAAGCAACTCAACCTGATAATCTTTTGGAATGAATTTACCTTTAAAAATATCCACCATTCTATTCTAGCTTTTGATTCTGGGATTACCCTTTCTTCTTCTTTCCTCTTGCACTCCATTCCACTAGATGGACGCATGACCCTTCAATATGGTCACAACAAAATTAACCTTATTTTCATCAACAACATTCTCATAATCAAAATATTTATCTAATGCACTCAACCAATCAATGAGATCTTTAGGATTGAGAAAGCCTTCATACACTGGAACCTCTATTTGAGACCTTTTTCCAACATTCATAATTATTCTAATCATCCTTTCCTCTACTATCTCTTCTTCCATCACCAATTCCTCATCTTCATCTTCTTCTATGTTGCTAACATCTACTATGTTAGCTCCTCTTTTCTGAGCTAATTCTAAATCTTACAATTTGGTTCTCAAGTTTTTTATTTCTTCCATTATTGCTACTTGTCTAGCTTGGCCTAGTTGCCTCCTTCCTCTATCTCTTACTCTCATTTCCATTTTTATAAATTAATTTTCTCCAAAATCTCTAGAACTTTTTATAGAGCTTGTTGCTTTGATACCAAAATTGATGCATAGCTATGAAAATGAATAACTTATTTAATATATTTTTTATTCAGATCAAACTTTGCATTCTAATTTTGAGACAAAAGGTGAACATTTATGAGGAACCTTTAGATAAAAATTAAAATTTTCACAATTAATCCAGAAATTGAAAAGTAAAGCTTCAAATCTCCTTTAATTGTAAATTTTAAATATGAATTTATTTTTAATAGGAACAACTATTCTCTTTCATGAGAATTTTTCATAGAAGCTTTCTTAAAATTCAACTCAATTTACATTCTCCACCACAACACCATTCACAAATTATAGTCTTCCTACAAACTACTCTCCATGTTTCCTTATTAATGTTACTTCTGTGCTTTGAATCCACAATCTTTCCCTCTATAATCTCTAAATAAACAAGCTTTTGATTAATTTATGCCTATATTTAATCTATTCTCCTATCAAAATATCAATTTCAATCTTAAATATTAAACAACTACAATTTTATGACTATATTCTCCTCAATTCTCATTTAGAAGCTATTGCAAATTCCTTTCTAGAAGCTTTCTATGCCCCTTTTGGATTTCCACCTTTTATTTCAAAAAATTCTTCAATTTATAAAAAAAATAAATTATTCAAAAATATGTCTTGCTTTAGCTTGAGTTACCACTTCAAATTCTTTGCATGCATTCAATGTTTTAAATAATTAGTCCGACCATGAAAATTCCATGACATATTTCAAGAGGAGGAATTTAATTCTAACCATGCAAATTACCATTCTAATTTTTAAGGAGAATTCATTTTATTAAATAAATGTTATTCGCTTTCTCTTAAATAAATAAATTGCATGAAAACTCTAATAATTAATTCCTTAACCATAAATTTGTGAAAATGGTACTTTTCGGAGAATATGGAGATAAATAATCTAATATTTGAATTTAATTCACTACCACTTGAACTTAAAACTTCTCATTCACTGGTTGCACCTCTTATTTGAAAAATTAAATATAATTCCACTTGTAACAACTGTATCTCCTTGTTTTCTCCTAAAATTGAAATATTTATTTAATATTCATAAAATAACATTCAAAAACATTTTATAGAGACTCCAAATCTTGTCTTTTTAAACACTCTTCATGTCTAGTGAATTTTTGAAAAATGTTAAGTTGAAGAATATCTATTCTCCCTATTATTATATTGACCTGTCTAAACAAAGGAGATAAAATAACAAATAATATTTATCTAAAATTCTATTTTTAATGACCTAATTGTCTACTCTGGACTCCTAGACTCTCTAAAATACTTCTAGAGTTTACTACAATTTTTCATATTTAGAATAATATAGTTAATAATTAAATTGACAATATGAGCCAAAATTAATTATTCAAATGTTTTTCTTTTAAAATAAACTAAATGGACTCCCATAAAATCATTTGTTTCATCAATATTCATTTTTCTTCTTTGAGTCTATATGCTCCTGCATCAATCCACCATGGTTTAAAAGAAGTTTTCTTAATTACTTCTTTGGTACTTTGGTACTGTTGTATCTTCTTATCAAATTGCATCCTCTAGGATCTCATGATTCATATTTTGATATAAAATATATTTCACATTCAATGAAATGAAAGTGACTTTTATTAAAATCTTGGATGTCTTTTATCAGGATCTAAATACTACCATGATTCTTCATTATATCTGCACAATAAATAAACATGTCAAATAAAACAAATTCTTCTTTTTATTTTAGACTTTGAAGTCCACTTAGTTCCTCTATAAACACTATCTTTCCATTTAGTGCATCAATATGCACTCCCTATTGTTCTTTTTCCTTTCTTATACTTTCATCTTCTTAGATGTCCACCAACTCTTTTCCATCATCCAATCTAATTTTTTTTTGTTGTCTTTAAAGAAAACTTCCCTTTTTTTTCTCTATCTCTTATTCCTATATCAATTTTATAATTACATTTCCTTCCATGGAAATTTTCTTCAGTAAACTCACATTTTCTTCAAACCCTTTAAGAAATTCTACACTTTTTATGAAATTCAAAGTATTAGACAAATCTAAAAATAACCTTTGAACATTTTTTTATGAAAAAAATTAGGATTCAAAGATAAATTACCTTATTCATCAACTGTATCATTTATCTCAGGTTGATTAATTGACATTTCATTCACTTCTTTCTACTGCAAAACCTCTTTTTCACCTGTAATCAACACCTTAGAAGCATTCTCAAGAATTACAATTTCATCTTTCCATAACAATAATGTATGTTTACACCCTTCCTTTTCAAAAGTATATGTATTTATTTTTCCATCATGGATGGCCTTCATAACATACTACCATGGCCTTCCTAATAAGATATGAAATACATCAATTTGCATTACATCCCATATTACTGCATCCTTATAATTTCTTATCTGAAATTATACCTTACACTGTTTATTTATTAAAATTTGATGATATTTTTGCAACCATAAAACTTTATAAGGAGGAGGATGTCTTACTTTATACAAGTTTAATTTAATTACCATTTATGTAGACACAAGGTCTTTATTGCTTCCACTAGCAATAATTACCTTACAAACTTTACCTTGTGCTTTGTAGGTTGTCTTGAATAATGCTTTCTTCTGAGGAGGTTCTTTTGTGATTTCCTTATTTGATTTGATTAGAATCCTTTTCATAAGTAAGGATTCTTTAGTTTCAAGATCATCTTCATACAAATTAGATGCAATATATTCTTCATCCTAAGCATCTTGAGTAATATGAACACTTCCCTGGTTACTAGATGCATACTCTGGACACTCATAAGACCTATGCCCAAATTTACCATATTTAAAGAACCTACCAATGAAACCAATGCTTCTACCTCTATCAAATGGTCTCTTCCCTCTAAATTATTGAACCTATTACAATTGGTTATTGTCTTTGTAGGATACTTTATTCATTATGCATTTGTAAGCATTTTCTTCCACTTGAATGTTCACTAGATTGTCCTTTGCCCCCTTGCATACTAGATATGTTTTCTTGACACTTTTTTCTAGCCTTTCAAACAAGTTAATAGGAATCTTACACTAATCTAGGTGCCAAGAGATTAGTTTAATCCTGTATATTATATCTCAGTTCATTGAGATACTTGGCCACCTTTTTTGCATCATCTTCAGTATGCCCTGCTCTGATTGTTAGCTTATAAAAATCTTCAGTGTACTCTTTTACTGATTTTTTTTGCTTTAAATTTTGCAATTTTCTAAACAACTCAACCTGTTAATCTTTTGGAATGAATTTACCTTTAAAATTTTCCGCCATTCTATCCTATCTTTTGATTTTGGGCTTGCCCTTTCTTTTTATTTCCTCTTGCACTCCATCCCACCTGATGGATGCATGACCCTTCAATCTGGTCACAAAAAATTTAACCTACTTTTCATCAGTAACATTCTCATAATCAAAATATTTATCTAATGCACTTACCCAATCAATGAGAAACTTAGGATTGAGGATGCATTCATACACTAGAACTTCTAGTTGAGACATTTCACCAACATTCATAATTATTCTAATCATCATTTCTTCCACTATCTCTTCTTCCATCACCAATTCCTCATCTTCATCTTCTTTTTTGTCACTAACATCTCCTATGTTATCTCCTCTTTTCTGAACTAATTCTAAATCTTACAATTTGGTTCCCAAGTTTTTTATTTCTTCCATTATTGCTACTTGTCCAAATTGGCCTAGTTGCCTCCTTCTTCTACCTCTTGCTCTCATTGCCATTTTTATAAATTAATTTGCTTCAAAATCTCTACAAATTTTTATAGAGCTTGTTGCTTTGATACCAAAATTGATGCACAGCTATGAAAACAAATAACTTATTTAATATATTTTTTATTCAGATCAAACTTTGCATTCTAATTTTGAGATAAAAGGTGAACATTTATGAGGAACCTTTAGATAAAAATTAAAATTTTCACAATTAATCTAGAAATTGAAAAGTAAAGCTTCAAATCTCTTTTAATTGTAAATTTTAAATATGAATTTATTGTTAACAAGAAAAACTATTCTCCTTCATGAGAATTTTTCATAGAAGCTTTCTTAAAATTCAACTCAATTTACAATCTCCACCACAACACCATTCACAAATTATAGTCTTCCTACAAACTACTCTCCATGTTTCCTTATTTATGTTACTTTTGTGCTTTGAATCCACAATCTTTCCCTCTATAATCTCTAAATAAACAAGCTTTTGATTAATTTATGCCTATATTTAATCTATTCTCCTATCAAAATATCAATTTCAAGCTTAAATATTAAACAAATGCAATTTTATGACTATATTCTCTTCAATTCACATTTAGAAGCTACTACAAATTCCTTTCTGGAAGCTTTCTATGCGCCTTTGGATTTCCACCTTTTATTTCAAAAATTTCTTCAATTTCTAATAAATATAAATCTCCTTTAGGTTGTGTAATAGAATAAATAAATTATTCAATAAGGTGTCTTGCTTTAGCTTGAGTTATCACTTCAAATTCTTTGCATGCATTCAATGTTTTAAATAATTAGTCCCACCATGCAAATTACCATGGAAATTTTCAAGAAGGAGAATTTATTTTATTAAATAAATGTTATTCCCTTTCTCTTAAATAAATAAATAGCATTCAAACTCTAATAATTAATTCCTTAACCATAAAATTGTGAAAATGGTACTTTTAGGAGAATATGGAGATAAATAATTTAATATTTGAATTTAATTCACTACCACTTGAACTTAAAACTTCTCGTTCATTGGATGCACCTCTTATTTGAAGAATTAAATATAATTCCACTTGTAACAACTGTATCTCCTTGGTTTCTCCTAAAAGTGAAATATTTATTTAGTATTCATAAAATAACATTCAAAAACATTTTACAGAGGCTCCAAATCTTGTCTTTTTAAACACACTTCATTTTTGGTGAATTTTTGAAAAATGTCAAGTTGAAGCATATCTATTCTCCCTATCATTCTCATGACTTGTCTAAATAAAGGAGATAAAATAACAAACAATATTTATCTAAAATTCTATTTTTAATGACCTAATTATCTACTCTGGACACCTAGCCTCTCTAAAATACTTCTAAAGTTTACTACATTTTTTCATATTTAGAATAATATAGTTAATAATTAAATTGACAATATGAGCCAAAATTAATTAATCAAATGTTTTTGTTTTAAAATAAACTAAATGGACTTCAATAAAATCATTTGTTTCTTCAATCTTCATTTTTCTTCTTTGAGTCTAGATGCTCCTACATCAATCCAACTTGGTTTAAAAGAAGTTTTCTTAATTTCTTCTTTGGTAATTTGGCATTTTTGTGTCTTCTTATCATATTGCATCCTCTAGGATCCCATGATTCATATTTTGATATAAAATATATTTCACATTCAATGAATTGAAAGTGATTTTTATTAAAATCCTGGATGTCTTTTATGAGGTTCTAAATACTACCATGGTTCTTCATTATATCTATAAAATAAAGAAACATGTCAAATAAAACAAATTCTTCTTTTTATTTTAGACTTTGAAGTCCACCTAGTTCCTCTATAAACACTATCTTTGCATTTAGTGCATCAATATGCACTCCCTATTGTTCTTTTTCCTTTCTTATACTTTCATCTTCTTAGATGTCCACCAACTCTTTTCCATCATCCAATCTAATTTTTTTTTTTTGTCTTTCAAGAAAACTTCCATTATTTTTTGTATCTCTTATTCCTATATCAATTTTATAATTACATTTCCTTCCATGGCAATTTTCTTCAATAAACTCACATTTTCTTCAAACCCTTTAAGAAATTCTACACTTTTTATGAAATTCAAACTATTAGACAAATCTAAAAATAACCTTTGAAAATTTTTTTATGAAAAAAAATTAGTATTCAAAGATAAATTACCTTGTTCATCAAATGTATCATTTACCTCAAGTTGATTAATTGATATTTCATTCACTTCTTTCTACTGCAAAACATCCTTTTCACCTGAAATCAACACCTTAGAAGCATGCTCAAGAATAAAAATTTCATCTTTCCATAACACTAATGTATGTTTACACCCTTTTCAAAAGTATATGTATTTATTTTTCCATCATGGATGGCTTCATGTCATACTACCATGGCCTTCCTAACAAGATATGACATACATCAATTCACATTACATCACATATTACTGCATCCTTAAAATTTCTTATCTGAAATTCTACCTTACACTGTTTATTTATTAAAATTTGATGATATTTTTGAAACCATAAACATTTATAAGGAGTAGGATGTCTTACTTTATACAAGTTTAATTTACTTACCATTTATGTAGACACAAGGTTTTTAGTGTTCCACTATCAATAATTACCTTACAACTTTACCTTGTGCTTTGTAGGTTATCCTGAATAATGATTTCTTCTAAGGAGGTTCTTTTGTGATTTCCTTATTTTATTTAGTTAGAATCCTTTTCATAAGTAAGGATTCTTTAGTTTCAAGAGAATCTTCATATAAATTAGATGCAATATCTTCTTCATCCTAAGCATCTTGAGTAATATAAACATTTCCCTTGTTACTAGATGCATACTCTGGACATTCATAAGACCTATGCCCAAATTAACCATATTTAAAGAACCTACCAATGAAACCAATGCTTCTACCTCTATCAAATGGTCTCTGACCTCTAAATTATTGACCACCTCTTACAATTGGTTATTGTCTTTGTAGGATACTTTATTCATTATGCATTTATAAGCATTTTCTTCCACTTGAATGTTCACTAGATTGTCCTTTGCCCCTTTACATACTGGATATGTTTTCTTGACACTTTTCTCTAGCCTTTCAAACAAGTTGATAGGACTCTTCCATTGATCTAGGTGCTAAAAGAGTAATTTGATCCTGTATATTATATCTCAGTTCATTGAGATACTTGGCCACCTTTTTTGCATCATCTTCAATATGCCCTACTCTGATTGTTAGCTTATAAAAATCTTCAGTGTACTCTTTTACTAATATTTTTTTGCTTTAAATTTTGTAATTTTCTAAACAACTCAACCTGTTAATCTTTTGGAATGAATTGACCTTTAAATTTTTCCACCATTCTATCCTAGATTTTGATTTTGGGCTTTCCCTTTATTTTTATTTCCTCTTACACTCCATCCCACAAGATGGATGCATGACCCTTCAATCTGGTCACAACAAATTTAACCTTCTTTTCATCAGTAACATTCTCATAATCAAAATATTTATCTAATGCACTTACCCAATCAATGAGATCTTTAGGATTGAGGATGGATTCATACACTAGAACTTATATTTGAGACATTTCACCAACATTCATAATTATTCTAATCATCCTTTCTTCCACTATCTCTTCTTCCATCACCAATTCCTCATCTTCATCTTCTTCTCTGTCACTAACATCTCCTATGTTAGCTCCTCTTTTCTGAGCTTATACTAAATCTTACAATTTGGTTCCCAAGTTTTTTATTTCTTCCATTATTGCTACTTGTCAAGCTTGGCCTAGTTGCCTTCTTCCTCTACCTCTTGCTCTCATTGCCATTTTTATGAATTAATTTGCTTCAAAATCTCTAGAACTTTTTATAGAGCTTGTTGCTCTCATACCAAAATTAATGCACAGCTATGAAAATGAATAACTTATTACATATATTTTTTATTCAGATCAAACTTTGCATTCTAATTTTGAGATAAAAGGTGAACATTTATGAGGAACCTTTAGATAAAAATTAAAATTTTTACAATTAATCTAGAAAATGAAAAGTAAAGCTTCAAATCTCCCTTAATTGTAAAATTTAAATATGAATTTATTGTTAATAGGAACAACTATTCTCTTTCATGAGAATTTTTCATAGAAGCTTTCTTAAAATTCAACTCAATTTACAATCTCCACCACAACACCATTCACAAATTATAGTCTTCCTACAAACTACTCTCCATGTTTCCTTATTTATGTTACTTCTGTGCTTTGAATCCACAATCTTTCCCTCTATAATCTCTAAATAAACAAGCTTTTGATTAATTTATGCCTATATTTAATCTATTTTCCTATCAAAATATCAATATCAAGCTTAAATATTTAACAACTATAATTTTATGACTATATTCTCTTCAATTCGCATTTAGAAGCTACTACAAATTCCTTTCTAGAAGCTTTCTATGCCCCTTTTGGATTTCCACCTTTTATTTCAATTTTTTTTTCAATTTCTAATAAATATAAATCCCCTTTAGGTGGTGGAATAGAATAAATAAATTATTCAATAAGGTGTCTTGCTTTAGCTTGAGTTATCACTTCAAATTCTTTGCATGCATTCAATGTTTTAAATAATTAGTCCCACCATGCAAATTCCATGACATATTTCAAGAGGAGGAATTTAATTCCAACCATGCAAATTACCATGGCAATTTTCAAGAAGGAGAATTTATTTTATTAAATAAATGTTATTCCCTTTCTCTTAAATAAATAAATTGCATGAAAACTCTAATAATTAATTCCTTAACCATAAATTTGTGAAAATGGTACTTTTAGGAGAATATGGAGATAAATAATCTAATATTTGAATTTAATTCACTACCACTTGAACTTACAACTTCTTGTTCACTGGTTGCACCTCTTATTTGAAGAATTACATATAATTCCACTTGTAATAACTGTATCTCCTTGTTTTCTCCTAAAAGTGAAATATTTATTTAATATTCATAAAATAACATTCGAAAACATTTTACAGAGGATCCAAATCTTGTCTTTTTAAACACTCTTCATGTCTGGTGAATTTTTGAAAAATGTCAAGTTGAAGCATATCTATTCTTCCTATTATTCTCTTGACCTGTCTAAATAAAGGAGATAAAATAACAAACAATATTTATCTAAAATTATATTTTTAATGACCTAATTATCTACTCTGGACACGTAGACTCTCTAAAATACTTCTAAAGTTTACTACAATTTTTCATATTTAGAATAATATAGTTAATAATTAAATTGACAATATGAGCCAAAATTAATTAATCAAATGGTTTTCTTCCAAAATAAACTAAATGGACTCCAATAAAATTATTTGTTTCTTAAATCTTCATTTTTCTTCTTTGAGTCTAGATGCTCCTACATCAATCCACCATGGTTTAAAAGAAGTTTTCTTAATTTCTTCTTTGGTACTTTGGTACTATTGTGTCTTCTTATCAAATTGCATCCTCTAGGATCCCTTTATTCATATTTTGATATAAAATATATTTCACATTCAATGAATTGAAAGTGATTTTTATTAAAATCCTAGATGTCTTTTATCAGGTTCTAAATAATACCATGGTTCTTCATTATATCTGTAAAATAAAGAAAAATGTCAAATAAAACAAATTCTTCTTTTTATTTTAGACTTTGAAGTCCACCTAGTTCCTCTGTAAACACTATATTTCCATTTAGTGCACCAATATGCACTCCCTATTGTTCTTTTTCCTTACTAATACTTTCATCTTTTTAGATGTCCACCAACTCTTTTCCATCATCCAATCTAAATTTTTGTTGTTGTCTTTCAAGATGACTTCCCTTCTTTTCTCTATCTCTTATTCCTATATCAATTTTATAATTACATTTCCTTCCATGGAAATTTTCTTCAGTAAACTCACATTTTCTTCAAACCCTTTAAGAAATTCTACACTTTTTATGAAATTCAAACTATTAGACAAATCTAAAAATAACCTTTGAACATTTTTTTATGAAAAAAGTTAGGATTCAAAGATAAATTACCTTGTTCATCAAATGTATCATTTATCTTAGGTTGATTAATTGACATTTCATTCACTTCTTCCTATTGCAAAACCTCCTTTTCACGTGTAATCAACACCTTAGAAGCATGCTCAAGAATTACAATTTCATCTTTCCATAACAATAATGTATGTTTACACCCTTCCTTTTCAAAAGTATATGTATTTATTTTTCCATCATGGATGGCCTTCATCTCATACTGTCATGGCCTTCCTAACAAGATATGACATACATCAATTCACATTACATCACATATTACTACATCCTTATAATTTCTTATCTGAAATTCTACCTTACACTGTTTATTTATTAAAATTTGATGATCTTTTTGAAACCATAGAATTTTATAAGGAGTGGGTTTTCTTACTTTATACAAGTTTAATTTAATTACCATTTATGTAGACACAAGGTCTTTATTGCTTCCACTAGCAATAATTACCTTGCAAACTTTACCTTGTGCTTTGTAGGTTGTCTTGAATAATGCTTTCTTCTGAGGAGGTTCTTTTGTGATTTCCTTATTTGATTTGATTAGAATCCTTTTCATAAGTAAGGATTCTTTAGTTTCAAGATCATCTTCATACAAATTAGATGCAATATCTTCTTCATCCTAAGCATCTTGAGTAATATGAACACTTCCCTGGTTACTAGATGCATACTCTGGACACTCATAAGACCTATGCCCAAATTTACCATATTTAAAGAACCTACCAATAAAACCAATGCTTTTACCTCTATAAAATGGTCTCTGACCTCTAAATTATTGACCACCTCTTACAATTTGTAAATGTCTTTATAGGATTTTTTAATCATTATGCATTTGTAAGCATTTTCTTCCACTTGAATGTTCACTAGATTGTCCTTTGCCCCCTTGGATACTGGATATGTTTTCTTGACACTTTTTTCTAGCCTTTCAAACAAGTTGATAGGACTCTTCCAATGATCTAGGTGCTAAGAGAGTAATTTCATCCTGTTTATTATATCTCAGTTCATTGAGATACTTGGCCACCTTTTCTGCATCATCTTCAATATGCCCTGCTCTGATTGTTAGCTTATAAAAATCTTCAGTGTACTCTTTTACTAATATTTTTTTGCTTTAAATTTTGCAATTTTCTAAACAACTCAACTTGTTAATCTTTTGGAATGAATTTACCTTTAAATTTTTCCACCATTCTATCCTAGCTTTTGATTTTGGGCTTGCCCTTTCTTTTTCTTTCCTCTTGCACTCCTTCCCACAATATGGATGCATGACCCTTCAATCTGGTCACAATAAAATTAACCTTCTTTTCATCAGTAACATTCTCATAATCAAAATATTTATCTAATGCACTTACCCAATCAATGAGATCTTTAGGATTGATGATGTCTTCATACACTAGAACTTCTATTTGAGACATTTCACCAACATTCATAAATATTATAATCATCCTTTCTTCCACTATCTCTTCTTCCATCACCAATTCCTCATCTTCATCTTCTTCTCTGTCACTAACATCTCGTATGTCAGCTCCTCTTTTTTGAGCTAATTCTAAATCTTACAATTTGGTTCCCAAGTTTTTTATTTCTTCCATTATTTCTACTTGTCCAGCTTGGCCTAGTTACCTCCTTCCTCTACCTCTTGCTCTCATTGCCATTTTAATAAATTAATTTGCCTCAAAATCTCTAGAACTTTTTATAGAGCTTGTTGCTCTGATACCAAAATTGATGCACAACTATGAAAATGAATAACTTAATTAATATATTTTTTATTCAAATCAAACTTTGAACTCTAATTTTGAGATAAAAGGTGAATATTTATGAGGAACCTTTAGATAAAAATTAAAATTTTTACAATTAATCTAGAAATTCAAAAGTAAAGCCTCAAATATCCTTTAATTGTAAATTTTAAATATGAATTTATTGTTAACAGGAACAACTATTCTCTTTCATGAGAATTTTTCATAGAAGCTTTCTTAAAATTCAACTCAATTTACAATCTCCACCACAACACCATTCACAAATTATAGTCTTCCTACAAACTACTCTCCATGTTTCCTTATTTATGTTACTTTTGTGCTTTGAATCCACAATCTTTCCCTCTATAATCTCTAAATAAACAAGCTTTTGATTAATTTATGCCTATATTTAATCTATTCTCCTATCAAAATATCAATTTCAAGCTTAAATATTAAACAACTATAATTTTATGACTATATTCTCTTCAATTTGCATTTAGAAGCTACTACAAATTCCATTCTGGAAGCTTTCTATGCCCCTTTTGCATTTCCACCTTGTATTTCAAAAATTTCTTCAATTTCTAATAAATATAAATCCCCTTTAGGTGGTGGAATAGAATAAATAAATTATTCAATAAGGTGTCTTGCTTTAGCTTGAGTTATCACTTCAAATTCTATGCATGCATTTAATGTTTTAAATAATTAGTCCCACCATGCAAATTCCATGACATATTTCAAGAGGAGGAATTTAATTCCAACCATGCAAATTACCATGGCATTTTCAAGAAGGAGAATTTATTTTATTAAATAAATGTTATTCCCTTTCTCTTAAATAAATAAATTGCATGCAAACTCTAATAATTAATTCCTTAACCATAAATTTGTGAAAATGGTACTTTTAGGAGAATATGGAGATAAATAATCTAATATTTGAATTTAATTCACTACCACTTGAACTTACAACTTTTCGTTCACTAGTTGCACCTCTTATTTGAAGAATTAAATATAATTCCACTTGTAACAACTATATTTCCTTGTTTTCTCCTAAAAGTTAAATATTTATTTAGTATTCATAAAATAACATTTAAAAACATTTTACAGAGGCTCCAAATCTTGTCTTTTTAAACACTCTTCATATCTAGTGAATTTTTGAAAAATGTCAAGTTGAAGCATATCTATTCTCCCTATTATTATCTTGACCTGTCTAAACAAAGGAGATAAAATAACAAACAATATTTATCTAAAATTCTAATTTTAATGACCTAATTATCTACTCTAGACACATAGACTCTCTAAAATACTTCAAGAGTTTACTAAATTTTTTCATATTCAAAATAATATAACTAATACTTAAATTGACAATATGAGCCAAAATTAATTATTTAAATGTTTTTGTTTTAAAATAAACTAAATGGACTCTAATAAAATTATTTGTTTCATCAATCTTAATTTTGCTTCTTTGAGTCTGAATGCTCCTGCATCACTTCTTAAACCCTAACTCAGGGTTTCTTTCCTCTACATAGACCCAAGAGCAATAAAATAAATATCTTCACTTCTGTGAATCCATTTTGACAATTGTGAAAGTTTATATATCTCTATATAAAGTCTAAACACACCCTTAAATAATTTTTTATCCTTTGTGTGTTCTATATTCTACTTTTCTAACTTATTTTTTATTTGACTGTGCAGGAAATAACAAGTTTCTACATGTCTCACCCTAGGTTTCTCATTCAACAATGATGAAATGACTAAAAACAAGTCACACAACTTATGTACATCAATAATAAATTATTAAAAACTTATATAATTATAATTACCAACCTTCCATCACTCCTTACCACTATTGACATTTATGTAGGTTTGTTCGATTAAGAAAATATAGAGTATATAAGGTCTATGTTCATCACTTTTCAACAAATCTTAAGAAAATAAAGGACAATATTTAATAACTCTTTATAATTTTCTAAATCATAACCACAAAATCCAATGAATACCAATATAATCTTCTTTTGAATCTCACTTCCTCTTAGTCTTTACTACACGCAGGGTATAAGCAATGCTGGGCACATACTCTATTTTGAACTTCTCATCTATTGATAGGAAATCCACATTAAATAATATAAATAACTTTGATAATACATGATAAATAACTTACCAACATTTCCAAACATCTCTTTTATCAAGTAACCCTACACATACTCCATTTACACATTCAATACCATAGATATTTAGAAAATGCAAGGTTTTTCTTGAGTTTCTCTAACAAACACATTAAAATAACTAAAAATATTGTAATAAATTAAACATATAATTAAATCCACTCACCAATGTTCTCATAATGTCAAAAAACTTTCCTTATATGGTTATCCTCATATATACTATTTGCACATTCATTGTTATTGAATACATAAGGATTACAAGGGCTACCAATAGTGTCTCTTTCAAATAAAGTAATCTATATTCATGTTATTAGGGGTTAATTTATTTTACACATTTGAAACCACCCTCTCTCCACTCTCTTCACTTTAAATGCAACATTCATTACAAGTTCTTTTTATTTAAAAAATTGATCCTAAATACCTTGTAACTCCTTAATACGTTGAAAGTGATAACTACCATCAAGATGACTTGTCATATGCACCTTATATGGTTTTATTACTCTTGACATATAATTATAACATTGAGACCTCTTGAAATGATATTTATATCTCCTAAACTACATAAGAACATTTGATAATTTAAACCAAAGTTTTGGCAAGAAAATACCAATACTCCACTAATTCAAATTTGACACCATTATAACAACTATAAATGACTCATATAGACCTACAATGATTAAAATAAATTTTAAAAGACTCTATACATGCAAAATAGATAAATATTTATAATGAGGTAGTGATGCTCCTACATCACATCATACCTATTTTCATATGGAACCGACTAATGCCAAACCATTTTATAAAAAGGAAATACCTAAGGAAGAAGATGGCCACATATAAATGAAGACTTATAAGCATGTGATAATTCCATTAAATATCAACATGATATTTAAACACATTATTGTAGTTCCTAGGCTAAAATCTCTACTAGTGCCACTTCCTATCTAGACACTCCTCCAAGTGGTATTCCTAAAGTTAGTTTAACAATGGATAATATCACTCTAAGAACTACCTATTAGGACAAAAATATGAAAATACCACTTGGAACATAAGTTAATGTAAATTGGGGCTCAACCCAATGATCTAATGATTCAGCTCAAATACCCCAAGGGAATAATGGGCCAAATGTAGAGACATCAATGGTTATAAAGAGATCTTCCTTGGAAGTGGTAAAATTTTATAAAGGGCCCTTGTTTATGGTGAAGCTCGTAGGCTTATGCATAGTGGGATTTTACCCTTTTTTTCATCATGTTATTATTTTCTATTATGAAACTATTGTATTTGTATCAAACTTTTTTATTATGGTTGTGATTGGAATTTTTATCTTTTGTACAAATAGTCTCAACTTATGCTATATATGGGCATCTTTCAAACATTGTAAAGGGTTAGATTTTTAATTAAAAATTAGAGAACTTCATAAATTATTAGGAATGTTCATGGTCTACTCTTTGTTTTTACAAAATCCTTCCTCAATTCTCATAAAAAATTTGGTGGATTTTTTATACTTTCTTGGATTATGGTATGAATTTTGATTATTTTGTGTACTTAGTCAGGCTTAGTAAATCACTAACCTAATAAATATTTACATCTTATTATATTAATATAAATGATCATATGTGAATATGTTTTATTAAAAAATATATGTGGTTGTTCATCTCATAAATTAATATTTCATTAATCATGTTCATTATAAAACCCTCCTTAGACTCCCTTCCTTATCCACTTTAGTCTGAGTCTAATTAGAACTACATGGATATATGTAAATTTTATTCAGGGTCATAAATAGCCCATGCAAACAAAAACATCCATACAAAGTCTGGGAACTTACTTTTTTACATTAACCTCCTATTTTATGTTTATTTTATTTGACCCACACTTATAATTAGGAACCATCGTTAATAATTGTCCTAGGAAGATTTGTAAGGTCTCCAAATATAGTATTGTTTGGATGCAAGATTAGTATCACTATGTGGTATCATCTATACTTTATCAAATTCATTCCAAATAGGCTATGTAGAAGAGTCCTAAACAAAAAATCATGCCCTAGATTACGTTTTTAACCCTAAAATGAGAGGGATTTATCTCATTCAATTCCCTTTGTATGTGAGAATACAAATCCCATCATCAAAACTCACTACTATAATCCAACATAAATAACATAAATGCAATAATAAATATATTAACATATACTTAGTATGATGGTTGACCTAATTAGGTAATTCCACTATAAGATTCTTTGAATCCCAATGATAATTCTACCTTCACCAAATAATAACCAAATAATTAACATTTAAAATAGAGATACAAATTTGAATACCACATATATTTCATTAATAACAATAGGATTTTCCTTATAAATATATAATTGCATTTAGATTTAATAATTTTTTAGATATTGAGAAATAATACAAATACTAATCTAAACAGCCACGCTTGAAAGATCAAGACTCCAATAGTAAAACCAAACATTTGTTTTAATATATCCACCAAATAACTTCATGTGAAACTACACATGAAAAATAGGAATGAGTAATATGATCCCAACCATCATTGGCCCTTACCACATTAACCATCAGCTTTGTCATGTAATAATCCTTCAAATACAATAACAATGCAATAATATGATACATAGATAAATTAATGAGAGAGAGGGAGAGAGATAGAAAGATAGAGAGAGAGAGAGAGTGTGTGTGTACACTTTACTAATACACCATGAAAATTAATTTTTCTTCATATGGAAACAAAATAACATAAAAAAAAACATATTACACAATAATGACTCTCATAATCAATGCATACATACATACAAATAAACTAAAACTGTCTAAGGTTATAACCATTATCATTAATGTTTATGCATTTGAGAGAAAAATAAAATATAATTTGCATCCATATTAAATAACCAAATAAAGGAGAAGATGGGTTTTTTTTCAAACTTAATATCCATCAAACACAATCCTACTTCAGTCTAAGATAATATAATAGTAGAGAAAGATAAAGGGGGAGTCAAAATTTGGAAGGTTCATAGAGATGATCAATTGGAGAAGATAAGGTGAATGAAGAATCATCCAAAACATGGAATTCTTAATAGCATTCCCATTCTACCTTTTCCAAGTTTAGTCTCATATACCACTAAAATTTAACATTGCACACAAATAAACCAATAAGAAACTATTTAACCCTTTTATGATTGGTTTGTTAGGGTTAAACTATGTAATAGCCTAATCAAATGAATAGATAAAACTATTCTAGATTAAGATAATTAAAATTATTTAGATATCAAAAATATACAAAATCCAAAAAAATATTAAATATGGAAAGTATAATACTAATTGATATTTTAATATATACAACACAAGGAATGGATAATACTTATCATTTTTTAAAATTATGTATTTATATTTAAGTTGTGTAGAGGTGTAATTAGTTAGGTTGATGTTCAAGATCTAGTCATCATATTTTGGAAATATTATCTTTGGAAGCCTAGACACTTGCTTCAAATTATGGATACTTATGTCCCCACTTTTATATGAATATCAATATAACTATCATGCAAAAAATATTCATTGTATTTTATAGTGATCTATTATGTGTATTAGGGTTTTATATCACCTTTATATTGATTTATCTAGATCACACACGTGATCTATATGACTGTATAACTCAAAACCCTAGTTATTTATCTTAACTTAGTCACTTTGGCAAAAATGGGTTAGTGGGTTCATGATGTTGAGCTAAACCCAAAGATCCTTCTATCAATGAGTGCTACCTACATATCCAACACTCAAAGGATGACCTTAGACATTGTATTTATCCCCTAAGTTTGGGCTTGTGTGTGTGCATAAGGGTGAAATATGCTATATGTAAGGGCATAGAATGATCTAGCTTATAACTTGAAAAATACCATTCTTGAGTTTTTATTTGAATGATTTAGTCTTGTAATATGACTAATCCTATGATTGATATATAAATAGGGAATAATAGAGTAGTATAACTCAGTTGTGAAATTAATTGAATGAGCTTGAATAGGTGTTTGCTTGATATTTTTTACATGTGTGCTTGATATTGATGAGTGGTATTTATACCATATTTTTTGAAAATATCTTAGGGAAGGGATAGGTAAGGTAAATATCCCAACCCATATGTTTCTAAATATTTTAAATTTGGATGAATTTTGAGGTACAAAAACTTGATAAGGAAATTGGCCACTATCATTTATGCTAGTGTCCCTATGTAAACGTAAGTATCTTGTAGGATATAAAACTATCGAAGTTCTATAACTAAAATTGAAGGATATAGATAATATTTTATTCATGTACAGGTGACCTAGGTCACCATGATGATTGGGATAGATTATAATATAATAAATTAATCAAAGTGAGATGGAAAATGTAAGACTTTCAGCAACCAAAATGTCTAGGATTGAATGATAGATCCCAAAGTGGTATTTTTAAAGTTTACAAGACTAAGATGATATATATATATATATATATATAATCATATTTTAGTATCTACATAAAAAAAATATAATGAGAAAAAAAAAAAAAAAACTAAAATCATTTCTCAATCAATGGTTACTTTCAATATTGTTTTATTTCTCTAGCTAACTCTTACTTTTATTTATTTCTTACTTTTCCATTTGGAAGCCTTAAAAATACATTATAGATCCACAAAAAAACCTCTAATAACTCCATTAACAAAAAATTCAAAGACAAGGAAAAGTGGAAGCTCAAAATAAAAGTGACTCATAATTCCTTTGTAAAATATGTGTAGTTGGGCTAAACCCACTACCCTCTTATCTATTTTATTTTCTCTCTCACTTATTTTATCTCTTTTATATCTTGTCCACTCTTCCCAACCCAAGTTAAATTCCTTCATGGATTTAATTTTATCCAATATTTAGAGTTTAATCATTAAATAATGTTTGATCAATAATAACCCTTGACAACAAATATTTTGGGAATGATTGTAATTTCCCCTAAGGTTAAGTGGTGTGACCCTAAAGTGGTCACCACTTGAATATAAATTAAACACTATAAATGCCTAACCTAATTCAAATAATAAAAAATATCACCTTGTTTAAGTGATGATTTTATAAGAAAGCATAACAAATTAATACCATAACAATATTGAATAATTATATTACATCCAAAGATATAAGTAACAAGCACTACTGGTGTTATGCCAATTATATCAACTTGAATTGATAAATATCAACCATTAACACCCTAATATAAGTCCATGAACAAAAAACAAAATATAAATGTACACACATTACTATTTTAACACATTTTTAAATAAAAATAAGATGATGATGGATATGTCTCTTTATAAAAATTATACATGTGTATAACTATATGTCATTTATTCAGATGTTTGTCAGATTATCTCATTCAAAAGCCTAGATCATCCATTAGAATACCTAAAAGCATGAAAAAAGTATCAAAAAAACATGTATATAGATATTACATATATAAATCATTGCATAATATAAACAAAAGTGAAATATTAAGTAATATTGAAATTCAATAATTTCATACAACTCATAACACAATTATAGTTATACATAATAAGTCAAATCATGAAAATAAGAACTGAAACTTATTCCAAGGGTTATATAATCACATTATTTTAAGCTTATAAAAACTAGGATATGACAATATGCAATAGAACCCTTTGGCATCAAAAGACTCTAATACTTATATTTTACATATAATTGAATAAATACTTGCATGGAATAGTAACATAATCCAAAAAAGGTTACATAAAAACATTAAAATGTATTTTTTCAATGAAAATGTGTCAAAAAATAATGGAAATAACTTTCATACAACAATATTTGTGCACAAAATTACTTAGCATACTTTTTAATCTAAAATATTTGTTGTTGATGTAGGATTAAAATTGAACCTATATGCTCTTGTATCATAAATCTCTGGTAGAAAAAGAAACATGAGATCCTTTTCATTCAAATTATAAGATATATAATATTGGAATTCCTTTTTTCATAGCTTTTTATCCATTTTTCATATTCAATTTATTGGCCCTTCCTTTTTACTATATATTATTTATACTCTTTGTTGTGTATCCACTTACTGAATCTAAAATGAATCACCCTTTTTAATTCCTCACACACTTTATTATTTATACTCTTTGTTGTGTATTCTTCAATAAATTTATTTATAATATATTTTTGTTCATTCACTACTATTCCCTCATGATATGGATATAAATCTACCAAATTATAAATAAGTGATATGTATATTCCTTTAGGTAACTCAATCTTATAATTAGTTGTTGTAAAATTTCAAAACACTCTACGTGGCCCAAATTTATTTCCATTTCATCTTGTCATAATTTCATTTTTAAAATATATATTTAATTAATATTAATATAACTAAGTCTTCCACCTAATAATATACTTATCTTCTCTTAATATTTGTGCATGAATTTTACTCCATATTCCTCTCAAATTTGTCATGTACTTGATAATGTAATTCATGTATATAATCATAAAAATAATATACTTTATCACTTTTCCTTCACTCATATTTTATTTCATGTAAATATATGACTCATTTTGTGACCCATAAATAATATAAAATGGTGTCTATATTACTATTAACCAAATGATTATAGGCAAACTCAGCTTGTACCTAAACTAAGTCCCACATTCTTGGCTTCCCTTCAATCAAACATCATAAAAGGTTACTAAATTTTATATTGACTACCTCCATTTATCCATTTGTATTATGATGATATGGTGACCTCAACTATAGTTTGGTATTCAACTTCTTCCATAATTTCCTCCAAAAATTTACAAAAAAATTCACATCCTTCTCTAATATATGTTACGTGAAAATACATGCAATCACACAACTTTACAAAAACAAGTTAGGTTATGTCACATCAATAGTATTATTTGAAGAAAAAAATACGTATTTGAAAATATATCCATAATAAAAATTAGGTAAACCTAAAATAAAATCCATGTTAATATCTTCCCATGGTCACCCTAGTATAGGCAATGGTTGATAAAAAACTAAATTTTGAAATATTTATTTCACCAACTAGAAAACTATATAACCCTGCACATACGTGCACACATATAAACTCATATGTGGATAAAATTAATTCTCAACCCACTGCACCTATTTTTTTCATAACCAAAATGTCTTGCTAAAACTCCACTATGCTTTTATTTAATCAAAATTTTATGCATTGAAACTTAAGTGTACATAATTGCACTTCTCAAAATAAAAATATTTCTAACATGAAATAATCAAACCATGGTTTTATATCATAACTTACTATTTATTTTCATTCTTTCCATGCATCTCTAAAATCTTCATATTCTTAATGCTTCATTTTATTTTAGTTACTTATCACCCTCATGGTGTCGTATGGCTGTGAACTATGCAGTAGTGGAAAATCAAGTTTTAAGTGGAGATAAATGGAAAGAATATATAAGTATTTAATTAAAAAAATCAAAATAAAGTATTTAATTCCATATGAAATAATCCTTTTATAAACATTTACTTTATCATTAGAATAAAAAACTATGACCATGTTAGTACGTGTTTCACCCTAATTTTGTTTAATGAGTGGGATTAATTTATTTAGGATAAAAATTGGTAATAAGATTCAAATAAATAGATATGGAATTGAATAATACATTTTACTTTAAAAGCCTAAAAATTATTCTTATTATTTGATAAGTTGCATGTGATAAATATGAAAAGTATTAAAGAGATCATGATACTTAACTTTTCTAGTTGACTATCTAACTATGCTTGTATTTTGGAAATGAAAATTAGGGGTAAGAAGGCTTGTGGTTTGTTTAGTTCCAAAAATAATATATTATTTTTGTTGGGTTATTTATGTAGTACAAGTCAGTATACCCAATATATATATATATATATATATATATATATATATATATATATATATATATATATATATATATATATATATATATATATATATATATATATATATATATATATATATATATATATATATAAACCTTATGGTTATTATTGAATTACATGGAAGCAGGGCACAATGATTTTACATTCATCTACAACTATCTTTACTTTATCTATGTTTGTGATTTGAAACAAAAATGACATGAAAATAAAAAAGTTAACCTCATTTGATTTAAAAACCTAGATGTGATTTTGAAGTCTATAAACTTTAAAAAAGGAGGAAAGTGGAATGGGCTAAGCAAAACCAAATCTCCCTCATCTGATGATTGACTGTTACCTACATATCCAATACTCTGAGGAGGTAATTCAACCACACATACCTCTCACACCTAGTGTGATTGTGAAAAATTTCTCCCTTGATTTATGTTATCTTTTTCTTAGATTTAGTTCTATTTAAACATGGATTTTAATTGCTCCTAGTGATAAGTTTATGATTTGGTAAGAATAATGCATATTTACTCAATGTGAAAAGTGTATAGATGTATGTTATATAAATTTTAAGTCTTGTTTGAATGATATCTTATGTTTTTTTATAAATGGATACAATTTAATAATTCACCATTCCATTGACATTATAGTATGATGGGCCAACCCTAAGGATGGGTTGATTTTAGAAAATAACCATTATTGGGAGCGGGTTTGTACCGATTAGATGATGCCAATATCAACTGAAAATACTAAATAGGTATGTTAGAACCATCCTCTATATATGAGGGATAAATTTAGAGTCTATATATTTATATGAAAGATATTTAATAAATAAAAAATATAAATTGATATTCCTATAAGTGTATGATAATAGAAAAAACTGGTTGATTCATAAGATAACATGTAAGTGTGAATTAATGATATATTTTGAATTTGTTTAAGTGCTCAAGTAATTTATGGTAAAAATGAGTCAAGATTATAATTTTCAAGTACTAAATAACATATCTTATTATCTACACTATGTTAACTTAAAAAAATAAAATATAAAACTTGGCAAGTGGCCTAAGACTACAAGGGAAGAAGAATTGTATAAAAGGAAGAACATATGGATGAAGCAAAACAAAAAATAGATGAGTAGACATGATATAAACATAAATTAATTATGAAATATTATAAATTAAATAAAAATACTTTGAATGAAAGGTTTATAATAGTCACATGGATAAATAAAATAATTAGAATATGATAACATTATATTTTATAATTTAACCCAACTTATGCACATTGTGAAAAGGCATATATAGGGGACAGAATCAAATAGAGGGATAATATATTCATAGATAAAATAAGTATGAGCTCTTATATCCTAAGGAAGAGTAGGATAATAATATATTTATTTTCTACATCAGATGGCTAGTACAAATAGAGAAACATTTCATCCTTGAATGCACAAATTACATGCAAAATTGATTGAAGTATATGGAAACAAAAATAGTTGGCTCCATTTTGGAACTACTTAAAGAGACTAGAAAAAAAAGGTTAGGGAAGATAATACCTTAAATAAGTAATATAATGGTCATAGTTATTAAATAAACATACTATCCTATAAATATTTGAGTGTTTGGCATAAGTGGAATAATATTTAGTCCTATATGCCTTTAGGTCTCATGGACATAATTAAAATAATTTAATTTAAAATCTATGAAAAATTTAAAGTGCACCTACTTATTTATCATCAAGATTTTTATCTTGATAAATTATAAAATAAAAAACCATAAATGAGTTGTATAAATATTGAGGATGAAAACATTTACTAGAAATATTAATGGATCAATAGATTTTAATACTAACATAGGTGTTGAATATGAAAATGATTAACTAGTAGTGTAAATTGTGTAATCAAGACATAATCACACACACACACACACACACACACATGCATGCATGCCCACACACACATGTATACATGTAGAGTGGTTTTACATCTATTAATTCATTAGGAGAACTTGAAATAGATATCGGTGAATTATTATTGATAATAAGGCATTGACTCTTACTGACTATGTAGATGGAATATTTAGAGTTTATTATATAACATGAGTGTGAAAATGTCATATTTGGTGAGATTAAATTTCCTTTTGTTCAAATTTTTAAAAAAATTAGTTTTGATTTATTAATCTGTGTGTGTGTGAAAGAGAGAGAGAGAGTGATAATTATAAGAAATTTCATGGTTCATGTATATATAGTTAATAATTTATATTTATTATCTTCACATTAAATCCATTTTTAATGTGTATATATATACATTAAAAATGGATTTAATGGGAAAATAATAAATGAAAATCATTAACTATTTATACATGAGACATAAAATGTCTTATAACTATCACATATATATTATAATAAACAATTTAAAAAAAAAAAAAAATTTAACAAAAGGAAATTTAAACTCACTGAATATGACATTTGCACACTCCTTTTCTACAATAAACTCTAAATATTCCATCTACATAGTCATTAAGAGTCAATGCATTTTAATATATTTAAGGGGGAAGAATAACTATTGTTAATTTAAATCCACATATAACATTGACACATATAGGTAAAGAAGAGTCCAATCCATAATGGAAATAATTTTACATTAAAAACCTTATTTTGTTAACCAATATGGGTTCAAAAATATAAACAAAGGTTTATTCAAAATTTACTCTAAATTAGGTTGGCCAAATAACATTAATATAGATATTCCAAGTAATTATCAATGTTCACCTTAAAATATTTTAATTAAATTTAATAAAAATAAATAGAGAAGGTACTAGTAAACACACTTAAGATATAATACTATTATTTTTTATCTACTTATATTAGGAACAACACCATATATCAATAAATTAGTGTTGATGGAAATGTGCAATTATCTTCAACAATAATCTAAAAAAATATTATATAAAGGGTATAAATCGTTCAAAATACTAAAAAAAAATATAAGGTTAAAATCAACAATAACACAAGGCAACATTGTCAAGTTGTTGATAAATACATAAAACATGTACCATTAAATAAAAAGGTGTAAATTATTTGGTACACCTATGGAGATTCATAATTTAATATTTCCCCCCTGCAATTTTTATAATAATATTTTTCCCAAATAAATGTGCCAAAGAGTTCTAACTAATGCTATTCATGCACTTCCAAAGAACTTATTTAATATAAAACTCTTCCAATTTATCTCAATTGCCACACCAAGTAATATCAAATGCATAATAATATTGAATGTGATGTCATGAAACATACATAAAAAAACATAAATTTAAATTTGAGCATAATGTTTAATCACATGGAAATTAAAAAAATCACTTAAAACAAAACAAAACAAAACAAAACAAACACAACAACAACAACAAACATTTTTATAAAGGTTTTAAAGAATACATGCATTGTTATGAAATTTTGATGATAAAGAAGTGATAAGATACCTTTAAAATGGTTGAAATAAACACATATTCTTTTTTTTTTGGTGACAAAAATATTTCCATTTGATTTTATGTTTGTTAGAAACATTTAATTCAACAATTAATGGAAAATCAATTTCACATTCATCAACCTTATAAAAAGGGTTTGAGTGCTACTTCTCATAATCTATAAACTAAAGAGGGAGTTTTAGAATTAGAATGTGGAGTCTTATAATAAAAAAAAATTGTCCTCTCATGTCATCATAATCATTTATGTTACCAACCATGCTAATTTTCTCCAATTGAAACATCACATGGCCTCCACCATTTATTCATAATGACTATTAGAAGGTTTAGGAGATGGATTGGAGAGCTTTGAACATGTAGCAATGGAGAAACATAATATTATTATTGAGTTAGTCAATAATCTTAAGATAATATTATTATCTTGAATAAGGTTTAAATAAAGGTCAAGAAGGAAGGGAAACTATTTAAAAAAAATAAAAAATAAAAATGAAAAGATTAATTTTATAAGCTTTGATTTTCCCAGTCCTTTGAGATTTTGTAAACATAATATAGACTTTAAATTGTTCAAATCTTTCATGGACATTTTGGGAAAATTACAAATAGTAAAAAAAAAAAAAATGTAATTCTTGTGAACACATTTGAGTAGTTGGAGCTAGTGTAAATCCAACACTTGATAAATTTGACAAAGAGGAAAATGTGGTCCATAGGCCTAGTTCTTCCACCTAATTACTTTGGTACTATAATTAAATTTACTTCTAAGGAAAAAATGGTAGATATTGGTGAAGATAAACTTATAAAATGGTTATATGATCAAATATATTATTTATTTTAAGGATTAAAACATCTAAAAACTGAAAATAAAATTAGATGTGATGATATAGAAAGTGGAATCAACTAGGAAAAAATACAATAAATAATTAGTGTTAAACGTAGTAAGTTTTAGAATGATGCAAAAAAATAAATACATTAGTGTTAAGTTGGTAAATAATCAATAAATAATATACACTTAAAAATTATAGTATAATTTTAAATATATATACCTATATTTCTTTACCCCTAAACCTATATAATTTATTAAATCTCTTATCATGTATTATGAGTTGATGCAGGTGTAAGATTTGAAATTATATATTTTATTAAATTAAAAAAGTTTGGTGGGAATAATGGGTAAGATTGTCTTTTCATGCCCTATGGACAAATAATATACTTGATAAACTAAATATATGAAAAATATACTATAATTTTATTTTCTTAGACTATATGTTAATTGGAGTATATTTTAAATATTTAATTTTTATTTGTTAAAGGTGAACCAACTAGTATAAAAAATGATTAACATAATTACCTTGCCTTAAATGGGTATTAATAATAAGGAATGTATCATCTTTATAATATTTTTTGGGGGCATTACACAATTTACAAGACTTTCCTTTTTTTATTATTATCACATGAGATTTAATTTTGGATTTATTATTATAATATTCAAACTTATTTTACAAACATTTTTCAACTTTATTAGCTTTGTATTTAATTTATAAGTTTTAGAATATATTATAAATTTAATGGATATTAAGGCTTCCCAAAAATGTTCTTAGTTGAAGAAATATGTATAGTCTTCCCAAAGAATCTGTCATAATCCTAGTTTTGACACTCCCGATGGCTAAACATTAGCCATTTGAGCTAGTTAGTGATTTAGATTAGTTTCAAGGATGTATGCATGGAGTGTTACTCCATCATCATGGTCGTCATTGACTCTTAGACAAACTAGGAATGTGCATCTCATCATAAGTGATATTTTAGGGTTAATAGCTAAATTAATCCAAGCTCATTTAATGAATCAATATATGGTTAAAAAAGGTATTAACTCTCAACAATTTTAAGACATTTTAAATGTCTATAATGAATATTAGGAACATGACTATAGTAATAATTAATTCTTAGCTTGTTCATGATTAAGTCATTATATTGCTAAGCCTATTCTATTGTGTTATTTTAATCCCAATCTGTTTGGGCAATGAGGTTAATTTTGCCTTTGGACCAATGTTGCAGGATGTTATCGACATGGAACAAGTCTTATAAAATTTATTTTATAAGGAATTAAAAATAATAATAATAAAAATAAAAATAAGGGATCTATTTGGTTTATATGTATACTTTTGTTTTATATAAACAAATTGTTTACCCCATTACAGAATGCACCTTTGCTTATGGCTTAATACTTTTACTCCTTGTGATGGTGATTTTGGCATAATGCCAATATAGATTCTAACTTGGTCAACATTGTGATAAAATATTAAAGATATTAAATTATATCTAACTATGTAGACTTTGGGGGACATTTAGATTTAAAAATAATAATTAAATCCTTATTTTTATGAAATCAACCAAGACATGTTTATTTGGGGTGACTTTATACGTTAGGGAATGCTTATAGAAAGCATTCAAAGTAAACCCTAGATTTTGAAGTATTCTTTCTTGCCCATTTTGGATCATAGTCAACTTAGGATTACTTTTTGGCTTGGAGGAGCTACCAAAATACCATTGGAGGTAAGAGGGGTGTGTGGAGTCATGATAGCCTATTGAGGGGTGTGTTAGAACACCATTATGCCACTTCAAGAGCTATGGTGGTCAACATGCTACCACATATGGTCTGCAATAGATTATTTTTTGGTTTCATGTCATATGATCATTGTTTGATGGATATCCATACCCTTTTTCTAGGATACTATGTATTTACTATAGGTTGGGAAAGAAACAACCCCAAAATCAAGTTAGGGCATTTACCAAGCAAGTTGCCCTCCTCTTATTGAAATATTTTTGCATCTACATTGTAAACAATAGTAGGGTAATTATTTTTAGTTATACTAAGGTATATGCCCAAATATGTTTTCTTGGATAAGCATATGTGAGCCTATATGCCAAACGAGTAAGGGAAATTCTGGGTATGCAAATGGTATTTCGATTATTCTCTTGGGTTATGGAAAAAATGAATAAATTATTATTGTTCATGATCTGGTAATGTATTTGTAGATAAGGTTACCGATTTTTTAATGCAAAATGGTTAAATTGAACTCCATTTCAATGATATTATTAAATGATTGATTTTTATTACTATTTCCTTTGTTGGGTTATGCCAAATTATGGGGTTTCTATTGTTTATAAATTAATAAAAGGGTTTAAGGTAACAATAGTATGTAGGATCAAATATCCTTGTCATTATATTTGGGTTTAGATATTAAACATATAATTATAGCTAATTTGATATGAGGATTATAGGATTTGGAAAAAAGTATATTTTTGCATCATTTTTGGTTCAACTTACTCCCTAGAAAGAATTGAGATTTTTTTGGTTGAGCAGTTTTATATTTTTTATTTAAATAATTTTGATTTCTCTAAATAAGGTCTATTGTAGATGAATTCTTGAAATTGTTAGTTTCTTTCCTAGAAAAAAAAAGAATAATTTAAAGGTGGTCAAAAAGGGGTGATGCTTGGTACACCAAATTATTATCCCTATGAATCTTAGGCATGGCATTTTAGCACAATAAGTTTATTCATGATTTTAGACCTATTAATATTTTCATTTACTATTATATAAATTAATATTTAAAAGACCAAGTTTGTTTGAATAACAAGGGATTTTAAAACAATTATCGTTCTTGATTGAAGCCCCTAATGGGTAAAGCTAGATAATTTTAACTCTTGCATTTCAACCTGGGAGGTGATTTTTAAATACATGGTAGGAATGTTTACATACCAATCTAATTTTGGGTTACTTAATTCTTAAAATTATAACTTCAATAGTTCTCTTTTTGGTACCTTGTTGGGTAGAATAAGTTACAGGTTTTTTACTTTATACCTTGAATTGTTTATATACATAAAATTGGTTATCGAAGCTAATCCCTCTTTTACTCTTGCATTGATTTTTAACCCTTTGAATGGTTCATCTAGTTCATATTGTTTTTTCAATTGGTGGTTATGCCAATTTTATGCTCATTATGAGCTTGGTAATATTATCATGTAGTGAATTTTATTTTTGAAAGTTTGACCTTGTGAATTGACTATTGGATTTTTCTCTTGGTTCATTTTGAGTTGTTTTAGGTACCTTGTTTAGTCTCGAATAGAGGCATACTTGATTTGATAATCCTCTTATGGATTTAATGTTATTGTTAAGCTATGTTTCCATTTGATTTATAGATTATGCTAGCTATAGATAGAGATTTCTATGAATTGAATACTTTATACATATTGAAAGAGGTAATAAGAGTGAATAAACTCATAATTTATTATCTATTGATTTAATTATATGCAATATTATTCCATAATATTTTATTAGATGCATAAGAATTATTTTTATTATGATAAAACCCATGTTAGAATAGGTGTTAGAAAAAAAATTTAACTCGGATTTATGAATAACTTGGTTCTTATGAGTTTAAGGCAAATGATAAAGGAACCTTGGGCTTGTTGAATTTCCTTATGAATGTTTGTTCTTTATATTGTGACATCATTATTGAGGTATTTTGGTGTTCAAACTTGTTTTTTATTATCTCTATCTATTTTTCCATGTAAGGGAATTGTTCATAGAATTAGAAATAATCTTGAGTGGTGTTTAACATGTTGTAAAGTATTCCTAATATCTTAGATGGTTCTTTTTATGGCTAAAATTTAAACCATTCTATTAAAGGGGTATTAATGCGGTTTGATTTATATATTTATGCTCATGTAATTCACTTTTGTGAAACTCTATGATAGATAATTGGTTCTATTTTGTATTCATTTTACATTAGCATTGGTTTATAAGTAAATATGAGTATGAGAATTATTATTTTATAGAAATGTGTAGAAAAGTGAATTCATTAGGTTGTATGAAAACAAATTCACATTCTATTATGATTAGTGATGAATATGGTATGATTTATTATCCATTATATCAATTGGGAATACAATACTAGGAGTATAATGGCCCAAATTGTAGGTTGGGATAATTGAATGGTTATGGAGAGATAAGTATTGTATTTTATAAAAATAAAAGCATGTTCATAGTCCTTTATCAGAGGATTCACCAAGGTCCAAATAACAAGGATGCATGAGTCGTGGTTGCATGGGACGAAGCAAGTGAATACCAAAAAATGCTAAAGTAAATGAAATCAAACAAGAGACAATTGCATAGACAATTTGGAGAAAAACCAATATTCCATTAACATAAGATGGCCAAAGTGAATAATACATATAGGAGAGCATGTAAGTAACTCCTCCACAAACGGTGGTCAAGGCACCCCAAGAATAGACTGTAACTCCTCCATGAAAGGTGGTGACAGGGTTCTAAGAATAGAGAAGTAACTCCCATACCCAGAATAGCCGGTCAAAGGAGTTACTTATGACATTCTTATGACATCTATGACACACATCTCCACATAAGCTAGCCTATCCCACAAATTTAGGAAAACTCCATGTATGCACAAATATATAATTTCCCTAATTAAATAATAGGGAAAAATAAAAACCTACACTAACACCCCCCATAAGCGCAGCTTAGGTGGGCAGTGTGGAAATATAAAATGGGTCTCGGCAACTAGGCCTGATGAGGTACCCATGTACAAATGAAATCTCCCATAAGATAGAGAAAAGGAGAAAACCTATAGGAAAAAACTCCTCCCCCCCCAAAAAAAAGAGAGACATAAAAGAAATGAAGAGGCTAGAAGGCCCCCCTAAATATGATGTTGCTGTAGATGTAGACCGCACCCCAAGAAGAGCTCATAGATGAATGAACTTGCTCTCAGTGAAAGGTTTGGTGAAGATGTTTGCAACCTACTTTAAAGACTGGCAAAAGATTAAGCTAATGACTAGACTATGAATAAGCTCCTGAATGAAATGCATGTGAATCTCTATGTGCTTGGTCTGCTAGTGCTAAACCAGATTCCTACAAATTTGAATGGCACTTTGGTTATCACAATAAATGACGGTGGGCTACCTGATAGGAATGCCAAACTCAAAAAGAATCCAATAAAGCCAAATAGCCTCAGTAGATGCATTAATAGCTCCCTTGTACTCTACCTCTATGGATGATATAGCAATAGCATTCTGCTTCTTGCTATACCAACTGATATGACCAGAACCTAGAGAGAAACTATAACCAAAAGTGGACTTGTGAGTTTATGAATCGCCAGCCCAGTCTGAATCTATATATCCAACCAAGTCAACCTCTATGCCAAATTTGTAATGAATCTCATATTTATGTAAGCCTTGTATGTAATGCAAGATCCTCTTAGCTACTTTCCAATGTAGCTCATGAGGTTCCTGCATAAATATGGAGACAAGTCCCACTGCATATGACATGTCAGGCTTGGTGTGAGTCAAGTAGATGAGACTACCAACAAGTTGTCGATACCAAGTGGCATCAACCAATGGTGAAGAATAGTTAGCCTCAAGTTTGACTCCTGATAGAAAGGGAGTCAGAGATAGCTTGCAATTAGCCATGTGAAACTGAGCCAATAAGTTAAGAGCATACTTATGCTATGCAAGAGAAATCCCTAAATCTGACTGTGGGATCTTGATGCCAAGGAAGTAGTGCAACAAACCCAAGTCTATCATGTGAAATCTATCCTAGGGAGATGCCTTCACCGCTATAATATCTAATGAAGAACTCCTGCTGATCAAAAGGTTATCAACATAAAGAACTAGAATTAAGAGTGAGTCATCCTGCCATAAAAAGTAGACATTAGAATTAGAATGACACCTAGTGAAACCCACTATGAGAAGGAAGGAATCCATCTTGGCATACCAAGCCTGAGGGGCTTGTTTGAGGCCATAGATAGATTTCCTAAGTTTGCATACTAAGGAAGAATCCTAAACAAATCCTGATGGTTTCTCTATGTAGCTCTCCTCCTCTAGGTCTCCATGAAGAAATGCATTCTTCACATCTATCTGGTGCACATCCCAACCATGTGTTGTAGCAATAGCCAAGGTGAGTCAGATATAAGTCATCTTTGCAATGGGTGCAAAGGTTTCTAAATAGTCAATGCTTGCCACCTATAAGAAACCTTTGGTGACCAATCGTGCCTTGTACTTATCAACTAACCCATCTACAACAAACTTGGTCTAATATATCCACCTATATCAAACCATCTTCCTTCCCTTAGGAAGTGAAGTCAAGTCCCAATTGTGATTTTTGATTAAGGAAGAATATTCTTCCTCCATAGCACTATCCCACTCAGGTACGCTCGATGCCTCTCAAAAAGTGTATGGATCTGAAATTGAAGCAAAGAAGGCATGTGGATCTCTCTGATAATCCCCCTAGTGCATCTTTCAGAACTCAAAGAAGAAGAAGATGTTTGTAGCTTAAGAACCTACTGTGGCTGATTTGAATTTGAGGAATCATCATGAAGAAGTAGATCTGATGAGGGAGAAGAAGTGCCAAGTGTTGAGTCTCTAAGACTCTCTTGAAAGTGGACACTTCTCTCAATGAACAACTCATGAGTGGTTAGATCTAGAAGGTGATACCCCTTAATACCATCTAGATATCCTACAAAGATGCAAGGCTTAGACTGATGTTCCATAGCTTTGCATTTATTCTTTGGTATGCAGGCCATGGCTAGGGATCCAAAAACCCTAAGGTACTCAACATCAGGTTTCCTTTTGTGCTAAGCTTCAAAGGGTGTTATCCCTTTCAAAGATTTGTAAGGAACCCTATTTTGAATGTATCAAGCAGAATTGATGGCTTCGGCCCACTACTATGGTGCTAAGAATTTGGAGTGAATCATATAGCTACCCATCTCTTTCAAGAACCTATTTTGCATTCTAAAACTCCATTCTGTGAAGGATTATAAGTGACTATGCACTATAAATCAATCCCCTCTATGGTGCAAAACTACTCAAACCTGTTACTGACATACTCCCCTCCATTATCAATTTGAAGAACCTCAATGGATTTCTCACTTTGTTTCTCAACAAGAGCCTTGAAGTCCAAAAAAATTTCAAACACTTTAGACTTATGTTTGAGAAAATATATCCAAGTGTACCTAGAGAAATAATTAATGAAAATGAGGATGTACTTGGCCTTTGTGAAAGATGGTTTGGGAAAGGGTCTCGATACATCACTGTGGACTAACTCCAAAGGTTGTGAAGCCCTCCAAGCTTTGCCTTTTTCAAATTTTTCTTTGGGATGCTTCCCAAGGGAGCACCCCTTGCAAAGTTATTTTGAGAATTGGACTCGAGGCAAGCCAATGACCATGTCATGTTTGCAAAGTTGCTCAAGGTAGTGGTAGTTAAGGTGGCCAAACTGCTCATGCCATAATTTTATAACTCCATCTGAATGAGTCAACAATGCTATTGGAGAAGAATCAAGTGCAAAATGTGAGAAGGTGTATAACCTTGCTTGGTGATCTACCCTACCCACTGCCACTAAAGTATCACTATGCAACTCCCTAATAGCCACTGAATCTGATGAAAACTCAACTCTCATGCCCCAACCAATGTGAGTGATTTGGTACACTGATAGGAGATTAGTTGAAAGAGAAGGAGCACTTAGAACATTATTGAATGTTCCTACTTCCATTTCAACTGACCCTCTTCCTGTAATGGAAATTGATGTGTCATCACCCAAACTAATTGAAGTCATGCTACAAGGCTCTAAAGATGAAAACTCAACTAGGGAAGAGGCCATGTGGTGAGAAGCACCTGAATCAATGACTCATGATGTTGTAGAAGCTATAGTTGTTACAAGGGCCTTGCCCTTTTTTTTTCCTTACCCTTGCCTTTTTCCTTGGTAGAATCTTGGGTAGATGAATTCTACTTGATGGACTCAGGAATACCTATGTTATGCTTCTCTAAAAGATGAGTTCGGTGATCTATTTGTTTCTTCATGCATTTGTGTTCATCATGCTCTGTCTTTTTACAATAGGCACATTTAACCTTCTCTTTCTTAGGTTTAGCATTGGAGGAGGAAGACCCAATGTTGTTTTTGGTAGGATTATTGTTTTTTTTCTTCTTCTCTTAGTCCTTGTTCTTTTTATTCTTCTCTTTTGTTGAAGTCTTATCCTTATCATTTATAGCTATCAAAGCTTGGGGTTGTGTAGACTTCATTGTGCCCATTTGAATTAGCTTATCTTGCTCCCTAGTCAAGTCGGCAATGAATGAATCCAAAGAAGGCATTTTCCATGTAGTGCCAAGGGCACTTTTTGTGGCATAAAAAGTGGAGACAAAGACTGAATAACTTAGACCTAACTTTGTGAGAATAAAAAGGATGAGTTGATCATCTTTCTTCTCTATCCCACATTATTTCAATTGTAATCTAAGGGCCTTAAACTTAGTGAAGAAGTCCTGTAAGGTGTTAAAGTTGCTAGGACTTAGACTTATGAGTTTGTTTTCGAGCTCATGACCTCTCATCTCATCAAGCTTCCCAAATAAGGTTTCTAGGGTGTCCCATATGTCTTTGGGAGTCTTGGAGGTTTCTCAATGGAAGAAATTTTTTGGAGACATGAACAAGCTTAGTAATCCATAGGCTTCATCACTACGGTTGTACCACTTGACCTTTTCAGCATCAGTGCTGGGTTCTACTTTAGTACCCATGGTGATCCTATACAACCCTTTGCTTCTAAGAATGATTAACATTTTAACATTCAATTCATGATATTTGAAGGGTGTTAGGGGTTTAAATTGAAAATAATTAATTTTAAACTGAATTTAGGTGAAGTTGTGTTGATTGCAAGTTGTGAAATTATGCAAAAAGGAGAATGAAAACAAAGATTGCAAGTACTAAAAAGCAATCACACCCCCCCAAAATTTTGAGGCTCCCTAAATATGTAAGTGCACATTAAAAATATGTTAGGATCCACTGAGAATGTGTCTTAGAGCAATCAGTGCAATACTTTAAGCAAACAGGACGTCGGACTCAGCTGAAAATGCATCCTGAGAGACCCAAATTTTAGGCACTTTATAAAATAGTGAATTTTTAATAAATAAAAAGCCTACACTATGGATAATTTAAATACAAACACATTTTCAAAAAATGGCACCTGAATCTAAGCTATCATTTGCAAGATATTAAAGATTTAATTTCTCGTAAACTAGTGTTTTTATAAAAAAATAGCACTAAAACATTAAAAAATGCCTATTTTGGGAGAGAAAGTAGCCTTCCAACCACTCATTTGACTTATCACAGAGCAATGAATCCAAAGGAGGTCTTTATGAGGGGGAATTGGCCTCCTGCCAACCCAGGCCTCACCCTTCGTCTTCGATAATCGAATATACAAGCTTTAAAAAAACTCAAATATTGCTCAATCAAAGAACCCTCCAAAAAAAATATGATTTGACACTTTATATTAGTGCGTTTACAACTACCACTAGCAAGAAATACTAAGTGGTCTTGATTTCAATGCATTACAAAACCCTCATGAAGAGCATATGTTGAAAATATAACTTTGGCATAATATCCAGAGAAAAAAATAGCACCAATACAATCTACTTAAAAAATCATTCAATTTCAAAAAAAGAATCATTTCGATACGAGGTCATATGTGAAAGTTATGATCCTCCAAAGTTCCCAAAATGAGAACTATGCAATGTTACGACTGCGAATCTGCTATTTTTGAAAAATATTAGCATCAAAATAAAAAAACATCTACACTAGTGCATAGATAATGAAAAAATAGCCAAAATGAAAAAAAAATTCGTGGGAAAATGAGTTCATATGAGTAAGAACAGAGCATTTGAAAACTGCCTTCAAAATTGTAACTGCCAATGGAGAGGGGTCTTGCTGTAGCTTTCTGAGCACATTTTTGCAAAGTATACAAAATGTATGAAAAAACTGAAAGATACCTAGATGGTTTTTCTGGGCTGCGAACAAAACCCATAAGGTATTTTTCTTGCTAATGTACAAAAGATGCAGATCTAGTGTAAAACAGACACCTTTAGCAAGAAAAAATGACCCCAGCAACCAAAAAATGGCATGCAAAGGTAGAATCAGCTACCAAGAGATTGCAAAGGCATGTGACAACTTGCAATTTTGATTAAAACACAAAATATGCAAACTGATTGATAGAAACAAGATTATTAGATATTGCAAAATCCTGCCTACATGTATATGGAGAGACCAAACAAGCCATGGAAGGAACAAGAGCATAGAGAACTAGCAAATCTCCCAAAAATTTTCAAATTTCATAAAAAAATGCCTTAACAAAGCTCTAGATTTCAATGAAAATAATAACAAAATAGACAACCAGTTACCCGGGTAGCTCTGATACCATATTAGAAGATTTGCCAAGGCTTGAATAACGAGGATGCACGAGTCGTGGTTTCACGGGATGAAGCAAGTGAATACCACAAAATGCTAAAGTAAATGAAATCAAACAAGAGACAATTGCATAGACAATTTCGAGAAAATCAAATATTCCATTAACATAAGATGGCCAAAGTGAAGAATACATATAGGAGAGCACGTAAGTAACTCCTCCACAAAAGGTGGTCAAGGCACCCCAAGAATAGACTGTAACTCCTCCATGAAAGGTGGTGACAGGGTGCTAAGAATAGAGAAGTAACTCCCATACACAGAATAGCCAGTCAAAGGAGTTACTTATGACATTCTTATGACACCTATGACACACATCTCCACATAAGCTAGCCTATCCCACAATGTAGAAAAACTCCATGTATGCACAAATATATAATTTTCCTAATTAAATAATAGGGAAAAATAAAAACCTACACTAACATCCTTGTATGAATTAAAATTTAAACCTATATGTGAAATGCTAACAACTTTTCATATTTCATCACAAGGATGGACAATGGGAGTAGGTGTGCAATACCTATAAAATTACTCTTTCTATAAAAAGTAGAATTTATTTTATTACCTTACAATTGAAAATTAATTAATTATATATATTTTTAAAATTAGTAAAGCATTTTAATAATAAGAGGAATATGACTTGCTCAGTATTATGCTAACCCTTTCTATTGACATAGTCAATGCAGGTTTAGTGGAAAAATAAATTAGTAAGGAATCAAAAAAGTATGATTCTTGGTTGATTAATTTTGTTTGAAAAGTATGTATGTATTGACATTTTCCTCCTTGGAAACTATTAGGATCTCATTTGGAGTGGCAAAGTGGGGAATAATTCTAATTTTTACTTTCTACCATTTGAAGTATGTTTTATGGGTTGTATTGTGATTTACATTGTTAAATGAACTTCACTAATTTAGAGTGTATTTATATAATAGGTTCACTTAAATTATAAATGTAATATCTTGGTACCATTCCTTTTTATGAGTAAGGAGTCTATAAAAACATATAAGATTGTATATTTTATGAATTACTATGAAAGTTGAAATTTGTAAAAATCCTAATCTTTGACATGACTATTGATAATTGTTCATCTCTTGTAGTCTTTTGTTACAAAGTCCATGAGGTCTTTTGGTGATTATTTACATACTATGTATGTGTGATTTGAGGATCATATCCTTATTATTAAGTTATTGGATTTGTCAAACTATATTGTTATTCTATTTGTGAAAAGATATGGGTTATCTCAAATCTCTTTTATAATAACTCTTATCTTAGTAACAAAAGGTTACCTACTAATCCTAAGTGCACCTATAATTAAAGGATGACTAAATTAGAGTTGAGAGAGTTATTATAGCCTTGTAGAGATTGAAAGGTAATATCAACCTCTTTATCTTGACTACTAATTCACCACTCAGATTAAGGCAAAGGAATATCCTCTCTTGTGTAGGCTAAAGGAGTAGCCTATTAGCCCTTAAGTAATAATATTTGGCCACTTCAACTTAGTTATGGGTATATTATAACTCAAACAAGACAATGAGTCTAAAGGACCTTTATATAGGGCTTGAATACACTTTTGGGATACTTTATGTGCATAATGTGTTTAATAAGATTGTAGTTGATCTATGATATATGATTAAAAAAAATGAATTATTCTTATCTTAAGTATTTTGGGTCAGTTTGGTGGAATGATCTTGATAATATTACATAAAGGATTGTTTTCCTTATTTTGTCAACCTTCTCAGTATTTGTTAACTAATAGATCTTGGTAACTAAATTATGTGTTAAAACTATGTTCCTCAAATATGATTCATTTTATAAGGATGGTAGATGAAGTTACATGAATGGATCATTCCTTCAATCTATTTAAGTAGAAATCATCTAAGGAGTACTCTTATAATATATATTATTATTTGACATGATAGATTATTCTAAATCAGGAAATGGTATCCAAGTACTTAAATGGAAATTGTTAGTAATGCTTATACTTTAAGAGTTTTTTCTAGAAATGTTTGATTGACTACACAAATCTTAGTGTGCTTGTAACTAAACTAGGTAATGTTAATATCAATTTATAGCCAAGCTATGACTGGTATGATTAAGTATTTTGTTAAGTATTCCAATATGTTGGATGAAACTAGCTTACTTTGGAACCTTATGGGCTCTTGAAAGATCCCTTACCCATAATATGTTGATTTCCATGGCCTTGGTTGAAGTCAGTCCTTTCCAAAGTTGAGTTGTGTTAAGGTGGACATATACTTGACTACCAATTGACCTATATGGGTAGGTCAATCAGATTTAATGCAATATAAATCCACTATTAGAATTGAAAAATAAATACTCATTATTTGTTGGTGATATTCATGAGTAGGACACCATAAGATGCTTAGGACATTAAGTCCTTCAAGGGAATAAGGGTGGCAATAGACCTTCTTGAAGGTATAAATGAGTTGTTTTGTGTAAACAAATATTGTATTAGAAACTATATATTTGATTGACTACAAAAATCTTAGTGTGCTTGTAGCCAAACTAGGTAATGTTAATATCAACTTATAACCTAGTTATGACTGGTATGATTAAGTATTTTATTAAGTATTCCAATATGTTGGATGAAACTAGCTTACTTTAGAACCTTATGGGCACTTGAAATTTTCCCTACCCATAATATGTTGATTTCCATGGCCTTGGCTAAAGTCAACCCTTTCTAAAGTTGAGTTGTGTTAAGGTGGACATTTACTTGACTACCGATTGACCTATATTGGTAGGTTAATGAGATTTAATGTAATATAAGTACACTGTTGGAATTGAAAAATAAATACTCAATATTTGTTGGTGATATTCATGAGTAGGCCACCATAAGATTCTTAGGACATTAAGTTCTTAAAGGGACTAAGGGTGGTAATAGACCTTATTGAAGATAGCAATGAGTTTGTGTGTGTAAACAACTATTGTGTTAGCAAATATATATCAGATTGGTTGATTTAATTACACCATGATGAGATATGGAATATAAATATGTGCTTGTGAGGCACCATTGGCTCCTATATATTGACATAAATATCAAGGGATGCTCCCTACCTTATTTTCTAAATTTTAGCAAAAAATTATGGTAAAGTAGAAAATTATAGTATCTTATAAGGTCATGATGATAGGAAAAATATAACATCATAATTATTATATGATAGTTTCTATTATTACTAGTTTACTTGGGTGATTTATAAGGTAATATTTTTTAAAAGAATAATGATTATTATTACATGTAGTTAAATTTTTTTAACAACTATGAAAATCAATTATATGTCTTTACTTGGATTTATGTGTCACTATAGGTGATTAGTTATAACTATACAAATTTTATAAGTAATGTGACTAGTGCTTGGGGAGTAGTGTTTGTTCCAAAAGTTGTGGACTTATAAGCAAAGACTAGGAAGGTTTTGCTAGTTGAAATACTCATATGGTTGCATGATTGCAACCACTAAAATGAATAAGTACTATGTTATGTGATATTGAGGTGTTCAAAAATCTATGAATTTTAGTTGAAGTTAATTATTGTGGGAAATTGTAATTCACATGATAATAAAATGACATTCACCTTGATCCTTGGATAAATCCACCCTTCCCAAGGCCATGTTACATAAAATAAGCAGCACTAGTCAACCATTGGCTTGTATTGGCAAGCCAATTAGGGGACTAGCTATAAAAGCTTGTTATTAGAAGCAAAAGGATGAATGTTTGGTGTTTGATGATGGCTTGTTTATATGAGCCCTCATATGATACTTTAGGTATGACATATTTGGGAGGATTGACATTGTGACTCAATCCTGAAAGGCCAAGTGGGGGTGAATGTGACTAATTTTCTTGAGCAAGTTAGAAGGCTTTGGGGATCTCTTATTATTAATGGGTATCATGAGCCATTTAATCCTTGAGGTGTGAACATTGTTTTTAAATTTATGAATATCATGGATATAGATTAATGGGATTTGATATAACATGCCCTTTTTTGAGATAAGGTGATGGTGAACTCAAGATCCTTGCAATTGAGCATGCCATAATAAATGATGGATATTTGATGTCATCTAGGATTGCATTTGAACGTCGGATGGATTGATGAGATTCATGTATACATTTGTTTCACCGATAAGTGTTATTATTTGGTATGATGTGGGAATACCCTTGGCATAAGTTACCAAAAAATCTAAGTCAATTATGTGTATCCTTTTCCATGTGGTTCATTTATTGCATGTAAAACCATTATATGTTGTGTAAATATGTGATTATTTCAAACCTTTTAAAATTTCTAATTTATCAATGTTATTAAACATTAGTGCATGAGTATTTCATGTATATGTCATAGAATAAGTGTGACCTTTTATTGTTAACCTATTAATATGGGGTAATGTGATCATAAACCACTTTTGTGATATAAGTTACCCTCTCAAAATCATCCTGTATTAATTGAAATCTATTAGGGTATAGTGATTATATTATGTGGTGTAACCTCACATCACTTCTCTAGTAATGGAAATTGATGAAAGTATGAGGTTTAAGGTGGAGAAGCACTATATCCATAATGATTAATATTGGGTCTGGGATAAGAAGTGGAGTCTCTTGTAGGCTTAAAACCCACTTATCCCCTTTACTTGAGGTAGTTTCCTAATTCATTTGGGTGTGTGTACCATGTGTGACAAGAGTTGGACATGGGATAGTCATGCATAATAATCACCTAATAGATTAAGTGGTTATTTAAATGCATATTGGATGTTTTTGTAAAAACATCCCTTATGTAAATTCCTTGATGTAGCCTTGTGAAACACTAATTGGTCTTGTAATTTGAAAATCAAGGTTGTACTCATTGTAATGTAGGCATGTGTTAGATTATAAATGAAATCATTCTATGTGTAATTAATGGTTGATATACCTAGATGAGTATTCTATAATGAATATTATAATTTAAAGAATGAATATAATGTATGATTATGTTTAAAGGAGTAATATAAATCCCTGATTAAGTAGTTTGAAATGTTGTTAAATTCTACCAACAAGTAAGTGCAGGATGATGGTAGGATAAGGATCCCTCAAAACATCATGTGATCTCCAAAAATTTATGGATGTCACACTAAAAACTAGAAGGGTTCCATGTATATGCCTGGGATGGATTCTACACTATTCATGGTGGTTGGTGTAGGACATTACACTAACCCATGAATGATGTAATTAAAACAACCATAGTGGTATGGTTAGCTATGTGTTTATTTCATTATATGATGAATGATAATAAGTTATGCATGAGGCATAATTAAAAGTTGTGGAAATAACACATAATAATATGGTTACTTTATTGATTTACATTTTGTGGTGAATGTTAAATTTTTTTATGTGTGTGACATAACTAAATTTTGTGGAAAATGCCACATCTAAATGTGGAATATGCCTCAAATTTAGTTGTGTTAAATCAGTTGTTACCATAAATTATAGGATGGTAACTAGGCAAAACAATTCAAGTTATTACAATTTTAGTGATTAACTTATTGGTTTATTAGACAATATATCTATTTTGTGATGGAAATCTTAACATGAAACTATTTTAGATTCAAAGTTTTTATTCCAATTTTTTAGATTATGTTGAAAACCTATTTATGATCTATTCTTTTTATCCTTAGTCACAAGGATGGTGCCTCTTTAAGGAGGAAAGAATGTCATAATCATAGTTTTGTCACTCTCAATGGCTAAGCATTAGCTAATTAAGCTAGCTGGTGATTGAGATTAGGTGTAGGGATGTATGCATGGAGTGTTACTCCATTTTCATGGCTATCACTAAATCTTAGTCAAACTAGGCACGTGCATCTCACTGTAAGTGATATTTTAGGGTTACTAGCTAGATTAACCCAAGCTCATTTAATAAACTAATAAATGGTTTTAAAAAGGTTTAAATCTTGATAGTTTTAAGACATGTTAAATGTTTATAATGCATAGTAAGAACATGACTATAGTCATAATTGATTCTTACCTTGTTCATGATTAAGGAATTATGTTGTTAATCCTATTATGTTGTGTTATTTTCATCCTAGTTTGTTTTGGGCAGTGAGGTCAATTTTGCCTTTGGATCAATGTTGAAGGATGTTATCAACATAGAATAAGTCCTATAACATTTTTTATAAGGAATAAGTAAAAAAGGGATCTATTTGGTGTATATGTATACTTTTATTTTAAATAAAAAACTCATTTAATCCATTATAGAATGAGACTTGGCCTATGTCTTAATACTTTTAATCTTTGAGGTGGTAATTTTGTCATAATGCCAATATGGATTCTAAATTGGTCAATATTATGATAAAATTATAATGAGATTAAATTATATCTAACTACATAGACTTAGAGGGACATTTGGATTTTAAAATAATAATTAAATCATTATTTTTATGAAATCAAACAAGATATGTTTATTTGGGGTGACTTTAGAACATTGGGGAATGCTTTTAGAAAGAATTCAAAGCAAACCCTAGATTTTTGAGTTTTCCTTCTTGCCCATTTTAGACCATAGTCAAATTAGGGTTACCTGATGGGTTGGAGGAGCTACCAAAACACCATTAGAGGTAAGGGATGTGTGTGGATTCATGGCAACCTATGGGGGGAGTAGTTTTGGACACCATTACACCACTTGGGAGATATTTTGACCAAAATACTATCATATTTGGTATACAATAGAGTATGTGTTATTTTATTGTAATGTGATCATTATTTGATGGATATACGTAGCCTTTTTCAAGGATTATGTGTATTTAATTTAGGATGGAAAGAAACAACCCCACATGCAATCTAGGTAATTTACCAGGCAAGTCACCCTTCTCATGTTGAAAGATTTTTGCATCCTCATTGTAAACAATAATAGGGTAATTATTTTTAGTTCTACTAGGGTATATGCTCAGATATGCTTGCCTAGATAAGCATATGTGAGCCTATACTCAAAATGAGTAAGGGAAATCTTGGGTATGCAAATGGTATTTTGATTATTCTCTTAGGTTATGGAGAAAATGAATAAATCATTATTGTTCATGATATGGTAATGCATTTATATATAAGGTTATAAATTTGATTATGCAAAATGGTTAAATTGATTTCCATTTTAATGATATTATTAAATGTGAACTTTTTATTATTATTTCCTTTGTTGGATTATGAAAAATTATGGGGTTTTCATTGTATATAAATTAATAAAAGAATTTAAGTTAATGGTAGTACATAAGATCAAATATCCTTATCATTATATTAGGGTTTAGATGTTAAACCTATAATTGCAGTTAATTTGATATGAGGATTATGGGATTTGTCAAAATGAATATTTTTGTATCATTTCTAGTTCAATTTTTGTTTAGGATTGATATTAGGGTTAAATTAGTCCCCTTCTCATAAAAATAAAATATCAAAATTAAAATAATAGCCTAGATTAATGGTAAAAACCATCAAGGCATATATCCACCATATTGCAAATGAATCTAACATATTGAAAATATTTAAAAATACTTCAGTTTTAAATTAAAAAATTATTTAAACAAAATCCCAAAATTACTAAATCTAATATTTTTTTGTACTAAATTGAATACTAAAAGTCCTAGGAGGAGATTTAGGAATTAGATGACCTTTTTTCCTACATCTAATAACCTTCCATTCTTCTTGATTACTCAATTTATCAAAATATAAATTTGATAAACAACTCTCGTAAACAAATTCATATCTTTTAATTTCCCTCTTATTGACCAAATCAATTAAATTTTTCCAATACACCCAACCAACTTAGAATTATAAGGTGTGGACACTGAAGGTACTACATTTTTTTAATTCTTTTCCAATATAAACTCTAAAATAGTTCTTGAAGATAAAATAGAAGTGCAGTCTAAAAAAGTATAAGATGTTTCTCACTTACCTCCTTCCCCCATGAAGACTCTATTTTCATTTTGGATTTTAGATAGGAAGCAAAAAGATGACCAATTTAAAAACAATTCCAACATCTATAGTGGATCCCCTCAAAATCAATGGTTTGTGACCATCTCCTATCATTCACTTTTAACTCGATCCTATTAGGAAGATCCTGAGGAATGTATAAACAAACTAGAATTATGGAAAAAATTTCTCAAAAATAATTCAATGAAGAATCATCAATTTTTATCACATATCCCAACACTCTTATAATACCTAAAAGACTAGATTTATTCCAAAACTAAAGTTTTAAATATAGTAGCCTCACTGGGATGGGTCAAAGAGAAATATTTTCTATTAGTGGTTTAAAATTAGGAGACCAAGATTTCAAAATAATAAGGTGATTTTCACAACTCCATGATTTATCTTGAAAAAACTTATTATGATTATAAAAATTATCAAAAAACATAATAAAAAAACCTTTGGTACATGTATAAATTTCCAACTACCTTCCACTATGGACCATCATGATTTAAAAATCGACTAGTGAAGAAAAGGAAGGCAAGGCTAGAACATATCAAAGTAGTAGACTAGGCCTCTTTCCACATACCAACCTTTACCTTCTAGAACCTCCTCTAGAGAATTATCTTCAAAATTAACCACTAGAGGATTCTTTGCCACATTCACACCCTTAGCCTGATCAAATTGTGAGATTGTAGACCCCAAGCAAGATTGAGCTACTTGATTTTCTAAATTTACTAGGGTAGATCGATGCCCTATTTTGGTCCCTATTCTTTCCTTCCATTCCCCCTTACCTACCAAATCTTTGCTTGTCAAAAGTTGAGGTTGATCCTTTATACTCTCCCCATCCACCACTTTCACTTGACTCTTTCCCTACCTCATCATGGATCCTAACATTAAAACCTTAGGACCGATAAGAATCAAACCTTATTTGATCACCAAAACAATCAAAAAATAATTTCTAGTTCAACTTAGAAAAAATTGGGAATTTTCTAGTTGTACAGTTTTCAGAGGTCGCTTAGACGAAAGTTATATTTTTTTATTTAAATAATTTTGATTTCATTAAATAAGGTTTGATTTAGATGCATTATTAAAAAATTTATTTTATTTCCTATAAAAAAATAAGAATAATGTAAAGGTGGTTTTATTGATAAAACACTAAAAGGGTTGATGCTTGGTACACCAAGTTTTTATCCTTGTGAATCCTAGGCATGAAATTTTAGCATGGCAAGATTTTTCTTGATTCTACACCTATTCCTATTTTCATTTACTATTGTAGTATTAATATTTAAAATATCAAGTTTGTTTTAATAACAAGGGATTTATAAATAATTATCTTTCCTTGTTGTTGAAGCCCCTAATGGGCAAAGCTAGATAATTTGAACTCTTGCATTTCAACCTTAGAGGTTATTTATAAATGCATGGTAGGAATGTTTAAATATAAATATTATTTTAGGTTATTGAATTCTTGAAATTAGAAATTGAATACTTCTCTTTTTGGTATGTCATTGGGTAAAATAAGTTAGAGGTTGAAATAGTTTTTTTTAACTTTATACCTTGACCTAGTTATATTCTTGTACATAAAATTGGTTATCGAAGCCAATCCCTCTTTTACCTTGTTTTGATTTTGAACCCTTTGAATGGTTCATCTAGTTTCTATGTTTTTTTAAATTGGTGGTTATTCCAATTTTCTATTGATTACAAGCTTGGTAATATTATCATGTGGTGGATTTTATTTTTGGAAGCTCAGACTTGTGAATTGACTATTGGTATTTTATCTTAGTTTATTTTGAGGTGTTTTGGGTTTCTAATTTAATATAGAATAGAGGTGTAATTTATTTGATAATCCACTTATGGATGGAAAGTTATTGTTAATCTATGTTTCCATTTGATTTGTAAACTATGATGGCTATAGCTAAAGGTTTTTATGCATTGAATACTTTATACTTGTTGAAATAGGTAATAAGAGTGAATAAACTCATACTCCATTATTTATTGATTTAATTATATGAAATATATTATTCCATAAGATTTTATTATATGCATAAGAATTAATTTTACCATGATAAAACCTTGTGTTAGAGTAGATGTTAAAAATAAAAATTGTGACTCAAATTTTTGAGTAAGTTGGTTCCTATGAGTTTAAGGCAAATGATAAAGGACACACAAAATTTGTTAAATTTACTTGTGAATGCTTATTTTTTATATTTATTAAATTACCAAGTGAAAAATGAATGACATAAATATTGAGGTATTTTAGTGTTCAAACTTGTTGTTTATTGTCTCTATCTATTTCTCCATGTAAGGGAATTGGTCAAAGCACTAGAAATGAACTTGAGTGGTGCTTAGCATGTATTAAAGTGTTCATGCTATATTAGATGGTTATTTATATGGATGGAATTTAACCCATTCTATTAAATCATTATTCATGCTATGAACATAGGATTGCAATAAGGGGAGATTAGTATGGTTTTAGTGAATGAAATAAAATCCAAACAAAGAACACACTAAGCTAATACCCTAAGCCTATCTCAAGGGAGGAGCATATTTAACAAAAAAAATGAGAAACACAACTAGAATGTAAAGACAAATAAATCCTTTGCCTTCTTTGGATTATCCAAATATCTTGTTATAGTGGCTTACTCAATTTGTGCTCATGAAGTATATTACAATGGAACTTGGCTATCCTCCATCTCTCCTCGGCACCTTACTTGGCTTTGGCTTGGTTTGGATCAATAATTTATCATTATAACACTAATTTGAATGAAGCTTTAGAATCAATTTAAGATTAAAAATTTGGCATGTGAGAGCTTAAAATTCATGTGGCAAGGCCTCCTATTTATAGATTTTGAAAAATGGTTAGAATCAACCTAAACCATCCATCTCAAGATTGAGATATGTGGCTAAGGATTAATCAAATTATGTAATTAAAATCCATAAATAAGATCATCAATATTTGGGATAGAGGGAAATTTAAGAGGCATGGGAGGCATTGATGAGGCATGGGGTGGTTTGATTCAGATATTTGTGGCATTTATGGCCTAGGGATGCCTTCTCAAGAAATGAGGTCACTTGATGATGTAGTTAGTAGAAATCAATTTCCAAAAATAAATATTAAACAAATCTCATGTAAAATTAACTTAATAACTTGATTTGGTTTAATTATCTCTTAATCATTATTAGTCACTTTGATGTAAACCTTGGCTCTTTGTGCACAAATTACTCAAATTAGTAAAAAAGTATTGTTATTAGCCCTAAATTTGACTAGATTAAAATTATAATGTGATGTCAGATGCATTGGATATATTATCCCATTTAGGATGATACCAACACAAAATAATGAAAGCACGTGTCTTGTGAAATAAATTTGATATGAAAGAGTAATCCAAAGCACCCAGGTGTAAAATTAGCATTTTGACTCAAAATGATCCAATCAAAGTTAGCTGGCCCATAAATTATATTGCCCCATTTAATGATATCCTAGAAAAAATTGGCACTTGAATATATTAATTTCAAAGCTTTTAATCTATTTTAGTGATTTTAGGCCAAATTTTGCATTTTGGTGGAAATTGGTCAAAATCTTGATTGATGGTCATTAGTGGTCAAATTTAGGTGTCTATAGTTTTCCCCTATTTGGGAAGGCATTAAAAGATATAGGCATAGTAACATATTCTCCAAGAATGAAAAGGTCTTATATTCCTACAACTTTAATGATGATGAACTAATTGTATGATGCCCCCTTGAGGAAATAGTTATCATAAGGAAAGGTCGACAAGTGGTCACTTAAAAGAAAGAATAGAGATGAGGGGACAAAAAAAAAGGAAGATGATGGGAAGAATACATAATGATATTGAAAAATTAGTCAAAATCATTGAGAATACAAGTGGGATGGTGTACAATGGTTTGCCTAAATGTGGTTATAATCATTGTACCCTGATAATGGAAATACGATATGATAACACAATGATTTGCCCAAATTCAGTTATAATCATTGAGAAGATGAAACTTCCCTAGTTAGGATAGGCCAACAAGATATCAATATGCCCCTATACGGGTAGAAAAATTAAAATGGTGACAACACAATGATTTTCTCAAAGGTGGTTATAATCATTGAGAAATTTAGGTGGGATAGTGTACAATGATTTGCCCATAAGTGGTTATAATCATTGGGCCTTGATTATGGAAAACATGATTGATTTGGTAAATGATGATGATAATCTAATATAAATGATAAAAATGAATTGGGACAACCCTCGAGTAGGGAGATGCACATTCAAACTAATAAAGGTTGAAATTATTTCATTGTTTAATTACTCTATTTGGGATATGGTTTGGATGGTGGTGCCAAAGAGATGTCGATGCTACCATTACTAAATAGACTTCCTGAACTTGAGGTTTATTGTATTACATGTCAGTAGGCATCATGATATGACATCATGAGGACTTTGTTGAAATATGCATAAGGATTGACTCTCAAAATATAATACTTAATATAAAATAATGCACCAATGATAAAAACCATGATGCTAATGTAGATGTATGAATATGGATAAACTCAAGAATAGTGTGTGCAAGGAATCACCTAATGAACACACATAGACTGAATCAAGGCAACAATGCTAAAAATAAATAAATAGGCACACAAATAAAACACCAGAGAAACAAACAACGAAACAAACAAATTAATTTAAGCCATATAAATATTGCCCCTAGAAAATAGATGACAACTTAACAAACTAATAAAATGGGTGAATAAAAGAAAAGTAAGGGGGTGGTTGAGCTGTCTCTATATGTACTAGGCAAGTGGATGTTGCCTACATAGTTCTATGGATGTAATATCTAATAAAAACTTCAAGCCAGATGTAGTTTACCTTAGAAATGGGAAGAAAATTATAACTAAAGAAAACAACATAATGGATGTAATAGAAGAATAGAAATGGTCTTGAAAAATGGCAAGTACATGGGAGAGAAGGCCAAAAAGGATGGGGAAACTAAGTGACAAGTCATTTTCTTGGGACTTAGTAAGGGTTCCCAGAATCCTTAAGACAAAAAAGTGGTCAATGTTTTTGGCTTTTTTAATAGTTTTACAAATGTTTTTGCAAATTTTAGAGTATCTCAACCTAATCAAGAATGACAAAACACTAGAATGGTTTAAGTTCACAAAATGGTGAGAGTATGGCTTAGTTTGCTTAAAAACTAGTGAGAGCATGGCTTAGGGTGCTTATAAAATAACAAGAACGTGGCTTAGGGTGATTGAGATAACCTCAACAAGTATCAAGTGCTACCTACATAGTCCTAGAGTAGGACCTCAAGTCACTATAGTTCTACCCTATAGTGGACGAATTTTACTAGTGTAGTAGTCTATTCAAACAAAACAAGCACAATTGGTATAAAGGCATAGGAAATAGTAAGTTGATATGTTAAGGTTCAATAAACAAAATGTTACCCCTAGTTTTCCCATAGGAGGTTATAACTAGGACCTAATGGCATATATCAATGGTACTTATTTTCTCATAGGTGGTTATAATTAGTAACAAGACCATTAATAAGAAAGGAATAATGAACAGAGGATGCAACTATCAAAACTTCTATCATAATAATCTAAAATACTATCTCTATTTGAAATGGTTGAAACAACTACTAGAACTGATTATATTCATTGGTGCTGAAAATGTGTAACTAATGGTGAAACCAAAGTCAAATGAGCTACATAAATAGGATTCAAAACATGCTTGGTCAATAGAATGAAATGGTAAATGGATAAGTAATAGGCTAAGAAGAATGATAATAATGACATTCATACAAATAATAATAGTGATAAAATGACACAACTAAAATGGTCCTTATAGATAATACACCATAGTGCTCAAGCATAGTACCACTTGAGGTGAGTAATATTCATTGACTCAGGAAGTTCATCTCCATTTGGTGTATCAAGCATGTATGATCCTGATCCATAATCTATAATAATGATGAAAAGCCCTATCTAGTTTGGTTTGAATATACCTTTATGTTTCTTCTTGATCATGGTATTATTTTGGTTTTCTTTAAGAATAAGATTACTAAGTTCAAATGTTCTATACTTGACGCACTGATTGTAGTGATTTTTGAGTCAGTTCTGATATGCCTAAAGATTGTTGAGTGTAGCTATGTATTTTTCATCAAGTAGTTCTAGCTTTTATAGGTGAGCTATTTAGTAATTGTGATCATCTAGAGCGTGCTTGAAAGATATGCACAATGAAGGTAACTCAACCTCAATGGGAAGGATGGCTTCTATACCATAAACAAGTGAGTATGGAGTGGCTCTTATGGGGGTATGGTGATTTATACGATATGCCCAAAGGGCATGTAATATCTAAAATTACCAATCATGACCAACATCATTGACAATCCTTTTGAGAATGTTAACAATTATTTTGTTGGATGCCTCAGCCTAACCATTACCTTGAGGGTAATATGTTGTAGAGAAATGTTTCATTATGTTGTACTTGGCACATAGCTTATTGACATCTTTGTTCTTGAATGATCCTCTATTATTAGATATAATGAAGGAGGGTATATTATTGATGTGGTAGACTACAACCTCTAAAGGGAGGCTCAACTCTCTTCCTCCATGTGACACAATGGAGACACCCCTCTTGTTGTGGGTTGCAAATATGAGGGATGAATCTCTAGATTAGGGGATAGCTCCCTTTAATGCACCTTAAGGCCCTATATTTCCTACTGCTAACAATGAGTGGGATGAAAAGGGAGAGAAATACTAAACTTAGAACCTAAAATAATGTAGTGATGTACCGAAATGGCTGGTCTACTCAGCTTTGACATATACTTTACACCAGAGAGAAGTAAGCATACACTTCATTCAAATAAGAACCTTTCCTACATTAGTGTTTCAATAGGGGATCCTATGGAGATATAGGGAGGTAAAACTACCAGAGGTGTTCTAAGACACACTATGGATAACATGTTCACATGTGCCTATACTCTAGCTGGACACTTCTTGTTGACCTGCAAGAGAATAACTCATAATACACTAGATATTTTAGCATAAACTTATGAAAGCATGCAAAGGAAATGAATTAACATAAGATAAAACCATATAAATATGAAAAATTGCAATTTCAAATGGAGGTAAAAATTCTTATTTTGATTCAAGGTAAATTCTTGCAGGGCTTCACCATACAATGCTAAGAGATCGTTTCTCAAATGAGAAGTTAAAAATATATAGAGAACTTGGAAATAGATAGTTGAAAAATCAAGGGATGGAAACCCATGCTGAGTTAAACACTTTTTTATAGACCACAAGCCCATGCTACTACTATATTCTTCCAATTATGTATGGGAGAGCCATGTTGTAGATGTCCAAGTCACTACCCTTATTGTCTTAGGCCTACAAAAGCATGGGATACTCCTTTTATAAACTAACAAAGCCATCCCCAAGTTGTGTTGATTAGACCATGCTCTCTTTAATGGTAGGTGCAATTGGTTGTTCATTAATTATGAAGCATGAAAACATAGGTTGTTCTCCTCTATAGTTCTAAAACCAATTATTTTATTGGTTTTTGTTAGAGACTATTTCACCTAAGTGCATTTACTCTTCTATTTGACAACACTTGTGCCACTTGCCTTGGTCTGGTTAATCCTTGGGTATATGCTTTGACTTGGCACACTACTTGGAACATTTCAAGCTTTTACTTTATTATGTTGCATGGCTGAATTCTAGGTTACCCACCTTATTTTCTTTTAGTTTGTTATTTCCCTTTGCCTTGGCTTTTTCCTTTTGTCTTTAACCATTCGGGCTCTCAGAAACTTGTTATTTCTTGGGCCTTTGAGCTTTTGGTAATGTCAAATTTCTTTATAAAAAATGTATAAAGGAGTTCCTTCAGACATTTTGTCTGAAGGAATTCTCTTTTGGGCTTGCCTTTGCACCTTTATTTTGGTGGTACTTTGTGTTGTGCTTTCCTTCGAACAAAATGTCTAAAAGAATTCCTTCAGTCTTTTTATCTGAAGGAATTCTTTCCTTTGATTGATTCTTTTCTTGAAAGGCATGTGCCATTTAGGCCTTTTGTCTTTGTCCTCTCTTTCTTAAAGTGCCCTCCAAAAAAGCTTCTCCCATCCAAAAGTGCCTTTCACAAGGGTAGGTGCCCTTTGGAAACTCTAAAAATGACTGTTCAAAAAGTGAAAAGTGTCCTCTTTCTTGACCAAGTGCCCTCCACAAAGACACTTACCCTTAAAACTTTTTGTGACCATCAAATTTATTCAGATAAAATGTCTAAAGGAATTCCTTCAAACATTTTGTCCAAAGTAATTCAACCTTGGCTTGCCTTCTTCAGTTTTCCTTCAGATAAAATGTTTGAAGGAAAACTCCTTCTACTTGTCACTTTTCCCAAAGGTTAAGTTCCCTTCAAGATTCTTGTCTTTGCCCCTTTGCTTCAATTAGTTTCCCTCCATAAGTGCATTTCAAGCCAAAAGTACCCTTTAGAACTTTTTTTATTGGTCCTCACATTGATGAAAATCCCTCTGCAAGGTCCATTCTACGTTCAAACATACCCTTAAAATTTTTTGTAAAGGTTCATTTCATCTTTGAAGTGCATTCCACAAGGGCACATATCCTTCAAGGAAATTTAAAATGACCCTACAGAATGTGTTGGTGCCCTCCATGGAAAAACACACTTGCCTAAAGAAGTGTCTAAGACAAATTCAAGCTCTGAAAGGAATTACTCAAAAAAGATTTGACGTAAAGACGTCTCAAAACTTTATTGCTTCTTCTTTACCATTTAAATTTTTTGAATGAATCCAACTCATGAAATATCATAAGTCAAGTCCCCTCATAACCCCAAAATGCACTGCTCTGACCCTTTCAGGTTTTTGAACTACTTCTACTCATGAAAATTGGCAAGTAAAATACTTTGCAAAACCTGACTTGCATTGGAACTAGCCATAGACCCTTTTGGGTTTTTCAAGTGATCCTACTTATTACTTTTAAAGATTACAAGTAATGTTGTTTTGAGAACCTAATTTTCTCTATGTGTGCTGGAAAAGACCAATGCTTGATGAGACAACACTTACACCTACACAAAAGTAACTTTTCCTTGATTTTTAAAGGGTTAGTACCTGGTTTTAAGGAAAAAGGTCATGAAGAACAAGGTTTAAAGGGAATAAATATGGGGGTAGGTACCCATTTTGGCATGTAGGATTCATAAAATGGTCAATAAATTGGTGAATCATAAGGGAAGCATGCCTGTTGTGCGTGAGAAGACTAGTGGCCTAAAAGTCCATTGGGCATGGAGTCAAGATGCATCTTGGAGAATTAAAAAATAAATTTTTAAGGACCTAAGAACCAACAAAGATTTTACCCTAAAAAAAAGGAAAAAACACACACAAAGGCTAAAAACACAACACACATGCATAACAACACTTAGGGAAAATGAGAAAAAACAAGGAAACTATGTACATGACAAAAGAAACCTAGTAACAATGCTTAAGATATATCCCATTGACTACGATATGTATCTCTTCACCATCCAACTTGGAAATTTGGAAAGCATTGGGTGATGACATATGGGACACTCCATAAAGCATCAAACTTTGTGTGCCTTCTAGGATTGGTTCGGTCCTAATCCCACTTCAAGACAATGTCACCTTCTGAGAAGATCCTTGGCATAGAAATTTTGTCAAAATGCTTCTTTGTTTACTATTGGTGGCTGGTCATGGCATCCATGGCTTGGTATCTCACTTATTAAAGCTCCATTAGCTCACAATACTTAGCTTCCAAGTTGTCACTCTCCACCAATTATAGTTGATGGGAAGGATATAAGGCTGGTAACTCAAGTGAGATAAGAAGTCTAGCTTCCCTTCCATACACAAGTGTGTATGGTAAATTCCTGATTGCTCTCTTTAGAGTAATCATATCTACCTAAAGAGTTGTCTTCAACTTGGCATGCCAAGTCCTTTGATGTTCTTCCATTATCCTTTTTATGATCTTAATCAAATTCTTATTTGTAGATTCAGCTAGCCCATTCCCTTGTGGATAGTAGTTAGAATAATTTATTAGATAGATTCCATAATTTAATGCCCACTCACTTATATTTATTCCCAAGAGAGCTAATGTATTGTCTAAAATGATTGTGGCTGGGACCCCAAATCTTATCACTATGACTTCATAGAAGTCTAGGAAAACACTCTCATTGGCCTCTTTCAAAGCTATAGCCTCTACCCACCTTGTGAAATAATCTATGGTAGTCAAAACCCACTTATGGCCAGCACTATAAGGAGGATTGATCAACCCTATGAAGTCCAACCCCCATTACATGAATGGCTGTTCCACCTGAATAGGATGAAGAGACATGGTAGCTATCCATTAATTCCCATCAAAGAAGGCACATTTTTGACATTTACTCACCCAAGAATGAATGTTTTTAAACAAAATGGGCCAAAATTAACTAGCCCTCATAATCTTTGTATCTGTGGCCTTGGGAGCAAAGTGGACACTGACTGGTCCATCATAGAACTTGGACAGTACCTTGTCAACTTGGTCTAATTCAATGCATCTCAAGAGCAACCCTAAAAGTATTTCCTAAACAACACTCCATCAAATAGGATATAAGGAAGATATTGGAGTCTAAAATACCTCCTTTTGGTCCTCTCAAGAACTTATGGACACTCACCAATTTGATGGAAATGAACCATTTCATGTGCCAAACAATTCATGACTATAGGTACAACTACTATAGGTTAATTATGGAGTACCAAAACATCCTCCTTCATCTCTGTCAATTATGTAGTGAGGTATTCACATAGCCCTCTTCCTCTTACCATCTTTGTGGTCTTGATCTCTATGTCATACTCCATTACTTTGGTGATCCAACCTGCCCTTTTCTCATTTAAGTCTTAGTTCAGTAAGAAATATTTTACACTAGGATGTAACACCATAATGTGAATTTTACTATTAGATAACATATGTCTAAAATTCTTTATAATTCATATGATTTCAAGCACTTTATTTTCAACATAAGTGTATCTAATCTCATAGCCTTCTAAACCTTGGCTTAAAAAAGCAAGAGGTTGTTCTACATTCTCACCATTTGCTTGAGTGAGCATAGCAGAGATTACCTCTTCATTCTCAAAGGTGTATATATTGAAGTCCTTAGATAATTTTGGACTAGATAAAGTAGGAGCTTGGGTGATAGCTTGCTTAATGCCTTCAAATATTTCTCTTCTTCTTTCTATCCATGTGAATGTCTCATCCTTCCTTAGCATAAAAGTTAGTTGCTTAACAAGCTCAACAAAGTTAGGAATGAATCTCCTAATGAAAATTATTTTACCAAATAAACTTTGTAGGCCCTTCTTGTGCTTAGGCAAGGACAATGCTAAGATGGTGTGGACCCTCTCTGGATCAATGGACATGCCTTCCTTTGAAATGACATGGCCCAAGAGCTTACCTTTATGGATGGAAAACATGCTTTTATTTAGGTTGAGAGAGATGCCAAACTCTCTAAATGTTTCAAATATTTGCCTTATGTGCTTCACATTTTCACTTGTCTCCTTAGAGAAGACTATCACATCATCAAGATAAACCAAAATTATGTCATTGATCAAACCTTAGAAATCCATATCCATAACACTTTAGAAGGTAGCTCCAGCATTTGACAATCTAAATGGCATCTTCCTATAGGTGTATGTTCCCCACTTGGTGGTGAAGGTTGTATTATATTGGTCACATTCTTATACCAAGATTTGATTGTACTCAAATTAGCCATCTAGGAGAGATAATATTTCACTATCTATCAACATCTAAAGAATTTTCTCCATACTTAGAAGGGGATAGTGATATCTCAGTGAGACTCTATTCAGGTCTCTGAAATCCACACACAATTTGACCTCTCCATTCTTCTTCCTAATAGGGACCAAATTGGCCAGCCAAGAAGAGTGTTTGTTAGGGAAGATGATCTTGGACTCAATTAGTTTGGTGAGTTCTTTCCTCATGAGAAGCTTGATCTTTGGATTGATTAGCCTTTGATTTTTCTTGATGGGTTTGGCACCTTCCTCCAACTCAATGGTGTGTTGGGATAAGCTTGGATCAAAGCCCTTCAAATCACCATACTCACAAGTGAATACATTAGCAAAATCTTGACATAACATAATGAAAGCATGTTTTTCTTCATTGGTACACACCTTCCCAAGTGCAAGCAGCTTATCCTTGTAGATCTCTACCCTTTCATAATTTTCCTTCTTGGTTGACATTCTTGCTTTTTATCTCTTGAGTTGGTCATCTTCATTGAAAATTATCTCAAGAGTTACCAAACCTTTAGGAAGCCTATTGGTCTTTAGTTGAACAATCTTCCCATCATACTACTGCTATAACTTAGACTAATTTTTGGAAGCAAACTCAACTTGTTCTTGTAAGAAAATAGATATTTTTTGGTCACTTTCAAACACCTACCAATTGGTGACATTGTCTAGTATGGAGGGCCTCACAATCACCTTTAAATAATGTTGATTCTTGGTTTTTCTCATCCCCTTTGGGATATCAAACTGAGCACCAACTAATTCTAGTCTATCCACATGCTTTTTCTCCTCTCTTAGAGTGGAAGTGATGTTTAAAGTAACAAATTTCTGCTCAAGGTCCCATACTCTATGCTTGTAAGACTTGAGTAAGGAGTTCTTGGTCAAGATTTGACCTCTTACTTGGTTCATAATCAACTCACTACCTCCAAACACCTACAATTATTTGATTCCTCTCTTCCTTTCTCATTTTAGGACATGAACAAGGGACTCATACTCTGCTACATTACAAGTGTAGGACAATTGAAACCTAAAAGTTGAGAAGTATTTATCCTTTGAAGGTGAAACCAAAATTGCCCCACCACCAGCTCCCAACTTGCTTCTAGATCCATCAAAGAATAACAACCATAAACCATAGTCCTCTTGATCTATCTTTATCAATTTCAACATGAAAGCATCTTTCTCATGCATGTAGTAGACTCTAAGACCAGATTATTCAATTAACTTGTAAGGATCATGCTCAAAGTTATCATTTCCCCATTCATCTAGGAGCAGGTCAACAACTCCTACAATGGAAGATGATGGAGATTGGTCTACCTAGATCTCTTCTTCATAAATGATTATGTATTTCATATTCACCACTATAGGTGAGTATGGCTCCAAGTAATCATTTTGGATGGGCTCTAACTCAATCTTTACTTTAGTTCCATACTTTATCTTGAAACCCATGTAATAAAATTTTTCTACCAAGTATCCACCTATCTTGGATGTGAAATCCCTTGACAAGCAAAGAGCAAAGTAAGGAGGAACATCTACCACTACCACATTATGGGGAATTGAGAAGGTTGGATAGGCATGGAGAGTCAGATTCAAGCCTCTTACCACTCCTAAGGTCTTAGCTAGTGATCCATCCAAATGTAGAACTCCTTTGGTCATTTGCTCATACTTAATGCCTGACTTATTAGCTATGCATTTAGACATAAGTGAAGTGCTTGCTCCACTATCAATGATGAAATTTTGGACCAAGAAATCACCAAAATTTAGGGATAATATAAGCTACAGACCTTCTCATATTTATTTACTTGACCTCCCATAGGAGGATCCCCATTTACTATCAACACATTATCATTTCTTGTTGGGATAGCTTGCTCACCTAACCTATACAATTCCTTTTGGAGTATATCCTTTTATATTTGAAATGATAAAGAATCCCATAATGAGATGTTCATGTGTATCTTCTTCATTTGGTACACTATATTGATTGAAGAATTTCTCCCCTTAGAGTTTTCCTTGGGAACATTCGTAACCTATGGTGCAACCTGAGGAGCTAAAGCTATAACTGGTGGCATGTACTTGGGAAAATTTTGATTTTCTTGTGGTGAAGGAGATTCTATAGGTGCTTGAGTGGATAATTGAGTGGTTGTTTGAGCTTCATTAATGGCTCTCCTTTTAGACCTAGTGTTGGTTTTAATATCAACATTCTAATTACTTGTGCCCCCTACATAGTTGACTGCATAAAACTCTCCTTTCAAGTGATTCATAAGAGTGGAATCAGATTGAGCCTATCTACTATCCATCCTAAGTTGTGTTTATATATCAAAATATGATAATTAGGATATCTAATCACCTTATGTGGTCATGATTTAATTTTGTATTCACTGGCATAAGCAACCTATTCTTGGCCATGATCCAAGGGTGGATAATTGGGTTGCTTCTGCACCAAATTATTTTGAGTGAGGACAAGAACCTTGGAAGATGAAGGGGAATTTGGATTATATCTTTGATAAGGATTGAAATGTGTAATTTCACCTTACCCTTAATTATATTTCTGGAAGGAAGGCCTATTTTCTTGCCTAAACTATTGGTAGCCTTGATTTGGCCTATAACTCTAAGATTGTTGTCTCTTAAGGGAAACTAACTCATTGGTAACACTCTGTAGTAGGCTCTTAAATTCATGGAGATAATTTATAGGGGTAGAAACTAGATTATCTTGATTAGGAAGAGGAGCTATATTGGGCACAACAAGTTGGACTGAGGGTTATAAATTAGGACAGAGTGGCATATGAGGTCTAGGAGCTATCTTTCCTGCTTGAACAAGCTAATTTTTAGTATCTATGGCTATCTCATAAGAAATTGGTAGAGTATTCCCACCCATGGATTATATCATGACAACAATGTCACTATTTAAGGCCTTTAAGTAGTAAATAAAAACATAACTTGGGGTTGGCCTCACAAGAATTGGGATTCTATCCCAAGTCTTCTGGAACCTAGTGTTAAAATCTTGCATAAACTCATGTGGGGCTCTCTTCATGGTGGTTAATTCCTCAGCTAGAGATAAATTGTCACTTTTTTCCCTAAACCTATTGGTCAAGAGGGTCCCTAACTCATTCCATGAGCCAATTGAGTTCATATGCAAGGTCCCATACCAGTTCAAAACTTTCCCTTTGAAGGACAAGGCTAGCAATCTAATGGCTACATTTTCTTCAATGATATTATGGATGTTACAAAGGTTGGATATGTTTTTAATATTCTTGACAACAATGATTGGGCCCTCTCTACTAAAGGGAGGAACACTTTTGAGAGATATCCCTAGAATTGGGTCATACTGCTGAAGGTTCAAGGGAATTTGACCATTGAAGGCCATAACAGGGAAAGCCCTAAGGGATGCCATGGTTGTGAAAGGATTCAATTGGGGTCTCCTTGAGTAGGTATATTTTATGGCTGGTTTAGGAAAGTGGCTTGCTACATAAGGGTGGGTATTTGCAAACCTCAACCTTTTTGTTGAGTTCAAAGGAAACTCAAAAAATTCAAAAGGGACACCCATAGAAGAAGATCTTATAGTGACCTTTGGCATGGGATGCTTGGATGATCATTAACCAGAGACTAGGTTCCTAAATAGAGTCACTAGGTGCTGAATATAGCTCCTTATTTTGGATTTTTTAATAATATCAAGACTAGCACCAATCCTAAAACTTGTAGGACATATAAATTTGTCCCATTGGGCATGCCAAAAATTGTTAACATAGTGGATTTCACCCTCTGAAGAGAGGCTCAACTCTCTTCCTCCATGTGACATAATGGAGATAGCCCTCTTGCTGTGGGTTGCAAATGTGAGGGTTGAATCTCTAGATTAGGGCCTAGCTCTCATTGATGCACCTTTAGGCCCTAGATTTCTTATTGCTAATAATGAGGGGTGATGATAAGTGAGAGAAATACTAAAATTAAAACCTAAACTAATGTGGTGATGCACCAAAATGGTTGGTGTACTCAGCTTTGACATACACTTTACACTAGAGAGAAGTAAGCACACACTTCATTCAAATGAGAACCTTTCCTACATTAGTGTTTCAATAGGGGATCATATGGAGATACATGGAGGTAGAAATACTAGAGGTGTTCTAAGACATACTATGGACAACCTATTCACATGCACCTATACTCTGAGCTGGACACTTCTTGTTGACCTACAAGAGAACTCACAATATACTAGATATGTTGGCATAAACTTATGAAAGCATGAAAAGGAAATGACTTAACATAAGATAAAACCATAGACATATGCAAAAGTATAAGATCAAATAGAGGTAAAAATGCTTCTTTTTATTCAAGGTAAATTACTATAGGGCTTCACCATACAATGCTGAGAGATCTTTTCTCAAATGAGAAGTTAAAAATATATAGAGAACTTGGAAACAGATATCTGATAAATCAAGGGATGGAAACCCATGCTGATTTAAACACTTTTATAGAGACCACAATCCCATGATTCTATCATATTATTCCAATTATGTATGGGAGAGTCATGTTGTAGATGTCCAAGTCATTGCCCTTGCTATCCTAGGCCTGTAAAAGTATAGGATACTCCTTCTAGAAACTAACAAAGCCATCCCCAAGTTATGTTGATTGGACCATGCTCTCTTCAATGCTAGGTGCAACTGGTTGTGCATTAATGGTGAAGCATGAAAACATGGGCTGATCTCCTCTTTAGTTCAAAAACTAATTCTTTTATTAGTTTTTGGTAGAGACTATTTCACCTAATTGCGTTTACTCTTCTTGTTGATGACACCTATGCCACTTTCCTTAGTCTAGTTCATCCTTTGGTCTACACTTTGACTTGTCACACTACTTAGAACATTTTGAGATTTTAATTTATTATGCTACATGGATGCATTCTGGGTTACCCACCTTGTTTTCTTTTACTTTGTTATTTCCCTTTGCCTTGTATTTTTCCCTTTTGTCTTTAACTATTCATGCTCTCAGGTGCTTGTTATTTCTCAAGCCTTCGATCTTTTGGTAAAGTCAAATTTCTTTAGACAAAATGTCCAAAGGAATTCCTTTATTTTTTCTAAATAAATTCTCTTTTGGGCTTGCCTTTGTGCCTTTCTTTTGGTGGGCATTTGTGCTATGCTTTACTTCAAATAAAATTTCTAAAGGAGTTCTTTCCTTGGATTGCTTCTTTTCCTAAAGGGCATGTGCCCTTCAGGCCTTTTATCTTCATCCTCTCTTTCTTAAATTTCCCTCCACAAAGGCTTCTCCCATCCAAAAGAGTCATCCATAAGGGTAGGTGCCCTTTGGAAACTTTAAAAGTGACCCTTCAAAAAAGTGAAAAGAGTCCTCTTTCTTGACCAAGTGCCCTTTGCAAAGACATTTACCCTTCAAAATTTTTGTGACCATCAAATTTATTTGAACAAAATGTCTGAAGGATTTCCTTTGGACATTTTGTCTAAATAAATTTTACCTTAGCTTTCCTTCTTCAATTTTACTTCAGATAAAATTTACAAAGGAAAACTCCTTCCACTTGTCACTTTTCCCGAAGGGCAAGTTCCCTTTGGGCTTCTTGTCTTTTCCCCTTTGCTTCAACTAACTTCCCTCTGCAAGGGCATTTTGAGACAAAGTGCCCTTTAAAACTTTTGTATTAGTCCTCACACTAATTAAAATCCCTCTGAAAAGGTCCATTCTTCCTTCAAACATACCCTTCAAAAGGTTTTTAAAGGTTTGTTTCATCTTTGAAGTGCCTCTCACAAGGGCACATACCCTTCAGGGAAATTACAAATGACCCTACATAATGCCTAGGTGCCCTTCATGGAAAAACACTTGCCTTAAGAAGAATCTAAGACCAATTCAATCTCTTGAAGGACTTACTCAAAAAAGATATGAAATAAAGACATCTCAAAACTTGATTGCTTCTTTCGTATCCTTTTGGGTTTGTGAATGACTCTAACTCATGAAAGATCATTAGTCAAGTCCCCTCATAACTCTAAAATTTACTGATCTAACTCTTTCAGGTTTCTAAACTACTTCTACTCATGAAAATTGGCAAGTAAAGTACTTTGAAAAACCCAACTTGTATTAGAACTAGCCATAGACCCTTTTAGGTTTGTCAAGTGCTCCTGCTTATTACTTGTAAATCTTATAAGTAATTCTATTTTGAGAACCTGATTTGCTTTGTGAGTGTTAGAAAAGACCAATGCTTAATGAGATAACACCTGTACCTACATAAAAGCAACTTTTCCTTGATTTTTAAAGGGTTAAGACCTAGTTTAGGGAAAAAGGTCATGAAGAACAAGGTTTCAAGGGAAAGAAAGGGGGGGTGCCCATTTTGGCATGTAGGATTCATAAAATGGTCAACAAATTGTTCTAGTCATGATTGACATCATTGATAATCCTTTTAAGAATGTTAACAATTATTTTTTTGGATGCCTCAGCCTGACCATTACCTTGAGGGTAATATGCTGTAGAGAAATGTTGCATGATGTTATACTTGGCACATATCTTGTTGACATATTTGTTCTTGAATGATCCTCCATTATCATATATAATGTTGGAGGGTATACCATAGTGACAGATGCGATGGTTGAAAATGAACTTGGAAATTTGCTTTCTATTCATTTAAGTGAAGGGTATAGCTTCAACCTACTTAGTAAAATATTCAGTGGTGATAAGGATATGTTTATGGATTATCAAGATGTAAGATTGATTTTCCTAATGAGGTTGAGTCCCCATGTAGCAAATGGCCATGGTATCAACATTGGTTTTAGTGTCTTGGCTAGGGCATGAATCAGATTGGAATGCCATTGCCATTTATCACACCTTTTTACATATGCAGCTACATCTATCTCCATCATGGGCCAATAATAACCAATATGCAAAAGCTTATTTGATAAGATTACCCCACTAGAGTGGGTGGCACATACTCCTTCATCTACTTCCCATAACACTAGTTTATATTTTTCCAAATTTAAACAATAAAGTAGAGTTCCATGAAAACTATGGTGGTAAAGGGTTGATCAAAGTAGAGTATAATGAGTGGAGTGATGGATAAAGGCTTTGGTTTGTTTATGAGATAGATTAGGTGGTAAAAATTGGACATGGAGGTAATTATAAAGGTCTAAATACTAGATAGAATTAGGACCAACAATATTACAAATCATTGTAATCATTGAAAGTTCATGAGATGGTGTGACGAAGTTATCAATGAGGAATTGATACTCTGTAGATTTGTCTATTTGTCAAATCAAAGATTCAATAGTGGCCATAGCATTGATAGTTATATTACTAGCCCTTGGTATATGTTCAAAATAGATATCTATAATATTCTATTTAAGAGTGTCAAATATAGCTTTGTAAGGAACTAACTTTTCATATTTAGTTTATAAATGGTATGTGACCTGATTGATGATTAACTAGGAATCACCATAAACCTTTAGATGAATTATGTTTCATTGTACTACTTTTCTAAGTCCTATATCAAGTGCTTCATAGTTGTCCATGTTGTTAGTACAAGGAAAACTAATTTTGAAAGACTTGGGAATTAGATCTCCCTATGGTTTAATAAATAAGAGGCCTAACCCCAATGCATGTGCAATAAATGATCCATCAAAATATAGATTCTAATGTTTCTCTGCAAGAGGTATGTCAATGATGGTCATGATGGATTCATTAGGAAATTGGAATGTGAGTGGTTCTATATATGGAAGGGGTGCTTTAGCAAACTGATCTACAAGGACCTATCCCAGTGATTGCCTTTTGATTGACACACTCTATGTCAAAATAACTAAGAAACATGATCCACTTGGCCATTATTTCTTGTAAAGTTATTTTAGATAGTAGAAAATTGAGTGGATCTACTTTTGAAATGATCATGGTTTTATTGTTCAACATGTAGTGTCATAATTTTTGAGCTACAAATACCATGGCTAGATAGGCTTTTTCAATAGGCATATAGTTATGTTCATATGTGACCAATGTATGGATTAAGTAGTATACTACATGCTATTTTCTATTGTCATCATGTTGAGCTAGAAGTGTCCCCAAGGCACTATCTACAGTTTAGAGGTATAACAAAAATGGTTTTCTTAGCATAATGGGTAACAAAACAAGTGGATTTACTAGGTAATATTTGAGTTGTTGAAAATTTATTTGGTAGTAATTATCCCAGTGGAATGCAAATCCCTTATTTATAAGATGTGTAAATAAATGACACTTGTTTGCTAACTGAGATATGAAGCAGCAGATTGATTGGATCTTGCCCTATAAATTGTGGAGCTACTTCAAATTGGTTGGTGGTGGTATCTCTATTATATCTTTGACTTTTCCCAGATTGACTTCAAAGCCTCTATGAGACATGATGAAGCCAATTAAATTGCCTGATGTTATGTTAAACACACATTTATTTAGATTTAATCAGACTTTATACTCTCGTAATATTTAAAATATTTTACACAACACTACTAGATGGTTAGCCCTAGTTTTTGATTTACCTAGTATGTCATCAATGTAGTCTTCAACAATATCATGCATCATATCATGGAATATAATAGTCATGGCTCTTTGATATGTAGCTTTATCATTATTAAGACCAAATGACATTACCTGATAATAGAATGTTCCCCATAGAGTGGTGAATGCTATCTTGTGTTGATCTTCTAGTGCTATTCTAATATGGTTGTATCCTAAAAATCCATCCATAAGTGAAAGCATCTCATAACCCATAGTGGATTCAATGATCGTGTCAATATTAGGCAATGGAAAGTCATCTTTAGGGAAAGATTTGTTTATGTCTTAGAAATTAGTACAAATTTTGATTCCTTCAAGGTTTTTGTTAATATGTACAACATTAGAGATCCATTTTGAGTAGTTAATGGATCAAATACATCCTAATTCTAAGAGATTTTCCAAATATTTATTTACTAGTACAATAATACAAGGATGCATCTTATGGAACTTTTGATTAACTAGTTTGGAATAAAGATTTAAGATAAGGTAATGTAAAAACAAGGTGGGATCCATACCTAACATGTTGGAATAAGCCCATGTAAAGATATCTACAAATTCTCTTGAGAGATATAAAGACTTTATGTTCATCCTCAATGAGGAACGTCCCTAATTTTATCCATTTTGGGTCTAATGGAGTGCCAATGTTTACCTATATTATATCCTAGACTAAAAGGGTTGAGCCATCTTCTAGGATAGTAGGCAAAGACTTGAACTATTGGGCTATACCAGAGTCCTCTGTTAGGACTGGCTCTTCAATTTCTCCTAGGCATGATGAATCTGAGTCTCCTAATGGAAGATCTAGCAATGTGATAAAAATAGTTAGAAATTATTGAAGAATTTGATCAAATACTTGTTGTTACTCAAAATTGATTCATCTCCTTTGAGAGGGTCTTATTTTCGGTTAGATGCCGGTATGAACATTACCAGTCCTAGATTATGAAGTTTAACTTTACCTTTTCATTGCCAATGCATGTGTGGGGTGAATTTAGGTCTTTCAAAGGTCTTGGGATCCTAAGGAATATTGGTAATATGAAAGGTATTATGGGTCACATACTCCCCTGGGCCATTATCTAAAATGGTGAAATGATTGGAAGCCTTAGGAGGTGACATGTGGGAAAGGGAATCCAAGGTTTTAGGATCTATGCAATTATCCTCTAGAGAATCATTAAGTATGGTCTTTCATTTATCTTTATTGGAACTTATATTCATGACATATTGGTAATTCTAGCTTTGAAACTTAGTCTCAAGATTTTTTCAGTGTTCATACAGGTGAAAATCTCCTGGAAGATTCACCTCCATCCCTAAATGGGAGAACTTGATACGTTGGTGTAGTGTTGATGGGACTGCATGAATCTCATGTAACCAAGGCCTATCTAGAAGCATATTATATGACAACTCAAGATCAAGAACATGGAAAAGTGTATCATGGGTCAAAGGCCCAATGATAACTAGTAAGTTGATGGTGCCTTGTGATTCTTTCTCTTAATTATCATAGGCATTGATAGTTATCATTTTTGGTTGGAAATCTACCATTGTGTACCCAAGAAGCTTGATGAGCTTTAGAGACACTATGTTGAGGCCTGATCCATTGTCTATAAAGACACATTTCACTTTATACCTCTTTATACAAACTTCTATATATAATGTATTGTTATGGAGTGGGCCAAGGGAAGACATATTGCTTTGGTTGAATGTGACTTGTTGGGCCAGAGCTAGGTGTCTAACCAAATATTGAAATTTATCAGGTGATATGTCACTATAAATCATGGATTGAGTTAAAAAATCAAAAATTTATTGTGGATCTTTGATGTTCACAATAAATCTAAAATAGAAATCTAGGTTAATATCTTCTATAATTATTCCATAATATCAAATTTCTTTTCTAAGTAGTGGTAAATGGCTTATTCTAAGGTTGAATGAATGGTTAGATAATGGGTAAGGTGGAAGATGGATGTGGGCCTAGAATGGTAATCCATAACCTCTAAGTTATGATTTCATAATTGGGAGTAAGCATAGGACCATGATTACTAACAAATAATGGTGATGGTGTGGGACCAAATAGGACAAGTCTTAGTTATTGGTGCACTTGTATGTGGTCATGGAAGAAGGATGAGTTATTAGTATAAGGTCCAAAAGTGGAAATCCTAATTCTTTGGTTCACTTACATGTGGTCCCAAGTCAAAGAAGGATTATCCATGTAATTTGGTTGAGTGGCATTGTTTAGCAATGTTTAGATTGATTGGTGCTCAGTCTAGGATTAATAAAGATGGTGTTAATGCTATCCCCTATAATATGACCTACAAACCTATTATGATCATGTGCAACTTCATAGTAAGCTGGTTGGTTGTTACCATTTTGACCTTGGTTTTGTCCATTATTCTGAAATTATTAGTTTTACTATTGTTTCTATTAGTTTTACTAGTTTTGTTGGTTTAGCCTTTGATTTAGATACTTTTGATTTTGTTGTTACACTGGCCTTGGATATTGTTTTTGTTGATGGTTATGTTGTAGAAAAGGGTTTTGATAGATGCAAATATTTTTATTGGAGGTGGAAGCACTCCCATTTAATGTAATCTCCCCATTCTCCAACATATTTTTAATTAAATACTTGATTTACACACATCTTCATAAATCGTGCTCATTGACCTAATGATATTCACAAAATTCATTTTCATGGAACCAATCAAGATAAGGGATGCCTTGAGGATAATACTTTGGTATAGGCTAACTAATCAAATTATCAATGGCAAGTTTGTGAAATACAAACTTAATAGGCTCTCCAAGGTCATTAAAAATGTGATGCATAGGCATAGTTCCCTTGGAAAATGGTTTTGCAATGGCAAAGGTTATGGCATTTGTTGTATAGGTCTTGGTTATGCTTGTGACATCAATTAAATAGGTTTTTGAGTAAGAGTTAGCTAAAAAGGTAGCACAGATGATGTTTGTACCATTTGAACATGATGTGACTCAGTTAATCCATTTCCTAAAACATTCCTATTATGGTTAAATTACTTTGGTCTATCTTGGTTATTGGCCTGTGCTAGTTGTGATGCTTGTGCTGAGATTGGATGGTGGTTTTAGACATTTACTTGATTGGTACCTTGGTTTTGATTAGTTGAATTAATCTTGATAACTCCTTTATTAATGAGAGCTTGCTTAATCAACAAAACGTTTTCAATTATCTCTTTAAAGGTATGTGCACATTGTAGTTCTAAATTATAGGCTATCTCACAATGCAAGATTTTAATGAATATAGTGGCTAATTATTTATTTGGTAAATTATGAGTGAATTGATGTACAAGTGATCTCCATCACTGTAGGTAGCTATCAAAACTCTCACTAACTTTTTGTTTTACTTGTGTCAAGTTGACCAATGAAATCTCATGCTTGAGATTATAGGAAAAGTGTTGCACAAACTTATCTGAAAGATCATCAAAATTAGTTAATAAATTCTTTGGTAACTTCAAGAACCTCTAAAAGGCTTGTCTAGCTAAGCTCCTTAGAAAAAAAAATAAAAGGTATATATCACTATATGCCACTAGCTGACAGGTGATAAAGAACTCAGTTAAATGGCTTTGGGGTCACCTTTCCTTTTGTATTCATCAAATTTTAGTGGTTCATATCCTAGAGGAAATGGAATATATAAGTATTCCATATTTAAAGGATAGGAACACACATCATCTAATTTAAATTTTTTAATTTGTTTCCCCACTTGGATGGTAGGAATTGCATCCTTCATCTGCTTTAACTCTTGCTCTAGGAAACTTGTGGGAATGTTGGCTTAGGTAGATGGTTAGGTGGTCACAAGTATAACACTTTAAGAAAGGTATGATGGTGGAATTTGGTATACATTATATTGGTTGAGAAATGAAACAAAAACACACATACATGGATTAGGATGTATTTGTTGAAATTACATGTTTGGTTGTGTGATATTTTGGTTAGGGTTAGCGATGAAGGTTTGAATTGGAGAATTATAAGGTTGGGTTAGAGGGATATAAACATACTATGCATATTGAATTTGAATAGGGATCTATTATTGACTACTCAAACCTTGTTGTTGAGTGGGAACTTGTGAACCAAGACCCTATTTCTAAATGAGTGGCACATTTTGAACAAAAGGTAATTTTTGCCTTGTAGGTACTTGAGAAACATTAAAACCTCCTTATTTCACAAATCCCTATTGGGAAGTAGACACTTTTTGGGGATTTATCAGCTTTCACTATCCAACATGAATATGTTATTGATTAAACATTAGTTGGTTTTAAATTGGCATGTGGGTATGTGAGGAAGAAGGTAAGCTTGCTATTACTTGATGAGGTATAACATTGGTTTCCCCATGTTGAGGTGATGATATGTTTAGCCTCTGCTACATTGGTATATTCATTTTTGCTTATTGTTGTGGAATGATACTCATCACCTATTGAGGTGGAATAATAGTTATCACATTTTGTTGTTGAGGCATGACATTGATTATTGGTTGATTACCTAGTCCTATTGGTTGTACGCTTGAAAAAATAGCTAGTTGAGGATTGGAAGTAATTGATTGAGGTTTGGCCATAAAATCTCTCATTCCTATGTTGGTAGATCCACTCATGGTATTAACTAAAGGCACATGTTATTTACTAGTTTATTATGCATTAGTACCACTTTATTTTGGATTGGGTGTTGCTGTGCATTGTCCACTATATTTTGTTCATTATTTTATGTAAAAGTAGAAGACATTTCTTCAATAATTGGTGTATGTAACAAGTTTTATACTAAAGTGTTTTTCAAAAATGGGTCTACACCCTAATTTTATTTACTGATAAACTCTATTAAAACTCTTATTGAAGGAACTGAGTCAATAAGAGGTTTACTCACCATGGTCATCTGATTGAAATTACATGCTAGATTCAGGTAGGTTTGATATGCTACCTAAATTTAGTTAAAGTGGTCTTCCATGAGGTTATTTAAATTTTTAGGCATATTAGGATCTTGATACATCATTTGGACTAGATTTAAAGGATTTATAGAAGAATCCTATTGACTATACAAAATGTTATGAGGCATTCTTACTAGGATTGGTGAACTTTCATGATGTAAGTCCACTGGAAACTTAGCCCCTACTTCTATGGATCTAACCAAAATATCATCTTTATTCTCCAAAAAATTATGCTCAAACAAAACTATATCATATGTGGAAAATGTATTAGTAGAGTATGATTGTTGAGGAATTCGTAGCTGTGGGTATTGTAGCTAGGTATTATGTGATTTGCTCTTGGTCCTATTTTGAATATGGTGGTGTATTAACCAAATAGTTAGCCAATGAATCTTGGTTTTATGCCCCTATTTGAGTAATATAATAGGGATAAGGATCCATCTCATAATAAATATTATCTATGTAGGGGTATTATACCATTTCTTCTTATGCAACTACATTACTTATCCCTGGATTTTACATGAGTCCACTATGAATGCAGGAATACATGTTGTGATCCATAGAAAATTTTTTGTGATAGAAAGGGAAGAGAGTTCTACAAACTCTAAAAATAAAATGTCTAAAAAGATAATGTTCAAACTTGGTCTAGATTTTTAAAAATAAATGGATATGTATATCCAAAAATACTTATGCAAATATCTATGACAAAACAAGTTAGTGTTAAGTATCTAACACCTCACATTTCACACAAAGATGATCAAGCAAATTGACCAAAAATTGAAATGCTAAAATCTATGGTCAAAGTGTTTCAAATTAGTCTAATCTAGGAAAACAAAAGTTGATAGGTCTTTTGACCAAATACAACATCAAAATCTAGGCTCAATCAAGGCATACACTAGGACTCTTGGCCAAATGATGTCAAAAGCTAGACTTTAAAAATAGATATGAGCTTTTAATCTAATAGATTTGAACACTTTAATAAAAAATGAGGCATTTGACTCTTGGATATTAATTTTATTGGCTAGGTATGAAATATGAAATGAAAGGTACTTTATGATAGTTTATTTTGTTTCAAATAATGGCATAAAAGTATGCTCTCATGATGAATAGGCTAGACAAAGATGAACGGTGTAACCATGCTAAACAAAGATTATCAAAAGGTGTACTCAGATTTGGTTTAAAAAATGTGAAAATCTTGGAATCTATGCAAAAGAAGGTCTGTGAAACAATGTTTAAAATGATTTGAGTAGTGTAATAATGCTAGGCTACTCAAAAGATGTGACAAAAATGTTTGTTTCAAAAACTCTCTAAGGCAAAGATGGTTTTTCATAAATTTGGTAGCATAAAACTACCTTTATTAACTAAAATGACATACATACTTTCAAATTTTTGACAATATCTCTAAAGCAAAAAATTATGTATTAAAATGACTTCAAGTGGAAATAGGATAAGAGAAAGGGAAGAGAGTTCTACAAACTCTAAAAAGACAATGTATAAAAATATAATGTTAAAACTTGGTCTAGTTTTGTCAAAGGAAGTGGATATGTATATCTAAAAAGGCTTATGCAAAGATATATGACAAAACAAACTATAATTAAGTATATAATGCCTCACATTTCACAGAAATATGATCAAGTAAATGGACCAAAAATCAAAATGCCAAAATCTAAGGTCAAAGTGTTTTAAATCAGTCTAATCTAGGAAAACAAAAGTTTTTAGGTCTTTTGGCCAAACATAGTGACAAAAGACAGGCTCAAACAAGGCATGAACTAGGACTCCTAGCCAAATGGCATCAAAATATAGACTTTGAAAATAGAGACGAGTTTTTAATCTAATGGATTTGAAACACTTCTAACAAAAAATGAGGCATTTGACTCTTAGCTATAGATTTGATCGACTAGGTATGAAATATGAAATGAAAGTCACTTTATGATAGTTTATTTTCTTACAAATAATGTTGTAAAACTAAGCTCTTGTGATGAATAGGCTAGAAAAAGGTGAATGGCGTAACCATGATAGACAAAGATTATCAAAAGGTATACTTGGATTTGGTTTGACAAATGTGAAAAACTTGGACTCTATGAAAAATGCATATGAAACAATGTTTAAAATGATTTGAGTAATGTAACAATGCTAGAATACTCAAAAGATATGACAAAAATGTTTGTTTCAAAAACTCTCTAAGGCAAAGATGGTTTCTCACAAGTTTGGTAGCATAACACTACCTTTCTTAATTCAAATGGCATACATACTTTCAAAGTTTTGAAAATAAAATTAAGGCAAAAAAGTATGTATTCAAATGACCTCAAGTGGAAATAGGATGGTAAAAAAAAAAATTTGGTGTATAGACTCAAAGTGCAAGTGTTTAACATAAAATGACTTAAGTATATCAAGTGGTGATAATGCTTATGAGTCTTAAATGGCCTTCAACCAAAATTGGAAATTGAACCTAATTTCTCTCAAGTTTAGCGCAAATGGTGAACCCACTTAACACATCAACCCTATGAAATTATAAAGGTTCAATTTTGAATTTAAGTTATAAATGAATGACTTAAACAATGGTATAATTCTAGACTCAATTGGGTAGTATAACTATGCCAAAGTGTATGATATGACTCTAAGTTTTGATAAACTTTGAACAAGGCAAATTGAGGATTTACTTGGGTAGCTAAAAACTCTTGTTAAAAAAAAATTAGGGACAATGTGTTTGGTTTATATCATTTTTTCACACCAAGTTTTAACCCCAAATAGGACTTTAATCTAAGATAAAACCAACTAATTAATCGCTCTTAGATCCTAAACTGACAAGGTTGCTTGGTATTATTGGAATCCATCAATATAGTCATTTGAGAGGCTTTTAGTGTTCATTAAAAAATTAAAATGTGAATTATATAGTAGGGTTTTTACACACCATTCTCTCAAATGATAGTACTAAAATATGACCTTGAGGTGCACCTTGCACCAACAACACTTCTGTGACAAGTGGGGATTTGTTTAAGATCTATAATGTTTCAAACATTTCTAAGGGAATCAATTACATAATGACTCTCATGTCATGATGAAAAAAAAAACACATAATTGGGTGTCCATGAAACGTAGTTTGTTGTAAAAATTTCTTGGCCTTTTTTCAACCACTATAGTCTACTATTCACTCAATGTAGTGCAATGTCCAAAGTGCAGATACATCCCATGTGTAACTCCAATACTAGAAGGTGGTTTAACTACTCAAACCTTTGATCCTAGTGGGAGTGGTTGAAGTCAATGCCAAGAGATGAAACCCTGGGTAAAATATTCCCTATAGAACTTATAGGAGGTGATGAAGTCTTCCTCACATGCCAAGATACATTAAGATTAAAGATATAATAGAAAGAATTTAGGGTCATTTTCAAGATCACCCAAACTATTGTGAGTTTTTAGGGAGTGCTTTAGATGACATTATTTCTAAGCCTTAGAATAGGTTTTTTTCAATAATGATGGGTGATTTTAATTCTAAGGGTTCCCTAAAGGGGACAAGTGGATGAACATACACGTGGCATCCCTCTCTTTTCCAAACATAAACTAGTTCAAACAACTATTGAATGCAAAAACTAGGAAAGATGAGTTCATTTTTAAGCACTAATTTGAAAGATTGAGTGGTGTTCTTTTGACCCTTTGGTATTAAGTTGTAAATTTAAAAGTCTAACTATTAAACATTCATCTTAAACACGTAAATTTTTCATTAAGTACTAAAACAAAGTTCCTAGTTCATTTTAAAAGCATACAAAAGATTATCTAAAACATGTTTTTATCAAATTCCCAAGCTTGATCCTATAATAAAAATGTTAGAGTATTCTTTAGTTTTGAAGCTAATTCACAAATAGAAGGAGCAATTTTGAAATTTGAGGTCTCTATTACAAAATTGAAATTACCCAGTTAATATCATTATTATCTACAAAATCACCACTGTCAGATAGAAAAACATATAAAAATGTAATATCATTGTTTCAAATGAAATCACTCGCTAATCCGCTAATATCATTGTTTGTAGAAAGATAACACAAAAAATATAAAATCACCGTTCAGATGACAAAATCACTATTATACAAAATGATTGCCCAAAATAATGAAATCACTATCCAAAAGAGTGATATCACTTCCCAAAAGAATGATATCACTACCAAGAAGGATAATATCACTTCTCTAGATGATAATATCATTGTTCAAGTCCATGAAATCATTGTTTATCTAAGAGTGATTTTGTTTACACAAAATTATAACTGTGTAATAACAATATCATTCTAGAGAGTAAAACTGAGGTTCTAGAAACAAAAATGATGTTAGAAAAATGGAAAATTAAGTTAAAATTTCACTCTTTTGGCCCTCTAACTCCAAGATCCTACATGGAAAGAATTAGTAGGTTAATTGAGAGAGTTTTGTAACCAAATTTTTAGAGTTGCATCCCACCGAGTGTGCCATTTATGAACATAGGATTGCAATAGGGGGATATTAGTATGGTGTTAGTGAATGAAATAAAATCCAAACAAAGAACACACTAAGATAACACCATAAGCCTATCTCAAGGGAGGAGCATATTTAAAAAAACCAAATGAGAAACACAATTAGGATGCAAAGATAAATAAATCTTTCACCTTCCTTGGATGCTCCAAATAGCTTGTTGTAGTAGCTTGCTCAATTTTTGCTCATGAAGTCTATTGCAATGGAGCTTGGCTATCCTCCATCTCTCCTTGGAAACTTGATTGGATTTGGCTTGAATTGGCTTAACACTTTTAGCATTATAACACTAATTTTCATGAAGCTTTGGAATTAATTCAACATTATAACTTTGGCATGTGAGATCCTAAAATTCATGTGGTAAGGCCTCCTATTTATAGATTTTGGAAAATGGCTAGAATCAACTTGAATTATCCATCTCAAGATTGAGATGTGTGACTAAGGATTAATCCAATTATGTAATTAAAATAAATAAATAGGCTTATCAATATCTAGGATAGAGAGGCATTTAAGAGGCCTAGGAGGTATTTATGAGGCATGGGGTGGCTTGATTCAAATATTTGTGGCATTTATGGCCTAGGGATGCCTTCTCAAGAAATTAGGTCACTTGATGATGTAGTTAATAGAAATCAATTTCCAAAAAGAAATAATAAACAACTCTCATGGAATATTAACTTAAGAACTTGATTTGGTTTAATTATCTCTTAAACATGATTAGTCACTTTGATGCAAACCTTGGCTCTTTGTGCACAAATTACTCAAATCAATTAGAATGTATTGTTATTAGCCCTAAATTTGATTGGATTAGAATGATGATGTGATGTTATATGCATTGGATTTATTATCCCATTTAGGATTATACCAACACAAAATAATAAAATCACTTGTCTTGTGCAAGAAATTTGATAGGAAAGAGTAATCCAGAGCACCAAGGTGTAAAATTGGCATTTTGACTCAAAATGATCTGATCAAAGTTAGCTAGCCCATAAATTGCATTACCCCATTCAATGATATCCTAGAAAAAATTGGCACTTGAATATATTAATTTCAAATCTTTTAATGTGTTTTAGTGTTTTTAGGCTAAATTATGCATTTTGATTGAAATTGGTCAAAACCTTAATTGATGATCATTGGTGGCTAGATTTAGGTGTCTACACATGTAGTTTTATTAATATATTATTTCTCATTTAATTCAATTTTGTGAAACTCTATGATAAATAATTGGTTCTATGTTGTATTCATTTTACATTGGCATTGTTTTATAAGTAAATACATGTATGAGAATTAATATTTTATAGACACGTGTATCCAATTCAATTCATCATATTGGATCCTAATGAATGAAAATTATATTTAAAATAGAAATGAATATGGTATGATTTAATATCTATATCACTTGGTAATAAAATACGAGTATAATGTCCCAAATTGCAAGTTGGGACAATTGGATGGTTATAGGGAGATATGTATTGTATGGTATATTAATAAAAGCATGTTCATAGTCTTTGTATGAGTTTAAATTGAAACCTACATGTGAAATACTAAAAACTATTCATAATTCATCACAAGGATGGACAATGGGAGTAGGGGTGAAATGCTTGTAAAATTTGTCTTTATTTGTAAAATAGAATTTCCTTTTTTACCTCTTAGTTGAAAATTAAATAATTACCTTGTTTTTGTTTAAATCAATATAACAATTTGATAATAAGAAGAAGATGACTTGTTAAACATTGTAATGACCCTTTATATTGACATGCTTAGTTTAGATTTAGTGGTAAAATAAATTAGTAAGGAATCAAAAGAGTATGATTCTTGGTTGCTTAATTTTGTTTACAATGTATGCCTAGATTGACCATTTCCTCTTTGGAAAGTATTGGGCACTCATTGGGAGTGGGAAGGTGTGGAATAATTCCAATTTTTACTTTATCCCATTAAAAGTATGTGTTATGGGTTGTATTATGATTTAATTTATTAAATAAAATTCACTCTTTTAGAGTGTATATGTACAAAAGGTTCATTTGAATTATAAATGTATTATCTCAGTATCATTCTTTATTATGAGGAATGGGTCTATAAAAACATGTAAGATTGTATATTTTCAGAATTAAAATGAAAGTGGAAATTTATAAGATCTCATAATCTTTATCATGACTATCGACAATTTTTCATCTCTTGTAGTCTTTTATTACAAAGTCCATGAGTGTTTTAGTGATAGTTTACATACTATGTATGTGTGATTTAAGGACCAAATCCTTATTATTAAGTTGTTAGATTTGTCAAGCTATATAATTATCCTTTTTTTTAAAAGAGATGGGTTATCTCAAACCTATTTTATAATAACTCTTATCTTATTAAAAAAAAATTACGTATTAATCCTAAGTGCACTGATAATTAAAGGATGATTAAATCAAAGTTGAGAGAGTTATTGCAGCATTGTAGAGATTAAAAGGTAATATCAACCTCTTTACCTTAGCTGTTGCTTCACCACTTTGATTAAGATAAAGGAATCTCTTCTCTTTTTTAGGATAAAGGAGTAGCCTATTATCCATTGAGTAATAGTATTTAGCCATTACAACTTAGTTATAGGTATATTCTAACTTAGACAAGTAAACGGGTTTAAAGAACCCTTACATAGGGCCTAAATACACATCTAGGATACTTTATGTGATTAATACATTTAATAAAATTGTAGTTGATCCATGATATATGATATTAAAATTGACTTATTCTTATCTTAAGTATTTATGTATAACTTAGTGGAATGATCTTGATAATATTACATAAAGGATTATATTCCTTATTTGGTCAACCTTCTTAGTATTTGATAATTAATAGATCTTGGTAACTAAATTATGTGCTTAAATTTAGTTTAACAAATATGAGTCATTTTATAAGGATGGTAGATGAAATTATGGGAATGGATCATTCCATAAATTTGTTTAAGGAAATAATCTAAGGAATACTCTTCTAATATAGATTATTATTGGACATGATAAATTATTCTAAATATGGAAATGTAGATGGAAATTGTTAGTACAAGAACTCTTAATTAAAAAAAAATTGGGTTGGACTTGGGTTCATTTTAAGATTAAAATTATTCATCATGTTAAATAGAATTTTTGTTCACATATTTATAGTTAAGAAACATAAGTTTGTGTACTTGTTATGTGACATTAAAACATGTATGTTATTAAAATTGTGTGTGTGTGTGTGTGTGTGTGTGTGTGTGTGTGTGTGTGTGTGTGTGTGTGTGTGTGTGTGTATTATATAGAGGATGTTACATCCTCATATCAAAGTGTGGCCTAATTATTTTTTGGATAAATGGGAAACTATTGTGAGGGTAATTATGTGGTCCTTATGAGCATATTTATTTAGCATCAAAGTTTTTAAGTTCCTATTTTTATGAATTTGTACCATAATTAGTTTACATATATTCTTTATCTTACATGTATAAGTACACTGGATAACTCATAATAGTACTATGTGTAGATACATAGCCTTGAATATAGATCATAATAGTCCTATGTGTAGAGACATAGCCTCAATTGAGTGAGAGGAAGTGTTTGAGATAGAAGTATAATTACTTAAGTTTTAGGTAGAGATATGAGAAGAACCATCTGAGCAAAGATAATAGATAGGTTAGGAGGTTACACACCTCCTAGTACCATAGACCTTAAGATATTGGTCCTGTAGATATATCAAGGAAATAATTCCTCTAAGACATGATCTAAGTGTTAATATTATGCAAGATAATAAACTAGATCATGAAAAAAGTGTACTCAAATATAAGCCATATATTTTTCACATGGAAGAGCACCCACCTTGGGATCTAATGGAAGTGGTGGTACGCACCAAAGTTTAGATCAATTAAATTTTGAACTTAAGAACTTTATTACTCCTAATTTTCATGTGAAACAATTTGATACTAATATATATTTTTAGTTAGTCAACATGAGATTGTATATTTGTGTTGGGAATTTTTTTGTTAATAGTTAATCCCATTTTAATTCTTTTTTATTAATGTGATCTATATGAGATAACATTATGAATATTTAAATTAGATAAAATAGGAAAATCATCATAGAAATATGAATTTGAAAGGGTAGATTTATATCACACTTGATATATTTGGAACTAACACAATAATGTAGTAGAGATGAATTTAGCTTAATTATAATTTTTATAATCCATTATGTTCATCATTGTCCTTGAAATTTATTTTTATGTAATATTTAACCACTCATATTAGGAAATAAGAGATCAAAACCCTACATGGATATTCTTTGTAAGGCTCAGGCCCTTATAGAGGCTGGTACTATCTAGGCTATATTAGCATTATTTCTATTAACTATGTAATTTGTACCACTTTAGACTACTACACCTATACCTATAGATATTTTCTATGTGTATGTTCACCTTTAATCCTTTTCAATGATACTTATTTTGATTTTCCTTCACCCTAATTTCATTTTTAACACAAGATGACCCTATAAAAATGGGTCAATAAGTTGGCCTAGACAACCAAAACTAATCCCCAATAAGTGATTATGTGTTTCCTACATTGAAATCCTATAAAGAGGGATCAAATATCAAGTAGCTATCTTCCCTAAGTATGTGTGTGAACCATTATGATCATGCTATAATATAGTGAAATGTTTGGATTTCAACACTTAACACCATGCATATTTGACCTAAATTTATAATTAGAATTAGATCTAAGTATTCTATTTTGAGGTATTTTAAAATGTGTATATCATTATTATAATGTCTTAAGAGAGTGTTAATTTATTTCTTAATGTTTTTAGGACTTTCTAAAATAAGTAAAACCTTATAATTAATTTATATTTATAACTGACTCTTTGATATTTATCACTATGACCAACTCATGAAATATGTCTAGTTCAATTTAATAGAGATAAACAAATTTTAAAAAATTACAATTATTTGACCCTTGTCAGTACTATCCTAGTAGTGAAAATCAATGATCAAAGATATGGAGACATTTGTTAAGGATTCCAATAGGTTATTTCATAGAGTAGGGAAATCCTAAATATGTGTATTGAGTAAATTGGGTTAGCTAATAAAATAGGTGGGAAAAAAGATAAGATAAAGTGAGCCAAGATTCAATTATGTAGGCAAAGTCTAAGTATGTCAAAGTGTGCTAAAGTATATTTTTCCATGTTTCAAAAACCAAATTTAGGTGTCTATAAATACCCCTAGTTTTGTATAGTATTTAAAATTCTAAATTAAAAGGATAAAAACTATTTTTTTATTTGTGATTAACAATACTAGGGGTTCTGAATGTTGGATCTTTGTTTTTTAAACTTTTTTTTTTGAGTTTCTAGGTCTCTGTAAAACTTGTGATCTTTCTTAAGGTTATAGGCTGTGGTTTTAGGTCCCTGTAAAACCTGATTTTGATACTATTTTATAGTTTGTTTTAGGATTATTTTTCCTGTTGGGCATCATCGTATCATCTTTCTATCTTTGTTAAAGGGTTTCAGGGTCCCTTCAAAACCTGCTTTTACCTTAATCTAAAACAATACTAGGGGTTGCTAGGAATGACCCAAATGTCTTACTTGCTTCATGCAAAACCTTTAAATAAACATGTATAGATTAGTGACTACTTATGATATAAAAATTGACATAATCTATATCATTGAATTATTTACAATTGAAAATTAAAGGAAAGGATACACCTAATGTTACATCAACCAAACTTCCATTAATTAATTTTTTTAGAGAATTACATTAGGTGATTATGCCCCAAGGATATGAAACCACTAAAATCATGTGTTAAGGAACATGAATGCTTAAACCATCATTAGAGAAATGGAAGTGATAGAAGTTGATATCTATATATACCTAAGCTACACTAACCTAAATATCATCATAATTATTTTTTAGAACACCAAACTAGGTTTATATGCAAAGGTGAAACCCTAAAATAGGTTTATATGCAAAGATGGAACCCAAAAATAGTTACATGTAAAATTGGAGCCAAAAAATAGGTTTATATGAAAAATGAAATTCAATATTAGCCATTTTAGATGTATTATAGATCCAAAGTGCTTATATAGTACCATCATTACCCATCAATACACAACAAAGAAATAGAAAAGGGTTTACATGAATAATATTCATGCCCCAAATTTGATCCATCTATACATCAAAGTGATATAGAATTATAAAATATTTATATCATAATTTCATAGAATGTCTATCAATATGGTCAATCTAATAAATTTGATAAAATATTCCCTATTTAATAAATTTGATAAATCTTCTCAATTTGAATCATATAATCTATCTCTGAATCTCATAGATTATTCCCACAACTCCTCAAAATCATGTAGAATTCCCCACATATGTCTCAAATATGACTCAATCTATCCAATTTATCCCAGTTTAATCACATAATCTGACCCAAATTTGAATCATCTTTCATGGTTTCAATCTCTAAGGTAAGCCCACTCTATACCCCCTTTTGATATGAGTGAGGAACCTATGAATCACTCATCTCAAAATAAATAGCTATGTATACTGTGTGTTATATAGAAATATGTAATAATTTGTAATCATATAAATTTGGTGTTATATATTTGGCAACATCATTTTATAAAATTATTTCAACTTATAAAAAAATGGTGTAGAGCTCAGGTGATGCTTTTGATAAGGAAAAGGAACCAAAAGCATCATGGGCTGATCTTGTTGTAGGATTAGAGAAGGTCTATAGATAGGTTATCAAACCCTTAATGGAGTAAAATGAGGCCATTCTAGATGTTCTAGATGTTGTTATGGATAACACCGGTTCTTATTTTAAGAATTCTCTTCTAAAAATATTCTATGGCTTTAGGCCTTGAATTGACAAATTTAGAGCTTGGATTTCAAAGAAATGGAAAACCATGGGACATGTGGAAGTAGTGGCCATGCCAAAATATTATTTCCTAATCTCCTTTTGTTCACTTGATCACTATGATAAAGCATTGGAATGAAGACTGTGGTATGTTGGCAAATACTTTCTATCACATAAGAAATGGAAACTAGGTCTAAATTTACAATGTGATACAATCACAGATCTCCACATGTGGGTTTCCCTCATTTTGAGGTCAACATACCCCCATTCCTAAAAATGTGGACCCTTGGTTTCAAATTGTGCAAATTTATACCTTAAAATTAAAATTTCACTTGATCAGAGCACCACTAGCATGTTTGCATGCTATTTTCATTTGAAAGTCATCCATAACTAGTTTGGTTAGCATATTTATTCATGATTTTGGTTTCATATTTCTTAAATTTGCTAACATTGGATCACTATGCTTTAGGTTGCATGTATAATGGAGTCCATTTAGAATGAACAATATCTAGGGTTTTAGGATTTAATGTTAATTTGATATTTTACTAACCTTTGGTCTATTGAATACTAATTCAAATCCATGTTTGACTAATGCTAAAAAACTTATTCTAATTAATTTAACCTGAGTACTTCTTTTGTATTCAAATTTGGTAGGATCAAATTTACATGGGAAAGTTCATTTTTAATCTTAGACTTAGCTTATATTTTATCCTAAAGTTATAGTCATGCTTTTAAACATGAATAAAATATTAGGCTAAGACTTTATCCTAAGTCCCTTATGTTTCCTAAAAACTTTAGGCTAAGTCAATTTTATTAATCATAGGGTCCCCTTTTATTATGTCTTAAAACATAGCTTAAAGACTTTAACCTAAAAATTTATTCATATTTATTAATATGATTAAAAAACCTTAGTCTAAGATTTTATCTTAAGTTTTATATATTTTTGAGCTTTGACTTAATTATCTTCATTGTCTACAAGAACCAATCACGCCCAACCTAGCAAATCAAAATCCAATAATGTGTGCAAACTTAGACAAAGTTGATCAGATAGAGTGTATAAAATTCAATAAGTCAATAATATTGATAAATTATTCACATTAACTTGGGTGGAGATGATAAAATGGTACATCATCAATGTTGAAGGTTACAAGAGCTTTGCAAGAGTGATAAGTGTCACCATCTCAATGGGATACCTAAATATCTAATGGAAAGTGTAAAGTCAAAATTCAAGAGCCCTATGACAAGTGAAAATGTGAAAAGTATCATAACCATGGAAACTCTATAATAAAATTCAATGGAGCATGTTGATTCATGTAGCCAAGATCTGATGGTGCAAAAGGAAATTTGACTTTTTAAAGAACTCAAGTCAAATGAGAAGCTGCCATGTGGTGAAAGGGCACTATCCTGGTGGAGATTGACTATGCAAAGTGTAGAAATCTTGAGGATCTTTCAAGTGGCATGATATTGGATGATAGGTACAAATATCAACCAATAACATTCAACTTTTTGGATCTAGATCAACAGTGTGAGGTAAAGGTCAAATATTCAAAGGGCCTCGATCAAATGAAATAGTGATATGGGAAAAAAGGACAAATTGTCATAAATTAAAAATTAATGATTTATGTGACATGATAGAGTCACATAATCACCAAGTCAAATTAGGAGATCTTGTGGGTTTGAAAGAGAAAAGGTATAAATACAAAGATCTATGTGCAATATAAGGCATGAAGCTTACATTGTTTTAAGTAGATTTGACCATTAAATCACTATTAAAACCTTTAGGAAAGACCTAGCATATAAATAATCCCTAATTTGACCTTATTATCTTTGTAATTGAGATAAGGAGAGTTTAATTATGGTATGTGTAAGAAGTAAGGAGAAAGAGCCAAGGAAAGACTAGGATTGATAACACAAAAAACATGGACATGATCTTTACTACAGAAGAGAAGATTGTAGAGGCTAGCATTAGAAATGGCTAATAAAGATCTCAAGATCATAGTGGATCAAGAATATGAACTCTTCATTGATCATATTTTTAATCTCAAGTTAATTTATGAACAACATGAAAGGGCAATGAAGATTCTTCAACAAAAATAGGGGACCATAGTAGTAGGCTCTCAAAGTCAAGCCAATTAGCTTAAAATATTCTATTGTATGGAAACATTGTATTTTTTTTGAAAATATAATTTTATTTATAAATTCATGTACATCTTGTAAAGCATATTGCCTTTGGGTCAATCCATTAGGGAGTATATAGAATATTGTAAAAGGGACAATTGTCCTTGACACTTGTCTAGTTGCATGTTGAGAAGGAATGACCAACATATCTCATGAATGGTTTATATAAAGGAGGTATTTCCCATTATAAAATGGGGGGAGTTCTTAGAGACAAAATTAATTTGTAAACTTAGAGCAAGTAGTATAAGAAAGGAATTCTATAAAATTTGTCTATGAGTTTCATATCATGGTTGCTTCTTCAATTTTTTGGTTTGATATTTAGATTTGGATTGTTTTTATGGATCCTAGATGTGCACATGTTAAATTAGAGTAGTTAATTTAGGCTTATTCTTGGCTTATTGAAAGTTCTTAGGTTTACTTCACTTTATTTGATCTTCTTACATCTGGGCTAATGCTATTTATTTGTAGGGTTAAAATTATTAAAGTGAACTTGATTTATTATTTGCATTACCTTTATTTAGATATTTTATTGATATACAATAGGATCTGTACCTATGTAATTTCATGTTATATATTGGTTTAATTTATGTCTTGATGAAATTTAAGATCTATCATAATGTCTAGATTGAAGATCAGAAACACCTTCTTTCTTCCCTACCCTTCCTTTTGCTCCTTTTTATCAAATCACTTTAGTTTATCTTGTCATTATCAATATTCATGTTTGCTTAGGGTTTATAATTTAGGTTTTGGACATCATTCATTAGACTTAGTTTAGATAAATATCATCTTCACAAAGTTTTAGGATCATAGGTACTCATAACAACCATTTACATGTTCATTTTGTGCAACAATCATTTATCTTGGCCACTAATCCAATACAAATCTTAGGAAGATCACAAACAACTCATGCAATAGATTCTTTGAATCCATAAATAATAAGTGTTTCTTAAAAACTATATGTTTACCTTGTGATAGACATTTAGGTCTCAAAATTTTGGTACTAAAAGGAGGGCCTTAGCTAAATCTTTGTGAATTTGTAGTATCTTTTCTATGTTTAGTGAATTTTATTCAAATATTGATGTATTCTTTGCATATTTGTGTTTCTTTTAGAATATTTGTGTAAAGATCATTGATATTAATAGTTTTAGACCAATATTTAGGCTCATTTAGCTAAATATTACTATTCTTTGAAAATTTATGTGAAAAGTTTGCAAAGGTTGCTTAAGCTTTATTAAAGATTTATTTATCTTTGAAAATATTTGGTTTCTATGTTGTATTGTGAATAGGATTTATAGATGGAATAACCACAAGTAAGATCTTCATCAAGGTATGGCATGGTTAGGTATATCTTCTATCAATGTGCCTATTCAGGTACATGGTTTGCCTTAAAATCTTGAAAGGTATTTGCCTTCTTTTAGTCCTAATGGTGTTGTGACTACTAAAGAGCATATCAAGTGGTTTAAAGTTACTTAGGATTGTTAGTTATTATTCATGAATATTTTTTCCTGTATATTATTTCATTTTACTCATAGAGATGAGGCATATTATTAGTTTCTTAACCTTCCTAAAGATTTCATTGTCACCTAGAAGGATTTCAATAATCATTTCATTGATCAATTTGGAAATATCATAAGTCCATATGTCCTTTATCAATAATTCATTACTATAAAAAAGGAATGAAATGAAATGATTAGATCTTTTAATGATATATCTAAAAATACGTTAAATAGAATTATAACTCCTTATAGACCTATTGAGGATTTATATTTAGATGTTTATAAAGATGCTTTAGATCCATTAAATTTTGTGTTTTTGAAAATATCTATTAAAATAATGAATATATTAGCCTTATCCTATGTTGAAGCTATGGAAATTAATGACCAAATCTAACCCCAGTTTCAAATGGCATATGCCATTCCAAATATCAATCCTAATTTTCCCATGTTTGATGTCATGCCTGATGTTAATCATATCATTCTTACTTTAAATGAAACTTTAATTTTAAACCAATTACCTTTGAGTCATTCTCATCCTGGTCAAAACCTAGGATTCCTGAATAACATTATAAGTAGATTTGATCCACATGATCAAAGAGCTATGGTGCCAACAGTTGGTAGCAGAAATTAAGTTCACAATTGAGAGGCATTTGAAAATGAAAATGAATCCATTTTAAAAATGGTACAAAACTAAGCATTGATTTTATTGAGACATAAAAGCAATTAGGTAATAATGGGGAAGGTTATAATAGAAACTATTCTATTTAAGGGTTCAACAAATCCACATCTAGGTTTCAAAATAGAAAAAACAACTATAACAATAAGCCATATGAAATTATGAATGTGCCTAATATAAACACTTATGATGCACCTTTGGATAATTATTATAGGGTTTTCAATAATGTTGCATGGTCATCTAGTTCTTCTAAGACATATACGTATTTTGAAACAAATCTTATGGTAGAGACATATGATTTACCATTTCAATATGAAGATGAATTTGAAGATAGTTCAGAGGATGGATCTACCATACCAATCATGGAGGAAGACCCTATCCTTTCTGAATTAATAGAAGAAGAGGTAATTAAGATGAATGGAGCTCTTGAATATGTCATTAAGTCACTTGCAAGAAAACAAGATGAAGATGAATCAAATGCAATAGATCAAAAAATTTCATATGATTCCATCAAAAGGTAAAAAATATGTGATCAACATGTTTCAAATAGTAATATTCTAAATGAATCTCATAGCTTTTATATTGATCATGATGAAGATACCTTTTGGGATGACTTGGAGAGTTTTTGTACAAAGATTGATAGTCCATTCCCACTTCATTTGGAGATTGATGAATGCATTATAAAAAGTAATATTGTATTTATTATTCAAAAAGGTAATTATAATCTAGAGATCCCAAAGCAAGATGAGTTAGATCCTAATGAAGATATCAATCCAAGTATACCAGATGAGTTTAAAATAAAACCATAGAATGAGAATGAGACAAGACATGATCAATATTTGAATGAAGTAGAGCTATCTTTTCTAGTGAAAGAAAGAAGAATTTTGGTAGAATATTATTGGATCTTGGATCCATATCTTCAATCCATAGGCTTGACACTAGACGTGAAGAGCCAAGCTGCATCATCTAGAAGACACAAGCATACAAGTGCTCCTATCCACAAGAAGATGTCATTGAATGGAAGAAATCATGTTTTAATGTTTTTTAGTAGACTAAATAACTTTCCATTTGAACCCAAAAGGTAATTTATTTGTGTAGTTAGTGTAAGGATTTATATTAGTTCTTTTCCTATCCCTTGCTTATAAATAGAGCTTGAAAATTTGTGTTTGCTTATTTGTTTTGCTTTGGGTGTTTGTTTTTTTATTTATTTTATTCCTTTATTTCAATAAGTACTTTTGGATAGCCCTCATCTCAATTTTTACCTAATTTCTCAAGAAATTCAAAATTTAGAATTAAAGGTATGACTTCTCAACATTAGTTTATCATGGATTGTTAAAATGTGAGCTTGAAGTTATGGTTTGGAAAAACTAGTAAAAACTGATGGTTAGGATAATTGTTCCTTGATATTCTTAGCATTGTTCTGATCTAAGCTTTATTTTAAGAAGGATTACACATGTAGAGTGAAATATTTAAATATATTCATGTTTGCACTTAATAAACACTATTTCCTAGGACAAAGTTACAACCAAGGATGATTGTTTGAAGACCAAACATCTGACCAAATCCCAAACCCTAGCTAACCTGGTTCCCAACCTTTGCTAGAAAATAAAAAATGATCTAAAACTTTGTAAAAATAAGAAATTATTAGATAATTCAAAGACTATCCAAGCAAAGGTGATTTTGGTAATCTCCATCGGGTCTATGGATTCTTGGCTGGAAGTGGAGCAAGGCTTTGAGTGGAGCCAAAGGTATCTCTATTAGGGATTTAAATGCATGACTAGTAGTAGAGAAATGCCCAGGCCTTATAAATACAAAGCATGGTTCTAAATAAACATCTAAATATGATATAAGTCACTGTTAATGGTCAAGGTCATAAATATGGAAGTTTTTCCCTAAATCCCAAGACAAACAATAAGCAAAATCAAAGCACACACATAACATGGCTGATTTTTAATGTTTAAGCCTAATTCTACATATGTAAGACTTCTTTTAATTATGAGTTGATCTTAATAATGGTAATTGATCATATGGGATGATTTGTTTGGCTAGTAGTTTAAACCAAGAGTATCTTAATTCAAACATATTACTATGTTCCCATAGAAATTTCCATTTGTTGAGGTCAACATACCCCCATTCCTTAAAATGGGGACCCTTGGTTTCAAATTGTGCAAATTTATACCTTAAAATTGAAAATTTATTTGATTAGATCACCAATAGCATGTTTTCATGTTATTTTTATTTGAAAATCATCCATAACTAGGTTGGTTAGCATATTTTTTCATGATTTTGGTTTCATATTGCATAAATTTGATAACATTGGATCTCTATGATTTGGGTTGCATGTCTAATGGAGTCCATTTCAAATGAAAAATATATAGGGTTTTAGGATTTATTGTTAATTTGGTCTTTTACTAGCCTTTGGTCTGTTGAAGACTAATTTGAATCCATGTTTGACTCACGCTAAAAACCTTAGTCTAATTTATTTAACCTAAGTACTTCTTTTGAATTTAAATTTGGTGGGATCAAATTTATGTGGGAGTGTTCATTTTTAATCTTAGACTTATCTTATATTTTATCCTAAGGTTTTAGTCATGTCTTTAAATATGAATATAACCATAGGTGAAGACTTTATCCTAAGTCCCTTATGTTTCCCAAAAACTTTAGGCTATGTATATTTTATTAATCGCAAGGTCCCCTTTTATTATCTCTTAAAACTTAGATTAAATATTTTAGCCTAAATTTTTTTTCATATTTATTAAAATGAATAAAAAACCTTAGTATTAGACTTTGGCTTAAGTTCTATATACTTTTGAGATCTAACTTAATTATCTTCATTATCCATAGGAACCAATCATGCCCAACCTAGTGGATGAAATTCTAATAGTACATGTGAACTTAGATAGAGTTGATCAGATAGTACATAAAAAATTCAATAAGTCAAGAATCTTGATCAATAATGTATATTTACCTAGGTGGAGATGATCAAATGGTGCAGGAGTAACATTGAAATGTTACAAGTTCTAAGAGCTATACAAGAGTGACAAGTGTCACCATCTTGATGAACTACCTAAAGATCTAATAGAAGGTGTAAAGTCAAAATTCAAGAGCCCCAAGACAAGTAAGAGGGTGACAAGTGTCACCACCACAAGAAATCTATAAGAAAATCTAATGAAGCACATCAATCCATGAATCCAAGATCTAATGGTGTGAAAGGAAAGTTGACTTTTCAAAGAACTTGAGCTAAATGAGAAGCCACCACGTGGTGAAAGGGAACTATCCCAATAGAGACTAACTATGTATAGTACATAAAGTCCATAAAGCTACCAAATGGCATGATCTTAGATGATAAGAACAAATATTAACCAATAGCATTCGACTTGCTAGATCTAGATCAATGGTGCAAGGTAAAGGTAGAATTTTCAAAGGTCCTCAATCTAATGAAATAAGAAATTGAAAGAAATGACAAATGGTCATATTTTAAAAATTAATGAGTTATGTGACATGGTAGAGCCATATAAGCACTAAGTCAGATTAGGAGATCTTGTGGGCTTGAAAGAGCAAATGTATAAATATGAAGATCTACGTGAAATCTAAGACATGAAGCTCACATAATTTGAACTAGATACTACCATTAAAGGATTGTTAAAAAATTCAATAAATTCGTAGTATATACAAAATCCATAATTTGACCCTATGATATTTTTAATTAAGACAAGGAGATTTGAACTATGGTATGTGCAATAAGTAAGGAACAAGAGCCAAGGAAATACTGGGATTGATAACACAAAAATCATGGACATGATCTTAATTATAGAAGAGAAGATTGTAAAGGCTAACATTATAAAGGGATAATAAAGATCTCAAGAACATGGTAGATCAAGAAGATGAACTCTTCATGGAGCCTATTATTAAGCTCAAGTTAATTGATGAGTAACATGGAATGACAATTAAGATTTTTTAGAAAAAATAGGGGACCATAGTTATAGGGTCTGAAAGTCAAGCCAATTGGCTTAAAATATTTCATTGTATGTAAATGTTGTATTTTTGTAAAAATAGAATGTTTTTTTGTAAAGGTATGTACATCTTATAAAGCACATTACCTATGGATCAGTCCATTAGAGAGTATCTAGAAAATTGTAAAAGGGACAATTGTCCCTGACACTTGTCTAGTTACATGTTGAGAAGGAATGACCAACATATCTCATGAATGGTATATATAAATGAGGTACTGGCCATTTTAAAATGGTGGGAGTTCTTAGATCCAAAATTAGTTTTTAAACTTGGAGTAAGTAGTACAAGCAAGGAATTTTGTAAAGTTTGTCCAATATTTGTCTATGTGTTTGTTATCATGGTTGTTTCCTAAATTTCCTAGTTTGATATTCAGATTTAAATTGTTTTTATGGATCTTATATGTGCACATGTTAATGAAAAGTTGTCAATTTGGGATTATGTTGGGATGATTGAAAGTTATTAGGTTTTCTTCACTTTATTTGTTCTTACATCTGGGCTATTATTATTTACTTGTAGGGGTAACATTCTTAAATTGAACTTGATTTTTTATTTGAATTACCTTTCCTTATACATTTTCTTGATATACAGTAGGATCTGCCTATGTAATTTCATGCTATATATTGGTTTAGTGAATGTCTTGATGAAATTTAATCATTGTCATAATGTCTAGATTGAAGATTAAAAACAACTTGTTTTTGCCCTACCCTTTTTTTTTCTCCTTTTTATTAGATCACTTTAGTTTAGCTTATCATTATAATTATTCAAGTTAGCTTAGGGTTTAGACTTTAGGTTTTGGAAATAATTCATTAGACTTAGTTTATATCACTTTCATCTTCACAAAGTTTTAGGACCATACTTGCTCCCAATAACCATTTACATGTTCATTTTGTGAAACAATCATTTATCTTGGCCACTACTCCACCAAAAATCTCAAGATCACAACCAATAACTCATGAAATGGATTCCTCGAATCCAACAATGAGAAGTGTTTATTTAACACTATATATTATCCTAGTGATATAAATTTAGGTATTAACACCTCCTTCAACTACCTCTGGAGTTTTGTAAAGATGAAGTGATTATTGGAAATATATGGGCCATTGTATAACCAATTTTAATTGACCCCGCTAAAAGTTAAAAAATGAGATTAGTTGAAGCAAGAATCAATGTTTATGTCTAGATAAATAAACCAGTCCTCAAAAGCATCTAGTTGAAGTCTAAATTTGGAAATTGGACCCAAAATATTGTGTATAAAAGGGACAAACTCATATGTAAAGAGTGTGACTCTATGATAAGTGGATAAATTGCTTTCCAAAAAAAATTGAATAATTACACAACACTAAACAAACAAGATGGTGTTAGGAAAGAAAGTGAAGGACTAAGCTTACATAACTCCTTACCTAGTTCAAAGGCCAAAATGAATGTGGTGGAAAAGGGCAATGGTAAAGCTCAAACAAGTTCTCCTGTGATCAATAGGTCAACCTATTTGGTAATGAAAAAAGACCATAATTCAAAACCATTGAGATTCAATCAAAAAACCCAAGGATCTACTACTCCAATGGGGAATTTAAAATAAGCCTCTCATCTTGAGAATGGGTCTCCCAAAAAGTAGTTGGAGCCTAATAATTTTATTATTTTGGAAAAAATAAATATAACAAATTCCTTTAGGTCTCCCCCAGTAGAGAATAAAGATGAGGATTAGCATGGTTATTAATTCCAATCAGGAGTACCACTTGTCTATATCCTTTTAGGATACATTTATTCTCCTCATAAGGACCAATATACCCTAATAGGAACTCCCACTAAGGGAGAGGAGAAATGGAGGGAGGTCAAAAATTTAGAGAAGGAAAAAAAGATAATTTCCCATAGAGTTTCCAAGAGAGGGTGAAAACCTCATAATTACAAGGGAATAGCTTCAAAATCAATAAAAAGAACTCAATTGGGATCTTTGAGGATCCTCAGATAGTATAGAATTATCTTACACAATGTTTTCTTGTACTATAATTTGGGATATTATCGAGACCCCTTTTTTAGGTGACTATTTTTGGTGATTATGGCTTTGGAATCATGACAAAATTTCAATTTTTGTTGACATATATTCTCATAGTACAGAATCTATTTATGATAGTTAGTCTTGCACATTTAAAAAATATCCATTCAATCTCTTTAACACTAAAAATAATGGCCATTGGATCATTTATTATGGTTTCTTTTCCATTTTAATTTTGAATTTTGATCTCATCACTTCATATAAAAAAATTATGGGAGGTGCATTCAATGGTTTCCCCATATGAGAGATATTTATCTTTTGAATGATTCATGCGTAATTTGTGGACCGCTAGAGCCAAAAAAGGTGCATGGAATAGTGAAAAATAATTATTTATCATTGGAAGGATGGGAAATGATGAGATCAACCCAAGTTATATGAACATGCAAGAGCACAGTTACTTAAACTCAATCAATGAACAATCAAATAGGAGCCTGAATTTGTACATCCTTGACAAGATTCTTGATGAATCAAAGGTCAAATATAGTAACTCTCTTCTTGAGAAGTTGTGTGTTAGATGGAATGAAATTTATGGTATTAGTAATTGGAATAAAATAAAGTCAGAAGATGTTGGAATCCTCAACATTGTGGCTATGGACAATGGGTGTTTGTTATTATCTTTTGACAATTAAGAGAATTTCCTTAAAATCATAAATCAAGGTACTTGGTTCATGGGAAAATTATTCCTTATGATCCAATAGTGGAAGCTTAATTGCTCCCCCTCAAACTCAAAAATGGAATTATTCCTTATGTGTATGGATTTCCTTGGTATCCCTCTTTCATTCTAGGATGATATAATCCTTTAAAGCATTATGGAAATCATTGGTACACTAGTTATCATTGACCTAATGACCAGTAATAGGAAAAGAATGACCTTGGCTAGAATGTGTGTCATAATTAAAAAGGATAATTTATTTCCCACTTTGGTAAGACTTAGGTCCTCTATTAGATCCTAGAACCAACTAATTTAATTTGATAAATAAAAAGAGATATGTAACTATTGTAGGTTGTTGGGACATTCTATAGACTCATGTACTAAGGTGTAAGAAATTATAAGAAATGTTAGAATTATGAAATATCTAGGTGTTGAAATTGCTTCAGTAAGGAGTGAAGGGAGTGATTTAGATCCACCTACTAAATATTTTCTAGCCTATGGTCAAGATCTAGATAAGGATAAGCTATGGTTTTTTTCTCAATATTTCTTCTCTAGTTTTTTAGGGTTTGATGGTTTTTGGTGGGTCCCCCTTTCTTTTTTTATCTTTCTATAGTTTCTCGTATCTCCTTTTTTCCTCAGAGGTGTGGGTTTTCTAGGCCCCTAGTTTGTTGGATCCTTTTTATTTCCTAGCCTTTGTCTCCTTTTTTAATTTTTGCTTCTCAAGGGACCCTAACCCCCCTATGTGTCTAAGATGGATTCCACACCAGTCAAATGTGGGTTTACCTTAATCCAAACATCATTTTTGACCTATATTTGAAATACATGACTTGTGCATACACATTTGACTCTTGTTTATATTATCTCATATCCATTTATCTACATATTGACTTCTCCATCCAATTTTTCCTTCACTCATACTCTAGATATCCTTAGTCTATGCTATAATAGGTTATAATCCTAAGTAGACTATCACCATATTCTAGGTAACTATATTTATCTTCCTAGGTAGAGGTATAAACAATCAAACACTAGTAGTTTATCCCTTTACCAAAAATTTCCTAGGATCCTCAAAGAGTTAATTTTCAAATTTTAATATATTTCATGGGTTAGCCTATACATTTCAATTTTCAACTATGGAGGGGAATTACACATCAAACATAAGAATCCTATCTAGAAAACACCTAACACCCAGAGCTTATCTTGGAAAATTTTGGGAGATCTATTTTCAAATCCTTGAATAACTATCCAAAATCATCTAAATATATAAAACCCTCAAATTAACAATCCCAAAATCCAAGTCTGAACACTAAAGTAAGGTCAAGATTGCATGTGCTCAAGTTTCAAAAGCTAAAGAGTTAGATTGCATTATATTTGAAAACTATTGATAAAACACACACATATGTGGGAAAAATACATGTGGTTTGATCCCTCTTAAAAATATTAGAACATAGACAACTCTCAAACACTTACTGGGGTCTAGTTGGGGATATCTAACCCATTTGTATAACCCATTTTCCTAGATCAAACAAGTGTCAAAAGTGGAGCTAGGGTTTCAAGGCAAAGGAAGAAAAAATAAGGAACTGAGCATAGGATTGAGGGAATAAATTCATTTATAAATCATCTTGATATACAAGTTAAATGATATATATTATAACATACTATCAAAATTAATAGGGAAATTTCTAGTAGATAGTGGATAGGGCTAGTTAATGCAGATGTCTAAGCTTTTCCAATAGTGTCCTGATAGATTATAATTGTCTATTTCATGAGTTAGGAAATAAAAAATATTACATAATTTCATATTATTTTCAATATATAGTGAGAAACAAATAACAAAATATTAGCTAAGTTACATATGTCTAGGTAATTTATATATTTAGTAAGTGAAATTAATCTCCATATTACATTTAGATATATATGATTACATGTTATTTATTATGTAGTCTAAATTTCAATAATTTAATACTTATTTAAATGACATTAATCCAACACAAGTTAAAACATTATGGTGAACATGATATTTATTTTGAGCATGGATAACACTAGGTTTTCTTTTAGGGTTTCTTTTTTTTCTTCTTAGGGATTTAAAATTTCTTACATTAGATTTTGCATCTAGTGTTTTATTTTTAATGTGATTGTAGTGGAAATATAATTGATGTGGATGATAAAAATTTAAATTATTGTACTAATTTTCATGATATATTTTATGACATATATCAAATAATATTAAATAATTATCTTAATAATAATACACACATGGTCGATACATTGTTACATGTAACTTGTGATGGAATAATAAATATTGATATAGAATGTAAATTATAGAAACAACATGATGTAATCTCTAATGAAATTTATCTAGAAATTTTGAATCACTAATCATATACTAGATGTTTAAACCACTACTTATACTTGTAGACACCCAATTCTAGCCACAACTAGATTTCGACCAGACTTCAGAGTGATTTACACTAAACATTCAAAATTAAGCCTGGGAATCACTGAAAATCCCAATTTAAATCATGCATCATTAATCAATTTTTAGAATCATGTTGAGGCATCCCTATTTGGGATACTATCCTATATATAATAATAACCTCTCATGGATTCATCCTCAATCACCTTGTAACCTAACAACTGGAAGTTTGGCCTATGAACCCATTAAATGGGGCACTTGATCAAATATTAAAAGAGATAAAATGTTAATCAAAATGAATCATATAATTAAACTATATTAAATTCTTATCTAAATTATTATTTTGTAGTTAATGAATATCTAAAAATGAAAATTCAAAAATATTAATCCTTTTTCATCATTGACTTTATGAGTTGTCAAGATTTTCCAAAAATATCTCAAAATATCTAATTTGAGAGTCATGCCTAGTAACTAAAATAATAATTACATGACAAATTTTAACTCAACTAGAGTTATCCTCAACTCACTTAGGGTTATTTTGAGCCCATTCCATGTTTAAACTCAACCTTAACTCAGCTTGGGTGAGAGTTAAATTTTGAGGCTATAAATACAAAGCCATTTATTGATGTTTAATCTATCTTGGGGTAATGTTATAATGATAAAATAGATACAAGGAAACCTTTCAAGTAATGTTACCATGCTAAACTAATAACCCAAGCATCCAAGCCAAGGTACCAAGGAAATAAGGAGTAAAAAAAGCTTCATTGGTAAGGACTTATTGATGCAAAAACTGAGTATGCCACTTCAACAAGCCATTTGGATCTCCAAAGAAAGTAAGTTAAATAATTTTTTATTTTATGTTATAGTTGTGATTTCATTTATATGTTTGTTACCTATGATCTCCTTAGTGTCTAGGCTAAAAGTGTTAGGATTTTAGTGTGTTATTTTGATTTGTTTTATTAGACTAACACATGACTAACCTCCCCTATACGTATTCCTTATTAACATGATGGCATGTTTGATGAGACCATATACCCAACAAGAATGAATGGAGTCTCTTGAGAGCTTTTTAGATCCAATAATACTTCATTATATAGATATGATTTATCACTAACTTTTCCATGTTTTTGCTTTTGACTACATACAAATTCATGACTACGTAACTGTAAATTTGACACAAAAAACTAAAAAATTATCGAACAAATCTATGAATTTGTCTAAAAAAAATTTAAATCACTTTGGTTTAGCCTTGGACCTATAAAAATATGAAATTAGGCACATAAATGTCAAAATCATTGATCAAAGATGTGAAATCATCCTACAAGAAAATCCTTTTTCATTATTTTAGATAATTGTGAAAATGTTACAAATGAGTGATTTCACTATTTCTAGTAGTGAAATCATTATAATTAGAAGTGAAATAATTATTTTTAGTAGCAAAATCATTTTTAAGGGGAGAAAAATTGCATTTTAGGCTACAAATTCATTCTACTTAGTAGTGAAATCATTTTTGTTAGTAGAAAAATCATTGTGAAATAATGAAATCATTCTTGTATGCTTTTGCTTATTATAGGTTTTTAAAGAATCATAAAATTGTCTTCTGAAGTAGTGAATTTATCTACCCAAGTAGTGAAATCATCAAATAGATAGTGAAATTGTCAAACAAAGTAGTAAAATAGTCAAATAGAGTTGGGAAATCATTCAGAACTTATGAAATTGCTCACTGTGAGTTTTTAAGCATTCTATCTTGATTGTGTTTTTATGATAGAATAATTTTTCACTTAATAGTTTACTACATAACTAAAAAATCATTCCAGAGAGGTGATTTTTTGCTTTGTTGAGTTAATTTTCAAGAGCATCACTTTTTTCAAGCAATAAGTAAAGCCACTAATATATTTTGTCGGACCCAAAGGCTAATAAAAGATGGTTTTAAACACTCTAAGTTACAAGAATCACATTTAAATTTGGTGTTTTAAAACCTTTTTTACTTATGCCATTTTTATTTTGTTTAAAGTTTTCAACATAATGCCAAGGGGATCAAACTTCTTAATATATTTATTTTGGTGCTATAAAAAATGAACTCTCACTTTAGTTAAATACTCATAAGAGTTTTCATTTTTATGCTTGTTTATTGAAGTGTTTTTTTTATCAAGACAAGTGTCATGTGTATGCTCTCCCCCCATCCCATTTAGGTAAATTGGGTGATAAAAAATTCTCACTCTTTGTATTTGTCACTTTTATCCAAAAGTGTGGAAGGAAAGTCTCTAATGCCCTCCCCAAAATCTAAAAGATTTGGGTGACCTTAAACTGACCCTAAAATCTTTCCACTTTCTTTATTTTCATGCATGTTGGCTTATGGGTAGGAGTTAATCACCTCCCCATGAGTTCTCTAGAGAAACATTGACCTAGGAATCCATGTTCTATCATCATTACAACTCCACTCTATGATGAGGTATATAAATTGAGGGTGACCCACTGGGATGCTTTTTTGAATGGTTAAATAAGATTTATTAGTGGTACTCAAACTTAGAACGTAGAGGCAACTTGGACATTTCACTACACTAAGTAATTAAAGGACGTATTGGTTGTGAAAAGGATGAAACTTTTTCACTACACACTAGTTGATGTGGATCTAAATGATGTGATTGTGCCTTAGTGTTAGCCACACATATGGGACAATTTATAAATGAGCAAAAATTGATAGTTTAGATAATCCCACTTACCATAGGAATATTGCTGATGGAAGGAGAGTAGCCTAAAGCTCCATGTCACTATATGAACACTTGATAGAAGATGGGGCCTAATAACCCTAATTTTCATGATATTTTACTTTTTGGATTAACAACTTAAAATCATCTCAAGAGCAAGTATATAGATGGAATTTAATAGTACGATGCCACTTTGTTAGTTTTAGGATTTAAGATGTCACACTTAGTTTTTAGAGTTAAATCTCTTGCCTTTTAGAGCTCATTTTGTTTAAAGTCTGGATTTTGTGTCTTGTTCGCAAAAGACCTATCAATTCTTATTTTGAGTGTAGCTTTTGTGCCTTGTTTCCAAAATACCTAGAACCCTTTATTTCTTTAGACTCATAGTTTGGCATTTCAATTTTTATTCATCCATTTGACCACTTATGTAAGACATTTAACATTTGACATTTGATGTTAGACTATTTTAAACCAATTTTATCATTAACCTTTTCAGAGATACTGCTCTAGTATTTAGACAAAGTTAGACAAAGTTTGGACCATTTATCCTTTAAACGTTATTTTTAGATTTTGTATAACTCTAGGCCTTTTTCATGAAATGTCAATCATTGATTTGGATATTTCTCATTACACTCATATTTTATCCATGTATAATCTAGGTTATGATAATGTGGTCATGAATGATGACTTTGTTCAGGACCCTTACGGTGATGACGTAGTTTATGAGATCGATACATATCCTCATTATATTGATCAATCTATGGTATAAATTCAAGATCCAACTACCCATTATTTTTTTAACATTCCTCCATACTTAGAATAAGATAAAGAGAAAACCACACAATATCTTTGTAGTATACTATTAGTTGTATAAAAAATTCAACAACAATCCTATTACATTACTATGCCATCGACATATGATCCTTATTTTTTTGATCGTCACTTTATTGAAAATAAGGATGAAGTTTTAGTTATATCCATAGAGTTAGGGGCCAATTTTACAACAAAAATATCCCATAAAAAATTTACCAAGTCTAGTTAAAGTGTCTTTAAACATGCCTCATACCCAAACTATTGAGCAAGCTTCTACTAGCAATCCTCAAGTGATCGTGTCGATGTTGTATCAAGACCCAAATATGGTTGTAAAAGGAAATGGCCCTATGAAGGACTATATTATAAAAATTTAATATGCATATCAAACCTATTTAAATCTCACATTTAATTTTAATAACATGACCATGTTAAATGCTCCACTCATAGAGTTAGCTCCTTCAACAGGGGTTGATAGGTCAAAATAATTTGAGTATAGACCCATATTCACAAAGCACTTTAGCCAGTGACATGTTCAATTCCCCCTACATTGAATAAGTGACTACTACTTCTACACAAAATAATGTGCCAAAAATGGTGGATAATGCATAAGTGTCTTCTAAGCCAGGCCAAAGTGGTTTAACTACTCTCACAACTACTCTATAATAAGTGCCTTTAATTAATACCATAATTGGTTCACAATAGCAAGGGGAAGGAGTTCTTACATACAAACCACAACAATTTACCTCTAATCCTAATCCAAATACTTATTCAAGATCTTAATCATTAGTATTAATTAATAAAAAACTAACTAGTGTTTTGCATCAATGAAAAGTGACAAATATTAGTCCACATTAACAGGTGATGACTAACATTCCAAAATAACAAGCACAATATTATATACCACTGTAGCATAGGTAAAATATTTTTCCACCTCAATAGGGGAAACAAATGTTCCACATTGATGTCTAGTAATAAAAATACCTCTATAGTTGTAGACCAATACGGTTTTACAATTACAAATTTTATCTAATAAAAAATTTATGTCCATTGGTCAAAGACAAATGATGAACATCCAACAAGCATCTACTTCACAATAGGTGTTTTCACAACCAAGAGGTACCACTATCTAACAAGTACCAATTAGGAAACAATTACCTTTTGTTCAACATGTTCCATAAAACCAATGACAAGGCCTTGGTCCTCAACAAGTTCCCCTTATTGATCTAGGTTTGACTAGTTGGAATCAAGTCCCTACTCAACCTCTACAGGCACAGTAATTTACCCCAAGCCATATCATTCTATCGTAACCATAATTCCATCAAAATTAAGCCTATATAACAAATCTAAACTAGAATATCATACCATAATGTGTGAAATTTCAACACCAACCTCTTAATCCATAGATTCATATTCTTATTTGGTTCCCTAATCAAACCAACATTCCATAATAAACCATTCTTTTATTATACCCTAGTTAAGGTAGTCCACCTTTGACCACCTAGCCATAGCTTCAGCTAAATATTCCATCTAGTTTCTTGGCATAAGAAATATATCAAATGAAGGATGTAATTTACACCATTCAAGTAGGGAAACAAACCAATAAGTTTAAATTAGATGACATGTGTTCATACCCATTCAACATGGAGTATATGTAGATACCATTTATTCTAGGGTAAGAACCACCAAAATTTAATAAATAAAAGGGTAAATGAGACCCTAAGGCCCATTTTAAATAATTATTTATTGATTTACATCTAGGTTATTAAAATGACATTCATTTACTCATCTTGTTTCCTCTAAGTCTAGCAGGACAAAATTTTGATTGGTTCTTAATATTGCTAATGAATTCCATAATGACCTCTTGGACAAATTTGTGTAGCATTTCTCCTATAATCTCAAACATGAGATTTAATTGGTAGATTTGACTCAAGCCAAGCAAAAGGTTGGTGAAATATTTTCAAGCTATCTACAAATATGTAAATCACTTTCTAGTCATTTCACCCATAACAAATAATTGGCCATTATGTTTACTCAAAATTTGCATAGTGAGATATCTTATTATCTAGAGCTTCAATGTGCACACAATTCAAAATATATCATTGATAAAGGTTTGATAATTTAAAAGGACCTTATTAACAAAGGGATTAATAAGTTAACCTCATTGAATCAAAATCAAAACTAAAACCAAGGAATAGGAAAAAATTAGAACTAAAACCAAGTCCAAGTGCAAGCATCAACACTAGCCCAGACCATTAACTATGAAAAATCCAATAAATTTAACCATAATAAAAATGTTTTTAAAAATAGAGTAATATATTTTTGTCATATAAAAATGGTGAAAATACCATCTGCTTAGTTTATGCCACAAATACAACTTACTCTTCATCAGTAAACCAATCAACAAGCATAGCCTTCATAACAATCTAAACCAAGTCAACAAATGAATCAACTATTACCTTTGAAAAATCCTCCTACAAGAATAAATTCCCTTACTAATTGAGTTTTTAGTGACCTTGGTGAACCTATCGAAGCATTATTTTGAAAGATAGTTTTAACTAACATGATTAGTTGGCCAATATCGAAGCATTATCCTAAGGGTATTCCTTATCTATATTATTAAAAATAAAATGGGTTATGTGAATACCATCAAGTTCATGGACATAATCTACATCATTGTGTGAAAATCAAAAAATTCATTAAAAATATGTTGAAAAATTGGGATATCATATTGGATAATAGAGTATCTACATCCAATCAAAATCTGGGTATCTATCAAAACCCTTTTCTACACCATAATAATAATAATCAACAATAGTAACCATGAAAGCTAGATTGATAATAACAATAGTATCAAAAACTATGGTAAAAATAATAATATTAGTAACAAAAATAATAAAGGCAATCGAATGGGAGGAACTAAGGCCAAAATAATTCCAATAACCCACATACTTACCACATAGTTGCACATGACTACACCAAGGTTGTAGGTCATATTGTGGGAGGTCACATTACCACCATCACCATTAATCCTAGACCAAGTACTAAAAAAATAGGACCACTACCAAATAATTCCAATCATTCCACTTATGCCAATAATCCTTCCTTGACCTAGGACCATAAACAAGTACAAAAGCAATTGGGGATTACGATTGGAATGCTAGAATTTAAGCAATTGGGGATTACAATTTTAAGATTTTAGAATCTTGTTATATTGAATTATGATAAATAAATTTGTTTTAGTCTTAAACCATATTCTTATTACATTCCATAGAGGTTATCATCATTTCTATAATTTGTTTGAACTAGGAATCAAATTTTGTTCATCTGTGGCTTTGGTCATGCAGTAGCTATAGGATGCATCCATGTGATGAGATCCCTTTTGCTATAGGATGTTCTATGATATATACCTATTTCGTCAAAACATATGTAAAACACATTATAGATAAAAACATCTTATATTAGAGGATAACTATTATATATTTGATTTTAAGACATAGTTCTAACTGTTCAAAGAGTATGAGAACATAATGCTATTTGTAGGATTCTGGTTATTCAAGGATGGAAAATTATGGAAAAGTAAATCAAAATCATGGTAAAAAAAAGAATGAATGTGATAGATGAGGACAAAAACATGACATTTCTAGGGCTCATCACACCCCCCAACTTAAGACCTTGCTCATCCATGAGCAACAAACTTGCTCATTTCAATTTCATAAATAGTTCTAAAATTCATAGGATCTATGGCACCAATTGATAGTGAGCATAAAATCAACACCATTGTTTATATAGTGACCAATTTTTGACCTCCTTATCTTCATCTAATGGATTTTTATCCTTCCAATCTAGAATAGGATACCAAAATAGAGGGGGCTAGAATTTTATGCTCAAAATTTGAGATCCCATTTCACCTACAAGAAAAAAATATCTTGTGATTCTATTAAATGTTGCCTTTAAATTGAAATGGGAATATGGTTATTTAATTTTTATCTCTTAAGTTATCTCATTCCATCTTTGGATTTAGGATTATTTTATTTTGGGTCCAACAAAATTTCTCAATCCCAAGTTGAAATCTTGGGCTGCATCATAATTTTTGGTAAAACAAGTTATGACTTCCTTCCATAGCATGATGTTATCACATTATTTAAGCACAATATCAGGTGTATTTGAATCTCTTCTAATAATTAATTGAATTTACCTTTCCTTTTTCCTATATTCAGTCATCTCTCATCCTCTCCTTTATTCATTCAAAAGATATGATGAAAATACCTTTAAAAAGACATCTCCAACATACAGGTTAGGATTTCATTCCCTATCATAAGGCAAAGAATAGTTATGAAGATATAACTCAAAAAAGTGTGATTGTTCTTCACATAAGATCTCTTTATATAATTTAAAGAAAGAGAGGGGAGTGATTACTTCATAAGGCATGTCACAGTAAATTCTCAAGAATTTAAACTTATGCCATTAATCCTCAAGATAAAATGAATATACCCTTGCAGGAGGCCTGTAGTCAATGATATCTTAAGTAAGACAAGCCATATATTCAATTTTCTATTGTATTTGGAGATTATTTATTCTTTTAACCTAAATTCTTCTTTCAATTTCTTATTATCTTTTGTTAATGTCTTAAGACTTTCATATCGACTGTCTATCCATTTCATCAATTTAGAAGACATAGTAGATGAGTAATAACTTGGGTAGTTATAGGTTTTTCTTGTTGTTTTTTTGATATATAAAGTGGTGAAATAATGGATGTAAGATGGTTTTTGATAAAAGGGTTACAACTTAAAATATACTATAGCAAGCACATCTACTCCTCCTCTTGATTGATTCTAAAGTTTCTTACTTAAATGCTCTATTTCTTATAGCGCTTGCTCTAAATTAAGAAATTCCACTTTTATGATAGGTTACTCCATTTTCTCTACATATTTCTACATTGGTTCTTATTGAAATTCTTTAGGACTATGTTCTACTTGAGCTATCTCCTTATTACCTTCTTGAGAACATTCTTCCTTGTTAGTCTCAAAACTAAATGCCTCTAGTGATTCATGACTGCTAGTAGTTTGTTTTTCTAAAAATTCCTTATTAATTTATATAATAGAAAAAGGTTTATTTCTTATTTTACCTTTCATATTTCCTCTTAATCTACAGGATCTATGAGGAGTAGATGTGACCTTAGCCTTTTTAGGTGAATGTGGAAGTTCTTATTCAGATTCTTCAAAGTTAGGTTGGAGGATGAGTTTCTTCTTTCTTATTATAGATTCCTTGCTTGTGGAATCCCCTTATACAATATTTTTTCCTTATTTTAGGTTCTTGTGTGGCTGAAAGAAGATCTTCTTCTATAGGTTCTTGTGTGTCTATAGGAGGGTTTTTTTGTAGGTTTTTGTGAAGTTGTAGGAAGGTCTTCTTATGTATGTTCTTGTGGAGCTACAAGGTCTTCTTTTCTCATATATTATTTTACCTCCATTTCCTCTTCTACTTCATTTCTCTCACTATTACTTTTTACATTTCTAGGTAATTGGAGAAAATCTTCCCAACTTATATTGGGTCTAGTCCTTTGTAAGTAGTCTTGAATAGTTAACTAAATTAAAAAATGATGAAAAATAACTTTGGGATTACCTCTTTGAAATGCCTCTACCATTTTTGTGATCATGTTAGTAAAGAAATTGGGGACATTTATCTCATTACCATGCCATAAATGATTCATGAATTTTAAGTGAATACCATCTAACATGGAATATCTCCTTTCATAGGTGAAATATATATAGATGAACACATGAACTCTAGCCTATCTTCTTGATAATAATAACCATGTGGTGCCCTATTTTGAAGTCTCCAAGATTTCATCTCCTCTAATGAATTTTTTCCTCTCTTACTCGACATCAAACTTGTCCTGCCATATTTCCCTTATTTGTGGTAATCTAGTTAATCTACTGATGATGGTTTTAGTTAACTTTATTTCCATTCTTCTCACTATTGCCAGGTTGTTATATAATGAGATAAAAAATTATTCTCTAATTATTTGATAAAAAGTATGTATCCTCTCAAAATATTGTGCTCATCTTATATTATGAAATAGGACCAAGATATATGAGTTATTGGTCAAAAGAGAGATATCAAGTGGCTCATGTTTAAGAAAGTCCCCTCCTATATTGTAGGATGGAGTTCTAGTTGTAGGGTCTTTGCTCTTGTAGGAAGGGTTTTGTAGCTTTGGGCTGAATGTTTACAATTTTGATTTAAGAGTGAGATAATCTATTTGAATTATGGGAAATCACCCCCCTCCCCCCCCCAACTTAAAATATCACTTGTCCTCAAGGGATACAACTAACATGCACAAATGGATTTTTGAAATAACAAGGGGTGGAAGTAATAACACTTCAATGCTCACATAAATCAATGGAGGAGAAGATATCTTGAAATGGTGTGATAAAGAGAAGATATGGTGGTGTTTTAATATCATTAATACCCATCATATTAGTAATAATTAAAACTTATGACATGAAATAAATATAAGATAATTACCTTAGTACTTGTAGGAATACCTTTCATTAATTCATAAATGATGAGTCAAAGTGGTGGATGTGAGGTGTATTGGCATGTGTTTTCCATTGATTAGAAGTAAAAATGCTTTTTAAGAATGTAAGGTATGATGGAGTGATAATAAATCATTTGGAAGTGAGAAATGTTTCATATGGAAACACCAAGTGTCCTACAATAATAAAAAATATCTTGCAACAACAATAGTTTCATCATGTAGTAAAGATGAAAGTGTTTTTATACTCTAAAATAATGAATTTACAAGAAAAAACATATGAAAATAAAAGTTTTATTGCTGTAGTGCTCTCCTTTTTTTTAACAAATGTTGATTAGTCAGTGACCTAGTTTTCTGATACATCTATCAACAATGCTTAAAGGTTTTCATTGCTGAATTTTTTGATTTTTTTTTATAGATTTTTTGGTCCCAACTTAACTAGAATTATAGAAGTCCAAGAGGTATGATTCTGTTTAGCCTAAACCAAGACATTGTGAATGGCTTATTATTGGCTATAGGAAGCTTTAATACTCTTAATAATATTAGAAAATGGTTAATATAAATACCCTTTGACTGTAGGAACATGTTGATCTATTTCATGAAGAAGAGGTGAATATTGTTCTTCAAGAAGTTAGAAAGTGAGAGTTTTCTTGGAAAATGGTTTCTTGTATAGCTTGAGCATGTGGCCATTAAAAATAATTAAAAATTATATAGAGTCAATGGTCATGAGATTTACAGCTCCATTATCAAAAACTTGCTTGATCTCATAAGGCCCAAGCCATCTAGACTAATTGTTTCCTTTATGACCATTATATTTAGAGTAAAAAAATGTCGAGACATCAATTTGGAAATTCTTAGTCTTGATGTGCCTATCATGCCAACCCAGACATTATATTTTTACTACTTCAGTGTGATGAAGTACTTCCTTTATTAGTTTATCAAGTGCATTCAATTGCATGATCCTATCTTGTTAAGCTTGGAAAAGTTGTAAGCCCAAATCAAGTTTTGTCTTTAATGTTTTATGCTCAAACTCAATGGGTAGAATAGGATTCTTACCATAAAATAGTTCATATGGAGTGAAACTAGTTTTGGTTTTCTAAATGATTTTATAAGCCCAGATTACTTCTAAAAGATGAGTTGACCAATCTTTTATATGCCAGTTAATAGTCTTAGCGAGGATATTTTCTAATTCCTTATTTTTTAATTCCACCTGACCATTTTACTAAGGATTATAAGGGGTAGATTTTTTGTGTCTAATTTAATATTCTATTAGTAGGTTGGCTATGAGGTTTGATGTGAACCATGGTCCTTATTCTGTGACTATTTCTCTTGGTACTCCATTATGAGTGAATATTTATTCATACAATAACTCAACTACTTGTTCATCTCAAGCATGGGCTAAGGCCTTGAATTTATCCCATTTTATGACATAATCAATGCACACTAGTATATATTCCTTGTTGTTAGATTAATTATTAATAGAACCTACAAAATCTAGTCCCCATTTATCAAAAGGTTCCAGAACTAGTTGTGGCTATAATGGCATTTCATCAGAGCAAGTGGGTTTCTCCATACACTGACATTTATCACATATATGGGTATACATCATGGCATTTTTATGAAAAGAAGACCAATAATATCTAGTAGTAAGTATTTTCATATCATTTCATTTGGTAGAAAAATTAACCCCATAGGGTTCATCATGGTAGGATCTGAGAATGTCATAAGCTTCATTTTCTTGGATACATCTTCTCATAACTAAATTTGGTTTAATGATAAAGAGATATCCTACAATCTAGGAATAATGTCTACTCTTTTGGATCAAATGTTGTTTTTCCTTAAGTGAGAAATATTATGGTAGTGATCTTATAGTAAGATAGCAATATCTACAAACCAAAGAGATTAAATAGTTACTACAAACAAATTATCATCATGAAAGGAATCATCAAAAATAGGATTGTGCTCATCATTTTGTATTCAATATAAAAAATTTATTACTATATTATCCTTACCTAATATATCCATAATGGTAATATAAGATTCCTATAGTAAAAGTAACCATCTAATTATCCTACTTGTTGTAGTATGTTTTTTCATTAAATACTTGATTGTTGTATGATTTATGTGGATGAATACTTAGTAACATGTAATGTAGTGTCTTAATTTGTTGATGGAATATATGATGGAAATAAATTCCTTCTCTATTATAGTATATTTAACTTCATCCCCTTAAAGATTCATCTGATAAAATATATTACATAACTCAAAGATTCATCTTTTTAGCCAAGGAAAACTCCTAAAGTGGTGTTAGATGTATCTATGTGGATCTGAAAAGGCTTCTTCCAATCAGGTCCTCTTAGAATAAGAGTTGTTATGAAAAGGTCTTTAAGATACTGAAAGCTAGTTTGATAATTATTAGTCCAAGTAAATAAAACATCCTAAGTAAGCAATCCAAATAATGGGGTGGAAATTTTACTAAAGTCTATGATGAATCATCTATAATAAACAACATGTCATAAAAATATTATAACATCTTTCTGCTTCTTTGGTGTAGGTAGATCCTTAATGATACTTATCTTTGTTGGGTCAACTTGAATTCTAGCAAGGGATATGTGATGCACTAAAATAATCCATTTAGTCATAAGCATATAACACTTTTCATTTCTCATAGACAATTGGTGGTATTGGTAGTATTTAAAAACTTTCTCCAATTTGGTAAGCATTTATTCAAATGTCTACCCATAGATAGTGAAATCATCCATATAGATTTTAACACAGTCATGGAAGAGATCATGAAATATGCTCAAAAAATCCCTTTGAAATTAGTTGAGGCATTACAAATACCAAATGGTAAGATGACATAGGCATAGGTTCCCCAAGGGCAAGTAAAAGTGCTTTTATCTTGGTCTTGTAAAGCAATTTATATCTAATTATAAGCAATATATCCATTTAGGAAGAAAGAACACTTTTTCCCTGCTAATGTATCCAACACTTGATCAATAAATAAAAGGGAAAAGTGATCCTTCTTAGTAGAAGCATTCAAATCTTATTATTCAACACAAATACACCATTTACCCCTTTCTTAGGGACAATAACCAAGGGAGAGACCCACTAGATATCTGAAATAGGATAAACAAATCCTACATCCAAGACTTTTTGGAACTCAATTTTGATAATGTCTTTAACTATAGGATTCATTCATTGTTGGGGTAGGTGAATAGGTTTACATTCTTATTTAATATAAATATGATGTGTGCATAAATATGGGGGTATTACTCTCATGTCATGGTAGTATTATACAAATGATGTTGTGTACTTTTTCAACATTGAAAGTAACTAGTTTTTTTTAGGTGTTAATGAGGTGCTGATGTTGAGAGGTTTATTTGGTAGAATGTCTACTTGCTTTGTTAAAGAGAGCATGATTTCTACATTGGAAATTAAAAGAGCATAACTAAATTGATGGGGAGGAAATTTATGGAATGTCCAAATGTCCCTTGCAGTTTCAACAAGATCATTCTCATAAAAAGTATTCTGAATGGGGCATGGTGTACATCCCAACATGTTTATGGCTACAGGATCCTATCAATAGGTGTTTTATAGGATACCAATAAGGAAAATGTATTCTTCTTATGCCTATAAATATAGACTCTATTTAATTATGCAGAGAGTTTTCAAGGATATATCTTCCTCAAAGTCATCAATCCAAAGTGTTGGGCCATCATTCTAGGAAGGCTTGGATAGTAAGAAAAGAACCAATTTCTTGGTGTCATTTTCATTAAAAATTAATATTTTTCCTAACCTAAAACTAATAAAATCATTAGCGATAGCCAACCATGGGTGGCCAAGGATGAGAGGATAACCTCCCAAATTGTTTTTTGTCTACAAGACAATAAAGTCTGCTAGACATTGCCAAGAGTCCACAGTGATAATTAGGTCTTCAACAATCCCCTTAAGTTTAATATTTGGCCTATCATATATCTAGAGGATAGTGGGTATTGGATGGAGAGTTGTAAGTTTTAGTTTGTACATGGTCTCCATGGTCATCAAGTTAATGGTTGCACCCAAGTCAATTAAAGTATTAGATATGGATTGACCATAGATGCTAACATTAACTACAAGACTTTTGGGATCAGAATATTTTAGAGGAGCTATATTTCCCAACATAATATCGATTAGTTGGCCAATAACTTGGAATGTTTTAGGATCCTTCTTCTTTCTTACCAATTTTTTCAAACATAGCTCTCTAATAGCCTTATTATAGATAGGAACATCATTTATTACTTAAAAAGAATTGAATTTTTATGCACACATTCTTGATTTGTCCTAAGATATCAAATTTAGGCTCTAGTTCAGGATGTGATATGTTAAATCTCTCTAAAAAAAGAGGATTATTAGATTCTATTTGGTTTTTTGGTGGACTTGACTCAGGATTGGCCATTAGTGGTTATGGATTAGTATGGAGTGGACCATGTTCTTCAAAATGTTTTATGATTATGGTTAAGGTGGGTTTTAGAAGAGTGCATCCTAAGTGAAGTTCAAATTGATTGATATCTAAGGTGTATGTTGGATATTTCATTATTTAAGTGGATTGTGTTGGTTGAACTAACTTATTGGTAGGGTTGGGAATGGGCTGGGAGGGTAATTGAGTGTGTCTAATAGGTTGTTGAGTGTTTGGAATTAAGGCATGTTATTTTTATGGTTGTTGCATTTACTGAGGAAAGCCTTGTTACCTCTCCATTGCTATTGCCATGGATTAGAGGGAAAGATCCATTGTTGGTTTTGGGATTGCCCAAGTTGAGGTTGTTGTCCATTCTATTGCATCCATAACTGATTCTAGGGTAACTACTAATCTGTTTGGGGCTAATTTTGGTTGGGTATATTCATACAAGAACCATATTAAGGATTATTTGAGAACTAAGAATTTTCAAACATAAATTTTGATAGCATACCTGATCTTTGCACCCATGGTTTTTGTTGAGCCATGAAAAACACTTGATTCTTATCTTCTCCTATGGCACGTAGCTCCACTATTTTAGGATTGTCCTTAGTTATGCTAGCTACGCAAGATATCATAGAATGGCATATATAATCTACCTTATTTTTTTGCATTCAATGTAATAGGCAACTAGGTCATTTTTAGTTTCTTTCTACTTCCTCCATGTATGTAATATATAAAGATGAGTATATAGGTAGCTAATAATGTCCTACTTCATATCCTAGAGTAGGTTGATAACTTCACCTTTAGATAGTCCTACTGTACATACTGTAGTAAGGGTTCTTCCCCTTATTTTATTCATGGTTGATATGGAGTAGTTTGTACATAAAGGACTATTTTAGATAATTTTTACTTATGTCCCTAAATTAGATGAGAGATAATCTATGAAAATGAGTAGTTTTGGGTTCTATACAAGTTACATGCAAAGAGTATGGTAATAATTTGAATCTATTCCCCATTTATTAAATTGGAGAGAATTTAAAATTATAAAAATTTAAATAATGTAGGTGTATTATTAATATTTATTTTTAAATTAAACTATAGATAAGTCAAAATTATCTAAAATAGTCCCTCATAGAACTGTTAGGACACTATAGAAACATCATCACTAGACATTAAATCTAGTGCCTCTAGATAATCATCTATAATTCCTTTTAAGAATATCAACTTGCCTGATTCTTTCTCCATTGTAATCTATTTGGAAATTTTAAAGATGAACAAGAATATTTCCATATATTCCTCTAATGACTCATCATCAGCTTTTATCATTTAGAATATGTCATCTCTCCTGTAGTTGTTTCCCCTATAATAGTCTTGGTATTTCATAAAAAACCTCTCCGTCATTTCTTCCCAAGTAGAAATTGCATCCTTTCCAAGTCCCATGAACCATATAAGTAATGCATCTTTGAGTGTTGGTGGAAAAAATTTGAGTTCCTAAGTGTCTTGATTATAATCATAGCTATGACATAAGATGTAAAACTTGAAAATAAATGTGTTTGGATCCTCATATGTTTTCCCCTCAGAGAAGGGAGGGCAGAGTGAGAAATATTCTTCATGGGTGCATTTTTTTTAGGAGTAAACATAGTAAATTTTAAGGTAGCAGACTCATTGGTATTATTTTCTTTTTGAGGATCCTCCATGAATACTTTTTGTGTTGGTAGATAAAAAATTGTTGCCACCCACCTCTCAAAATTCCTATTAATTCTTCTATTAATTAGGGTGTAAAAGATGGAGACTTTATATTTTTTCTTAGGAATATATGGTTTTATATACAATGATTATGGTGTAGAGGTTTTAGAATATTCAACTTTTATCTTATCAAAGAGTCTTTCTAAATTGAAAGATTCTATTGGCCAGGTATTTCTTCTAGGAGTAAGAATAACCTTAAATACCTCCTTAGCAAGAAATTTGGGTGATAGAGGAAAGATAACTTTAGATTCTTAAGTATTGGGTGTTAAGGTGGGAATTATCAAGTGTGGTATATGTGGTTCTCTTCCATGGGTATGAACCTCTTCAAAGTCTCCGATTTTTGCTACTAATCTAGTAAAAAATTCCTCATTTTCTACCTATTCTATCGACAACTATGAGTGATCTTCAGGGATTTCTTCACACTCCTCAACTGTTGTAGGATGAATTCCAAATCTTGCAAAAATGGTTAATGATTCAGGAAAAAATATTCCTATATAGTCCCTTTCATTTTTCATGTACATCAACCACTTTTTCTCTTTTTTAGAAAAAAAAATTGCCCACCCTGCTTGCACAAGGTTAGTAATATGTTTTTTTTTTAAATTTCTACTATCCTACTTACAAAAAGAGAAATTTAAACTATAAAAGCAAAAAATATTTAATCTAAAGAATAACAAGCTCTAAAACAAAAATAATAAACATCTATAAATAACCACTATTAAGATTGAAGATTATAAGTGTGTGACACCCTTGTCAGACAACAACACCAAAAATGTCTAGCAATTGATTCACAGTCAGATATAATTCTCTTAATTAGAATGAATAAGGAGAGTTACCATAGACCTACATATCCTACTTCATTTAAATGTTAACCTACGGATGTAGACTTGATAGGATGATGCCATTATATGTGCACACTCAATCTTATAATTTGATCTTCTACTGATTGTAATCTAAGATGCTAAATCCATGTAGTAAATGGAATGATAGAATTGAACATAAACATAATATTTTGAATTAAATGATCACACTATTAGAAGCTTCCTTAAAACAATTCTATGTAAGATTGGAAATCACATAATTCAAAAATAAAACACATAACACATATAAAAACTAAATAACATGCTTAGATATTTAATGGGTTGGATTGTTGCTGTGAGACTTTTGAAAATTCAATAATAAGATAGAGATCATGGTGAAGCGAATGAAGGATCAAGGAATCTAATGGATTGGCTGCTTATTTTAGGTAATTTTAGAATATATTATTTTTAAAAAAATAATCTCCCATGTTGTATAAAATAATCTCCCATGTTTTGTATAAAATAATAAGATAGAGATCATGGTGAAGCTAATGAAGGATCAAGGAATCCAATGGATTGGCTACTTATTTTAGATAAGTTTGGAATATATTGTTTTGTATAAAATAATCTCCCATGTTATATATATATATATATATATATATATATATATATATATATATATATATATAGGTAAAAATAGGGTTGAGAGGGTAGTATATATTAATTAGAGAAATATATCATAAGTATATTTTGTAAAGTAGTTGTTATTGTAATTTCCCTGTAGCAATTTATTCTTGCATTTTAATTAATATGAATAATCATTTCTAAGTCCATTTCATTATTGTAAGAGGAAGAATTTAAGTTGGAGTTGGAAGGTTGAAGGGGGAACTTCCTCCTTTCAACTCCAACTTTAATCCTTCCTTTTACAATAATTAAATGGACTCAAAAATGATTATTCATATTAATTAAAATGCAATAATAAATTGCTGCAGGGAAATTACAATAACAACTACTTTACAAAATATACTTATGATATATTTCTCTAATTAATATCTACTACCCTCTCAACCCTATTTTTACCTTTATATATATATATATATATATATATATATATATATATATATATATATAAAGGTAAAAAAATAGGGTTGAGAGGGTAGTAGATATTAATTAGAGAAATATATCAATTAATATCTACTACCCTCTCAACCCTATTTTTACCTTTATATATATATATATATATATATATATATATATATATATATATATATATATATATATATATGGGAGATTATTTTATACAAAACAATATATTCCAAACTAAGAAACATTTGGCTATAGGATAATAAAAATTGGCTCCTTTTACTAAGGTCGCCATTCATATGAATCCTACAATATTGCCTTAGGACAAATAAATATGTTTCAGTATTTAACCATATATTTATTATGCTCCATGGAGGTTATCATCATTTCTACAAGTTGATTGAATTAGGAGTCAAATTTTGTTCATCTGTAGCTTTGGTCATGTAGTGGCTATAGGATGCATCTGTGTGATGAGATCCCTTTTGCTATAGGATGTTCTGTGTTATATACCTATTACATAAAAACAAATTTAAAAAAAATTATTGATAAAATCATCCTATATTATAGGATAACTATTATATACTTGATTTCAATACACAGTTCTAACTATTCAAAGAGTATGAAAACATAATGCTATTTGCAGGATTATGGTTATTCAAGGATGGAAACTTTATGGAAAAGTAACTCAAAAGCATGGTAAACAAGAAGGATGAACATGAAAAATGAGGACCAAAAAATGATATTTTTGGGGCTCATCACAAGCCATATACCACTATTAAATAAAATATATATGATATTGGGGAACAACTTTAGAGGACACCGACATAGATCTCCATTTTGGATTTGTTACATATGTCTACCATCCACAAAAACATCTTAAACAAAATCCTAGGCCAATCCCAAGTTCTTAATGACATAAATATATATAAATTCTAAGATTTGGTTAGACATCTAGCCCTAGGTCAATATTTGACCTTTGACCATAGCAATATATCATCGCTTGGCCCTCTCCATAACATTCCCTTGTATATTTAAATTGTCATAATACAGATGTTAGTAATTTGACTTTTCAAGGTGAAATTACTACTCCTATAATTTGAAACATTAAATAAACCATTAAAAATCCATTTAAAGTTTCTTAAACCAAGGAATTGTGTCCTAAAAGCACTAATTTTGGTCAAAAAAAGTCTAAAATGCCTTGTTTAAGAGGTCAAAGTATGCTTAAAATAGGGGTAGAGGAGTTTTTAAATTTTTTTAAGAGAATATTTATATTAATTATTATTATTTTGATCTTTAAAATATATAAAAATATGAAAATAATTTCATATATGCAAAATTCAGTACAAAAATGTAGACAATCCATGCACATGGGTCAATTTTAAGATAAAATTGAGATTTTTAGGAGCTACATGTCATTTCAAGACCTAAAATTTTGTACACAAGGTAATAATGAATTAAGGAACCTTATGAAAAAATTTCATGGCCATTTGATGAGTGGAGATACTTTCTATTTTGTAATATTCCTCAGCATGTCTGTTTTAGATCACCATTAGAGCAGGCATCATTTTGGAGTGACATAGAGGTTTTTAAAACTATTTAAAAGATTTAAATAATGTTATTATATTTTTAAATCATTATAATACCTTTAAAGAGTGTTAAAACTCCAAATTTTATGCAAACTATGCTCATACAAGCATTTGCAAGCAAATAGGCATATAGGCCAAAAAGGGTTTTTTTGAGTTTTTAAGAGAAATGTGATTTCAAAGTATTTTTATAGTATGATATAGACACCATGATTATTTTTTCAGGTAGTTGGATTTAGGTGAAGATTTATTTTCATTTTAGTGAATTTTTCACTTTTTGTAGTTTTAGGCACCCTTCCAAGCCTCTTGTTCAGATGCTCATATATTTCACGACATATGGAGTTTAGGTGATTGATATTTGTATTATTTAAGGAAAAATATGTACCTATAATTCATTAACAATTGATACCATTTTATGGGATATTCTTTATGAATAATCATTAAGAGTGTAGGTAGCCCATAATGCAATCAAAACCCCATGGGTAATTTTTTCCACATGGTAAATTTTCATATCTTTTGCATGGGAACCCAATATTTTAAAGGATGTTAGGGGGGGGTCAGTTTTTTACATATAAATTTAAATATTTTTAGATTTGGAGTTTTGTACTTCATGAACCATCATTTTGAAGACTCAACTTAAAAACCCTCCTAAACCCTCAAATAACTTATTTTTTAAAAAGTTGATTTTATTTCCATAAAATTATTGTGGATCAACCTAAAACATTTTAAAATGTAAATTAAAATTAGAGATGATTCTATAAATGTCAATTTTATGCATGGATTTGTATGAATGAGGGTATAAATCATATTTTGTGTGAAAAAAGTTATGTAAAATGAAGTACATGACAATTCAATGAAATCTAATCAATGGATCTCAAATACTAAGAATTTTTTTTCATATTAAAATTTTAATTTTGTAATAAATAATCTCATAAGTGTGCCAACTAGCTTGATAAAAATGGCCAATCTATAAGAAAATAGAATAAAATAAGTCTAGTCAACCATGTTGATTGAATGGTGAGTGTTTTCTCATCAAAATCACATATATTATGATGAGGAAAGTTTTTACATGTCTATTTAATTATTTTTTCAGGTTTCATGTCATATTTTTTTAGTTTTAATGGAGTCCAAATGCAAGAAGATAGACTATTAGGTTTAATTAGCCTAATAGGCCTAATTAGTCAATCAAGCAAGTAAAAAATGGCATTGAAAATATATCAAATGAATTAATTTTGGAGTTAAAACATGACATATATGTTGTTTAATTGGAGATATAATTATCAAGTCAATCCACAAGTTCCAATTCATGCAATTTGAGCTCAAGTTGAGTTAACTAGTCCTTAAGGGTCAAATCTCTTCAACTAACTTTTGATTAGATCATGCTTTCCATGCAAAGAGGGACTTCCTTATGTTCCAAAACATGTTCAAATACTATATTAGAGTTAAAATTTGGATATTTACATGTAATTTCATGCATGAAACACTTTTGACTTGTCCATGGGCCCCACCACTTTCCTTCCATGCTAAAATTTGAAGATTATGCAATTTTTTATAAAGTTTGGGGATTTTGATGATTTATTTTAGTATTGTAAAAGGATTAGGTATTGATTTAAATAACCAAGACTAATATTTATCTAAAATAAACACAAATTTGGATTTATGTTAGTTTTAAACATATATATTGGTTTTTTTAAGCCATTATTTATTAATTCCTAATGTAGAGAGTAAATTGTAATAGACACCATTTTATCAAATAAATGATCTTTTTGCATATGGTTTTGGATTAGAATAGAGTGTAATTTTACTATGTACCATCATAAAAGTGGCATATAATTACCCTTTTTAAGTCCTTTTTATACCTACTATGAAAATATCATCCTCTACAGGTCATTGGAAGAGCTAGGATTTGAATTTGCTTTGCAAACTTCTTTTAGGCCTTCTTTTGAAACATTGATGTTTTGGGTTGAATGCAAAGTTTTCTATTTCAGATTCATATGTGTGTCTTACTTAGTTTCATAAATATTTCAAGGAATACCAATCATTCAAGTGCATCACCCTATTAGATAAGTTTTCCCATTTAATTTTCCTTCACCCTTTTCATCCCAAAAATCAAAAGTAGATTAGTTTTAGAGATAAATCTTAAGAGAACCAACCCTCTCTAGAGGTTATTATCAATATAGAGTCACCCAGACTCTGATAAGATCCAATTTTATTATATATAGAGAAGGTTTGTTGTTCACATCTTCAAACAGGGTGCTCACCAGAGTTATAACAATTTTTGGCATGCTCGATGGTACACTCATTCTACACACTAGCATTTGGAGGCATCCATAAGATCATTGAAACTTTCTACCATTCAAATCTAGTTATGAAAATTAGGTATCTTTTCAATATTGATTAATTTTATTATTTGGCTTACTTATGGTCTCAAATGGCTTATTTCAGTATGGATCCATATTATCCTCACTATGATCAGTATGATGAGCCACACTATGATCCTCACTAGGAGTTTGAGGATCTATATCAAGCATATATGTAAGAGTAATGCCCAAATCCTCCATATGAATAGCCATTCCATCATAATACTCCCCCTTATCATCCCTATCATGATCCATCCTACCCATCTAGCCAACCTAATCATGGCCATTTTATATCTATCCAATCCATACTGACACTTAAAAAAACATTAGTGATCCTTGAAAAGCATGCACTAGAGCTATACTCACATAGATATTATGGACAAGATACCCCTACTCACCTGATTCATCATTTGAGGAAATCATTTTAGCTAGTGAAGGAATAATGGAGACCTGTTGAGAGGGAAAATTAGGGTAATCTTATTAGTGAGATGATGGATGTAGGTGGTTACATTTAGAGCATTGAGGATAAAGTAAAAGGCCTTAAAGAATAATATTTTCAACCACAACCTTATTATATGCCATTCATTCCCCCTCAATAGACCATTCCAAGAGCCCCTTTAAGTTTGTTAAAATTTTTCATATATTTCTCATACCTTTCCTTCTTAGAGATCTATTTAAGAGAACTGTCAAAGAAAGGAGATTGTTATGGCATAGCCTACTATTGAGATCAATGACCACTTTAAAGAGAATATATTATAAGAGAATATTTAAGAGCACATCAGAGATTTAGAGCTGAAGACAAGGAAAGAGGAAGAGAACCCAAATCAAAAGGTCAAGAAAGAGCCCTTATCTTTCCCATCTTGGAACCAAATCATGTAGTCAATCCAATCCAAAGCTACTCAGGTATTATCCCTCTCTCCTCAAGAATCTAACTCATTTCCATCATGGAAATCCATCTAGAGTAACATGTAGAAGAAGGAAGAGGAGCATGTCATGCGGGAACAAGAGAAGGAAATTGCAGATCCAAATGAGATTCAAGAAGAATGTACTGAGGAGGATGCAAGTGTTCATGAAGAAGTTGAGGAAGCAATGCTACCATCTTATGAAGAAAATGAAGAAATTGATGTAATAGTTAATCAAATTGATGAATTTGGTGGGTAGTTAGAGTTTACCAATCAGCCAAAAATCTCATTGGAGGACTTGTTTGAAGTTTTAGGAGTAGGATATACTCTTATCCAAGGGTATTATGATCTATTTGCAGCCAAAGAGAGTATCTTTGTCAAGCCAAATAAAGAGAAAGGAGTGGTATATATAAAGGAGATGAATACCATTTAAGTAATCAATCAAGCATTTAGTCTTCAATTATAAGAGGATATTGGAGGTTGTCCTCTCAAAGAGACATTGTGGAGTTATTCATTCATAAAGGAGTATTGTATGGTGTTTCCATACCTTAAGGGTATTATTTTATTTCTACATATATTTAATATTTGAGAATATTGGCCTATCGATATCTATTATGTTGATCTAAATTATATTCTTAATATCCTAATTATTATAAGTGTGGATCATAAAAAGTGGTATTAAATCATTGATTTGGGCAAATATTGTGGGTGAAACCCTAAGTTTGGAAAATCAATTATATCTCGCCATATGTTGTAACTTTTTATACAACTATTTTTCTTGTAACGAGTAATATTTTAAGGAAGTCACATTAAATAATTTGAGGTCTTATGATCAAATTTTAGGGATTAATTTATATGTAGAGGTTTTTAATAAATTTTTCATATCTACCAAAATTTTAGGAATTTTTATGGGAATTTTTTTACAAATTTAGTATTAGTATATAGGGAATTTAAAATTAAAATTTTACATTTTTTGACAAGTTTTATGGGCATTATCTTGATTTTATTATTTTTCATAGATTCACTCTATATGCTAGAAATTTTGGATTTTATCAAAAAAATTCACTAAAGTTGTAATATCATACATGATATATACAATAATTAATTTGGACTATTTGGATCAGTTTCAAATGAGTTATCAAAATTTTACGAATTTTTTCATTAACCCTAGTTTTTTATATCATGGGTCAAATTGATTACAAATAATGGGAAAATTTGATGAAATTTATGGGGAACACATTATGGTATAAAGATAGATTATAACTATGTAAGCATTCTCTCCTCAAACTTAAAATTCTTAAGAAACTTCATGCCTCTCCACTTGGAGGTCACTTTGAATTTTTGAAAACATATCATAGAATCAACCAGGATTTATTTTGGGAAGAATTTAAGGGGGATGTACAAAAATGTGTGGTTAAATGCATGGTATGTAAACAAAACAAAGGTGAACCAATTAAGACCCTAGGTCTTTTATAGCCTTTATCCATCCCTAGCTAGTGTTGTGAGGTGGTTTTGATGGATTTCATTATAGGGATACCATGGTCTAAGGGTAAACATGTTATCATGTTATTTATGAATCAACTCACAAAGTATGCTCATTTTTTTCCTTATCACAATCATTTATTTCCAATACAGTAGTTTTTGCTTTTCTCAATATAGTTTAGAAATTGCATGGTACTCCAAATATCATTGTAAGTGACCAAGATCCCATATTTACTAGTAATTTTTAGACTAAATTATTTGCATGTTTAGGAAACAAATTGGATCATATCTCATCCTAACATCCTCAATATAATGAACAAACATAGGTAGTCAACAAATGCCTAAAAGGATATCTTCATTATTTTTCTTCTGACAAATATGATAAATGGGTTCATTGGCTGCCACTTGTTTAATGATGGTATAACACTTCTTTTCACACTTTTTCTAAGATATATCCCTTTGTGGAATTATATGATTATCATCCCCCATCAATCACTTTAGATTTGACAGTGAAACCTAAGGTTAAATATGTTGAGGAATGCATTCACCATCAATAGGAGGTACTAGTTAGTTTATGAGAAAATTTAGAAATGGTAGAAAATAGAATGAAATAACAAGTAAATTAACACCATAGTGAATGACATTTTGACATATGTGATTGGTTCTTTATGTATTTGCATCTATATAAGTAGATGTCTCTAAAGTAACATAAGAAGGATAAAAAGTTGTCAATAAGTATTATGGCCCTTATTAGATCTTACAAAAAATTAGTAGTGTGGATTACAATATAGAATTACCTCCATCCACTCACATACATCTAGTATTCCATGTATCTATCATGAAGAAGGTAATTAGACATAGAATTTCCACTCAAACTAAGTTACCTAAATTGGATGAAGAAGGTCAAGTCATTGTAGATCTTGAAGAGATCCTTCACACTTGAACTAAGTAATTACATATGAGCTCCATTAAGGAATATTATATCAAATGGAAGAAATTGCATTCTAAAGATGCAACATGGGAGGATAAATCTTTCTTGAAAAAACATCATGGTTTGATTCAACATTTAAGACAACATTGTTTTGAAGGGGAGGGGTATGCTAAGCCCTTAACCTATAGTGCGTCTAGGTATATGTATGGTCGACTTGTGGCTTACACACCATATTATCTTGTTTTAGCTATCTATGTTCTTAATATGGTTGGGCTATGTAATAACCTTGGCTAAGTAGAGTATATATATGAGCTAGTGGTTAGTATTTTATCATCATAATGTGAATTTTTTTATTATTGCAGTGTTGTGGAGGCTTCCTCCTCGAAGTGGATTAGTCATAATATTCAAGTATATTTCTCTTTCATTAATTATTATTGTGGTTATATTTATTCTTATGTTAATTATATGATATATAATTATATTTTTATGAATAATCTAAATAATTTGGTCTCTACTTGAGTGATAAGAAGTGGAAAAAATGTTTTGGGTATTCAAAGGTGTAATACCTTGACCCAGATAAAGAGACAACACAAAATATTGGGAAATTTGTATTCAGTTAGTTCTACCAAGAATATTCACTATGTGAGTAGAGTTGTATTGTTGATATGGGACTTGTTGTTGGTAAGGAACTTTTTACTAAGTGTGACATTGATTTAGAGGGAACTGAGGCCTAAATGGAGGAATTTTTTTTTTGGGCATTTAATAAAACTTTTTGAGATTAGAGGAGAACCTAATGTTGATTATGAGGAATTTATGATGTAAGGGTAACTTGTTTTTGGTTAAATGGCACATGTTTTTGTCCTGAAGAAGATCCTTGTTAAATATAAGTGGAAATTGGTTGACTTATAAAAACATGATCTTGGTTAGACAACATTGGTTGGGGATTAATGAGTAGTTATTTAAATAGAAAATTAGTCTCCACCTATTTAATTGGGGGGTTAGCTTCCACTTGATTAAGTGGAGTAATGTTCTCCACTTGTTGAGGTGGGGTAATTACAATGTGTTGTTGTAGCTTAGATGGGTTTGTAACTTATTATTGTAAGGTACTTGTAATGTTAGAAGGAGGAAATTTTGGAGAAGATGGATAATGTTTTGTTATGTTTTGGATGGTACCTAATGTGGGTTAAAATATGTTACTTAAGATCTATCCACTACATGCTATGTATAATCTACAAGGAGATCTGAATCAAGATTAACCACTAGATTAGTTTCAATTTTGCATGTGCTAAACATATCTGCAACTAATGTTTTGTTAGAAAATGGATTTGTATTATATATGGGATATGTATACAAATATAATGGTTATTATATTTGGGTATTTAAATCTAATAAAATGTGATTTTAAACTTTAAATGTGACCAAGGATTTAGCTAAAGTAGTTTTAACTAGATTAGCTTATTATATTTGTGAAGCAATAAATTGGATTTGTGTGGGAGGGTCAACTACTTGACCCTTTACTTTATCTGACACTAATATGGCTTGGTTGAAATCTTGATCTTGACTAGAGGTAACTTGGTTATCTAACAATTTAAGAAGTGTTTCTTTGGGTGTTATAAACAAATAACACAGATACTCTATGGGAAAACTAGGGGAAATTTTACACCCATTTCCAACAATCTAATAAGATGTTCATATTTGTTTTCAAATAGTTTCCAATTGAATTCATCTTGTAAAAATTCATCACTCGGTGGTGGATTGATAAGGTACATTAGATTACGTATATTATTGGTATCAAATGGCACATGTGAAAGGTATGGTTGGTATTGTCCTTTTTAAACATTATGTGATACAATTGAAAGGTATGGGTTATGTTGTTTAATTTTGGCATTGGATGGTGAATTAACAAGGTATTTTTGGTTCTCTTCATCCTCTACATAGTGATCATACCCATAGGGATCATAAACTACCCCATCATAAAATGAGGGATTGTAAATGGCCTCACTACATATGTACTTAGGCATGTATAAGTTTATAATATTCATTTTAAAAAGGTCTTGAATGCCTTAAATGTTGTTCTAACTTGGTACATGACTTCACTTGGAATATCACTTGGCAAATTTTTTGAGGTAATATGCTTGGAATATGTTAAGGTGAATGTCAATTTGGAATACACCAATCAAAGGTATATTAATATGAATATTTCAAAGGTGTTTCTCAAAAGGATAAATCCTCAAGTTTTGGGTACAATGGTTTCAAATATAAATTTTCAATGTTTAGACTTTGTAAATGTTTTACACTTGGTCTTGTCTTGAAAGGTTTTTATCTTGGAAACTTGACTTTATGAACAAAGAAAGGAGACTTGACCTATAGGAGACACTTTAGAGACTTCTAAAATTTGTAAATGTTGAAACAATAAATGGTATTGGTTAACAATGGTAAATCTAGTTTTTAATTAGTTTTTTAAAATTTTGAATTTTAAAAGGAATTGGTTTTGGCACAATTTGACTAGAATTGAAACTTGGCCTTAAAATTGGAATTAGACTTGGTTTGATCTTGAAAAAGAAGATTGATTTAAAATTGGTACTTGAATTTGAACTTAGGTTTGGAATCAAATTAATGGAATAACAACACAACATGGACAAGAAATAAGAATTTGTCTTAACTTTGTAAATAAAGTTGACTTGGAATTGGCATTTAAAATTAAACTTGGATTTTTGGTTCTAATTAGGTGGCCTAACAGTGTGGTTTAGATAAGCAAGATAGGTAATAGGACCAAGTTTTAACATGTCACTTTTATTTGACACAAAATTTTTGTAAAGTAATGCTTCATTATGTGTGTATAAAAATATTTTGGCTTTGGACTTGGTTTGTTTGATTTGGTATCAAGTTTGAACAAGGTTTTGATGAAATAATAAATCAAAAACACACAAACATTACAAGATAATTTAATAAATTCCATGAGTTTGAATCACATCCATTAAACCTTTAAATTACTCACTTTGAGAGAGGATTATAAAGTTAAAATGTTCATTAAATAAATTATTGTAATTATTGGTGGTATTTTAACCCCACCTTCTCTCAAAATGTCTATATGATTAAGGAAATCTTAGAGGGCTATTATCTTTGTAGACTTGCATTAATGAATGATCTATAATAAAAGAGGCATTTAAGAAGAAATCCAAGATTGGACCATTCATGATAGGGCTTGTCCCTTCCAACCAATTCATCCATAAGGGTCTTAGTAAAGTGATAGTAGATTTGGGGTTTGCTTATAATTTTACTTGGGATTTCTAGATGGTCCCTATATACCTTATGGCACATGGGTAAAAATTCATTAATGAAGAAGGTAAATATTATTTCCAATATTTATCCTTTTGAGGGTACCACACCTTGGCCTAGAAAATTAGAAATAAGCCATGAGGTTACTTTTCTCACATGATAATATGCAATCAAAAAGCCATGCCTTCACAATAGTAACATTCCTCAATTTGTATACCCCATCAGATAATTGGGATTGGGTAAGATGGTAAAATGTCATTTCCTAGGTCAACACACCCATAAATTATTGTAGGAAGGTGATAAAATACACCCCAATAGTCAAATTAAAAATAAGATAAAAGGAAAATATGATATTTTACATTTTTGAATCACCCAAAAAGTGGAGAGCACATGTGTAAAATGAACCCCATAAGATAATAAAAAAATAAGAAAAAATTGTAAGAATGTAAAGAACATTAAAATGAATTTTTATTATAACCTAAATTGAATTGTGAACTCATTTTAATGCCCAAATCAAAATATGAATTAGAATTGATTTTTTTCACTAAAAATACCACTTATTTGGCCAAGGTCTTACAACATAAATAGTTATAAATTTAATAAAAATGGTTTTGATTTAAAAAGGAGCTTAAAATAATGTTTATTTAACTATCCATTTTTACATAGAATAATTTTGTTATATTATGTAGACCAATTTTTTTGTGAAGTCTTTCAATTTTGCCACTACAACCTGTAAACATCATAAATAATAGTCATAAACAATTTCACTACTGCTGAGGAAATTCAAAATGGAATTAAAGAGCGGAAACATAAGGGTCGAGAAGATATCACTGAAGAAGACAGGAACAGTCCTAATAAAAATTCTGAGGAATGGAGGGGGAAAAACTGAATGATGAAACACATACACCAATGAACTAGGTTAATTGCAAAGCAGAGGCATCTTCTCAATTTGATTCTTGGATGTGCAGGGAGGTTATGAACCTCAAAAGGAAAGTGGAAACAATGGAAGATACCCTGAAAGAGGTATGGAACAAAATCAACAATATGGATAATCAGATAGGAGAGATCCCAGCCAAGCTCAAAGCCTATGAGAAAAACCTCTGGGAACTAATTAACAACAATAGAATGAAAATGGAGGAAGCTACGTCCAATATTTGTGCTGCTGCTGTCAATATTGGTAAAAGAGCCAGTGAGGAGACTAAAGCTTTGGAGGGACCCAGCAAAAGAATGAGACAAAGTACTAGAAAGAAGGTAACACAAAAAGGAGCAATGCTGGTGGAAACCACTACCCAGGATACTATTTTGAAAGAAAAAGAAATAATGAAAATGATATTGGAACTGGATGAATAATCTGGTTCCTCTTGCTGGTAAAGAATCTAGTCTAGTTCTTTGTTTTCTTGTTGTCTTCCTATGTCTAAGGTGGTGCCAGATCTCTGTTTTTTTGGGTTGTGACCGGTTGTCTTTCCGGTGGTTTCAGGTCCATTTAAAGCCTATTTTTGCTACCTCCTTGTAGTAGTTTTTAGACTTTGTTTGTGTTTTTGTTGCTCTATCTTTTTTACTTGTACTAGGGTTTTGGGGCCCCTTCAAAACCTGCTTTTACCATAATCTAAAACAATTTCACTACTGCTAGAAATGATTTCACTACTGCTAGAAATGATTTCACTACTAGGGATGATAATTTCATTGTTGAAGTTGATGATTTTGATACTAAATTCAATGATTTAAATAATGTTTATTTACTCATAAAATATATAGAAGAGATATAAAACTATTTTGTTTCTGAGATAGATAATTTTAATACCATTAGCTATGATTTTACAAATAATGATAAGACAATTTCATGAATATTTAGAACAATTTCACCAAGGGTGGCTTCAATTTCATTATTATGCATGAAAATACAATAAAAATATAAAATAAATATAAATTATTTCATGATTTGTAAATAATTTCATTGTAATGAAATTGAATTCGCTATAGAACCCTAAATTTTCACAACTTGTTAGGAAATAGTGAAAAAGGTAAGATGATTTCACTACTTCAAGTAATGATTTCATTACAAAATGCACCACTTTCATAGTTTAATCCTATGTATAAATAATATATTAAAGACACATAGATTTATTTTTCTACTACCATCAATGATTTCACTGAGGATCTCTATGAATTTGTAGTTAGACAATAATAAATTCATTGTTTGGTCCAGAAAAAACTTGAACAAAATTTAGAAAAAAAAATAGATATTTAGGTTGTTTGGAATGATAATTTTTGTAATTAGAATAATTTAAATGGTATATAAGATGTTTTGGGATGAATCCAATCCTTCATGTCTCATCTAGCATGCCATTATGTAGATCAAAAATCTAAGAGATGTTAGTTAATTGTTAGTGAACAAAAACCGAAATAACTGGAATACATAACTTCTCAAGCCTAATCCATAGGTTGAGATATGGGTAAATAATTAAAAAAAATTAATTATAAGATAAATAACCATGTTTTCAAATCCCTTAAATATTCACTTGAAGACTGATTTAAAGAGGTTGAGCTCAACTTACATATGTAGAAGTCTTTGTCAATGTTTAAATTTTCATGTGAGTAACATCTCTCATTGTATTCACTTGATTTGGATTTAGATTGACATGAAAGTGAAGAAGCCCCTTATGTAATTTGGAAATGTAATTTTTCATGGAGATAATTCTTTAAATAATAGGTGTGAGGCTCTTATTTGTATATTTCCTAAATCATTGTGAGCCATTCATCTCATCTCAAGATGGAGGGTTGAAGATCAATCCTTAAATATATGATTACATACATGGAGTGTGTACAAGAATCCATTTAAGGCCTTTTGGAGTATGGAAGACACACTAAAATAAAAATGAATTCATTGGTGACAAGTGTTGTTTAACTCCTCATTTAATCAATATTCAATTGGTGTCTTATCAACTAGGGCCGGTGTCCAAAGATATCTATAGTAAGGTATGGGATGGTAGATCTAGAAGTCTGCTTATGGGGGTGCTTGCTGATCCTATTCTAACTTTGACTAAACTACTTGATTCACACTTTTACTAAAAAAATAAATAAATCAAATTAATCCACTCTTTTGATGGAAATAAAATATCACACTCCTATTTTATGTTTGCAGGGAAAGTAAATTCACACTTCTACTTACAAAAATAAATTTACTTCACACTTCCACTATAAAAGAAAACATACTTTGCATAGAAAAAAATGAAATAAGAAAATGCTCTTTTTTGAACTATGAATTTGTTTTCATAAATAAATTCAAATAGTAACAAGATTCTAACTAATAAAATAGAACATAAATACCGTACACAGTTCCTAGTTCCAAGGAGAGTGGGCCCTTGCTCCTCTCAGACTCAGGAACAAAGATTAATTAGTGATGAAAACTTGAAGTATTAATTCATATAAATGAAATAATCATAATCTGATTGAAACCTGTATGATTATCTAATTATTGATCCTCTATTTTCTTTATATCTTCTATTTTCTTCCTCTTTTTTTATAGTCAAAAGTCTTACACTTTATACGAATACAATCAACTCAAAATAGGATGCAAAAGAATAAGACTCCTAGTCGATCCCTTCATCCAAAGATAGGAAATTGGATTTCCAAGAGATCCAATTATTTTGATGAAATAAATATCCTATCCTATAATAGTCCTAAAATTTGATTATATATAAATCTATCCAAAGCAAGTCCTTCAACATAGTAGGTGGTTATTTTCCTTATTTGATTCCAGCTAGAATGGTTCTTTCTTATCCTATTTGGTCTCCAACTTCCATTGTCCTTACAGAATTCTTAGTATTGACCCTACAGATTCCATAGAAATGAGCCTATGGATTCCATAAAAACAAGCCTTTAGATTCCATAGAAATAAGCCTATAGAGTCCATACAAACAAGCCTGTGGAGTCCATAGAAACAAGCCTGCGGAGTCTGTAGAAACAAGCCTGCGGAGTCCATAGTTCTATTGGATGGAGATCAAAATGGAATGTTCATTGTACATTACTTGTGTCTTCTTACTGAGCATTCTTCATATAAAATATCACTAAAACATGATATGTATTAGACATTAATGACAAAGTAAAGATTTAGTCTTTGGTTTAATATAAACAAGACAAATATCTATTTTCCATGTAATAGCTATCTAAGAATCTAAGATTTGTATAAGATAATATATTTCAAGAGATGATTTGAAGGAAATAACATGTCAATAATGATCCATATTTTATCTCATCATCTCCCCCAAGCTTTACCTTTTTCAAGTCCCATTACAAACATTTATTAGCATTCATAGCTATGGCTTATGCTTTCTACACTTTGACTCAAATCATATTCATCAAATTCATCTGTTATGTATCTATCTGAATTGTTGGTAAATCCTTGATATGTTTGAATCATTTGTTTCCATATACTAAATTACTCTTCTGATTGTGGATCCTAACTCTGCCATCTTGGAATAGGTATGATCAGCAAAGGGGGTTTATATCTCATGCCAATCCATTTCTATTCTCCCCCAAAGTTGATTACCTCTATTAAAATTTCCATAATTGAGGATGCTCTCCTCATAATCCATCTTAAGTTATTTGGGGACATGAATTTTCACCTTTTAAGAGGCACTAAAAGTTGGTCCCATCTATTTACACTTGCGGCTATTACTGAATCAAAATTATGTCTTGAAAATAAATCAAAAGAAATAGTACAATCATATAGAGCCTGTAGATAATGTGTTTTAACCTCATCATTTAAAAAAGCACAGTTAATTTTTTTTTAAATCAATCTGGGAATAGGAAAGGCTGGTCTGACACATAATCCTATAGTCTTATCATGATTTGTATAGCCCTCAAATCTGCCTTTCCATGCTATCTAATTTTTTAATGTAGAATGTAATGCTCTTAGTTGAACTTCTCCTACATGAAGATTTATCAAAAAATTATTATGCTCATGATTTCCTAGAATCAAATCATTCAAATAAAATTCACAAAGAAAATCCTATTGATCATGTTCAACACTATAGAAAATTTCCAAAAATGTTGTTGGCTACAAAATTTTGTTAGGAAAATGACAGGAGATCCACAGAAGCTACCATCTATAAAATTTTTCAAATAAAAACAAAATGTATGCAGGATAAGGATTCATACATGCCAAAAGAGTTTCTCCTAATTTGCATGCATCCTGAAAATTTTCTTCTAACTCTTGGACTTTAGCCTCTAATTCTTTCTTTTCATTTTCCAAGAGTTTGTTTGAAGAATTTGCATCTTTGTTTTTTCACTTAGGTATAGAATATTATTCTTCGATTTGATGTAGTATTTTCAAGGGAGGAATATCTGGATCACTTTTTGGACAACCATGGTCAACAAATACCTTAGGAGGAGAAAGTGCAACAACAGGTGCTTCGAAAGAGTTTACCAAAATCTGCAATCCCCTACTTTCTTTCTTCAGACTTTCTACATATATCCAAAGACCAATATTTTCATCTTCATGTTCTTTTATTATTTCCTCTAATCTGTGAATTTTTGTGGCATGATTAGCATATATTTTATCTAATTTCTGCACCAAAGATGAGTTGAGATGGTCCTTATCTTGCAGTTGACTGATCAAGTCAGCAATGTCAATTATTTATTGTTGTTTAAGAGCTTGAGCTTGAGAAAGTTGCAAAGTTAGCTACATAATAGGATCATTTAGATTTTATGATTTTCATTTCTCATTGGTACATATAGTTTTCCCTTTATCCATTATAGTTTCAACTAGAATAGGTGGTTTTTCTACCATGCTTAATTCCTCTACCATGTGTGGCTCTTCCTCTAGATTTGGCTCCTCCATTATGATTGGAGAGTTCCTTTCAAAAGGAGTTTCTTCAATATCTGTAAGTGCAAGAATATTCTAATGTATGGGGGAATGAGACACCATTTTAAGACTATCTAAAATATCTAAAATTTCTTGATTATCTTCTTCTATTAAAATGAGCCTTCTCCTTCTTTTAATTACTCTTTAAGCTACACTTGGTTGATTTTCCTTCTCAACCACCAAACCCTTGGTCTTCTCAAGTTCTGTAGCAACATTCCATCTCAATTTTCTTCTTCCTATCAAAGGAACTGGTTGTACCATAGAATGATTAGGTTCTTCTGGAGACCTTGAAATTTTAGGGTTTTGAGACCTTGTGATTCTTCTTCTTGAAGAAGAAGGGATTTTTGTGGAGATTATAGTCTGAGATTGTTTTCTTGGTTTTATATTCTCAGTTGATGGGGCAAGTGGAGATGAGTGTTCCTATGGTACATTTGGGGTTTCTTGTGCTATACTATTCTAAAATTCCTCCCATACCTCTTAACCTTGCTAAAGGAACTGATGTTGGATGATAAGCTGAATAAAGCCATGATGCCTAAGAGTAGCAGTAGGGGTTGTAGACATAACTTGTAGAGCACCATAGAAGAAAGATGGGAGGTTAATTTTATACTGAGGGTTTTGTCTCCCATGCTTAAGATGTATTAACATTTTCATGGCATCTCCCCTGAAAAGACTGTGTTGCCCTTCACAAATGATATATTTAAGTACTCACTTGGATAAAAATTTCCAAGGTTTAGGAAGTAAATTTCTTTTAATCCCTTTTGATTTTCCCTTGGAATCTACTAGACATGAAGTTTCAGTCTGCTTATTATCATTAAATTGACTAATTAAATCACTAAATGAAACTCTACCTGTATCTCTCATTCATTCTTTTGGAACTTGTATAATTTGGCTTATGATTTGAGTTGTAACAGGAATAACAATGCCTTTCACAATTGAAAATTCAGGGGTGAGATTGGTAATGAATTCACTTACCATTGTTTCATCAAAACCCTGGAGCTTTTCAATCAAAGGTAGCTAGCCATTAGCTCTGAACACTGTTATAGAAGCTTTGTATTTATGAAACTTCACTAGATCCTTTGGCTCTGATCTTGTCTTCTATCCCATTTCTATGCAGAGTCACAGTTAGCTCAGTTCCTTTAACTCCAATTAAGGTGTAGAATAGAATTTTGTTGAAGTCGGTAGGCAACAAGCTCTAAGGATCAGCTTTTATTGAAGTCTGTAGAAAGGAAATGGTTCATTTGAAATGCTACAGCTACATGAGTCTGAAGTGTGGTATGATGTTTTGATACAGTTAAGTGCCACACATTTCTATGGAGCGTTCCAACCATTTGGTCTCATCAATACAAGTTATGTGAAATGATGATGTGTCATATTAATGGTGACATTGATTCATTATTTCATTGAAACCCCCTTTTTATGACATCCTATCATTATGGTACTTGATGACTCAATTGATGATATCAAAGCTACACACTTATCCATACACCTTTGGCAACTCAGTTGCATGCTTTTTCATTATGGCATGTGTCATTCCATTTTAGATATTTAGGTCATCTCAAAAGAATAGGGTCTTAATCAAATTGAAGATAATTAGTTAACTAAACATAGATAAATAAATTATATGTCTTACTTTAACCTTAGATGTTATCCTTTGCTTGCCACATGTCCTGCACAAATAGGTTTGCATGGATTAGTTTATTACATGGAGATGATCAATCATAGTGTCATGATGAGATTTTCTTATAAATTTTTGTTTTCACCCTTTGGCTAGCTATTACTAGTTTTCTAGCCAAAGCCCCCCCTTTTTTTGTTGCAATGCATAGCCAGCCAACAAGTTGGTTTTCTGGGTATGCATTATCAATAGTGTCCCTAGAAGGATTTTCACTATTGATTGATTTTTATTTTTATTTTTATTTTTTTTATTATTATTTTTTTATTTTATTTATTTATTATTATTTTTATTATTATTATTATTATTTTGAAGGATTATCAAGGAGCATGTTCACTGGAAGAAGTAGAGCTTTCCAGAATAGCTACTTGATCCTTTAATTTTTGAATAAATTTGTTTTTATTGAGAGGTTTTTGATAGAGCTTCAACCTATGTCTATTTTCTTGTGGATGGTATGGAGATGTTTTTTTATGCTGAGTTTGATAAAATTGCATGTAATGATTTATCATGTTTGACATGAAATGTCGTCCTTGATCTTAGACTATCTCTCTTGTAGCACCAAATCTTTGCATGAATTTTAAATATAAGAAATCAGCTACCATCTCCTCTCTTGCATGAGTTAATGCTTACACTTTTGCCCACTTGGTCACGTAGTCTATACATACTATGAGATATTTTTTTCCTCTAGAAGGAGGATCCACTAGACCAATAAAATTAATTCCCCATTTCTCAAATAGTTCTAAAATCAATTAAGGATGAGGGTATAGAGGCATCTCTATTGAAAGAGTAGGCTTTCAAATTCATTGACAAGCATCACAGTGTCTGACATATCTTTTTACTTGCTAATGAAGATGAGGCCAATAATATCCTGCTCCCAAGATTTTATGTATGGTTCTTTGAGCTGAGTAATGGCCTCCTCTTGGTTCATCATGACAAGCTCTAATGATATCATAAGCTTCACCATTTGTCACACACCTGTGAAACACATGATCAGGTCCAAGTTTAAATAACATTCCATTAATCCATTTAAAAGAACTTTCTTTGATTAAATGTTTCTTTTCTTTTTGTGAAAAGTGCATAGGAAACTTCTCTGTGGTGAGGTAATTGTCTATATCAGTAAACCACGGAGATTGTGCTGAAATAGTGAATAATTGTTCATCTAAAAAGTCATCTTCCATTGGTTCTTCTTCACTTTTAGTGTTGATTGTTGACAATAATTCCGCAACCACATTAGACTTCCCTGGTTTGTCTATAATAGTAACATCAAATTCTTGTAAGAGCAATAGCCATCTAATAACCCTACCTCCTACAATTGGTTTGTTGGTAATATATCTAATAGATGAATGGTATGTATAGACAAATACCTTGTAGCTTGTTATGTAGTGTCTAAATTTGTTTATTGCATAAATTACAACTCATAATTCCTTCTCAGTTGTGGTGTAATTTCTTTCAGCAGGTGTCATGTTTTTGCTAATATAATATATAATATACATGTTACCTTCTTCATCCTTTTGTCCAAGAACTGCTCCTAGTGATATATTGGAAGCATATATGTATATATGGAATGGTTTAGTCTAATATGGTCCTCTTAATTCTGGAGCAGTAACAAGTTTAGCTTTGATGGTTTCAAAGGCCTGCTGGCAACTATCATTCCATTCGAATGTACTATCTTTTGTAAGCAAGGAAAACATAGGGACAACTATTTGACTAAACTTATGTATGAAGCATTTGTAGTAACCAACGTGTCCCTAAAAACTCTATTGACCATTTTTTTCCAAATAGGCCAAAAATCGGTCCCCCTTCTTTTTTATGTTGTTCTAAGCCAATACTTTTGATTTTGCACGAGTCTTGAAATTTCTACCGACTCTAAAAATTTTCTATAGACTCTACAGGTGTAGTCTTTTAGCATATGAAGAACTAGTTCAAAGACTCCAAAATTTTACAAAGCTTCTTCGGGCTCTCATCTGAAGAAATTCACAAGGTTTTCACCTTTGAACCGTTGAACCATTGAACTGGTTCAATGCTTCGGTTCAATGCCTTGGTTCAATGCTTCGATTCAACTGCAAAGTTCATCAACTTAGTTTAAAGGCTTGGTTTAATTCAATTGGTTCAATGTTTTGGCAAAGTTCAACGCTTGGTTCAATCGGCAAAGTTCATTGGCAGGGTTCAATGCTTCGGTTCAACAGCTTTTGGTTCAATCAAATGGTTCATTAGCTTGGTTCAATGCATTGGTTCAACACCTTAGTTTAATTTTTTGGTTCAATCATTTGGTTCACTTTGTCAGTTCATCAGTCAGTTTAAGGGCTTGGTTTAATACTTTGGTTCAAAGCCTTGATTCATCGCGACAAGTTCAAAGGCTTGTTTTAAAGTAGCATAGTTCAAATAAATGGCGTGTAGTGTTGAACCGTTGAACCATTAAACCATTTTTGGTTCAAGCAGTTGGTTCAAAGGAATGGTTTAAACACTTGGTTCAAGTGGTAGGTTCAAAGGCTTGGTTTAACAAAGGAGTGGCACGTAGTGTTGAACCATTGAACCATTGAACCATTTTTGGTTCAATCAGTTGGTTCAATGGCTTAGTTCAATCAGGGGGTTCAAAAGAGCATCCACAAAGCCTAAGGATGAGTGCCCTTTTAGAAGGTAGTTAGGTGCAAAGGCAGCCTTCAGAAGGGTCATTTTCAAGAAGGTCGTAAAGGATGTTTTCAAAAAAATTTCTAAGGCAGTCGGCAGAAGTAAGGAAGAAATCCTTCAGACTTTTGTCCGAAGGAATTCCTTCAAACAAAAGTCCAAAGGAATTCAAAAAAATTGTAAACAAGAAACCCAAAAGAAAGGGACTTAAGGCAAAAGCAAAAGACATGTGATGATTTCTTTCAAAATTTTTGTCTAAAGGAATTCTTTCAGATAAAATTTTGAAGAAATTTGGGGAGGCCACCAGAGAGAGAAAAGCTAAGAAAATTCCAAAGAAAAGGACTTAGGGAAAATAATTTGAAGATGTCCATAAGAAATGTCGAAGCAAGAAAGCTGAAGGAAAGTATAGGGGTGATGGGCCCATGAACGTCAAATTTTACACTAGGAAATCTGGAGCACAGAAGGTGCCAAGTGGCAACCACGAAAGACTTTGACATGCTTTTTTAGGAGCAGCGAAATGTGCCACGTATCCCCTGCAAGGCTAGGTGGAAGCTAACAAGTGTCAGAACCCACAATCTCTCTCTTTTGTCCCATGAGAATTGTGGTGGGCCTCGAATGAATTGCTAAAGGAAGTGGAATCTGACACATGTCCTCTTCTGTAAAACCTTCAAAGGGTGATTAAAGCTTCCCTGAGTCAAGCGGATGTTGCCACGCATCTTGCCCATTTCACAATGGAATGTGCCACATGTCACTTATTTGAAAATTAGAAAAAAGTGGCCAAGGCAAGTAGGAAGAGCCCAAGAAAGTAGCAACCTACCAGAAGAAGCTAGAAAGAGAGAGACTAGGAAGAAGACAAAGCACAGGAGCAGACAAAGCATCTAGGTGGCGAAGAAGGTGTCAACTTAGGGAGTTACTCTAGTAGGTGATATAGTGTATGCAAATTGATCATTGGGAGGCATAAATGGCTAGAAATTGGACCCATTTTCTTCATTTTTCATTAATGAGTAGACAAGCTGCATAATCACCTTGAAAGAGTGGTCTTGTAAGCAGACAATCGGTGCAGCCCATAATTTCTCATATGATGTTTAAGCGGCTTGCTCTTCCTAATGATCATAATGCACATGGGTCATTTGCAAAAAGGGCACCAAAGGGCCTCTTCTCTTCCTCTATATATTGTAAAATTTCTCATTTGAGAAGAATCCACCCTCTTAGCCTTAAGGCAAAACTCTGCCCAAAATCTCTCAGGCTTGTAAGGCAGAGTTGCCAAATTTTACCTTGAATCAGGACTTAGCATTTTTACCTCTATCTGGACTTGCACTTTAAAGTATATGTCTGTGTTCTTCTTTTGTGTTAAGTCATTTTCTTTCATGCTTTTCATAGATTGATTACAACATGTTTAGTGCATTGTGAAGTCTCTTTTCTGCAGGTCTGCTAGAAGTGTCTACAGCAAGAATATAGGCGCATGTGAATAGGCTGTCAAAGTGTGTCTCAGAACACCTTTTCTAGTTCCTTCCTATATCTCTATGGACCCCTGACTCACTAAAATAGAAGAGTTTCCCATGTCAGATAAAGTGTATAGGAATTTCTTCTTGGTGAAAAGTGTATGTTCGGGCTAGGTGGGTCAACTTTTTTGGTGTATCACCCTTTCATTTTTAGGCTTAGTTTCTATTTTCAGCATCTCTCTCTCCCTTTTCACCCCCCCTTTTTTACATTTGTTTGTTAGCAATAGGAGAAACTAGGGCCTAAAAGATACATCAAAGGGAGCTATCCCTTATTTAGAGACTCTCCCCTCTAGATTTGTTGGTCCCACAGACAAGAGGGGAGTTTCCATTGTTGCGTGTGGAAGGGTGGGAGCTAGGCATCCTGCCTCAGGTGCAATCCACTACATCAACAATTTTTGGCACACCTAGTGGGACCAACTAGGACAAGTTTTATCCAAAGAGTTGAAGAATTTTTGGTGTGTTTCTCAACCCACTAGCCTTTGGAGGCTTTTGCATCAACACCAATGGTGACTCTGAGTTAAATCAACTGGTTAAGCAATTTTGGTGCCATCAAGAAACAATATTTTGGTATGTATAATTCCATCATTCAGAGCCATGGACCCTATTTTCCTTGGCCAGCCTGGCTATGATCCTTACCAGCCTTATGGTGATCCTTATCAAATTCAATATGACTAGTCTCAACCCTGTCATAAGCTATATCAGCCTTATGCCCAGTCTTCTCAATGTGTCACTTCTCCCACTCAACCTAATCTCTTTGCCAATCAACCCATTTCCACTTTCAAATGAGCACTGCTGGGATATGAAAAGTATGTAATAGATCTTGACACTAGAAGGGGATGTGGCCAAGAAATTATTGATCATGTCATCCATCAAGTGAGAAATGCATTGGATCAGGTTAAGAGTGAATGGGCTCCTATTGAAAGAGCCAATTGGTAAAGGCTTACAAGTGAGATGATAGATGTGAGTGGCTTGATTGCATCTTTGGAAGAGAATCTGAGTATTCATGAGAGGCAGCCTTACCAAGTCTATCAACATGCATACTCACTGCCCTAAGTATCATATCAATCATACATAGCCCCTGCTTATAAGCCAAGTCAAGCCTATCAAAGTCCTTTCCTCAATCATGTTGAGGAAAGTTCTGAAATAGTAAATCTTGTGTTTCAGGCTAAACTCGATAGATAGATCAAATTGGCAAATCTTCAAATCCAACAATCTATTTTGGCAACAAGGGAAGTGGAATCCAAACCCTCACTACCCTCTCACCTTGTGGCCCCATCACTCCAAAAGGAGATGTCCAGTCTGAATATCTTGAGCTAGAATAAAGTGGTTGAGTCATGGAACAACAAGGAGGAGAAAGACATTGTCCAAGAGTGTGAGGTACAAAATGAGGTTAGTCCTTTTCAAGTCCCTCCCACCCTTCCTTAGGAAGCTTCTTTCATTTCATGGCAACCTTCATGCACTCCCCATCTCTATAATGATTCCTATGAGATCCAAGAGGTATAAAATGAGGATAATCTAGATAAGTAGATTGAGGAATTAGAGGCTAAGATGAGACTGCTTGGAGAAAGAGAGATGGAGTTTTCAGACCTTGTAGAGGAGTCAATGCCAAAAGACACCCCTTCCACCAATCCACAAGATAATTTCAATATTGATGAAGTGTTGGTAAAGTGGAGGGATGAAAATCAAGAAATTTTAGCCCAAGGTCTACCCCCTCCTATTCTAGAGAAAACTGTCTCTTGTGTGCCAAATCCTTTCTATTAGATGGCACTTGCTCATTCTGACTCATCTAATGCATCAATCAATCCTACCTTTAATCTTGTATGCTTAGCTTTTTAGCATGCCTCTTTTCAAATAGCTCTTCTTTTACATGAGCAAACCCTCCCAAATCTTCCCCAACCTCCTCAAGTATTTCAACATGATCTCTAATTCCAAGCTCGAAGAAGGAACATCATGAACCAACTCAGGACCTTGAAGAGGATAAAGTTACTGCCTGTTCACAGGAGCAAGATTCCAATCCCAAGATCATGAGTTGGAAGCAAATAGTGGAATCTTTGGGTAGAAAGGAAGAGGAGGAGAAAGGTTTTGCTCAAAACCTTGAAGAAGATGAGGCTGCTCCTACTCCCGATGATGATTGTGACCTCCAAGAAAGGCTCTTCCAAGAGGATATAGACAGGTGGATTGTAGAGTTAGAATCTAGAGAGAGATTCCTCAACCAATGTGTGATGGATGGTTCAAACCTAATGGCACATTCCATGTCTGAACACACCCCATCTACACATCTCCAAGAGAGATATCAGGCCATGCCTGATATAGATGAAGTGATGACCAAATGGAAAGAGGAGAATCATTTGATTCTAGTTCAAGGACTACCTCTTCTTCCACATGAGTTCATTCATTAGCCTTCCACTTTACCCATTCTCAAGGAGGAACCTGTCTTGAAGGAAGCAAGTGAGGAGGAGTATGCTCAGTTTGTGACCAATCAGGGAGACTTCATGAGTGCAGATGAGGAGGAAATCACCATAGGTACCCCCATTGATCAACAAGAATACAAGTCACAATATTTTGCCTCTATCTCTGATGATGAAGAAGTGATTTTTTCCCCTTTTCTCAAATTTTAAGATGTTGCAGAGGGGCATGGACATTTTATTTACCATGCTTTAAATGATTTGTTTGAAGTCATTGGGGTAGGTTACACTATTATTCAAGGGGGCTAAGAGTGGAGAAGGCAGCATTGGGTGTAGACACCTAAAAAGTGTCTAACCCTTGGTCCTTTCTCCCTCCTAGTCCTCCTTGGTCCCTAACCTACCTAAGTCTTATTAATTGAAAATAATCATCTATTTTTAATTAATAAGTCCCCTTTTTCCCTCTCCTTGCCACCTCACCACCCTAGGATACCCTCCTTGGATCCCCTTTATTCCCCACATGGCCATTTAATGCCTTAGTCTCCCATTCCAACCTCTCCTCTCGCCCATTTAACCCCGTCGACCGTTTCATCCTCGCATTCATTTGACCCGGCCGTTGGGAAACGGATGAAAGGCTATTTTTAGCCTTTCTCCAGCCTTTCAGCCACCGACGTCAGTCTGCCTTCGGCCGACGTCGGCGACATTGCCGGTGTCGGCACCCTTCATAATGGTTTTCTTCACCGTTATCTCTCCCTGGTTCTGGTTTGACTTCACTTCTCTGGTCTCTAGCTCTCGCATCCCGACTCTTGAATCTTTGGCATCAAACCCTTGTATCAGCAATCTCTCTACCAATCAATCTAACTCTCCCCCCTCAGGTACACAGCAAGCTTCTACAGGTGAACAACAGGTATTCTTCATCGGCAACAGGTCTTCTCATCCGGCATCACCAGCAACAAGATCAACACCTTCTTCAGCAGGGCACAGGTATGTTGTACTCTGTTTGTTTTTATGCTTTTTAGTCATTTCTAAACTAGATTCAGCTCTTCTTTTCCCCAACCCAGACTATTAACCAAACTAGACAGACCCGGATTCCTATCTCCCTGATTGGTCTCCTTTATCTCTCTGTCCCTTTCTGTCCATTTGACTCCCCTGCACAGACCCCCTGACTGCCTCAAATCAGACTCAGACCCGTCCACAGACACGTCCATAGACCAGACCTCAGACCAAGCCCGGACCATCCACAGACCAGACCCTACCCCGACTGACGCCGGTCATTACCCCCACCAACGTCGGCAGACTAACCGACATCGGCAGACCCGACAACCGATGCCGGTAGGACCACCGACGCCGGCGACTGTGACCAGTTTGACAGCTCCTTCCAGGTAAGCCTTTGCTTCCTTTTCTCTTTCAGTTTGCTATCATTTTAGTCCTTTTTAGCATTCTATCTTTTTATCAGACTTATCTTTTATCAAAATAGTGGGTTGACCTCCCTTAAGGAAGTTCTCATACTTCTGGGAACAAGCTTTCGCTTGGCAACCCACCGCCTATCCATCTAACATTTTCTTGTCCAAGTTTCCTTTTTTTCTTGCAGGTGTCATTCCTCCACAGCCAAAGAGGAGTGCTCACAAGCGTCTGGATTTATGGTGCGTGATCTTTAGTCCAGGTACTTCCCATGCCTTGTCCATTTATCTCTTTAGTTTCTTCTTTCTTTATGATCTGAAAAGAGAAATTTGAGTAGAAACATTGGGACTCAAATAAGTATGCAAAGGGGCTACAAGATTTCAAATTTATCCCTTCAAGAGGTTGGTGAATCTAAAGATACTTTATTTGAAATCATCAAGGAGGATGGTCATACCATGGAACCCGAGCATGAGGCAGAAGAGAACAAGCCAATCAATGATGCATATCAAGGGGTTTATAGTGATGAGCCATCATCAATTAATTTCTTGATGAGATACACTAGCATGAAGAACCAACAAGAGGTAAGCTTCCAAGAATAAACAAAGTACATATAAGTTGGAAGCATGTTTGAATCTGGTCCACTCAGATACAAGCTAACCCAGGTGGCAGGGAAGAGGAGCAGGTCACCAAATCTCCTTTCCATTTAGCCACTTGTCTGGTACCATAAGTTTCCTTGCCAGGGAGGGGACTTAAGAATTTTTCCCTTTGATCCAGGAGGGAAGAAAATACACCTAGTTATTTGTACATAATAGTTTGCTTTCATTTTTATTTCTTGCTTTCCCTAAGTGCAGTTTGCACAAGTAGTGTTTTTAGTCTTGTGTGTGTTTTCCCTTACGTCTGGGGTAAAAAGATTCATGTTTTATTCTTGGATCTTTAGGGCTATTGCTAACCTTTCTTCAAAGATGCATCTAAATTTGTGCCCAATGGACTTAAAGGCAACTAGTCTTTAGGCATAATAGGCATGCTTCCCTTGGGAGTCACCAATTTGTTGACCATTTTTTACCCAACAGGCCAAAAATCAGTCCCCCTTCTCTTTTATGCTATTTTGAGCTAATAATTTTGATTTTTCATGAGTCTTGTAATTTATATGGACTCTACAAATTTTCTATAAACTCTATAGGTGTAGTATTTTGGCAGATGAAGAACTAGTTCAAAGAGTCCAAAGTTTTACAAAGCTTCTTCGGGCTCTCGTCTGAAGAAATTCACAAGGTTTTCAGCTTTGAACTGTTGAACCATTGAACCATTTCAATGCTTTGGTCCAATGCCTTGGTTTAATGCTTCAATTCAACTACAAATTTCATCAACTCAGTTCAAAGGCTTGGTTCAATTCAGTTGGTTTAATGTTTCGGCAAAGTTCAATGCTTGGTTTAATCAACAAATTTCATCGACAGGGTTCAACACTTCAGTTCAACAGCTTTTGGTTCAATCAAATGGTTCATCAGCTTAGTTCAACAAGTTGGTTAAACACCTTGGTTCAATGTTTTAGTTCAATCAGATGGTTCAATCATTCAATTCACTCCTTCAATTCATCAGTCAGTTTAATGGCTTGGTTTAATACTTTGGTTCAAAGCCTTGGTTCATCATGACAAGTTCAAAGGCTTGTTTTAAAGTGGCACAGTTCAAACAAATGACACATAGTGTTGAACCATTGAATCATTAAACCGTTAAACCATTTTTGGTTCAAGTGGTTAGTTCAAGGGAATGGTTCAAACATTTGGTTCAAGCGGCAGGTTCAAAGGCTTGGTTCAATAAAGGAGTGGCATGCAGTGTTGAACTGTTGAACCATTTTTGGTTTAATCAGTTGGTTCAATAGCTTAGTTCAATCAAGTGGTTCAAAGGAGCATCCACAAAGCTGAAGGACAAGTGCCCTTTCGAAAGGTAGTTAGATGCAAAGGCACCCTTTGGAAGGGTCATTTTCAAGAAGGCCGCAAAGGAAATTTTCTTTAAAAAAATTTTCTAAGGCAGTCGGCAGAGGCAAGGAAGAAATCCTTCAAACTTTTGTCTGAAGGAATTCAAAAAAATTGTAAACAAGAAACCTAAAAGAAAGGGACTTAAGGTAAAAGCAAAATACATGTGATGATTTCTTTTAGACTTTTTGTCTGAAGGAATTCCTTCAGACAAAAGTTTGAAGAAATTCAAGGAGGATGCTGGAGAGAGAAAAACTGAGAAAATTCCAAAGAAAAGGACCTGAGGAAAATAATCCAAAGAAGAAGTCTGCAAGAAAGGTTGAAGGAAAGTCCAGGGGTGACGGGCCTACAAACATCAAATTTTAACCCAAGAAATCCAGAGCGTAGAAGGCACCAAGTGGCAACCACGAAAGACTTTGACATGCTTTTTTAGGAGTAGTGGAACGTGCCACGTATCCCCTATAAGGCTCAGTGGAAGATAACAAGTGTCAGCACCTACAGTTTCTCTCTTTTGTCCCATGAGAACTGTGGTGGGCCCTAAATAGATTGCTAAAGGAAGCAGAAGCCAACACATGTCCTCTTCCACAGGACCTTCAAAGGGTGCTTAAAGCTTCCATGAGTCAAGTGGATGCTACCACATGTCTTACCCATTTCACAGTAGAACGTGCCACGTGTCACTTATTTAAAAATTAGTGGAAAGTGGCCAAGGCAAGCAGGAATATCCCAAGAAAGTAGTAACCCACCAGAAGAAGCTAGAAAGAGAGAGACCAAGAAGAAGACAAAGCACAGGAGCAAACAAAGCATCCAAGTGGTGAAGAAGGTGTCAACTCAGGGAGTTACTCCAGTAGGTGATACAGTGTATGCAAATTTATCATTGGGAGGTGCAAATAGCTATCGATTGGACCCATTTTATTCATTTTGCATTAATGAGTAGACAAGTCACATAATCGCCTTGAAGGAGCGGTCTTGTAAGTAGACAATCGGCGTGGCCCATAATTTCTCATATGATGTTTAAGTAGCTTGCTCTTCCTAATAATCGAAATGCACATGGGTCATTTGCAAAAAGGGTGCCAAAGGGCCTCTTTTCTTCCTCTATATATTGTAAAATTTCTCATTTGAGAAGGATCCACCCTCTTAGCCTTAAGGCAAAACTTTGCCCAAAATCTCTTAGGCTTGTAAGGCAGAGCTGCCAGATTTTACCTTGAATCAGGACTTAGCATTTTTACCTCTATCTGGACTTTCACTTTAAAGTATATGTTTGTGTTCTTCTTTTGTGTTAAGTCATTGTATTTCATGCTTTTCATAGATTGATTACAGTATGTCCAATGCATTGTGAAGTCTCTTTTCTAAAGGTCTACCAAAAGTGTCTGCAGCAAGAATATAGGCGCATGTGAATAGGCTATCAAATTGTGTCCCAGAACACCTTTTCTAGTTCCTTCCTCCCTGTATTTCTACAGACCCTTGACTCACTAAAATAGAAGAGTTTCCCATGTTAGATGAAGTGTATGGGCACTTCTTCCTAGTGAAAAGTGTATGTTCAGGCTGGGTGGGTCAACTTTTCTGGTGTATCACCTTCTCATTTTTAGGCTTAGGTTCTATTTTCAGCATCTCTCTCTCCCTTTTCACCCCCCCTTTTTTACATTTGTTTGTTAGCAGTAGGAGAAAATAGGGCCTAAAAGATACATTAGAGGGAGCTATCCCTTATCTAGAGACTCTTCTCTCTAGCTTCGCCGATCCCACAGGTGAGAGGGGAGTTTCCATTGTTGCATGTGGAAGGACAGGAGCTAGGCATCCTACCCTAGGTGCAATCCACTACGTCAACAAACTCTTAAATTTAGTTTATTTTTGTGGAACAGATAAATTGTAAATTATTTTAACTTTCTTTGGATCTACTTGAATGCCTTTTGCAAAAATATAATGTCTTAGGACTATTCCTTCATCCATCATCAACAAAAATTTCTCATGGCTCAAAGATAATTGATGTTCCTCACATCTGATCAATACTCTTTCCAATTTGGTAAGAGCTTCTTCATAAGTTTTACCATAAACTATGAAATCATCCATATATACCCCAACACAATCATTTGTAAGGTCAGAGAATATTGCTAGAACTACTCTTTGGAAGGTTGCTGGAGCATTACAGAGTCTAAATGGAAGTACTCGATAAGAAAAATTTCCCAAAGGGTAGGTAAATTTGGTTTTATCTTGATCTTCAACTGCTACCATTATCTAGTAATACCCACTGAACCCATCCAGGAAAGAAAAATATTTCTTTCTTACCAAGTTATCAAGAACTTGATCAATGAAAGGTAAAGGAAAGTAATCCCTTAATGTTTATTTGTTTAATTCTCTATAATCCACATATACTCTTAACTTTTCATTTTTATTGGACACAATTACTAGAGGTGACACCCACTAGCTATTTGAGATGGGGTAAATAAACTTAACTTCCAACAACTTTTGGATTTCTGCTGTGACTATTTCTTTTAGTGCTGGGTTTATTCTTCTTTGTGGTTGTTTGATCAGTTTGACAGATTTTGTGTAAATGTGATGAGTGTATATGCTGGGGTGAATTCCTTTCATGTCGGTATAATCCCAAGCAAAAGCCTTGGTATGTCTTTCCAATACTTCAAAGAGTTGATCTTCCTCTTCATTTGTTAACCAACTATTGACGTTCAAAATTTTTCTAGGTAATACCATGATTGGTTTTGTACTTGGGGGTAGTTGGATTATATTTGATTAAACTCACTAATTAATGAGTTTATAGGACATGGATGAGGAAGTAGATTATGAAACATGGTTACATTATCAATAAACTCTTTTCTAGGAGGAATCAATCTTGCTAAAGAACAATGAAATGCATCTAAGAAATGAGTTTGTTGTTGTTCTGCCAATTTCCACACACTTTCTTGAACCAATCTATGATCATATGATGAAGAAGTACTAGAAAAAGTAGAAGTGGAGGTTTCAAAATTTTCCATTAGACCTAAGAATCTTGAACTAAGGCAGCCTATAGCTTTTAGACTAACAAAATCTATAGTTTTTAAATTGGCATAGTCCGTAGTTTTTGGGTATATATCTCCATTTAATTCTTCCAAGTGTTTTTTAACTGTGATCATGGCTAAGGAGGACATGTTGTTAATTGTGTTGTTTGATTCATCCACCCAAAGTTATTGTATGCAATTTGTTGATGGTTTTGTAGGAGGATACAAGGAGATGCATTTGGATTTTAACCCATTGGAAATGGTCATGTCTCTTGACCTACAATCAATCAATGCTACTAAAGTGGCCAACCATGGTCTACCTAGGATTATAAGATATCTTAGATTCTTTATTTTGGGTTGCAATACCATGAAATCTACTAGATATTCCCAAGATTCTATTAACACTTCAACATTTTCTATAGTTCCCTCTAGTTTTATTACCAATTGGTTTGCCATTTGAAGAATGGTAGTTGTAGGTTGCAATTTTATAAGAGATAATGCATTGAGAGTATCAATTGTCATGACTTTAATTGTTGCTCCCAAATCTACCAAGACATTAGGAATTTCTTTTCCTTCGATTGTGACTATGATCACTAGGCTTTCTGGATCTGCATATTTTGGAACTAATAGTTTTCCTGCTAATAAATCAGCAATTTTTCCATCAACATGAATGGTTCTAGGATATTTTACCTTCCTCTCAAGTGTCTTAATATAGAGGTTTTTTATGATCTTATTTAATTTAAGTATATCCCTAATAGATTGTAGAAGGGGTACCTCAATATTGATATTTTGCAACTCATGGACCAAGTTTGAGTTTGGTTTGATACCATTTTCTCTTAATCTTTTAGGAAAAGGAACTACTAGTGTAGTAGTGTTTCCTTTGTTTACTTCAGGTCTCATTTTGATTTCAGCTTATCCAATGCTTAATTGAGATGATTTTATCTTTTCATTTTCATTAGATATCTTAGAAATTAGTACTGTAGGTTTTTGTATAGTTTTTCCTGATCTCAAATGTATGTCTAGACACTCAATAACTCCAACATTGATTGTTTCTTCCTGTTCATTAACATAAATAGGTGCTAGTTATTTATTTTTCAGATTTGCTATTGGTTGTGCAAGTATTAAGGGCTGATTGATTTGTCCTTATTATTAAATAATTGGGGGTAGCATTATGGTTTACTGCTGAAGTGGTCTTCTTGGTTGGGTGAATTTTGACTATGGGTTCCACTACTAATTTCATTGTTGGTATGGCTATGGCATCTAATGTTGCTATGGCACCCATTGTTGCTATATTTGTGGCACCATCCATGGAGGTGTTGGCATCCAATCTTGTCTTGCCCATGGATTTTGAATTGATTAAATTTGGGGTTGATTCCAAAATGGTGAAGGGATTGAAACATTCCATGGCGACATTCATGGATTAACTAGATTTTTTGCATTAAACTGTCCTTGAGCCTAGTTTTATGGGGCAAAGTTTTGTCTTTTAATATAATTTACTTCTTCAGTGGACTAGACTTGGGTTTTTATTTGATTCTTTAAAATAGGTAGAAGGGTGCAATATTTGGTATCATGATATGTTGCATCATAGATCCCACATGATGATATATTGGTTTTATCTAGGGGGTAGTCTCCAAGGGTGTGATTCTATCTGCACTTAAGACAGTAAATTGCTAAAGGCTCTATTGTATTTGCCTTAGCTTGAAGGCCATCTAGAGTATTATTTAGTGTAACTAGAATATCTTTTTTGAGATTAGCAAATTCTTCTATTAATTTACCCACTTCATTATATTTCCCCAACTTTCCTTTCCTAATTCTAGGTTTTGTTTGAGAGTAATTGGTACAAAGATTAGAAATCTGATCGAAAGCCAACTTATTTATGTCTCCTCCACCCATCAAATTTAAGGCATCTCTAGTGTCTTCATCCAATCCTTTCAAGAAAACTAATTTATGAATTTCTTCAGCGAGTGGATAATTGCTTCTTTTATGAGTTAACATGAATCTATCCAAATAATCTTCTAAAGATTTATCCTCATTTTGTTTGATTTTGAATAAATCCTCTTTTCTTTCTTACACTCGGTAGTAATCTTAGTATTTTTTCAAGAATTCTATTTCCATGTCATCCCATGTTCTAATAGAATTTCCAGGTAAACCCATGAACCATCTCATAGCTACATCTTTAAGTGTAGAGGGAAATATTTTTAATTTTTGGCTATCAGTTGTGTAATCATAAGTTTCATATAGCACCTTAAATTCAAATAGGAATTAATCAAGATCTTCTGTAGATCATCCCCAAAAAATTGGTAGATTAGCTAGTGAAATATTTTTCATGGGGGTTTGATCATTAGGATATAAAATAATAGGAAAGGAGAAATTCCTTCCTGGTCGTGCGAATTGTTGATTTTGTTGGAGAGCCATTTCTTCTTCTGATGATATTTCAAGCTAGGATGATCTTCCCACTGAATGTTGTTCCAAATTCTCAAAATTTTCTTCAGCTATGGATCTTTGAAATGCTTCTTCTAAGTCTTTGGAAATATATAAATAATGTCTTCCCACAAGAGATTGATCTTGAGGAATTTGTCCTATGGGGCTTGCATTTGGTAATGGCCTGGTTCCTATCCTAGTTTCAAAAGATTCTTGCAAATAGTTTTCACTTGTATCTTCTGGTTCACTACTCAGAGATGTTAAAGGAGTGTCCACTTGTGTCCTCAGTGGAAACTTTGGAATAAATTGTCCTTTATAATCTCTAGGATGGTACATCAATTAATTAATTGTTTTTGGGATTTTTGTGTTTTTTACAATTTTTTAAACTCTAGATCAATAATTATTACCTCACTAACACCTTATGTTCCCTAGCAATGACACTAAAAATGATGAGTGTCATCTAAATCCTCATTTAACCAATATTTAATTGGTGTCTTATCAACTAGGGCCAGTGTCCAAAGCTATCTGTAGTAAGGTATGTGATGGTTTATCTAGAAGTCTGCTTATGGGGGTGCTTGCTGATCCTATTCTAACTTTGACTAAACTACTTGATTCACATTTTTGCTAAAAAAGAAAGAAATCAAATCAATCCACTCTTTTTTTGGAAATAAAAGATCACACTCCTATTTTACATTTTTAGGGAAAGTAAATTCACACTTCTACTTACAAAAATAAATTTACTTCACACTTCTGCTGTAAAAGAAAACATACTTTGCATAGAAAAGAAATGAAATAAGAAAATGATCTTTTTTGAACTATGAAATTGTTTTGATGTTTTTATAAATAAATTCAAATAGTAACAAGATTATAAATAATAAAATAGAACATAAATACCATACATAGTTCCTAGTTACAAGGAGAGTGGGCCCTTACTCCTCTCAGACTTAGGAACAAAGATTAATCAGTGTTGGAAACTTGAAGTATTAATTCATAGAAATGAAATAATTACAATCTGATTGAAACCTGTATGCTTATCTAATTATTGATCCTCTATTTTCTCTATATCTTTTGTTTTCTTCCTCTTTTTTTATAGTCAAAAGTCTTACACTTTATATGAATATAATCAACTCAAAATAGGATGCAAAAGAATAGGACTCTTGGTCGATCCCTTCATCCAAAGATAAGAGATTGGATTTTTAAGAGATCCAATTATTTTGATGAAATAAATGTCCTATCCTATAATAGTCCAAAAATTTGATTATATACAAATATTTCAAAAGCAAGTCCTTCAAAATAGTAGGCAGTTATTTTCCTTATTTGATTCTAACTGGAATGGTTCTTTCTTATCCTATCTTGTCTCCAGCTTCCCGTTGTCCTTACAGAATTCTTGGTATTGACCCTATGGATTCTGTAGAAACAAGCCTATAGATTTCATAGAAATAATTTTGTGGAGTCATTATAAATAATCTTGTAGAGTCCATAGAAACAAGCCTACAGATTCCATAGAAACAAGCCTGCAAAGTCCATAGAAACAAGCCTACGGAGTCCGTAGAAACAAGCTTGTGGAGTTCGTAGTTCTACTGGATGGAGATCAAAATGGAATGTTCAATATACATCACCTGTGTCTTCTTCTTGATAATTATTCACACAAAAGATCACTAAAACATGTTATGTATTAGACATTAATGACAAAGTAAATATTTAGTCTTTGCTTTAATATAAATAAGACAAATATCTATTTTCCATGTAATAGCTATCTAAGAATCTAAGATTTATATGAGATAATATCCTTCAAGAGATGATTTGAAGGAAATAACATGTCAATAATGAGCCATATTTTGATCTCATCAATTGGTCCTCTTGGATTGTGTAAGAGGGGTGTAAGAAGAAAAATGTGTAAGAGAAGTGTAATAACTTGTTTTGAGTGTATAATTGAAATGTATGACATATCATAACCTTTGATTTGTTGCACACTTTTCCTAATGATTTTATCCATTTGTGAGGTAATATTCCAATTTTGAATTTAGGAAAATAGGATAAAATACATGGATTTTCCTATTATATGAATAATTAGGCTTGATTAAGTGGGATTAATCAATAATTAGAAGAATGGTGGATTTTGTAATGTTTCTATTCATTAATCAAGTATTTAATTAATTACCCTATGAATATAATTGCAAAGTATTGATTTAATTCAAGATGCACTACATAATATTAATGATATAATATGATCCATCAGCTCTAATCAAGGATGTGTCATTGTAATTTTGAGTTAAAATGGTAGATTTTGTGGATAAATTAGGTTCAATGATGTTTTTTGGTTGAATTTGTATGTGATTACATAAATTCACTCTTTTTTATATTTTATACATGGATGTGGTTAAAATTAAGTCTCTACAAGACACACACACACACATGCACATGCACATGCACGCGTGCACACACACACACACACACACAAACACACACACACGCATGCACACATGTGCACGCACGCACACACACACACACACACACACACACACACACACACACACACACACACACACACACACACACACACACACACACACACACACACACACACACACACACACACACACACACACACACACACACACACACACACACACCCCTTGACCCACCAATACACCCACCTACACACACATGATTATAAGTGGCGATTCAAAATAATTAATATATGTTCCTTATAATTTTAGGATGAATAAGACCCACATATACATAATAATTATGGTGACATTGTGTGTCAAAATATATTAAAATATATATTATAAGTTGATTATAACTATAAATATAATAAATTATATAAAATTTAAGTTAATTAATCAATATATATTTTCACATAATTAACTATTTTTAAGAATACCAAATTCTAGTTTTAACCAAATGATTTATATTATCCACTAAAATTACCCCTAGTGGATTGAATCATGTCTACAACTGGACATAAAAATGCTTTTTTGAAATTACATTTCTTTTAAGTATCTTTTCAAGGACTTAATTTATGTTTGATTTTATTGGGCCTCTTTAACCATGGTTTATTATGTCTACACCTAGATATATATGATTTTATTAATTTTAATATCTTTTTGACTAAATTATTATATAAGGCCTATTAAAACATGTAAATCCTTGTTGTAAAATTTGATTTTGGAGTTATTTGAGTCAAATTTTACAATTATTTTATCTTTCAACTCTTTCAAATTAATTTCTATTTAAAATAAGTAATGAATTATAATAATAAATAGTTATGATATACAAAAATTTTAATAAAAAATTATTAATATTTTAATAAACCTTATCAAGTTGAGATTACATGTTTGACTTGTTTAAAGTGTTATGTCATTAAATATTTGTTTTAAAAAAAAAAAATTCTAAATATTATTTGCTTTAATTAATTTAATATTATATAAAGCATGATTTCAAGGGTTTATATTTATCATTATTCAAGATGATGGCCAAATAAATCCACACTACTTGTCTTTTTATAATTTATTAATAAATTAAAAAATATATATATTTAATGAAATAACTCATAAAAGTCTTATAATATCAGAAAACAAAATATTGAAATATGAGTAAATACTATAAATGAAATTACATTGTATATATCTATAAAATTATAATTAAGTTTTATCAAACGTAAGAAAATAAAATTATATTTAATTATTAATCTAATATTAGTATAATAATTAATAAATAAAAGGTTTATAGAAGTTTTTATTTTTATAATTTATAGATAATTATCATAATATAACAATAAAACTAGTTTTTAGGGCAAGATACTGAGAACCCAAAAAAAAAATAGTCTCCAAACCCAAAAAATATAGCACTCCATGTTTATGGTAACTAGGTTCATGGGCTTGACATTTCTAGAAAACATTATACAAGAATAATATTATATAAAAATGTGTTTATCAAGTAAAAGTCATTGAAAACCTTGCTTGCAATTTTGAATCTTTAATTTATCCATGTCAAATTAATCTTCTTATTCAAAACCTAATATGATAACTAAAAATGTAGAGGATAAAAAAAAAGTTTCAAACAAGGTTTTTAAGTATCAACTATCATAAATCTTAATGGCGTACAATATCGGTTACGCATATCACACTAAGGAAAATGTGATTCAACTAAGTAGTCTAATGTAATTTAAATGTCCCTACAATGATCTTTTATGCTAAAGAATAATTTACAAATGCTTGATATTTGATATAAAATAGTAAACAATAAACATTTTATGCATTTAATATTTCTTTAGATCATTTATTGTCTTCTCTATATATTTTTATTGATTGATTTCTTCACTTCAATATCCTAAATGTACCAATGCACCTATGTATTTATAGATTTTTAGGATTTAAATTAAGATTCTATTGGTACACAATTTAATAGAGAACAAGTGGATATATAGATAAGATGATACTACAAACCCTATGGGGATAATAATGGGATCAAAAGGATAACATCCCCAAAAATGTAAATTGTATATTTCTTGGAAATATACCAAAACATAAGGGAATAAGGGGAGATGAGAAGGATGGGATATGACAAGGAAGACCTAAAACTCACAAAAATATTTTGACAAAGCTTAATATAAATCAATAAGATAAATGTACACATGCATTTTATAATGATATAATTTTATGATTAATAAATATCTAAAGGATCATTTTTTATGTCAAAAAAAATTAAATAATTTATTAAAGATTGTCATTAATGTTGTGGTTTTTGAAGAGGGAATTAAGATAAAATGGCATAGATTCCCTCCTTCCAAAGATTAAATTTGATGGCAGATGGCTGTAAGATGATAATTATTCTTTTTTACTATAAAATACAATCAAATATTTTTTAAGACTATATTAAACACAAGGTAAAATATTAAATAGACCATTAAAAATCATATAAAATTATAATAAATATATATTATCTTCATTTTTTCTTATTATAATAATATTTGAGGAACAATATTTAATAGATAAACATCATACAAAAACTCACAACAAGCACTATCAACCATCAACTTTAGTTTTTAACTCCATTTACCTCCAAAATTTAAAATGGAATGAAATAGCTAGGTAGCAAGATTTTTCATCTCCTTTTCTAAGTATCATTCATGTATCAACATATAGAAATCACACCATGTGTTGTTTTTAAAATTAGATATCTAATTATAATTTTCTAACATGATGCATGAACAATAATTATAGTAATCAATGTCCTATAAGCCCACTTTATTTTTTCTTTTGTTATGAATTTTTCCATTTCTATTAAAATTAAATTATTTTTTTTCAAATCTTGATCTCTACGCGTGGAAGGATAAAAATGAGAAGGATAAGAATACCATTATGGTAGTAGAAATGAGATGCAACATAAGGTACCCAATGATACCATTCTAAAATCATAACTAAAATGTCTGATAATTTATTTTTATATATTATGCTCCATTATAAATCTGTTGTTTTGAAACAATCTAGGAATATCCCTTCTTTGTATTTGATGAAATAGTGAGGATGCCCATGCCTTGGGCATATCAATTTTTTTGCAATAATTTTTTATCCTATGAACCATGAAATGACTTTCTTGGAAGAGGTTACAGCGGGTCATTTCTATATGACATATCAATGGGAATGGCATGAAGCACTCATCATAATGATGCCAACATCAACATCAACATCAACATCAACATCAACATCAACATCAACATCTATATATGGGAATATCCTATTTACATTATATTTTGATGGATGATAAAGAACTTATTTTCTTTTTAAGCACTATATTTTTTTTGTCTTGTAAATGGAAATAGTGGTTGATAATATGGATGAGGGGTACTTAAATTAGGGTGGAGAGAGGCAATGGTACCATGTTTGAACCTTGGGATGAATGCATAGGAGGCATTAGATTAAGGATTCATTTCCTAATATATTTTTAAGTGCATTAAAAAATACTTTTCTATTATCATTTTATATTAAATCATGGCTTATTTAAAATATTTTTATATTCACAAGCCAAGAATATGGTAGCAAAGGTGAATTGTTAGGATTTAACCCATGTTAGTTGTATTTGGTGAAACAAACTGATTTATTTATGAGGATATTTATGTTATTGGTAAATTTAATTTTACATACATGTTTATTTTGAAATAGTTTTTTTGTAAAAATTAATTTCATTTTTATTAATGTGGTTCTTGATTTTCCTTTGATTTTATGTTTTTCATAATATATTGTAAAATAGTTAAATAAATATAGAAGATTTTAAAAAATGTTGTGTGCGATAAGAAAAATTTGTAACATATCTTCTACATAATGTTATGAAATTGATATGAATCTATTGGAGATGGCTATGCTTGAATCATAATCAAAATCATTATTGAGCATTTGACTCATTTCATCCTCCATGTCATTGGATAGAATATCATACTCAGCATATCCTACATTTTCACTTTGAATACAAGGAGATATTCCTATAGAATCTTAATTATGCCAAATGTTTTGTTATTTTATATATCTTCAATATGTGGAAAGCTCCTCTAATTCAACATACAATATAGGTAAATTATTAGAGATAAATTTATGGGTTGTGAGGATGTTAGGAATTATGTCAATCATGGATTCTTTACATGGATATTGGGAATACCTTCAACCATGAGTGCATTACACAATAGAATTATTATTATTATTATTTTAATTTGGACTCCAACACTACTCTTTTCACCACATCCAAAACTATTTATTTTTGAGGAAATCATTTGTGACATATTACCTTCTTGTTTTACCCCTTTTTCCATATCTTTGTCTCTTTTTCATCTTATATCTAGATTTTCCATCTTCCCACTTAAAATATAGTAAAATAATTTTTTCATGCATCATATTATGTTTTAGACGAATTGGGTCTTCATTTTACAAATCAAAATGACTAGTACCTTCCTTTATATCACAACCTTCATATGTTGTTGATTCACAATTAATTTTCACTGCATATTTAAATTACACATTTTTCAAGTATTATAACTTTTGTTTTATTTTATTTTCTATGGGGTCACCCATAACACGTTTATTTCTAACCTATTTTTGTTTAATTTCATTGCAAATTACATAAAGGTTTTCTCACTCCTTCCTTAACTTGAGTATATGTTATTTTGATTATCTTTTTCCATCATTCTTTGAATACAACTAATGATTAGATTTGGTAGTTTAAATTTTTGGTTTTATCTATATTTTAAGTGCTTCAGACTTGGATTATGATTACTCCTAGTGAATGGTATGAAAATTGGTAAGAATTGAGCATATTTTATCAATGTAAAATAGTGTATAGATAAATTACAAATAGATATCAGATGGATTTTAAATGAATCCTTTATTTTTTATATATGGATCCATTTGTATAATTTACCATGTTATCAACATATTAGGATTGAAGGATAAACCTAAGGATGGGTTTGAGTTTAGAAAATAATTATTGCTAGGAGTAGGATGGTTTTGACCAACCAGGTCATTATTAACTGGTGATAATGACTGTACCTTCAAAATTGACCTATGTGTAGTTAGACTACTCTTAGAGTCTATACATGTATGTGTAAGATATTTAGTAGGTTTGAGATAGATAATGACATTCATGTAGGTAATTAAAAATAAAATAGAAGTTTTAACTCATAAAATCTCATGCAAGTGTGAGATGATGGTGTTTAGGACCTTGTTTGGGTGCTCAAGTAATGCATGGTAAATTTAGTCAAGCTTGTCATTGTCAAGTACTGAAGCCCAAATTTTAGCATCTAAATTTAGAAAAGGATTTCAAAAAATATTAGTGGAAATAATTTTTATCTAAATAACATTTATTAAAATTATCTCCTTTAATTTCAACTTGGCCAAACATGGGAAAGAATAATAAGTAATCAGTAATCAGTAATGAGTAATGAATAATAAATATTTATTTAGATATCAAATCCAACACGTTATCAATATATATAGCCATTTTTTTACAAGAAGGGAAACCCATCCTTAAGATCTAATTAAATTTATTTTTGAGAGTTTATTAGTTAATAATCTATGGAATAAATAAGTACTAAGTAGGTTTATCAACATAAAAATGTTGGAAAATGTATGGTCTATTGCATTCCCAAAAATATTCAATCCATTCGATTATTATAAATAAATAAAATTAGAGAGAATAAATCTATGGAGTATTTTGGCTAATTATCATCACTATTTGGAGTAAGATCAAGATGAGCTAAAACCCCTTGAGAATATTCACTTGTAACAACCACCATGATGAAAACCATTTCTATAAACTTAAATTGAAGAACACAACACAAATTTGTTTAAGGTAGAATGACTACTTTTAAAGCCTTAAATTAAAGAGAACATATATGTTTAAGGTTGAATGCTACCATATATAATAAATCAAAATATGAAGGATAAATAATAGGTTTCCTCACAAGAATATTACAATGAACCAACCTTTATCCATTCCCTCCATCTTCTTATATAGATAACTAAGGAGGTTTAAGATAAGAAGGAATATCTATATTTTAGGGGTTTCAGTTAAACCTAAATATAACCACTAAATATATTATTTTTTATAATAACTTAAAAATAAGTTATTATAAAATTTGATGATATGTGGAAGGGTTAGTTGTGCACATCCCTATCTAGGTTCAAATCTAGCTAGAGGCCTTTGAGGCCAGTTTATTACCATTTGAGTTAGATTTGAGGCTAATTATGGTCTCCCATAAATTGGTCATTTGATTATGTCCTAGATTCAATTAATATATTTGGTAAAAATTATTTCACCTCTCTCTCTCTCTCTCTCTCACACACACACACACACACACACACACACACACACACACACACACACACACACACACACACACACACACACACACACACACACACATACATGCACACAAACACACACACACACAAACACAAACACACACACACACACACACACACACACACACACACACACACACACACACACACACACACACACACACACACACACACACACACACACACACACACACACACACACACACACACACACACAGATTAATGTTTTAATGAGTCTTGGGTTTTAGAAGGACTAGCTAAATTTGATTAAAAATTTATTTTAACCCCATGTTTATTTCTTATCATCAATGATGTGCCTGAATTGGCTAATTTTAAGCTTCAAGAGGGCTATTATAGGGGGAATCATTATCTCCATTTATTAAGGAGGTTAATAAGGAATGAACATAGTAATAACATATTTAAGTGGTTATAATTGACTTCCTCTTTATATCCATACTCCCATATTTAATTAGTGGATGATACATTTATCTCTGGAACCCATTATAGAATAAGAAGTATTGAATTTATAATCAATCCATAATAAATATGAGGTAATGGAAAAATAAAAAAAATAATTCTATGAAATCTAAGGTTTATTTATTGAATAGTAACGAGGATATGCAAAGGAAAATTTAGAGGAGTTTTGGCTTTAAATTTGATATTATTCCTAGCTTGTACTTGATAAAGCATCTATTTGAGGGTAGGACCCTACAAGTACTTTGGAAATTGGTCTTGGATATAGTATAAAAGAAGTTATCCTCCTAAAAAGGGAAGTTATTTAGTTTTGTTGATAGAGCTCAGTTATTCTAGGAATCATTCCAAGATATTCCTATTTATGCCATATACTTTTAAAAAACTCCAAGATTAGTTTCTAAAACAATAAGTTGCTTATGATGGATTCTTCTCTGGAATGGGATAATAGAATAAAAAATGATCAATCTAATCAATTGGAAAGATATGTGTACTCTAAAAAAAGAGGGAAGTTTGGTGTTTAAAAAATGTAATGAGATTAAATAAGCCCTTGGATGTAAATTTTTATGGTAGATATATGAATAAGAAAATAACCTTTGGAGTAATATTTGGTAAGCAAAATATTTACACTCCAATGGTAAGGAGATAATTTTCACTCAAAAATATGCCAAGAGGGTCTACAATTTGGAATTTTATAAAGGGATATATGATATTCCTTATTAAGATTCCATGGTGGAATTGTCAGAAAGGGAATAATGTAAAATTTTGGAAAGATACTTATATCAAGGATGTTCCACCTGACTAGCTAGAAGAAATGGGTGAGATGGAAGAATATGGAAGTAGAAATTTTAGGCTCAAAGTTAAATAATACATTAAGGAGAGCATGGAGAAATTATACTATAAGTATTTAAATTGGCTTCCTAAGCTCATGGATTAAGGAAATATATTGGTCCCACTCCTTAAAAAATACCCTCTTCTCTATAAAGAAGAGGAGGATTGGTTAGTATGGCAAGGTTCAAAGGTTATCTTGGTGACTTTCAAAGATTCTTATTATGTAATATATCATATAAATCATCTCCAAATAGAAAGGTTTAATTTTCATAAGGTATGGATTAGTGAAGGATTACCAAAATATAACTTTTTAATATGGTTGATTGTGCATGAAAAGACTCCAACTCATGATGAATTAATGAAAAGAGGGGTTCATGGCCCTTTTTATGTGTCCTTTGAGGGGAAAGTAAAGAACAGGGAAATCATGACTTTCTTTATTGCACATTTTCCAAGGAAATAGGGAATGATTAGATGATTAAGTGGAATATAAACATGGTCATGTAAAAATATATGAAATAATTAATAACCAAGAGGGATTTAAAGATTAAGAACCCTCATCTAGAAGTAATCTATAACATTTTCCCTACCATCATCATTTGGTATATTTTTATAGAAATATAAATAAGAATTTTGTAGGAAGAGATGCTCTCAAATTTTAAAATGTTGGGATTAATTGAAGTTATAATATCTTAATTAATATGTATATGTCATGGGATGGAGGATAGAATTGAGGATCAATACATAATATTGTTTAATTCTTATAACCTAAATAACTAGAAGTCCTCTCTTATATTATTAAATAGTATTCAATTTATGAATAGTACATAGAGGAAAACTATCCATTGGAAACCCCCACTTAAAATATTTATTAAAATAAAATTTGATGGTGTGACTAAGGGAAACCCAGGGCTTATTAAAGATGGAGTGTTCATGGATCAAAAAGGTTATCCTTTGCTATTTTTTTTGTTTTTGATGTTGGGTAGGGAACCATTAATCAAGTAGAATAGATTTCAATACTTAGGGGGATGGAAATTTCCCTTTCAAAAAGATGGGGGAAGTTTTTAATTTAACATCACTAAAAAAATATTATTAAATGAATAGATAATTAAACTATCTTTTTAGAAAATAAATATGATCTTTAAAAAGGAAACCCTTTTGACTAAGAATTTTGAGAGGATAGTCTTTCTCCATGTTAAAATAAATGGAAACCTGGTGTATACACTTGATATTTTTCACTTAATCACTTTATTGATGCTTTCTCTTACAGTGGCTTGTAGATACATCAATATCCTTGAGTGCACACTTTAAAAAGTGAACTAGGAATGGGGTGGGATCAACTCATGGTACTTTTTGAGATATGTTTACATATTATTCTATCACAACTTAATTGTCATCAGTCTAACCTCCTTTGAGTCTCTATCCATCTTATCTCTTCATATAATTTTCATTCAAATTGTATATATTCCATATATCCTATTGTATTGGCCTAATTGATATAGTTTGATTCATGCAAAATTCTTAAGTCTTCCTTGTACTATATTGGATAACTTGATACAATTATGATTATCTCTTTTATAAATTTACTATATCAGCATGGACAATACCATACTATGGTAGCTGACATATTCCAATTGTATCGACCTAACAAATATCATTGGTCTAGAGTTTATATTTAGTTTTAGGTATTAGAGCCATATATATAAGGGGAATATTTTATTCCTAAAACAATATAACACATTAATACACCTTAATTGCACTCACCTTACTTGCTCTCAAATTGTAAAATGTTGGGAGTAATTGAAGTTATGATATCTTAATTAGTATCTATATGGCATGGGATGGAGGATATAATTGAGGATCAATAAATAACATTGTTTAATTATTATAACCTAATTAACTAGAAGTCCTCTCTTATATTATTAAATAGTATTAAATTTATGACTAGTACATAGAGGAAAACTATCCATTGGAAACCCCCACTTAAAATATTTATTAAAATAAAATTTGATGGGGTGACTAAGGGAAACCCAGAGCTTATTCAAGATGGAGTGTTCATGGGTCAAAAAGGTTATCCTTTGCTATTTTTTTGTTTTTGATGTTGGGTAGGGAACCATTAATCAAGTAGAATAGATTTCAATACTTAGGGGGATGGAAATTTCCCTTTCAAAAGGATGGGGGATTTTTTTTAATTTAACATGTCTCAAAAATTATTATTAAATGAACAGATAATTAAACTATCTTTTTAGAAAATAAATATGATCTTTAAAAAGGAAACCCTTTTGACTAGGAAGTTTGAGAGGATATTATTTCTCCATGTTAAAATAAATGGAAACCAGGTGAATACACTTGATATTTTTCACTTAATCACTTTATTGATGCTTTCTCTTATAGTGGCTTATAGATGCATTAATATCCTTGAGTGCACACTTTAAAAAGTGCATTAGGAATGGGGTGGAATCAACTCATGACACTTTGTGAGATATGTTTACATATTATTCTATCATAACATAATTTTCATCAGTCTAACCTCCTTTGAGTCTCTATCCATCTTATCTCTTCATATACTTTCCATTCAAATTATATATATTCCCTATATCCTATTGTATTGGCCTAATTGATATAGTTTGAATCATGAAAAATTCTTAAGTCTTCCTTGTACTATATTGGATAACTTGATAAAATTATGATTATCTCTTTTATCAATTTATTGTATCAACATGGCCAATACCATACTATGGTAGTTGACATATTCCAACTATATCAACCTAACAAATATCATTGGCCTAGAGTTTATATTTAGTTTTAGGTATTAGAGCCATATATATAAGGGTAATATTTTATTCCTAAAATAATATAACACATTAATACATCTCACTTGCACTCACATTTCTTCCCCTATGGAAGTATTTGGGGGAATTGGAGGTTTATAACCTTATATTATAAGTATTGTATTTTGTAATTGAATTTAAATATGAGAGGTATTTTGGAGTTCCTAACTAAGGATATCTATGTATTCATCCAAAAATTTAAGGTATTCAACCTCCAAAATATATTGGAAAAGTCCATTTGAGCCAAAGGGGATACTAAAGCAACAACAAGTCCACCCCAAGTTAATTATTGATATCGCTACACTCTTTAATTTACTTAGTATATTATATGTTTATTTATTTATTTTTGGATGTATGTATGTATGTATCCTTTCTTAAGATCTTCCTTATATTTAATAATTCGATATAGATATTGGGTTTCTTAAGCTTTTCATTTATCATCTTAGGTTATATAGGCCCCTAATTGGTTTCCCAATGCAACATACCTTATTTAAAATCACTTACCCATAATTTACTTTACTTGTACCCTTAAAATAATTTCATTACTATTTACAATCATTGTTACAATTAATTATCTTTATTAATCCCTAGCAAGAGTTGAATCTTTATGCCATAGGTTTAGACTTTAGAACCCTTTCCTTTTTTTATTTGAGTTTTATATTAGCCTCTGATATGTCTATAAATATCCTATCTCCTTACCCTATTATCCAAGTATACACAACCTCTATTTGATTGACCTTATTCATGTCCTAGTATAAATTTTGGTGAAATCGATGTGAATCTTATTCTAACTTTGGTCATATCAATTTCATGTTTTTTATTTTATCTTATTAGTGAAAAAATCAAAATCATGATATATATATTTAAGTTTAACTATATTATCTATCTCCATTAATTTTATTAAGCTTATCAACTATATCAGCTAAATCAATGTCATTTCTTATTTGTGTGCAAGTATATTGACCAACCTGATATAATTCTATTTCTTTAGTATCCATCATCTTAATACAATTTTTTGTCTTGTTTGAATCATATTAGTCAACTAAATACAATTATGTTTTATCAATTTATGATTCAAACTATATTAGCCAACCTAATACCATTTTAAGAGTTTATTTCTTTCATTATATGTTGTATATTTCTTTTTCAATATGAATCATTTTTATTTATATTATTTTTTTAGTTTCCTATAACTATGTTCCAGCTATTGTAAACTCATAGGATTTATCAATCTAGGTCAAATAGTCATCATTTTTACTTTATCCATGGTGTGAAATTTATTATGCCAATGCTAAAGCCATTAGACAAAACTCTACATGAAATTTAGTTTCCATGTACTTCATGGTATGTCATAAAATCTTGGTGTTTTATTTTCATCCGATAGGAAACCTTTCATTGGTTTGATTTTATATTACACTAGTAACATTTATCCCTAAGAAGTTATTGTAGACTCTATTTATAAATTATAAAGCACTTCAGTCTTCTACACTTTGCAAACCCAGACCTTGGTTGTTCCTCTCAGTTATGGACCTTTCTTACTTTATGAAGTCTTACATCTACTCTATCTTGTGACCCTTAGAATTTATATTAGTTTAACCAGTATTATGATGATGACCTAGAACTTATATATTACCCAAAATGCTTAAAACCTACTTAACATCCATCTCTACAAGTTATGAGTCTATACCTATTTTCCTGTTCCCTAAAAACTAATGTTTGAGATAGACCCCTGTATTGATGCTAGTGTCCTGACATGATGCAAGTGTCTAATGCCCTAAATTCATCCAATTTGAATTTTAAATGTATCCTAATGGTCATCCTAAGTTATTTAATTTTATATATTTATTCAAAGGGATTGATATGAACACAGTATTAACCCTCATTCATTCTTCACCTACAAAAGACCAAAAAAAGACCAAGGTAACTTATAAAAAGTATTAAATCAAGATTTAAATTGAGAAAAGCTTCCCTATTCCATATAAATAATAGGTAAAATCCATATATAGGTCTAAATTACTAAAGGATCATACCAAAATCTATATTTTCCAAGTTACAGGGTAGGTCACTGTTGTACTTGCTTATCACATATTACATGATTCACACATAAGATAACACATAAAGGAGAACTACATCATTGTACCAAACATCCCATTTTTATTTAAAAAAATGGGTAATAACTTTTTTAATTTTGTATCCTTGATTTTGAGCCCCTCTTCTATGTGTTTTTGCAAAATTTTGGGAAAAGACTGACTATTGGCCTTTCATACTTTGGCAAGATGGCATTGGTGTTGTGTTTTCATAGATTATCTTTATAATTGTTTTGGGATTATTATATTGGAAGTAATTCCTTCAAATATTTTATCTAAATTATCTTTATTGGAATTATATTTATTAGAAATTTTACCCAAATCATTTGGTCTTTGTTAGGATTTTTGTTTAGGATTTTGTCAAAGAGTTTTTATTATTGGGGAAATTACTACAAACATTTTTTTTGAAGCAATTCCCCTGATCAAATTGGGTTTACAATATTTTTCCATGGGTATTTTCCCTGATGAAATAGACCTACCATTTAACCTTTTAGGAATGAACCTTCAATTTTTTTTATCAAGGGCACTTTGCCCTAAAAAGTATATCCTTTGAGCTTTTTGTCATGGGCACTTTTTCCTATGAAGTAGACCCTTTGCATAATTTTGCTCAATACATTTTTCCCACAATAATCTTGTTGATGTAATTTTGTTTAAATAGACCCCTAAGGCACATACCCTTCATATTTTTTAAACATACCCTTCAAACTTTTTGAACATACCCTTCATACTTTTTGAAAATACCTTTCATGTTTTTTGTTATAGTGGGAATTTTTACTGACAAGATAGGTCTTCAAGATAATTGCCTTGGAAATTTTGTTTGAAATAATTTACCTAATGATACATTCTAAGGGCTTTGAGATATGGACATTTTTTTAGATGAAATTGGTCTACGATATACATATTGTGGACAAAAATCCCAAAATAATTTCCCTATGTAAAAGAAACCTGAATACCCTATGGTAGATCAAAAGTCTTAAGTTATATATATATGCTAAGTCATTTTTCATTCATACTTGTAGGAGAAAGGAATCCCAAGGAAATGAAAAGTGTTAATATCAATCTTAAAATCTTATGGTTGCATGGATGTCATTGATGGTCATGAGGACACCATTGACAGTCTTATGAATGTCAAATTAAAGAACACAAATCAAACATTATAGATCCAAATTTTAAAGGACGTGTGGACATCATTGATAATCATAAAGACATCTTTGATAGTCATGCAAACATAAAAATTAAGATAAACAAGAAAATGGTAGGGGATTAAATTATGACAATCATCTGGAAATCATTAACGTTCATGAGGATTAAATTATGACAATCATCTATAAAATTTAAGACTTTAAATTAGCCATTTTGAAATTAAATGTTAGTGGGCCTAGGCAGATTGATGACCAACATTGATCCACATAGATGATCAATGGTTTGAGATTAATGTAGAAAATTCAAAGGTCCAAAAATAAGAAAAGAGCTACCAAGTGGCACAAAAACATTCAAGCTAGGATTATAAAGAGTATAGAGTCCCCACAGATCTGCTAAATGGCATGTTGGCACACTTGCATTCCATCATGCTAAAGATTGAATGGTGTGAGTCAATAATGGAATTTTCTAAGATCTAGACCCAATGAGGTAGGGGCACATATCCTAAAGTCAATAGTCATATTTTGAAATGTAGCTAATGAAATGACATAAATAGAGCATGTAGATCTTTATAAACTTGAGCTATATTTAATGATAGGCATTGGGTCTCATAGTTAAGCTAGAATATGAACATGTATGCCTTAGAACTAATCTAGTTAGTGAATATGAAAGTAAAGATCTGACAATAGAACAATATAAGGTTTTAGTTACATGGAATATCAAAGTTAAATTAAGTGAACATTATTAACTCTTTAAAGATAAAGAACTTGTAAATCATTCCAAAGGAATATTCTATAAAGGCACGAGTGATATGCAACACACAGTTAAGTTAGATTAGTCATAGTAAACAATGTCACTAGTTATAAATAATTGGTAAAGTGGTACTTATCTTGGACATATGTCTGAGATCCACTTGAAAATGCATAATTTGAAAGATCAACAGGTTATTCTCACAACCTATAAAAAGAGGCATGTATAGTTGTGGAAAATGATGCATATATTTGCAATTTTGCATAGAGTTCAATCTAAAATTGTAAAAAATAGCCTTTATCTTTATACAAATGCACATTTGGAATATCTTTGGCAAAATCTATTTTTTTATTGATAACTAGAAGTAGATTATTATACGATTTTAGACCACAATTAGAACTCAAGTTTTGACTATCACATGTGATGGCCTTACATGAACTTAGAGGATGAGGTGAACCCTTCCCCAAGTCTATATAAACAATTGTAATCTAACATGGATTTTTATTAGAGAATTTTAAATATAGGAGAAACATCAATTTTGATCATCAATGAATGTGTTTGTGTATTTTCTTTCCAATTTCTGTGTAATTAGTTACTTTCTTGGTTGTATGTTTCAATATTCTTTAGTGGGAAATAGTTATGAATAGATTATTGATTATTTTAATGTATGTATTGATCTATATATGTGTAATAAATATTTATATATTATTAAAATATATTGGTTAAGATAGTCAAGTTGTTTGATTCATGATTTTGAATGAACATGAGTGCTTTCTTTGATATAATTTTCTATGTGTGTGTAATAGCTACCTCAGATACTTTTTTATCCCAAGCCATAATCTCATGAGTAAGAGTGTGAAAAAGCTAGCTTAAAAGAATCAACCTTTGTTTGAGGCCTATGAATTTCCTACATCAATACTCCTTAGACTTCTTAGATATATCTGATTGTGTGTATAATTACTACTAGCAATAGGCATAGGTTCTGAGAGCACTTGTCCTTTTACAAACCAGCCAAGGAAGTGATTCTTGAAAACCATAGAATCTTTATTTTCTAACTTACCCTTCCTTCCTTTTTTGAGTTTTTTTTAGAGATATACACACTTTAGATTAGAAGCCAACCATCCAATTAACTCACTTATATATTTACTATCATTTAGGGACCACACCTTCATCTAAAAAACCTTGTCAACAACTATTATGCCCTACCAACTATTCCATCAATAGATTGTTCAAAATGCATACCTACAACTCATGCCTTGGAGTGGAGTTTACATCTATTGAGATCTTAAAATGTTAGAGGCTACCTTATTACATTGTAGTGTGCATAAAACCTACATCAGTAGTCAATTATCACTAGAAAAAGGGCAATACACCTAATAGTAGTTATCCTTTATATAAAGTTGCACTGGAGTCACCCAAGAGAGTGACCAGATCTAATTCCTATGTTGGTTTTCTAGTCTCACCCTTGACAAATCATAGGAGACCTAGAACTATGCCAACAATCCCAGTTTAGAGTAATCCACCTCTAAGGACTCCTCCAATAATGAATCCTTTACCTGTTAACCAACCAATGGCTTAACTTTGGTTAGTTGGATATAATATTACTATCCTAGGAGACATGCATGATTTACCTTAGAATCCCAAAAAATACTTACCATCCTTTCCTCTTGTAGGAGAAAGGACAATAGAGGAACATATCATATCTTTTAAAGATGCATTAAGGATAATTAATGTTGTCCATAAGGATGTTGCATGAAAATTACTTTATTTTACTTTAATGGATGCTATTTATGATTGGTATTTAAATCAAACCAAAAATTCTATCACTTCATGGGATGAATGTCAAGTAGCTTTTCTTATGCAGTTTAGATAAGTCACCAATCCTAGTCTGGTATACCATCACTTCACCAACATGAGGAGAGAACCTAATGAGCCCATCCATGTTTTCAATGCAAGGTTATAGAAGATGTACAATTGGTTGATCCCAAGTTACAAACTAGATAAGCCATTAGTGTTGGAGATGTATAAGAATGCCCTAAACCCAATCACTATCATGTTCCTAAGAAGAGCAACTTATACCAATAATTTTATATTATCATATGAAGAGGTTGTCAATATAGATAGGTAGCTCAATCCTCAGACACTTGGTATGCCTAATGTCAACAATGGCTTTCCAACATTAAATCTAATACCACATGTGAAGCAAAATGTTATCACATTTAATCAAAATTAAGTGTTCACACTACCTCCATTGATAAAGGGTTTCTTCATCAACATGCCAACAATCATTCCTCAATAATATGTATGCATTCAATTAATATTAAGAAGCTCAAGATACATACTTTCAAGCATATGAATTAATTACTTCGCTTTAACATGTACTAATTTGAAAATGGACTTCTCTGATCCTTAGACCTAATAAACTACTCACAGAGCTTTATAAAGCTCCCCCTAACATCAATATCCATCTCATGTCATCCATTATTTGACATATTCCAATCTGAACATGGGATTTTCTAATCCTTGGACCTGTCAACATACAAAACTCACAATCTCTCTTTACTCATGCATAAAGATTAAATACTTTGTCAAAATACATGACTTGGTTTGATCAATTCATCATATTGATCTTCTTAAATTCACAACTATAGCATACATATTCATACTTATATGATGATTTAGGTATCTTCATATATTCTCCCTCTTACATCATGTAAATCTTCTTAAATCCACACAAGCTAACTAAGTTAGCTCCCCCTTAGCCAAACACATCTTTAAATAATATTATTGTCCTACAATTACTTATCCTTGTCTTGATTGATCAACCTCTTAAACCAACATCCAAATTGGTATAACCTTCTCAAAGTCCTTCATCTACAAGATTATGTTTCACAACCTCTTGCTTACCCTTTGCCTTCAAGCTTTGTATTGATTGACACTTTGATTATCACCTATATCACACAAACTTAATTCCACACAAAATATGTCTCATAATAATCATAGGTAGAGACACCCTCTTGTCATAGAGGGACTACAGATCCCAAAACTTAGGATATTCCCATATCTCCATCCTCTCACTTGACTTTCAGTCCTTACTCATCTTCATATTGCCTTTGAATGAGTTCACAACCTTAGTCTTTTCTTTTATCTCAACATTTTTCTTGATTTACATGTCCATTTGGGAAGATAAGGATTGTTTTTTGATACTTGAACTTGTTCCCTATTATTTCATGGAATATAATCAATTTTGATCCTATTTTTCATTTACCTACTTAGGCCTCCATTCACTATGACTCCTTATCTTCATTTTAGGATTAATCTTTGAAGTAGAATATTGATCATTCTTGTATAACCTTGCTATGTGACCTCTCTCAAGATAATCAAAACAAATGAGATCTCTTAGATTGTGCATACCTTGTGATTGAGACATATGATTATTCCTTATAGTTTCATAAATTCATTCATGTACCTGATCATTTGGTCTCTTGATGAAGATATTACAAAACTTTATAATATGACCAAATCCTTGACACTTTTATCAAAAGATGTCATTATTTCCTTGTGAACTTGTTGACTAACTTGAGTGATGATGTTCTTCATTATTTCCATTATCTTTCTTATAATTCCATGCAAATTCATTCCTTGAGGAGCTTTTAAAATATTTTGACCTATGACCAAACTGATTATAGGAGTAATAATGACCATTGAAATTTATGTACCTCATATCATTTGGTTATCTAATATTATTATTTTTCATTCTTCCAAAACCTTAATTATTTGACTAATGATTGATATTCAAAGTTTAATTATTCTTGTTCATATCAGCCTTTATCTTGTCTTGGGTTACATAATTTTTTTCTTCTTTGTATCCAAGACCAAATTTATCACTAGCATGACTTTGACTACTCAAAATATTTTCAAGATCATTTGAGATATTTTAAAACTTCACAAATGAATTCATCGTAAAATATGTCTTGTCTAACTCATATTTTAATGATTCAATTTCAATCACATACCGTAAGCTCTCATATTTTTAGTTTTCAAGATTTTAGACATAGTTTCTAATTGACTATTGAGATGCTTGATAGTATATTCATGTTCCCTGGTGTCATGATTCAATCTTGCTTCAAACACATTGAATTGTTCTTAATAGTCCTTGATTTATGACATCATCTCTTTTTTATTTTTATTTTTAATGTTTATATCTTCAAGGCCATTCATCAATTGATCCATATAAACTAAATCATCAATTGTATCTTTATTCATAGCTAGATTTAATTTCATCTTCAAAGTCTCTATATTTGATTGATACATTGCACACTCTTCATCCTTGTTCTTTAATTCTTTGTCAAGGGTACAAACCTGAGTCTCAAGCTATTGTGTGATCTCATCATGCTCCTTGACTTCATTACTTAGTCTTCCTTCAAAAATTCTAATTTGTTCCTCATAGGATTCGATCAAGGAATCTTTTTTTCTATTATTTATTTGTATTAACTTCATTTATTCCATAGTATATAGATATTTATCTTCAAGAGTGACTTTCTCATCTTTATCCTCTAAGATATCTCCACCAAATAAATATCTGCTTAAATAAAATTCACCTTCATCATCATTAAGAGCCATGAACAATGTCTCCATGTCCCCATTATGAAAAGAATCATCACTATCAGATGTGTTTACTTCTTTTGCAGATGAGTTATTATATTCTTCATGTTAAAGTCTCTTACTACCTTTTTATGATTCCTTCTTTTCATTTTTATTACTGAAGAACTTTCTATACTTGCTAATACCCTCACATTTCTTATGTTTATCCTCATGAAATTCCTTATGAGCTTCTTTGTGTTTAGAATTGTCTATGCCTAGACATATAGTTGGAAAATGACCAACTTTACCACTTGAAAAACATTTGAAAGGAGTATTTCCTTCATACTTACTTGATCCTATATTCAATTTTTTTGCAATCATGGCTTTGAGTTGATCTTCATTAAGATCAAAATTCTCAAGACCTAACTTTTTATTCTTGGATTTTATCTCCTTGATCATCTTTAAGGCTACTTCCTTCTTAGGAGGTATATCCTCATTAACTCTCATCTCATAGGTGGTAAGGATGCCATGTAGTTCATCTATTTTCATCTGAGTGAGATCATGACTTTCTTCTACAACATGAACCTTTGAATCAAACTTGAGTGTAAGATTCCTTAATACCTTTTGTACTATATTAGCTTTATCAATTATTTCTCCAATACATTTTATCATATTTACTACCTCTTCAAACATTAGAATATAGGATGCCATAGTATCTTATTAATTCATTGTGAGACCTTCAAATTGCCTTTAGTAGATCTACAACTTGATCAATTTTACCTTAGAGTCTTCTTCATAGATAGTCTGCAATTTGACCCAAATTTCCTTGGTAGACTTGAAATGGATAAATTTGATAAACTCAACCTCAAATAGACCACAAATTATATCATTTATAGATTTTGAATTATTCTCACTCAACTTCTTGTTAGCAACACTAGTTGGAGAATTAGTTGGTGTAGTATAACCATCCATGATATATTGCCAAATATCAAACCTTAGAGAGATGATGTATGTCCTCATATTTGTACTCCAAAAATCATAATTTGACCCATTGAATAATGGTTCTTTCTCAATAGAGAAACCATGCATCTATTGAATTGCCATATTATACCTTGGATCACCTTCAAGTGGTTAAACTTGCACATAAGGTCCTGCTCTGATGCCAATTATTGGAGGTATAATCACTAGTGGGGGGGTGAATAAATTATTCAAGATATTTCAAAATTTATTTATAATCCTTTCAAAAATATTAATCAATAAATGCAAGAATTCATAAAGCATACAAGATGTTCATAACAATGAATAAGAAATATGATGTAAGATTACACACATAACATAAGATCTATGTGGGAAACCCTCTTGGGGAATAAAACCCACTCTCAAACCTAAAAACACATGGACTAATTATCCTATAAAATGATTAGAAACATGAGAAATTGTTAGTGAAACACTTTATTCATAAGGAACACCCACCTCTAAGTATGAACAAGCACCCACTTGTTCTATATGTTGAGCACCCACATAACACATATGAAATTAATGACTCTATAACTTTTATTGTATATCAATCTGATTGGAGAAATAATTTATAATAGCTATCTATCACCCTCTTCACACACACTCAAGCTTGCTTATACAAGAAATGCATATACAACACCCTTTTAGATCTATCTAATATTATTTACTCATCCTTAATCTATTATGTACTTTAGTCCATCCACTGATCATACTATCTCTAATCTCTCTCCTTTATATCTATCCTCTACTCTCTCAAATAATGCACATTCAATTCTTGAAACCATTACCTTAGTCTCCACTATCTATAGAGTCTTCATGAATATTAACTTCTTGGTCAGCCATAAGACATGCCATAGCCCTTAATATGTCTAACATGATAACCAATAACTCAAATTCATGCTAATAGGTTGGCCATAGTATCTATGGGTCAAACTTAAGTAGCTATGCCTTTCAATTAGGCATTAATAGCCTTTATAGGTCTCATGGAGACCTATTCACCCATTAATCACTCCATCAAGCAAATTAAGAACATGTGATCCATTTTAACTATATAGTTCCACTCCATATAGTCTCTAAGACATTTTCATATGATTATTCCCACCAAAACACCCTTCTGCTAAATCACAATTTAATCAAACATTATTTTTTACATAGGAACACCATGAATAAATAAATAGTCAAATTTGAATCTCCATAGCTTTGATTATACAAACATTCAGACCTTATAACTATATTAAATTTATGTGTATTGAATCTCTCTACAACTTTGATTTTTACTACATCAAGAAATTTGTCTTGGATCAAAAGTTATAGCCCAAAAACTAAGCACTAGTTTTCTTCACAAATTTGAATATTTGAATTCCAACGGTCACTGTATAGATGTTAAGCATCAATCACCTTAACCTCATCTCATGCATCTTATAAACTATTTAAAAGTATGCACTATAGATCTCCTTTGAGTATCTTGATCCTTATCAAGAAATGCTCACCATTAGATCTAGATCAAATCTCCCACAATTATGACACTTAGTAGCTCTTTGTGCCTTATGCACATTTGACTTTTGACTCAACCTACACATTTGATTTCTATTAGTATGAATGCCTATAAACCATTGATCTTCTATTAACTCAATGACATAGTGACACTTGTTACCAACATGTTCAATCTTATATTATTTTAAATTTTGACTAAATATGCACCATTGGATCAAGATCTAGATGATGAATGCTTACCATTGGATAAATTGACTAGTGACCTCAGACTTCAATGAAGCTAATATTGATGGTCTCTGGCCTCACATAGTTTGTAATAGTAACTTTTAAGGTTTATAGCTTGAGCTATAAATCACTTCAAGAGTCTAAATTTTTAGGGAACCTTTAGAAAACATCTCCATAAAATATTTTGACCTCGATTAACTTTATGAGACCTTATATTAAATGAAAAAACTATTGGTTCATTCATATCTACATGATGTGTAGTGACTGTCTATATTTTATTAAGCTAAAACATGCATGTTTCTCATTCCAAAAGATCAAGTGACACACTAGAGCTTCACAAACACATCTATGGATGCCTCACAACTTCTTATTTGACCTTACAAACCTAAAAATATGCCATATCTTCTTCAAGCTATCAAACACAACTTTTTTGTTATTAATACACTTAGTACCACATGCTCTATTTGACATCAATGACAACCAAACATCAATGACTATGCTCAATAATCTCCCCCTTTGTTATTGATGGGAAAATAACTTTAGAATGACTTATTACTTATTTGAATTGAGATCATTCATTATGATCTTTCTCCACCTTTGAAATTAATGATAAAGGGTATCTTCCTCAACATGCCAACAATCATTACTCAACAATATGTATGCATTCAATTACTATTAATAAGCTCAAGATACATAATTTTAAGCATATGAATTGATTTCTCCACTTTGACATGCACCAATATAAACATGGACTTATCTAATCCTTGGACTTGATAACCTACTCATATATATTTATAAATCTCCCCCTAAAATCAAGCTCCATCCATATCATGTCATTTTTTCTTTGACATACATCAATCTGAACTTGGGTTTTTTTTATCCTTGGACTTCTCAACATATAGAACTCATAAGCTCTCTTTACTCATGTATGAAGATTCAATACTTTGTATAAATAAATGACTTGGTTTGATACTTCTATCATGAATTCACAATTATAGTAGACATATTCATACTTCTATCATGACCGAAGCATCTTCACATATGCTCCCCCTTACATCATTCCCATCTTCTTAAAGCCACAAAAGTTAACTAAGCTATCTCCCTCTTATCCAAACACATATTCAAATGATACTATTGTCCTACAATTACTTATCCTTGTCTTTATTGATCAACATCTTGAACCAACATCCAAACTAATATAACCTTCTAAAAGTCCTTCATCTACAAGCTTATCTTTCACAATCTCTTGCTTACCCTTTACCTTCAAGCTCTGTACTAATTGACACTTTGATTATCACCTATAACACACACACTTACTTCCACACAAAATATATCTCCTAGGAATCATATTTAGAGACACCTTGTCATAGAGGGACTAAAGATCTTAGAAATCAAGAGATTTCCATATCTCCATGCTTTCACTTAACTTTCATTCCTTCCTCATCTTCAAATTATCTTTGAATTAGTTCATAGCCTTAGTATTTTCTTTTATCTAAGGATCTTGCTTGATTTCCTTATCCATTTAGGTAGATAAGGCTTGTTCCTTGATACCTTAACTTTTTCCCTATTATATCATTACAAATAATACATTTTGAGATTATTTTTCATTTACCTACTTAGGTCTCCATTCACTATGACTCCTCTTCATATTAGGATTAATATTTGAAGTAGAATATTGATAATTCTTGTAGAACCTTTCTATGTGACCTCTCTTATGATATTTGAAATAAATGAGATCTCTTATATTATGCATGCCTTATGATTGAGACATATGATGATTCCTTGTAGTTTCACGAATTCATTCATGTACAAGATTATGTGGTCTCCTGATGAAGATATTACAAAAGTTTGCAATATGACCAAATCCTTAACACTTGTAGCAAAAGATGTCATTCTTTCCTTGTGAACTTGTTGACTATCTTGAGTGATGATGTTATTTATGCTTTCTATTATATTAATCATAATTCCATGAAAATTCATTCTTTGAGGATATTTAAAAATCTTTTAACCTATAACCAAACTAATTATAGAAGTAAAAATGACTGCTGAATTTTTCATACATCATAGCATTTGGTTGTCTGATCTGATTTGTCTTCATTCTATTGACACCTTCATTTTTTGACTAGTGATTGATCTTCAAAGTCTGATTATACTTGTTCACATTGGCCATTATCTTGTCTTGGCTTACATTATTTTGTTATTCTTTGTATATAAGACAAAATTTATCACTAGCATGATTTTGATGACTCAAAATATTGTCAAGATCATTTGAACTCTTTTCAAACTTCATAAATGACTTCACCTTAAAAAATGTCTTATCTAACTCATATTTTGATGACTCAATTTCAATCACATACCTTAAGTTCTCATCTTCTTTTGTTTTCAGGCTTATATACATAGTTTATAATTGACTATTGAGATGTTTGATAATATCTTCATGTTCCCTGGTGTCATCATTCAATCTTGATTCAAACATACTAAATTATTATTCATAGTCCTTTATTTGTAACATCATCTCTTTGTTCTTTTTCTTCTCAATATTTAGATCTTCAAGAGCATTCATCAATTGATCATTATAAATTGAATAATTGGTTGTATCTTTGCTCATAGCTAGGTATAGTTTCATCTACAAAGACTCTATCATTAATTTATACATGACACACTCTTCATCATTATTATTTACTTATTTATTTAGAGTGCAAACCTGAGTTTCAAATTGTTGTGTGATCTCATCATTCTCTTTAACTTCATTACTCAGTCTTCCTTTGAAAAGTCCAATTTGCTCCTCATAGGATTCAATAAAGGAATCTTGTTTTCTATTCTTTATTTGTAGTAACTTCATTTCTTCCATAGTATCTAGATATTTATCTTCAAGAGTGAATTTCTCATCTTAATCCTTTGAGTTATCTCCACCAAAGAAATCTCTACTTAAATAACATCCACCTTCATCATCATTAAGATCCATGAACAATGTATCCATGTCCCCATTATGAAAATAATCATCACTGTCAGATGTGTTTACTTCTTCTTCTACAAATGAGTTACTATCTTCTTCATGGTAAAGTCTCTTACAAGATTTGTATGATTCCTTATTTTCATTTTTCTTACTAATAAACTCTTTTTACTTGTTAGGACCCTCAGATTTTTATGTTCATACTCATGAGATTCCTTATGAGATTATTTGTGTTTAGACTTGTCTATACTTGGACATCTAACTATAAATTTACCAACTTTACCACATGAAAAAAATTAAAAGGAAGTTTTCCTTCATACTGACCTGATCCTATATTCCATTTTATTGTAATCATTGCTTCTAATTGATCTTTATTAAGATCAAAATCTTAAATACTTAACTTGTTCTTCTTGGATTTTATCTCTTTGATCACCTTGAAGGTTACTTCCTTATTAAGAGGTTTGTCCTCATCAACTCTCATCTCATAGGTAGTAAGGATGCCATGTAGTTCATATTTCTTCATCTGAGTGAGATCATGACTTTATTCTATAGCAAAAACCATTGAATCAAACTTGAGTGTAAGAGTCCTTAATAGCTTTTGTACTATAGTAGCTTCATCAATGATCTCTCCAAGACCTTTGATCATATTTACTACCTCATCAACCCTTAGAAGATAGGATGCCATAGGATCTTCTTCCTTCATTTTGAGAAATTTAAATTGCCTTCGTTAGGTCTACAACTTGGCCAATTTTACCTTAGAGTCTCCTTCATAGATAGTTTGCTATTTGACCCAAATTTACTTGGCAGACTTATAATGGATCACTTTGGTGAACTCGACCTTTAGTAGACCACAAATGATATAATTCATATATTTTGAATTATTCTCACTCAAATTATTGTTAGTAGCACTAGTTAGAGGAGCAATTGGTGTAGTATAACAATCAATGATATATTTCCAAATATCAAACCCTAAATACATGAAGCATGTCCTCATCCTTGTACTCTAGAAACCATAATTTGACCCATTAAACAATGATTAGTTATTAGTATAGAAACCCTACATATGTTGACTTACTATATTATACCTTGGATCACCTTCAAGTGGTTAAACTTGCACATAAGGTCCTAATCTGATACCAGTTATTAGAGGTATAATTACTGAGAGGGGGGTTGAATCAGTGATTAAAGATATTTTAGACTTTAATTTTAATCCTTTAAAAAATCTTAATAAATGACCACAAGCATTCATAAAGAATAAAATATATTCATCACAATGCATAAGCAAGATGATGTAGGATCACACACATAACATAAGATCTACTTGGGAAACCCTCTTGGAGAATAAAACCCACTCTCAACCCTGAAAACATATAAACTACTTGTCCTATAAGATGATTACAAACATGAGATAATTTTAGTAAAGCACCCACTTCACAAGGAGAACCCACCCATAAGTATGAACAAGCACCCACTTGTTCTAGATTTTGAGAACCCACACAACACCTATGAAATCAATAGCTCTAAAACTTTGATTTTAGATCAATCTTATTGGATAAATAATGTATAACATATCTCTATCAACCTCTTCACACACACTCAAACTTGATTATATAAGAAATGCATCCAAAACACCCTTTTATATCTATCTAGTCTTATTCACTCATTCTCAATCTATTATGTACTCTAATCCATCTACTGAGCACACTATCTCTAATATCTCCCCTTCATCTCAATCTTATACTCTCTCAATTCAAGCATATTCAAGTCTAGAAACCATTATCTTGACCTCTACTTTTTATAGATTTTTCATGAATATTAGTTTCTTCATCATCCATAAGACATTCCTTAACCCTTAAGACATATAACATGCTAACACATAGCTCAAATTCATTCTAACAGGTTATCCATAACATCTATGGGTCACACTTAAGTAGTTATGCCTTTTAATTAAGCCTTAGTAGACCTTATAGGTCTCATGGAGACCTATTCACCCATTAAGAAATCCATTGAGGAAATTAAAAACATATGATCAATTTCATCTATATGGGTCCACTCCATATAATCTCTAATACATCTTTATGTGATTTCTCCTACCAAAACACCCTTATGCTAAAGCACAATTTGATCAAGCATTATTTTTTACACATGAACGTCATGAATGAACAAACATTCAACTTTAAAGCTCCATAACTGTAATTATACAAAAATTTACACCTTATAACTAGATTAAATGGATTTTCCTTGAAATCCTCTACAAATTTGCTTTTTACTGCTCAATAAATTCATTCTGGATCAAAAGTTTTTCCTAAAAATTGAGCACTAGTTTTATTCACAAATTTAAATATTTGAATTCTAGTGGTCACTGTATAGACATTAAACATCAAATGCCTTAACCTAATTTCATGCATCTTATAAACTATGGATAAATACACATCTTATATCTCATCTAATTAACTTGATCTTTATTAATAAATGCTCATCGTTAGATCTAGATTAGAGCTCCCATGGTTGTGCCACTTAGTAGATTTACATGCCTTATACACATTTGAATTTTTAATCAACCCACACCATCGATCTCTATCAGTATGAATTCTTGTGAACCAATGATATTTTATAAACTCAATGATATAGTGACACTTGTCACCAATACATGAAATCTTAGATTCTTTGACATTTTGACTAAATTCTCACCATTAGATCAAGATCTAGATGATGAATGCTCATCGTTGGATTAACTGACTAGTGACCTCAAACTTCAATGAAGTTAAACTTGATTATCTTTGGATCGATACATTTTATAAGAGAAAATTTGAAGGTTTATAACTTGAGCTAGAAATCACTTCAAGAGTCCAAATTTTTAGGGGAAATTCTTGGCACTATAGAGAACATCTCCATGAAATCCTTTTACCTTGGTTAACTTTCTAAGACCTTGTATTAAATACACAAACTTGTTGGTTCCTTCATATCTGCATGATGTGCAGTGATGGTCTAGCTTCTCTTAATCTAAAAGATGCATGTTTCTCATTACAAAAGATCAATTGACACACCAAAGCTTCACCAAGACATCTATGGATGCCTCACAACTTATTATTTGACCTTACAGGCCTAAAAATGTGCCATATATTCTCCAAGATATCAAACATAACCTATTTGTCATTAATACACTTAGTACCACATGATCTCTTTGACATCAATGATAACCAACCATAAATGACTATTGTCAACACTATTGGGGTTTGGGTATTGGTATGATAAGCCTAGAGGACAAGAAATAGTTACAAATGTCAATCATGGCCTAAAGCATTAATGATGTTTATAAGGATTTAGATAAGGGTCTTTTTATATGCTTTGGCTTATCCATTACTTTGAAGAAAATACGTAGTGGAAAAATATTTCTTGATCTAGTACTCAACACATTGGAATTTGATGTCCTTATTTTAAAATGAGATACCATTATCAAAAATAAAATTGGAGGGAATAACAAAGCAAAAACTGATACAGTTGAGGATGAGTTTTGAAATATACTTCTGAATTATGTAGGTGATTGGAATGAATTAAACCCAATTTGTAAAATATTTAGTTGTAATAAGGATATATTTATGGTTATATGATGAAGTAGGATTGATTTTACCTATGCGATTGAGTCCCCATGTGGAAAATTACCATGGTGTAGTGATTGATTAAAATGACTAAGTTGGTGCATGAATGAGATTGGAATTATTTTAACAAGCCACACACTTTATTTTATGTGGACATGCATTAGACTCCATAATGGGCTAGTAATAACCTATATTTAGGAATTTATTGGCAAGGACTACTCCACTGATGTGGGATACATAAATCCCTTTGTGTACTTATTTAAGTGATAATATGGACTCTGTTAAA